>OY987259.1:39007942-39649007 GCA_963920725.1 Rhamphomyia laevipes
TGATATATAAATTGCAACTTTTGATAACTCTATTTTCATATAAAAGATTTTTCGTAATTTCTTTAGATTGTAAACTGATATCTTTTTAGTGCTATATACAAAAGAGATTGTTGAAATTTTTGGTGAAGTTTGGTTTCTGTATATATGAAGCAAAATAACAAGCGATAATTTATTAGTTATACATGGCTAGCGTATTATTTATAAGAATTTCAACCTTTTAATTTATTGATTTTTTGTATTTACAAAAAACATTTAAGATTGAAATAATTGACCTTTTGTACCTGACTTCCCAAGTAGTTAACAAAGTTTTAAATTAGATCTATATAAATACAAATATATCATGAGATTATTTTTATTACGAGTAAAAGTTGTCTAAGATTTTTTTACTTATAGAAAATATATTCAAATTTTTTATTAAATTTATGTTGAAGGTGACAATTTTCATGGTGAAATTCAGTAACGAAAATTCATATAATTTGATTTAACCAAATTAAAACCAACTGCTAACTTTGTTACATGTGCAAACAAATTGTTATGAATTATTTGATAATAGGTCCACAATTTAATATGATTTTATTGTTGAGATAAAACAAAAGTCTTACAAAAATATAACAAAATTTCCATTTTATTAAGGTAATCATAATATGTTTTTTTAATACTAAGAGTTTTATAGTGGAATTTGAATCAGGTGTCTATAATTATTAATTTAATGGCAACCGTTCTTCAGAATCGTATTTTGAATATCCGACACCGTATAATGATTGCGGTTGCTATCAGCTTGCTATATGTTGTTGCATTTACACTGGATATCAAGTACTTTTTATTATAATTACTCGGATGGCTCACAACTGCCACGGCGGGAGTGACATGAAGGTTCTTCGCACCGAGGCATACAATGGGCCTAGAGTTCTGGCCTGAGTGCTTGAGTCCTTCACGGACTCCCCTCTTTCAATCCATCCATAGTATAATTACTCAAAGGTCTAGTATGTTTTGCCTCTAAGCAATAGCCAAAATTGGCGATAATAACTAACAGCCTTAATATTAAGGTGAATTAAAACATTGTGACTGTTACTTATCATCCCCAATTTTGACTAGCTAATAATAAAGGCAAAACATGCATAGATCTTTGACCCTAATGGTAAAGTAACTCTTTGAGATAAAGCGTATCCTTTATCTACTTTTTTTTAGACTCTATTATAGTTTCTTCTATTAATATTTAAATAATTTGGCAATCTGGGAGTTAAAAGAAATCATTGCTTTTATTATGCGGCCATTCTTTCAGCACATATTTTATCAGATTATTGATGATAAACTCTATATTCTTTGGAAAATGTTATTGATCTCTCTTATCAATTAAATCTCGAATTCAGCTGTCGATCTTACAGCATTCTTTGTGTGCAAAACAGCAAAATTGTTTTTCCTTCTCCAAGTATTTAGAGATTAGAGTAGAGTCGGTCTTAATAACTTCCCAACAAACATATGAGAACCATATTGAGCGAATATACGTGATGATACGTGAAGTTCCCACTTAATATCCGTAACATCTGATGGACATATATTAAAAAATTATTTGGTTATACGATTCAATTTCAAAATTTCAATAAAAACAAAGGGTCAGAGAAGGAAAAATCAATATTTTCCGGGTAAATAAATTTTTGTATTCGATAATGTTTTTCAATCCCCTTTTGGGCATAAAAAGTCAATAAAAGATTATCAAAATAATCAAATTTGATTATATTAATCCGCTATATAATATAAAATATAATAATTCTAGCTATAGTAATAAAATTATGTTGGTTATAATATTGTAATAATTTCATAAATAAAAATGATACTTTCAACACCAACTAAAGTTTCTAAAAAGCGTGTTTATTACTTGCACTTCATTTATTACGTAAATTTTATGTTATATATAAATAAAACTTGTACAATCAGTAAAATCTTATAAGTCCATATTTCATAGTAAGCCCAGTTCCCATCCATTTGTCATATATGTCACAAAATAATTATGAAAAACTAATTTTTCCTCTTATTGTTGGTTGCAACTACAAATTACATTATTTAATCGTTATGATAATTTTGTTATTTTTGTTACAATTAAATTTTCTTAAATTCTTATAAATTTTTTTATACTAAATTTCAACAAATATAAAATCAAAAAAAAAAAAATCAAGAATTATTTATTATCCTTCTCAAATATAAGTTATATATAGATAGAACCATCAATGTAATATGTATATTGTCTTTTTTCTATGGTACCATATTTATGTAAAATGCTAAATTGTTAAATTCTCCCCAGATGTTCTATTCTATATGCCATGTCACGTAACGAGCATAAAAAAATACAGAGCTATAAGGGATTTTGGAAAATGTTGGGGGTAGAATCAATCACCTAAAATTGTTTGTCGTGTCCTTGTCTTTTAATATATTATATCTCTGGGATATAACAAAAAATACTAAATCCTTATAATTTTTTTTTCTTTTTTGATAACAAGTTAAATGGCATTGGAAAATTAAGATAGAACACTTTTATTTGTTAACTAGAATTTACACTATATCAAATGTAAATTATGTGTTCGAAGACGATACTTTATTAAATAAAATTGTTATTTAGAGATTGAAATTTGATTGGTTCAATAGTTTTTTTTCTATTTTTTAACAAAAAAAAAAAGTATGTAATTAACATAAAAATGAATTTGAATTGAATTATGTATATTTTAAATAATAAAATAATTAATTTCTTTGGAGTATTTAATAGTTTTATATAATAAAATACTGAGTTTTTTCATTAAAATAAGGATTTTAATTTATCCGAAATTTCTTATTCTTTTCCTTAGTTACAATAACTAATATTTCGGTACTTTGTATATGTTGCAATACTGATGTGGTCTTTGTAAATCTTATCTATATTTATTAGACATTAATTTAAGTATAGAAAGTTAACAACATTTCCAAAAATTGACCCCAATATCTTCTAAATATTATGTGGTGTATATACCAAGGGTTGTGTAATAAATCTATCCAAACAATTTTATTTTATTTTAGTAAAACTGACAAATTGTCAAAAATTTCGTTATATTGGATGTTCCGGAAATGAAAAATATATCAATATTTAGTATGAATACAAAATGCTTTAAGATTTTACTCTGTCTGTCTGTCGTTTTGTTTGTTATTTGGTTATTTTACCAATCTAAGAAGAGATAGAAAATTCAAATTCAAACTCACTAATTTCATTCGTAAGATTATTCGTTGATTTGTCAAATTTTTTCTTGATTGTCAAATTCTTTTCGTACATTAAACTTTAAATTTTCAGTATAAATGACCTCACCAAAAATATCTATGATTTCTTCTTCGCAATCCGGATTTGAGCTACAAATTAAACCTTGTCAATCTTATCACATATTACCCAGATGTCTTTAAGTAATATCAGTCTATAAACTTTCATGTCTATGCGTCTGAAAAAATTATAAAATCAATTTCTTCTGCAATCCTAATAGGCAATAAGGCATTAACTATAAATAAAACCAAATTTACCTAACCCTCTTTGTAACTATACTTTATTAGAAACGAAAACCTATTCAATAATCAATGTAACTTTTAAATTGGAATTACGTTAACTTTTTGGCATTTTTTATTAACCAATATAAAAGTTTCAGCATGTTTCGAAATAAAGAAACCTAAGAAATTTTATTTGTTGGGGGAGAAAAGGTTAAATATATTGCGTCCAGATATAAATGACACAAAAATTTATTTCAATATCTTATTTTTTCGGGATACTAAAATCCTTGTATATAACAAAAGTTATAGAAAAAAATTACAAAAGTTTTCAAATCATTTAACAGACTAATTGCTAAATTGATTTGTAACAAAAAAAAATTACCGTCATAGACTTAAGTACTTAAAGAAATGTTTCCATTGAATTTTGTATATAATATAGATGACAATATAATAATAAAAGATGTAAATAAGAAAAAAGTCCTTGTAAATTTATATAATTTCTCTATACTCCATTTTTCTTATATACACAAAAATCTTATGCAAATTGTATATGGAAAAAAGTAATTTTATTGTATATAAAGAAAACAATTAAAATTTTTATAAATAATGTTAAAGTTACCTTGAATCAAACCAGTATGATGTCGTCCTTTTTCATTTTATTAGAATTACAGGTACCAGAAAATATTATAGGATCACAAAAATTACAACGCAAATCCCGATTTCATTATAAAATACTATACCAAAAAAAAAGATGGCAATAATTTCTTACAATTTATATATACCATAAAAACCAAGCTGCCCACATGCTATGCTCTCTAAAATTTCATAATAATGTATATACATACATTTTATAAGGACGATGAAGCAATAAAAACATTTTTTTGTATTGTATAAAAATTTAATAAAAAAAAATTTTTATCATGAATCAGGCAAAAAAAAAAAAAAAGAATTCCAAACCAAAATGAACAGGACAAAATTTGGATTTACAAAAATGTATAAAGGATAAAAAAGCACCTCTTCTTTTTTTGGTACTTTGGCGGGTAATAAAAAATATGTTTTAATGACGATTACTTGAACTGTATATACCAAAAATTAGTAGAATTTCCATAAAAAAAACAGCCAGGACATTTTTATGAAAGTTAAATAACCCGGGAAAAGGAAAGACTTCATTTAGCGAAATTCTCTTACAGAGATTCGCACTCCTTGATTTATTATTTGTGTGTATAACCAAATGGTTCGGGCCAGCTTTATTAATATTCTTTTATTTTATTTATTTATTACCTGGAAACCTAATGACACTCAATATAATTTTTATACCATTAAGTATTTTTATTTTTCATATCATTTAGTCCTTAAGTATATTAAAAAAAAAAAATTTATGAACATGAAAAGATTGTTTTTTTTTTTGGTATTGTATTTTTATGAGATTATTTTTTTAGATTTTATTGAATTTTCTGGAACTTTAATATTTTATTTGTGAAAAATTAAAAGGAATGTATTAATAAGGATACAGCTAAAGAATGCTTCTGCGTTACGGCGATTTTAGTCAAACTATGGATCCATGATTTTATATATGGAGTCATTATTAGGTGAAAAATAAAAAATATTATTATTATTCACAAGATAAAAAGTCAAAATGTTTGCATTGTTTTACTAAAATTTGTATTATTACTAATTTTTATAATCACTGTGTACATTGTTCCTCTGGTCTATAGATCAGTGGTTCTTAACCGGCGCTCCGCGGAAACGAAACGGAAACGAAAGTGAAATAAAATATAATTGTTACATATAATCATCCTTTAATTTGTGTCGTACTTGGTTTGTAAATTCCAAACTGCATACTAAAGTTTTTCTAGTTGTTTTCGACTTAGTTATATCAACAAAAATTTTCACGTTTGGAATCAATATTAATTAGTTCTGAAGCTCCGGGAAAATTCAAAATAATTGAATATGCTCCGCAACCACGAAAAGGTAAAGAACCACTGCTATAGAAGCTAATTAGTGGTATACAACAATTAGGGTGTCCAGATTTCCAAAACATAAAGGTGGGGAAAAAAATATATGCAAGTGTAATCAAGATTTGCCTTTATATTAATTTGAGTCGGTAGCATTTCAATTGATAACCTTGACTTCTCATTAGTGGAAATTATACAATAATTAACGAAAATATTCGCTCTACCGCCGCATTTGTAACTGAAATATAAAATACGAATTCCACCAATACTTCCAGATTTTGCATACTATTTTTTTTTTTCTTCTTCATATTCCCAAATACTCAAGTCATCTATGTGCTGTTTCATCTGCTATTTACCATGCTAACAAATTATTGCACTCGAATGTAGAAGGTTGCGATTATGAATTAATATCAATATGAAATTTGAAAAAAATTACTTTTAAGTGAGTTTCAGAGGACAAAACAGGACAATCAGTTAAAAAGCAGGACTTCGGGAGACAAAAACAATTAAAAGGACCGACGACTAAAATGCAGGACTATGTCCTTCCTAAAACAGAGGACAAAACAGGCCGTCTGGACAGTCTATTTATATAAACAAGGCCATGAAGTGAACAGCGTATTACAATATGACCCTAGAAACTTTTTTATATTTAAAACTGTTGGGTTCATCTTTGTATAAATAGTTTTTCAATAGATTGTGTTATAAGCCGCGTCTGTTACTGTACGTTTTTTTAATCAATCCAGAAAGCCCAAAAAAAGTATAATTTATACTGACGTGATAGATTTAGTAGATTGTAGTATCAATTCTCAATTTGATTCAAGCTATAAATTTGCGATTTATGTTTTAATTATAATAAAATTATAAAACAAAAATCTTAAGTTAAAAATATTTTAGGCTAGTCTATTTGATTTGACTTGTAGCTTGATTCCTTGAATGATATAAAAGTTAAGATTAATTTCGGTTGGTTATGTTCTACTGAAACCGTACCATAAAGATGTAAGCAGAATTAAAGTGAATGGCGAAAACGAAATGTTAATTTAAATTAGTGTGTAAAGCGAAATTTGTTATACCTTTTCGATATTCGCGTTAGTTCTGTTTTTATAGTTTAAAATTTAATTTATTTTTTATGATCTTATAATCTAATTATTTTATTTTAGCTATCTTAAAAAAATTATATATTCGCATTAATTTTCAAGCGAGTTGAATTATTGAGATTTAATTTAAATCTAAATCATAAATTATTAAATTAAATATCTTACAAATAATTATAAAAGTAAAGTTTACCAATTACTTTAAACCAACTACTGACAATCTGTTTCTGATTCCTTTATCGATTTGTCATTTCATTTTAAATATTAATTTATACGCCGTACAGTACGCTATAATAGTTCAAATATATCATATATAACTTACCCTCTACATCTACATATAAATATCTTTATCTCACATAAGGTACTTTACACCACAGTTTCTGTTTATTTAAAGTTATATCAATTGCACCTGTTCATTAGTCAGTATTATGCTGATTTTAAATACACAAAACAGTCTTTAATTTAATTACTTAGTTTGAGAAATTCTGTTTTTACTTTGAATAATTCATTCAAAATTTCCTTGTAACTAGTAACTCAAGCCTATAATTTACATTTTGAACATCCAATGAACCAAAGGTGGGGATAATTAGAAATGTTGAAGTAAAAGATTCATTAAAGTGTTTTATATTTTCAATATAGATTTCATCGCTATAAAGACTACAACTTTTAAAATTTAATTAATTTTTTATGGTTGTATTTTATATTGAATAAGATTTTATTAATTCAGTTTTATTTCTATATTTAAAATTAATTATTTAATTTACGAAATTTATTATTCAAATAATTCTTTTTATACTTTCATCAGAAGTTAAGAAGCCAGAAGCATTTCATATACTATTAGTTTTGATCAAATCTAGTTTAATACAATTAAGCTTTGTAGCATTTACTTTAGAAATGTAGAAGTAATATAATTAAACTTTGTAGCAATACTTTACGAAACTCTCAAACTACATCTAGCCCCATTAAATTTAACTAACAGATTTGTCTTCTTTCTGCTTTTCTACAGCTCTCTTCGCTTCTGTAGTATCAGTACATTAAAAATCAATATAATTATTAACTAAAACATTAATAAGTTTAAGCTAAACAAATAATAATTATTAAGAGGTAGACTTGACCCTTCTGTGACTGTGTTAATGCTTTGTTTAACCCTGAATGTCAATGAAAGTTGCTGTGACCTCCAGTTTGTTTGTTTTAATATATTTTTTAGGAGTTTCTATTTCTATAAGTATTAATTTTTATTTATAATTTTTATTAAATTCTGCTAGTATAGCTCTAGCTTGTAGTCCGGCATTTGGTGGAATTTGTTTAATAAATGGAATAGTTAGTTGATAATTGGTTTCTATAGTCATATTAACTTATTTAAGAGCTGCTTAATAAGCGTATAAGCGTGAAGTTATTTTCCTGTCTTTATTCAATGTTAGGTGACTATAATCGATAATATTTCTTGTTATTTTTACACAGATTTTTTTTATATAATTCAAGTTATTAACTTAATTTATACTTTCAATAATTTTTGGTCAAAACTCTTCTACAAAATCGCATGCCATTCGTAATGCCATTCTTTGCATATTCTTTTCAGTGTTAATTTTACGAGGTTATATGTAGAATAATTATTACAATGACGAACTATGGAATAACTATGAAATATTGAATTGTGATTGTGATGGATAGGTAATTTGAAAAATCAGCAGGTTCAGTCAGCAGAGGTCAACAGGTTAAGTGGGTCACTATCAAACATTCCGAATTATATAAAGTACAATTTGATGTTCTTTAGAGTTCTACAGATCTGAAATTTGATACATACCTGAATTTTTTTCAAATACAAGTTTCCAGAAACTTAAAATCTTTGGGCTATCGCTAGTTCAGCAGTTTTTTATTATCAAAATTTAATGAACCGAAAGATTTTATAATGTTCATTATGGCAGAAACCTAATTCAAAAGTTCGGGGAGCCGAAATTAACATAAATCGGTCGGAGAAAAGTCTATTAAAATTTCACAAAATAACAAATTTTTTTTTTTATAGCAATTCAGTAATTTTATTTTTATTATTAATTTGGTAAATTAAAATTTAAACAAAAACAAATTATTTAATTACAGATTAAATAATATACAAAAATTATAATATATACAAGAAAAAAAACCTAATAAAATAAAAATATAATTTTAAATATTTAATTTGTTTTTAATCCATAATAACAAAAATAATTAAAAATAAAATGTATTTAATTATAATTTAAGCTAATTTAATAAAAATAAAATAAAAAATTGTAACAAAATTAATTTATATTTATATTTAATATTTAAATTGATTAAATTTTTTTTTTTATTAATTTTAAATTGTATACATATATTTTATGGAACTTTTAATTATTTATGTAATATGTCAAATTTATGTACATTTTTATATGGAAAAATTAATTATATAAACAAAAGTAATAATAATTTATAATAATATTAAATATTTAATGTTGATTCTAATTTAATTACTAATTAATTAAAAAATTTACTGGCTTTTTCAGAAGATTTCTGGACCGAATTAAAAATTATTACAAATTTATAAATTCGACATAATAATTTTTTTTTTTTGTTTTAGTGCAAAAATAGAATTTTCTTAATGTTTTTCTTTATATAATTTTCATATTGAAAATTTTAATTTATAATTTCCAATTAAATTTTATGTATAACTTATTTTAATATTTACAATTATAATTTAATTTAAACGAAAACCTAACTAAAACTTATAACTAAAACTTATAAATTTATTACTTTATTTACATTATTTAATATTTATCCAGTCTATGTTGTCCATGTCTTTGAAATAAATTAATTTATGGCTCTGATACTATCTATCAAATATTATTTTCATTAAATCATAATTAATTTTGTATCACAAATTTTTATATATTTGCATTACTGCAAAAGAATGAATTTTGAATTTGAAAAATTCTGTATGTAATTTTTTTATTTTGTACCAGTTGAACCTGTAACAGCATCACTTACAGCATTATTATTACTATTATTACCATTTAATATTGAACCTTTCGGACTATTTGAATTATTTTTATTCGTATTGGTATTATTATTATTTTTTAAATTTTGTGCAAATTTTTCTAATGCATCTTGACCAGCTTTATAACGTGCGTACTGTTCTAATACAATTGCTTGTTGAAAATTATATGGACTGAAATTAATTGGTGCAAATTGTCCAAAATTAGCAGCAGCTGCTGCAGCTAAATGTGGTAAAAATATATTTGATGATGTATTTGATTGTGATGGTCCACTATTATTTGAATTATTAACAGCAGCAGCATTTGCTGCATTTACAGCAGCAGCACGTAATATTGTTTCATTTAAAAAATTTGCCATATCATTGGAATTTGGTCTTTGGTTATTATTAGATGAAGAGCTAACATTTTGTTCTATCAAATTATTATTTAAATTTAATGATTGTTGTGATGATTGTGATGATTGTTGCTGTTGCTGTTGTGCAGAATTTATTGGTGATTTCATTAAACTATTTAAAAAATTACCACCATCATTTTTCTTTGAATTATTATTTTTAGTTGTTGGAATTTGTTGATTTGTTTTAACACCAATTATACAACCATTTGATGAATTTGGAAAATTGGTCCGTATACCTCCAACAATATTTTGTGATGGTTTTTGATTTTGTTGTGAAACTTGGTGTTGTTGTTGTTGGATTTGTAGATTTTTTGTATTTGGTTTTGTTGGATTACTTGATGACTGAAGATTTTGTTTATTATTATTTGTAATATTTTGTGATTGTGTTGTGATTGGTGCTCTTGGCAATATATGACGAAATTTTTTAGTTGGCGGTTGTTGTTGAATTATATCAGTTTTTATTGATTTTTGTCCATTTTCTGGTGAACTTTTCTTATCAGTGTTTGGACGTTTTTTATTATCATTAATTGGTGATGGTGATTTCTTATCTGGACTTTTCTTATTAATTGTATTATTTTTATCAAGATTTTGTCCAATTTTACTATTACCAATAGATTTATTAATTTCTTTTGGTGATGTTTCAATTGGTGATTTTTTTGGTTGTTCTGTTAATTTCTTTTCAAATGGATTTAATTTATTGGTTGTTATGATTGGTGAAGTTGTAGATGTTGGTGTACATATATTTGTTGTTGGACTAGTAGTAGTTTTTGTTGTACTATTAATAAATGGCATTGGACTTGAACGTGGTGTATTCATTGTCATAACAGTTTTCGTATTACCAGATGAATTTCTTTTAGTATTATTAGATGTTGTAGATGAAATATTTGGTAATTCGTTGTCTTTCTTTTTAGTTGGTGTCGTTTCATCTTTTACTTTATTTTGCTGTTGCTGCTGTTGTTGTTGTTCATTAATTTGTTCTTGCAATGTTTGATCAGGTAATTTCAATATTTCAATATAATTATTCACTGGACTTTTATGTTTTGGATTAAGTGAATTATTTAATTTCGAATCACTATCTTCATTTGTTATTGTAATTGATAATGATGATGGTATATTAATATTACATGAATTTAATAATGATTTAACTTTTATTTGTTTTTCTGGTTCATTTTTATTTGTTTTCTCATTATTTGGTGGGGTTTTTGAAAATGGCGGATAATTTAATTTATTATTATTATTATTTTCATTTTGATTTAATTTATTCATATCTGTTTCAAAATTATTATTAATATTTGTTGGTGTTGCTGTTGGTGGTGATACAGATTTTTTTATTATCATATTATTATCATCAGATTTTTTAACTGGTGGTCCTGGAAATAAACCAGACATTTGTTTATTTTGACCTAATACATTTTGTAAATAACTATTGACATTTGTTGTTGCTGGTGATTTTGGTGCATATTTATATGTTGGTTGTATTGGTATATTATAATTTGGTATATATTGTGGTGAATTTGGTGAATAAATTGGTGAATTTGGTGTATACATTGGTGTACGACAACCAGGTGGTACTTCATTACCTCGTGTTTTACTAGCATTATATAATGCATAATTTAAATAGCTTTGATTATTTATTGATGTTTTATTAATTGTAGTATTTTTATTAATATTATTTGTAATTGGAATTTGTTGTGATTGATTTATTGGTAATTTTTGTGTACTACCGCTGGGTATATTCATTGATGGACCATATACTTTAATTGAATTTGATCCATCTTCATTTGGTGTTATATGTTTAATTTCGGTACCAGAATCTTGTAAAATTTTATTCACTTCATTTGGTATATTGGCAAATGGATTTATAATTGATTGATGTTTTGGTAAAATTGATGGATATCGTTTTGATGTAATTGGTGTACGATTACCAGGTGCCGAAGCCATTGCAGCTTTTGAACTAGCTATACCAGATGGTATCATTGGATGTGGTGTTGTAGATCCTGGTTGTGCTATATGATGTTGATTTCTATTATTTTGCAATAATTTATTATTCTGTTTATTTGTTGTCATTGGAAATTTAATATTTTTATTAATATCATTATTTTGTGGTTTTTTAATACCATTTTTCTTAATAGCATCTAGTGCTTTTAATGGTGGTGGTGCTGGCATTAATTTATCATCATTATTAAATTTATGCAATGGTTTACCATTAATTAATACATCACAATTATTGGTATTTGTAGTAGTATTAGAATTTGGATTAGTATTGTTATTTGAATTATTATTAGTATTAGAATTAGAATTATTCCCACCAATTGGATATGGTGATAATCCAAATGATATCATTTCTTTTGGTTGTTGTTTTACGATTTGTTGTTCTTTATCAATTCGTTTTTTTGTAAAATTTTCTGGTGTTAATATATCAGCAAAATCAAATTTTGGTTTTTTTGAATTTGTTGATTTAATTGGTTCTTTAGTTTTTCTTTTTGAAACGGCAACCGGTTTTAATGGTGGTCCCATTAAATTTTTTGTTGGTACTACTTTAATTTCAGGTAAATTATTTATTTTATTTTTTATATATTTTTCTGGTGAAACATTTTTAATTGGTGTTAATGCAAATGAATTTAAAAATTCTGATTTCTTTTCTTCTTCATCTTTTTCACCAATTACTATTTTACTACTACTACTACTATTATAACTACTACTACTACTACTGCTATTCTTGTCTTTGGATTTAGATGATGATGGTGATAATGATTTTATATAACTTTTTTGAATTGGACTTAATTTTTCAGCTTTTATTGTTATTGGTGGTACAGTTAAAGGACTTAAATTATTTTTACGTTGTCTTTTACTATCTGAATCTTTTGGTGATGTTTTTGGATTTGTTAACGAATGTTTATCTTCTTTTTTAATTTTGATTTTCCATTCTTTTTCAGGTTTAACTGATTTAACAATTTCTTTAGGCATACTATCTGGGCCAGACATATTTATTATTTTAATACTATCCTGTTTTGAGATATCAATTTTCATTTTTATATTTTCTGGTTTACGTTCTGGTTGTTGTTCACCATTATTGCTACTGTGATTGTTGTTAGTGGTGATTTTTTGATTATAAATTAATTCAGAATTTTTTATTGATTTAATCGGTTTTTGTTGTTGTATAGATTTTGATAAAATTAAATCATTTTTTATTAGTTTATCTTGATTATTAGGTGATGTAATTTTTGGATATTTATTTTTACCAACTAATGTGATTTTAATTTTTTCAGTCTTTTGTGTTTCACTGTTATTTATAGATTTTGGACTTTGAACAATCTCAAATTTTTTATTCATATCATATGCTAATTTATTATTTTCTTGTGGTTCTATTTTTATTTTCGATTTTTCAAAATTCTGATGTTTTGTATCATCATTTGTTGTGGTACTATTACAGTTTACATTATTTTTTGTGGGCAATGAAATTGATGTGGGTAACGTAATTGAATTATTATTTATATTTATTTCGTTTTTATTAACTGGATTACGTCGTTTTAATTTTTCCAATTTTATAGCATAATTATCTGTTTCTTTTACGCGAAAGAAAAAACGCATCGGTGCATCACGTTTCCATGTATAAATATATGCAACATCCATTAATGTATAATGATCATATAAAACTATAGTTTTAACTTTATACATAATTTCTACCATAAATAAATCCGAATCAATAGCGAATTTCATTAAAACGAATTTTTTTAAATGTGCTACCGTTAAACTAGCTGGACATTGTAAATATTTTGGTGTATTTAAACCATAAATATCATCAGAACTAGTTGGAATTTCCCTGTAAATGGAATAAAAATGGAAAAATTATAAAAAAAATAAGAAAATATTAAAGATTATTTAATTTTTTGAAAGAGAAAATAATAAATCTTAAAAAACCTACAAAAATTTAGTGAAATAATTAAAAAAAAAAACTTACTTTAAATCAGCATATGCCAAAGATAATGACATATTTTCGGTTGGACTAAATATTAAATGTTCAGTATCTTCGCCACGTTGTTCAGGTGTTGCTATTGCGGCATCCTTAGGACGATCACGATAAAATGCACGTTTTCTCATTAATTCTTTTTCATATAAACCAGGAACAATTTTATAAACAATAGCTTGAAGTGTTGTATCAGGTCTGGAAATAAATAAATTAATGAACAAAATTAGAATATAATTTGTAAGTGTATAATATGATTTCAATTAATACATATATTAAAGAATATTAAAAATCGAAGGATCAGGTATCTTAGAATTAACTATTTATTTACTAAATAGGCGACCATCATATAATATACATATATTTAAATATAGTTTAAACTAAAATCAGCGTTTCTAATGTTACAGCGATCAACGATTGACAAAATTAACCACTTATTTTTTATATTTTCAATAGCTATTTATGGCTTATCCAGACAATTACCAAATTTCTTATCTTTCAAATCTTGTTTTGCTCGATAATCGAATTCTTTATCAGAAAAAATGTATCAGTTGATGGACATTCTGAGAAATCTATGTCTATATAATTGTAAGTAAACTAGAAATTTTTAAGCAAAATAAATAATGAAATAATATTAAGCATGACTATGTACACTATAGTGACTAGTACTAGTAATATTTATACGATTTATTCTAAAACACCTGAAATACCTCATACCTGGTACATTCAGAAGCAAATTAAAATTATATTTTATAATATAAACATTTTAATCATTTAAAAATACAAAAGGATCGAAATGAGTAAACAACTTCATACAAACTGAAATTCTGTTTAATTTTACTTGCTTATTTTTATTTATACTTTCATACTTGGTTTTTAATCTAAAGGGAATTGCTGTTTTGTATTCTATTGTATTTTTGTATTATTGTAGGCTAGTCTCGTACTCGTATATACATTACGTTTACGTAGTGTATAGTAATAGATGTAAAAATTTATCTAATTTGTTTAATAGAATATCATTTTGTATATAAACAATATTAATTAAGACTTTTTGTCTTAAATTTTATTTGAAATGAAGAAACACCTCAGTTCTTGCTTTAAGTTTTTACACCATTTTTAATTTTTATTACCAATAAACCTCTAGACACATTACCAATGCATACGAATCTCTTCGTATTTTTTGCTACCTTTTCTGAATATAATATATTTACGTTTACAGTTCGGTGTAGGCATAACAGCTAAAAAAAACATCGCGCCCTACTAAAAAATTTACTATAACATCACAATCGAGGACGTTCCGTTTTCATGCCGCTTAGGTGTGCCGTTTTCGTGCCACCATGTAGTCTTTTTATATGAAAAATTACGGCTCGTAAACGTTTATGTAGTCTTTTTATATGAAAAAAAAGCGGTACGATTACGTGTCGTAAAAAACGGCTGTTAATTTTTCTTAGAAGGAACGAACGAAAAAGAAGTCTTTTTACGAAGAAATGATTTCATAGGCGGTTCCAAAACGGAACGTTTTTCTTAAAGGGTAATTTCGTATATTAAAGGGTAATTTCGATTGAACGTTTTGTGTTGTGGTAACATTGCCGCTGAACAGCGACATCATAAATATTTAGAAATGACTTGCGTCGGCTGAATGCTATGCAGAACAGCAGAACACAATTTAATTGGTTACATATAAAACCGTATGTTTAAAATAATGTTTTCTGCGCTGCATGCACAATTCTGCACATGTATTCCAGTAATAACAGTATAATAGTTAGAGTAAACAGTTGCAGTAGAGATAAACAATATAACAGAGAGAGTATAACAGTTAAAATACGTTATGTTATAGTATAATAATACCCGATATTACAGTAACAGTATAACAAGAACATTTTAAATATTACTATTGCAGAAGCAGTATAACAATCTGGGCTGGGGAGCTGGAGCCGGAGCTAGGAGCTCCGGAGCTGGACATTTTTGATAATTCGGAGCCGGAGCTGGAGCTAAATCAATATCGTTCCGGCTCCTCAGTCCCGTTCGCAACACAAACTGAAATAATATACTTTAAATTTTAAAACCACATACATTTGTAAAAACTTCTTAAACATTTTCATTTTTAAAAGCTTATTTATTTGGAAATAAAATAAAAGAGCCCAAAATTGAATTCGTATCATAGGAGCCGAAGCAGGAGCCGGAGCCGTAGTTTTCATTTTAAAAATTTGCTCCGGAGCCGGAGCTGGAGCTAAATCAATTTTAGTCGGGCTCCCCAGCCCTGAAACAATTACAATATAGTAGTACTATTATAAAAGTAACAGTACACCAGTATAAATATTACAGTTCAAATTTTAATAAAACGAGTATCTTGATTGTACAATCTAAAGTAATAGTTTCAACAAGTCAACTGACAATCTATACTAAGGGCAGTCGGCAGTTACATCAAATGCAAATATTATGGCAATGTTAGCCAATATTTGCAATGGATAGGCACAATCAGAAGAAGAAGTAATGAATGTGATTACAGGGTGCATTTATTGATTAAGTAAAGTTTTAAATTATTAGTTTAAAAAGTATGTATAATGTTAATGGGAGCTATATGTATTCTCCGAGTTGCCGCTTGTATTATCATAATTCGCTACATACTATATAATGTGTGATTGATAATGAACGAACAGCTGTGCTGTGAATAATAAATATATACACATATCCAAATCCCCACAAACAATCATTCATAATGGTGCAAATGTAAACACACACAATTATTAGCACTACGATATCTTTTCAAACACATTGAAACAAAAAATTGACGCTCGTCTGTCGTCTCATTCATTTCATTGGTACTTATACATGAAGAAAGTGTTTAAAACGTACAATACTAATGAGAATCAAAAATATGTAAACGTTTCGTTTTTACAATTTTGTGGCGTTTTACCTTTTCTGTGTATTTCAAATATTACGTGTTTATATGTTTTCTCAACGTACGCACGCACAGTAAAAACGAACAGCATACATTTTATTTTAATGCATAATAAATAAATATGTATAATTTCATGAAAAATATATTTCAAAAAAAAAAAAAAAAAAATTATGTTTGATAAATTCATTACATTATTTTGCTTACAATTCAAAATAGTCTTTTTTTTCTCAATTTGTATTCAATTTTGTGAAAATCTCACAAAAATAGATTGCTAAATATTTTAATTAATTATTATTAAAGTCTATTGTGGCAAATTAGTGGGGTAACTATTGATATTTAAATATATTCATCATAACCGCACTAAATTAAATCAAAATGTATAAATTATGGTTCAAACAAGCTCGGCTGACAACGGACGGATAAGAAACGCATAAAATTTTTCATTAAGGGAATTTCGATGATTGAGACGGACGACACATTCTTTAATGACAGTTTAAAAACAATATATTTTTGTGTAACTTACACTTTAAATTAATTTATCACACTTATATTTTGCTCAAAATTTTATTGAAATGTCAAATAAATTTATTTGAATTCAATATTTTGAAAATCGGCTATTTTCTATCCGTCACATCCGTCAAAAGTTGATATCGATTGAATTTTTGCGAGTTGCGTCCGTCGTGACTTTGATAACTTTCATATATTCCTATACATTTAAACTTTTTTATTACGTCTCCGTCTCGACATTTGAATCCGTCGAGTCAACCGTGTTTGAGGGATTTTACTGACTTGAATATGACGTATATGGAAGCGGGGTTAAAATTTGATGTAAGCGTATTTCGTAATTGGTTCGAAAATACATTTTCGAAATATCTAATAAGTTATACGACAAAATAAAAAAATATAATTTTTTTATAATTTATCAAGTTTCTCAGTTCGATACTAAATTTGATTCTAATAAATAAGTAAACTTAATGTTTAATTTAATAAAAATATTTATTAGCAAAACGCATTTATTCTATATTCTCGTTCTATTATTTCCATTTCATCAAAAACTAATTATTTACTTGCAGCACTAATTTCTTGCGAACGCTTTATAATTTAAATTGTTTTATATTCTTGGCTGCCGTGAACGAGCTCACAGAAAATATATATGAAATAATTTAATATTGACATTGACAGTTGTTTGCATGCAAAATAAAATACATTACCCGCGTTAAATTTGATATAGATATAAATAAAATTCTTTAATTTGCTTAATTTAAGATTTTTAAAAAAATATTTACTAATTGTTTTAGTCAAATGACCTGATACATTTAATTTAAATTCAATTAAAAGTTGCAGTAATATAATTATTTGAAGAAAATATGCAAAATTTAAGGTTAGTATTTTTTTTACAATAAAAATTAACAATATCCAGTTTGAATTATGATTAAGTATACAATACAGTGAAATATTCCTTTTGGAACACTTTGTGATAGTTGCATTAATAATAATTGAAGTAGCCTTTTTGATGGTGGTAGATGGTCTAAATTTGAAGTAGGATCTTTATACATTGACATTGGATAGTTATGAATAATGTTAGGTTATTTTTGAAATCACTTAGAAATTCGATTCATTCATTATTTTTCTTTATGATTTTTATATTTAAATATAGAATTGTAACCGTTACCATAAAATATGCTTTTGTTTTATGATGTCGGTATTCCAAATTGGAACTTTTAGTCTGTTTTTGTTTTTGTTGAAATATATACTGAAATATTTCAAATAAAAACATTTATTTTACAACTTTTTAAATGACATAAATCAATTTTTCATACAATCCTTTATAATAATTATATAAATAATGCCAGCTGTGCACAATATACATACATTATATTAATTTGTAAGTTTTGCGATGGCAATTTTAAACATCCGTTTAAATAGAAAATAAAATAAAAAAACAGATTTAATTTTTTATTGTGTAATCCTTTTCAAAAATAAAGCAGAAACTTTCTTGTTTATATGTTGTATTAAGTTGGATTTGTTCACAATTGCGCAAAACATAAATTTGCAGTTTTGCGGATAGTAAAATTTTTAAATTTTTCAATCTGAACAACGAGAATAGTAACAGAAGATTTTACCAACTAAATTTTAATTTGAAAATTTCACAATATTGAAAGAAGAGGCTATGCCACTAGCACCACCTCAATAAAAGCTCAGATGTAACAAAATGATTAATAATGATACTACTATTTTTATAACTAGTAAAATATTCGAAACTGAAATTGGAAACAGAAAAAGTAATCTGAACATCGTAACCATATTCGAAAAACAGACTAAGTATCAACTATATCATCCAATATAAATAATTATTTGATTTTGCCACACTATTCAAATAAACTATTACAATAATGACAAAGATATTGTATTAAAATTGTAATTAATCAATTATAAATAAAATAGTTACAATAATTGAATTTTATTTAGTTCACAACACACAAAAAGTAATATAACATTTTGTGGCCAGTGATCAATCGTTTTGGAAGATATGTAAATTTTATATTTCTCTCATGTAGTTTGTACAGCGATGAACAAAAATTGTGACTGTTCATCTGTCTCATCCAAGTAATGGTCTAAGTTAATTCTACATAAACAACTACGTTAAATTTACAATGATATTTATTTAAATGGAATGTATTTTATAAAATTGCAAAATGTAAATAGATCTTAACAAATGATGTAAGTTATTAATTACAATGGGCGCAGTGGCGAAACTACCGGTAGGCGAACGCAGCAAATGCTGCGGGCGCATGCAGATAAAGGGCGCAATCGTTAGCAAACATTTTGCGAACAATTCCGTAATTTGTTCTCATATCTGGATTTTAAATTTTAGTTCGAATAAATCCATTATTTAAAATTAAAACTAAAATAACACTATGAATGCTGTTTCGAAAATGCATATATATATAGGGATATCAATATCAACTTGATGATAGCTGACTCTTGATAATGACAATAATGACATTCGAGACAAATTATTACCTAGCATAAAACATTTGATAGTTTTAGCAGCGATAAAGTCATATTATTTTAAATGGTAAATTTCTTATTTGAAAATATAAATCAATAAAATTACTTTCTATTAATGGGGTATTTTAGAAAAAAAAGAAAGTTATAGTTGACGGCGACGCGTGGAATCAATAAATAATGAATCTGTATTAAATCTAAATGACGGTGTAGTGAATATTGTGCCAAGTCCATGCCCAAATATTGATAATCCATGCTCAATTAACGATGAACATGAAGACAGCAATAATAAACTGAACTGTTATTTTTTTTTAATTATAATTTTTAAAAAACAAAAATTTATGGTTTCTTTTTTTGATTTGTTTGGTACGGTGGGCGCAAATTGAATTTTCGCCTGGGGGCGCAATATTTGTAGTTTCGCCACTGAATGGGCGGTAAAAACCTAAATTTTTTATTGGTAAGATTCAGTTTTGAAATATGTAACTAGATTCACGTAACTAATTAAAAAGCAAATTTACCTTTAATAATTTTACACAAAAAAAAAAACAAAGATTTTATTACTTTTATTAGAATTTTATATATAGAATGATAGAATCCCAAAATTGTGAAATAAAAAAGGGGAAAAACTAATAAAAAAAATCCAATTATGTGTACAAGGGAAATTTATTATAATTCCTTTAAAAAAAGGGTAAAAAAATTAAGTTGTTGTAAATGAAATTACGTATATGTAGAAATAATAATATTTTAAAATATAATTTAGAATAATTTGTTGTTGAAACAATCCATCAGCATATTTTTATTATATAAACAATTTTAGGAAAATCAACTTAATAAACCAAGTTTACTTCAGCTTAACAGAATACAAAGTTTCTAATTATATTAAATAGTATTTTATTATTTATTTTAAATTTATATTTAATACGCTGCCCTTTATTTAAGCTTAATATTTCAAAATTTGTCTAACCTGTGTTGACTAAAATTAAATTCTTAAACTAAAAAAGTATAGACACTTTTACATGAAATCATAAAATTTAATTTGAAATTAATTTATATGAAAATTATATTATAAACAATACCACCATTTTTCCGTCAAAGTATATCGTATAATATACACTGATTTTTAGTATGTCTGCTTTATTTTCGAGGCTGTTTCTTATTTTATT
Source organism: Rhamphomyia laevipes (assembly GCA_963920725.1). NCBI lineage: Eukaryota > Metazoa > Arthropoda > Insecta > Diptera > Empididae > Rhamphomyia > Rhamphomyia laevipes. The sequence continues at coordinate 39,028,930 of OY987259.1, forward strand.
ATAGTTTTATTTATCTGGCTCCGGCTTGATTCTTAATATTTTTCTTTTATAGAAACTGGTTTTCTGCTTTTAAATGTTTTATAAATCGAAATTATAGTGTGGGTGATAAATATAATAAAAAAAAAATTTCACCATAAAAAATGTTGGCTTATATAATAATTCTATGATTTATTATGAACTAATAATGTTTTAAAATAGCTTGAAATTGTTCTGACAACTAAATGTATTTAAATATAAATCTGAATGGCTGCATCTAAAAAGATTAAAATATCTTAAGAAGTTATAACTTGATTTGTGTTTATAAGAAAAATTTCTAAAAACGAATGTAATAAAAATATATTAATTTTATATGGTATAGAATTTGAAAATCATAATTTTTTAATTCTCTTTATAAGCAATTATTAATGCCTTATATAATATAATACATTAAAAATTAGTTTTTAACTAACTAATAGATAAAATAATTTGTAATAAAATTATGCTAATTTTGACATTTCTGCCAATTTTGATATAATATTTATATATAAAAATGAAATTTCTACATAAAAACTACTGAAATATTTGAAATTTTTTGATATTGTCTTGTCAATAGCCACCTTAACTCCAAAGTTCGCTAAAGCATAAAACGAAAAATTACTATAAATCCTTATTTCAATGCAAATTTTAAGGACACTGAAGAAGCAACACAAAAAAAAATCTTGTCTGGGAATTTAGGAAGCATAACGATAACATACAACTAAATAGTAACATCCGTTTTTTTTTTTTTTTTTTATAATGTTAATGGGAAAGATGGTTCAAAATGATTCTGAATGTAATGAAACATAATCTCCATATCCTTATCGTCCTACAACAAACCCATAAGCAAAAAATAAAAAATAAAAACAAGAAAATAGTGAAAAATGAAAAGAAACGAACGGTCCAACAAGTTCTTTCAAAAAAAAATTTTTTTTTGTTATACATATATAGTTGTATATATAAATGTAAAACTGTAGTAGGTCGTCGGTCGTCGTCAGCTTGTCTATATACTAAATAAAATATATTTCATTTTATTTTACTTATATAGAAAAATATCCTTTATTGAAGGCAGAGGGTATGTTTTTGTTCAAAATTGTATAATCTCTGTATAAATTTTATCTATTGAGGGATCGTCCATAAATTACATAAAGCTTAATTATTAGTAAATGTAGAATGGTGTGTCAGATTTGATTTAATACTGTGTCATGTATAGATGACATTCATATAATATTTAAATGTTTAAACTGGCCAATTTTAATTCGTTTTTACTTAGTCGTAATCAGAAAATCACGTTACTTTAATTTGAATTCAAAATGAAGTAATGTTAAATCGCCATTTCGAAGGAATAATTTCGCGTGGCATTAAATAGTCCAGTATTATTTTGGGTTACAGAGTAGAGAAACGTCACGTAATTTATGGATAACACCTAAATTAAACCATGAAGCTTTTGATTAATTATGAACACTTTAATGTAATATTAAAACAATCACTATATAAATTAATTTTTATGTATAATAACATTCCTCAATATTTATTAGATAGACTGGTGGTACGTTACGTACCTCCATTATACTAAATCTGTATGGAATTTTTATAGCTATTTTAAATTTTGAATAAAAATTTTATAGACAAATTTAAATTTGTAATATAATATTTACAAAAAACTTAAAATTAAGTTAATATTACCAAAAAAAATACGAAATTTTATTATAACTTATGAATATATTACGCAAAAAGGACGAAATGCAAAAAAAGGATATCCTTTTCAAATATATACATCAAAAAATATAAATTCAAGAATATTTTGTAAAATACTAAAAACTTTGTACTTAACATACCTCCAGGGTTACAAGAATTATAATATATATATAAAAAAAAAGATCACAAATATATCCTTGCAAAAATCTATGTATACATAGATGTTTAAGGATTTCCATATAAATAGGAAAATACAAATATATTTTAGCTGTGAATAACTAAAATCTTTGAATATTTTTATAAATATTTGGTTTTTGACAATTTTTTCATATATATAGATTCAAAAACAATTTTGTTTTTAAGGATTCAAAAATAATTAAATTACTCTTAAATTCTACAGGCATATTTAAAATTATCAGTTTTCTTTTATATGTATCTCTTTACATATATAATAGATATATAATAAAGTAGTATTTGTACATATATATAAAGATAGTATTACAAAGAAGAAAAAAAAAATATTAGTTGTCACAAAAAAGTCCTTGTACTTTTAAGATGAATTTAGTGTAGTATATGCGATACTTAAAAAAGGGGATTAAATATTTGTTTTATACAAAATTTAAAATGCAGGGGATTTTAAAAGATTTGTTAACAAAAATATTTTTAAGTTGATTTTTTATTATAAAAATATACGAAATTTTTTACATTTTTCTTGGCAAAAACTCTTAATGGATTATAATAAATATAATATTCAAGAAAGTCTCAAAAAAAAAAAAAATATGAGCTCTTTTTTTTACATATTTAAGAATTTTCATTTTTAGCAAATTTACGTTTAATTAATTCTTGTTTTAATTTCAAAACTATAATTACTTTTTATTAAATGCAATTTCAATTCAATATTAAATGTTTTCAAATTGTTGAATTAATGACATTAATGTCATTTAATTTAATGGCAGTTGATATTTTAATACATCATCTCTAAAGAAAACCAGTAACTCGGAAAGATAAGCCTCTGGTTTAGAAACTGCAGAATATATTTTCAGTATTGTTATATTGTTGGTGACTATAGGAATTTCGAATACTCAAGAAGAGTTGAATATGCCAAAAATATACTTTGACTCTGACTTTTTACAGAAACCTCTCATCGTCCAAGATACTAAAATGATAGTTCTATAGAATTTAATTATCCGAGAGAGGTTCATTTGCATTCGCATATATAAAATGTTTGATTACCTCAACATCATCTTCACAAAAAAATATTAAAATTCAAATAAAATTGATCTGAAAAATGCAATGAAGAATTAATTTTTGGGCGTTCGAATATTGAAATTCAAATTTCTATTTAGGTTCATCGTTTTCTTCTTCTTTCTTTTTACATAATAAATAAATAGTTTGGCTCTTAAGTTTTCAACTCAATTCGAATATTTCACTTTTTCCTTAATTCATTAAAATGGCAAAAAGTTAATTTTGAATTTGTTATTTCTGAACAAATATATAATAATTATTATGATGTGCCGGTGTGTCTTCGGTTGTTTTTGAAGATATTCCCAATTCCCCTACCAATTTTTAGTTAATCTTATTTGAAGTTATATATAATATTTTGATTGTATGCTACATGATTAAATATTATATTTTCTCGGTTATAATATTTTATATTTTTACGCACAATTAATGGTAAATCATAGAACATAGCAAACTCTTCAATTCAAAATATCATACATTTACAAATTTATAATAAATATTTTTCTATATAAAGAGACACGGTAATTTATCACCCTCTTAAACAAGGACCAGCAGCGCATTTCATTTGTCAAAATATTGTAAAGAAATCCTATACAAAAAGGAGATCTTCTTAGAATAATAAAATGTATATAAACTTATATCCTTATAAAATATATATGGAATATTAAAATTGTGTATTGCAAAATTTTATTTCATAAATCATTGTACCGCGTTAGCCGTGTATTTTACTAAACAGGCTAATTCATCACTTTTTGTAATATGGTGAATGAATTATATTATGATACTGTCTAAAAGCAAACCAAAAATATTGCATAAAACATAAATCATTATAATAATATATACAAATATTATAACACAAACCCCAAAAAAATAAAAACACTCCTTAAAAATTATCATATTATATTATAAATTATTCGTTCTCGGGATACGGAATTGAAATAATGTAAATTTGTCTTCGATGAATTTATAATATAATATGAAAATCTCGAATTGAATTTCTAATAATTTTTTTTAGTTAAAAATTCTAAAGATCAAATCTGTCCAAAATCTATACTTTATTGATTAAATAATTTTGATTTTATTTCAAAATCATTATCATAACATTACCCAATTTACAAATCATATCTTAATAGACGGTTTTCTATACTATAGTAAAAGAACTCCGCTATAAACATAATAATTTTATATAAATAATTGTATACATTAAAATTGATTCATTTCATAAATAATAAAAAAAAAAAAATCGATATTAATCTAAAGTAATAATCTTTAATATGCGAGCATAAATTTTACTTAATCAAAGAAACCTGTTGCCAACAATCAAAAATACATAAAATCTATAAATTGTTAATTCTTTCAAAGAAATATATGTAAAAAAAAAAAGACATTATTACAATAAAAGAAAAAAATTCTTGATTTAGCCTCTAAAAGTTTTTTTTGGGTGTCGTTCTGTACAGTGGTAATCCGAAAACCGGGCATGCCGAATCTTGTCATAATTTTCATATCTTTTTTTTTTTTTTTTAAATATTATTTTCCTTCCTTCTTTTCATTTTCTCTTCTTGTTATTGTCGATTTTATTTTTATTCCATATCAACATTTTTATATTACCGACGCAATGTTCAAAAAACGAAAAAAATATTTATGTAACGCAATGACTAAACTAACAACACCCAAGAGCCACCAACAATATAGAAAATTATAATGTTCTGTTCTGTAAAAAGATATAAAAGCGGCTCTTTTCAAACTTTTGCCACATATATAGGCACAAGAAGCTGTTAACAATAAATGTGTGTTTTTATGTTGGCAGACATATAAGACGTCAGAGAAACGAAAAGTATGTAGCTATGTAAAAAAAAAAAGTTTTTTTTTTTTTTTTTTTGAAAAGTCATTCTCAGCCCCACAACAAAAAGAAGAAGAAGAAAATATATGTATAGAAAAGATAAATATTATACAATACTCGTCGCGACACATGAATGGACAGATACCGAAATATTTTGCAGCCAATTGAATTTTCTTATGGGTAAAGAAGGCCTGAAACTAAAGAGACACACACGTTGTTCGTTTTGAATTTTATAGAAACAAAAAAAAACTGAAACATAATCATAAGAAAAAATAAATAAATAAAAGATAAATGTTGGTATATATATGTATCTTCTCTATATGTATATGAATGTTTTTTGTTATAATAAAAGTGGAACCCTCCTTTACATCACGGTCTGTTGCCGTGATAATTATGATGGGTATTTTAAAAAAAATTGAGAATAAAATTTTAATATATTTTTATGCGGTAACTTCTTATATTTTGAATTTAATGAAATTGGGAGGTATCTAGTGTCATTAATCAATGGGTTAATAAGGAAAGACGTTATCTATAGCTATTGTATTTTAATTATGTAATTTATTATTGAATTTTAAAGCCTTTAAAATCTACATAGTGTAGATACATTAGTTTTGTATACTGAAAATTGTGATTTAACTTACTAAACTACAAAATATACTAAATATGTACAAATTCAAAACTTATTCAAATTTTTATTGTCCTACTGGCAGTGAACTCTCGAATTAGAAGTCCTAGCTTCGCAAATACAATGTTTTTACTGTGGTTGGTTGGTAAAAGTGGCGAACCACACATCAGCTGACATGGAGTCCCAATTGACGCGTTTGCGCCGTTTTGAAACTACTCACCCACGTGACCAAAGGTATTGTTATTCAGTAACTCTCGGATAGTTTTAGATGGCGTCAATAAACTTGACGCTTTCTGTGAGCCACTTGGCGGCGAGATCGTTGAACAAATAACTTGGCCCTTACAAATGAATTGTGTGACCGTTTCTTTTTCGCTGGGCTCCTTTCAGCTACGGTGTATGTAGGTAGTTGTTTTTACTATAGCTTAACTGTAACTTCGAATAACTCTTTCTACGATGATCGAGTGTATAAGTAAGAAAGCGGATGAACTGATTGAACACATATAAATCTATTAAATTTTATCTAATAAGTTATCATTCGGCAATGTCTACAAAAGAATACTTGACAAAACTGTCCCCATAGTTGCCAAGAGAACGATGAATAAAGAAATAAACCAATTTCACTGGTATTGACCCAGGCGAAATATGTTGAAAATGTGTTAAAAATTATACTTTCTAAATAATGTAATGGAAGCAGGTGGACTATAAAGCCGGACAACTGTCTCCAATAGGCTTACAAGTCTTCGTTAGATAATTTTGTGAATCTTTTTTCTTTAGTAAGCACTTATCATAACTATTTATGAATTTTATGAATTTATATTAAAGAGTTGTTCTTATCGGCTAGCAATGCTGGTGTGCCAGACCAAATCTATATTACTCAAAAACTGAAAATCTGTAACAACATGACGAAAATCAACATTTACACTAATTTGTTTACATACTTTTATAATGCACAGAGATAATCTTATTTTTGTTGTTGTTGTGATGTTCAGATATTCTGACTTCACTTTACCAAACAAATTACAATAAATAATAACATCAAAATAAAAACGGAAAATAATGACCTTTAGATAAACTTTTGATATGGTAAACTGTAGATTAAAACTTATCTGCAATATTACAATTTATTATAAACGGAGCGAAAAACAGCTAATCTACGAAACACTATATAATAATCTTACGTCTGTATTTTATGAACGTATGTAATGAAAGTCATTATATCTTTGAGGTGTGAAAAATTGTAAAGTTTTTTTTTTTTTTCACTATTAAATTTTTTTTCAACCAACATTTTAAAAGTCGATGTTTTTGATTAGGAAAATTTTACGCAATTTAGTACAAAACGTGAATTAACAACTGGCTTTAGAGTAATAATAATGTTAATATAGTAATGAGTTTTTAATAGCTTTTTTACAGACTCTTTTTTTTCGATTTTCATTTTGTAATTTTTATTGTAAAAGTAATATATGTATAATTAAAAAGTATAAGGAATTTCTTTTTATCGGCAAGTACAGTGAAAATTAAAAAAAAAAAATTAAACGATATTCGATTACAAGGGCTAGAAATTTTAGTATTAAAATAGCAAGATTATCGACTACTTCAATTTTTATAACTTTTCATTAAGTTTTATTATTTTTATTGTACGGACCCATACAACTATAGAGCTGGATCTAAGAGGTATGGCTTTAGCCACTAAAGCATAATTAAAATAATAAAGGATCTTTATAAAGATTGTTAGTAACTTGTCATGGACTAATTATACAATGGAAACTATAGCCAAATAAGTGGTAAATATAGATATAAATGCTTACTAGAAAATAATCGTTTTTGGTATACTAAGTAGCCTTCTCCAAGTTAGAAGTAAACAAATAGTAAAAGTCGTAAACATATAATTCTGGGGAAAAAATAGCTGCTTACCGGTATGTCATCTAAAACTAAGTAAATAATTGCTAATAAAACGCTAATAAAACTTCTCCGGGAAGGAAAATCCGGGTAGTGTAATCTTATGGTTTTGCCAATAATATTTTACTTTTAACTTACACTTTTTATATCCTAAGATTCAAACACTTCAGTAATTATAGTACTTAATTTTCCAGAACTGATCATTTTTTGATAACAAATAATTTGAATAGAACAAAATGTTCTGGAAGTCTGTGTATATTAATAAGATGTGATAATAAAAGCAACAGAATTTTTAATCTCGGATTTGAAATCATTTTGTAATTCTTGAACTACTAAATCTCTACTACAAATTTGTCAAGTAAAAAACTTTTTAACAAAATCTCAAAAGCTTAAGATCGATATATTAATTCGGGCCTATAATAAGTGTTAACATTTTTCATACCGATCTCTTTTTAATCTAATTTAATCTATATATAAACCTCTATCAAATTAAATTGTCAAAATCCGTGAAACATTTTCAGAATATCAAAATTATTTATATACCCGAGCCCCAATAACTATAAAAAAAAATATATAACAATCCAATAAACACTTAAGTATTTTCATCATGAACCGTTTGTTAAAAAAAATTTGAATGGTTCCTTTACGGACTATATTCACATCCAACTTTTGTATATATAGTACTTTATGGAAATCGGTTAATTTTTATATTTCCCGCAATATTTTATATACCTTACGCTTACGCTTACACTACAAATTTTCCCTTTAGCAAATAATTTCAACCAAAAAAATAATAATAATAATAATAAAAAAATAAAGGATATTAGTGTGTAGAGTAGATCAACAAAGAACCGATGGAGTGAAGTGTTAATGTGCGAAAAATCAAATGAAATGAAATTTGTATCTTCCCTTTCCGTATCATAAATATTATCCGTTTCTCTTCTTCACCTTTTACTATTTATCTGAATACCAGTCTCTTATAAAATACATTTTAACTATATTACTTTTTATCTATACTATCTGTATCTATTCATTTCTCCTGTTCCATTACAATAATTCTGTCGATATCTTTTCGTGTTTCATTTAACATTAGTGGGGGGCAGCAAAAATCTATAATATATTTTATGTATCTCCCCCCTTCGATATAAAAATGACGAATAAATTGAAATAAAAAGGATATTTTGGGGTTGAAGTAATTTTTTCCTTTTTTTCCCTGATTCCTTCTTGCCGTATCCTTTAATTCTATATCTATACATACAAAATACATATTTTTTTTTTATTTCTATTTTCGTTTATCCTATTATTTTCGTCCTCAAATTTTATATAAATTTTAGTATCTCTACTAGGATAGAATTTTTATATATTATTGCTTACTATGAACATTTCAATGTCAAATTGTGTTTTTATTTTTGCAGGCTGTTCTGTTGTTGTTGGTTGTTTGTGATTTTTTTTTTTTTCAGAAAATCTGAACATATTTTTTTTATGCAGTTTTTGTACTGAATGATTTTACACAGTTCAGTTAGGTTAAATGAACAAAAAACAAAAAAAAAGGAAAAGAAAGAAGAAATCTGACAGAAATTGTATTTTTTTTTTTTTATAAAGATAGACATTATAATAAATATAGTAAAATTGTACTTCGATTTTTTTTCTCTTTTTCTGGTTAGATAATAAAATTTAGGAAGAGCCATCAATATCAAGGGTCGTTACTTTTTGAATTATATATATTTTTGGTTTCTAGAACATTTTATAATAAGAAAAATGAAATAAAGTTTCATCATCAAATTTTTATCAGATTTCATTAATATACTTGTAAACATTTTGTTGTAGTTGTTAATTTACATAAATTTTAAATGTTAGATATCAAGAGAAGCCGAAAACATCTTGATTAGATTAGATTAGATCTAATCGAACCTCGCCTCCCTAAACTACGACCTAAAGAGATCTATTGTTCCTATACCCTACTAATTTGATCAGTTAATATACCCAGGCTTCTGTAGAAGCTTGACGTCCATATCCCTGATTTCGAGAGGTCCCGGAAATTCCTTAGCCAGGTGTGTCGAGGCTTTTTCGGGCAATAGCCTCGCAATCGCAGAGGATGTGTTCCGAAGATTCTTTATCATCTTCCGGTTTCCGATTTTTTTAAAGTGATACCTGAGCGCGAAGTGGCCCTTTGTGTGTACGTATAACTCGGTTTTATTAACTTCTTTAGCCTTTTTTTTCTGAAATCTAGGAATCGCTTCCCTTGGTATATTAATTTTAATTAATTCAAATTATAATTTATATACAATTTCATTGCTAGATACTTTAATGTCAATCATTATTTTCATTTTTCATAAAATATTTTGGTATACAATTTTTATGTTAATCATCAAAGATTATTCTCATTTTGATAAGAAAATTGAAATGAATTCGACAACGCCGACGGCAATTTGAATTGAAAGTTTTATGTATATACTTTTCTTATGCTTTATTTTCAGAAGCAAAAATTAACTGGCAGTGAATTAATTTTTTTTTGAAAGAGAAATTTTTTATTAATAGTTGATTTTTTTATCATAATTATTTTTGGCGAAAGGATATCAAAAATACAGATTCACTGGGGTTCAAAAATAGTAAACCCGGCAAAATTTTACTGGGAATTTTCATATTTGATTGTAACATAAAATATAAGAAATTTATTGATAAAAATATATTTGATGTCACAATTAATTTGAAAGTACTTAGTAAAAACGTAAACGCTTACGCAGGAAACGCTTATGTGTTTCTGTTGATATTTCTTAATATACACAGAGCATGAATATTTAAATATTTTAGTGGTGTTACAAACTGTCAAAACTGACAAGACAATATTAATGTTTAAAATTGTGAATGTGTTTCGTAAACTAAATAATCATTTCTAAATATTCACTAGCTGGGGAGAAGCATTTTTATAGAATTGGTCAGATTTTTATAGTTTTTTTAATTTAATAATTTACCAATTCAATAAGAATTTTAAAATTTTAGATATTTCAGAATTGTGATCTGAATCGATTTTAATTCAAATTCATTTACAATGTACTCAAAACTTATAGTCTTTCTTGATATTTTTTTTAAAGATTATTAATTAAATGCAATTATAAAGCAATTTAGTTCACATTATATATTTTATATTTCAAAAATATGTAATTAGAACTTGTTGAAAAACAAAAATTATTCTTAAATTTCTTGAAAATTCCTACTTTTTTTTTATAATTTACCAGGAATAATTTTCAAAGATAAATAACTTCTTAATTATTTGTTTTATTCTTCATTTTTATTAAAATATTGTGTTTATATGAAAAACATAATTTCAACTTTTTTGTTGAAATCTTATGGGTTCTTTAAAAATGTTGACCGCTATAATAAAATTCAGGAAAAAAATCATTAAAATAAAAACCAAATACAATACGAAAAAAAAAAAAAAACATTTCCCCCTAAGGACCAAAAGTCAGCAGACCAATGGCATAAATTTTAATTCATATATAAATATAATAAGAATAAAAGAGCGAAGCATAGAAAAAAAAGGGATCATCTCTAGAAATTTATCTAAATACGGACGGTTTTTTTTTTTGGTTTGTTGCTACTATATGTTAAATAAAAAAAAGGGAATAACAAACCCATCTCAGACGATGTATTTAACCTTAAAATTTACTGACGAGGTTCTGGTATGTTTTTTTTTTTATTCATTTTTATACGAAAAATAATGGTTCCGAAATAAATAAGAACCACAAAATAAAAATACTTGTGATTAAGATCAGTATTTCAAAAAAAAAAGAAGAAACTTTAAGTTTAATAAAATAAAATTCTTAAAGCTATGAAAAAAAAACGTTTGTACTTACTTGATATTTGGTTTGGCAGTATTTATCATCATTTCACATCTTGGACAGTACTGTTCTGTTCGCAAATGTTTCATTATGCAACTATGACAAACTAGAAAAAATAAAAATAAAAATATATAATTAAATTAATTTAAAATATATAATTTTAATATAAATTTGGGCTAAAAATTATAACAGAGCTTCCAAAATTCTTCACGATGGCGTGGCGTCAGAACACTCTTGAGAATTTTGTGAACCATTTGAAAAATATACAAAACAAAAGAAAAGAAGATGAAGATTAATTTATGGAAGGATATCAGATTCATTCGCTAGTGTATGACTCACACTCAAGACTAGGAGAATAAACCTTCCAGCACATCCTGGTGTCATTCTCCCTCCGTTTATAGAAATTTTTTTTAAAAAAACTTTGCTGATCAATTTTCAATGGATTAAGCTGGTAAAATTAACGAACACAAAAGGTAAAATTAAGCTGACAAAATTGATTTCGTTCATAGTGTGAATTAGGATACTATATTACAAAATTCATAAAACAAAGGGTACACTATAACAGTTTACTAGAATTTAATGCACTGAATCAGTTATATCCTCTTCATTATGTTAGTATGTTATAGATTCCCCTTCATTAATAGCCGAATTGCCATCATAACATCCCACTATCACGTCCCCTCTTTAACATTAAAAAAAGTTTTATTTTCAATTCCGGAGTTAATTTACATATAAGTAAGCCGATTATTTTTTCATGTTATTTAATTAATTATATATATATATATATATATTTTCTAAAGCTAAATAAGTAGAAACCAACATGTCTTCTACAAATATCGTTAATTCTAAATACATACTACTAAACAAGGAAATGTTTTGGCAATATAAACCATAAAAGTTTACCATATAATAATTTAGCAAAGTAAATTTCTATATATCCATACGAGAAACATAACAAATTACAAACTTATACTAAATATATATATAAATAGAGCATAGCTAAATTTGCTATAAACAAAATGTTATTTATAGATACACATTTTATGTATAGATATATCTAATAAACCAAACGCATAATCATCAGCATCATTAGCAACTTGTAATACAATTAGTCGTTGTTATCATATGACTAAAAATTCAAAAAGAGCAACAAAAAAAAAAAAAATTTGAACCAAAAAAAGAACTGTCAAGTTATAAGTAGTAGCTATTAGCTATATATAAAATATATACCGCAGAATATTAGCAGCTGATAAAAGCTCAAAGGGCGGATGTTTATATATATTCTTTAAATATCTATAACTATACTATTAAAAAAAATATATGCTCAAGGGTAAAATAGAAAATCATTTCGTGTGTGAAGATTTCTGTTCCTAGCATTATATATGTAATATGTATATATACATAAATATTCCTAGACTTATAATATATGTTGCTGGCGGTTGTTGATCATAAATATTTTGTTTTAAGCGTTACTTCTCTGTTGGGTGCATTTTAGATAAACATGTTAAAAAATCAAAAAAAAAAAATAATATAAATTAAAATTTAGATGTTTTTTTAAAGATAGGTGAATAATGATAAGCTTATCATTTAAATTCATTTTTTTTTTACGCTGAGTGAGACAGTTAAAAGGTATATGATGCCGACATTTTGAAAATTTTATAAGAGTAATTCAGGATTTACAAAAAACACATTTTTTATTATTATTATTTATTATTATCATACCCTAACAACCAGCATTAACCAAAATAATCTTTAGTGCAAGAAGCATATTATAAAGCCTGGGCTACATAGTTTCTATCAGTTCAGTTCAGTTCAGTTTCGATTCGATTCTATTATACGGACTGGTTAAGAAGATTGAACACATAGTTATTGATTGCAATCGATTAAATCACATATTATTATTTTTTGAAAATGTCAAATTTAATTCCTCTTGAGATTTCCTTCAGTTTGGATTCGCAAAATTCCAATCGTTCCATACTCTTTCGATTCGATTCGTTCCGATTCGATCTATGTGTCCACTCAATCGATTTCCCATACAAAATATATGAAGACATCAAATTTGAACTTTACTGAACGAATCGAAACTGAACCGATCGAAACTATGTAGCCCACCCTTTAACTTATAATTGTTTCTTAGTGAAATATATTCATCAATAATATTGAGCCATATTCTTGAGTAGCTTGTAATGACGTGATGAGACTTGACTTACCAAAAGTTAGAAAATAGTTTAAATTAATATTTGAACAAACGGAATAAAAAATACGGAGATGGGAGAATGTCACGCATTACAGCTGAATAAATTTTAAATTATAATGTTCCGGGTCCATACACTGTAACATTATAGTATCTTAAAAAACATCTAAATACATACAGAAAATATATTCCATTTCAATATTGACCTCTTTCTACAGAATTAATACTATAATAAGTCTCATTCCTGGTACGTTGAGTTGCTCAAGTGACTTGCAGAAATAGTAAAAAAAAATATTTTTAATTTTGTTCGTCGAAATACTGATCTCTATATTCTATTTATAAATGATCTGAAAGAGTTTCGTTAATTTAATAATTGACTCTCAACGCTATTACTCCTGAAAGTGATTTTAACAAATCAATCGATTCCAATCCGTATTTTTGTATAGTAAACAAAATACTAACAGGGTTACACAAATTAATATAATGATTAAAACGTTTAATTTGTTTAAAAGAACTGACGAAGTTTTGCTGCCATCTATAGTATCTTTAGAATTCAATATGGAAAAACGTTTTTAACACAAGCGTTGATTCAATTCTCACAAATATTTACAGATTTCCATTAATTTCTGTGTAGATATAGAACATATTTTATATTTTTATATACAAATAAATAAACCTCATATGAATTTCAATAAATCTTTTACAATTTTTGTACGGAACGGAATTTTGTTGTTTTGCTGGTACTACAACGTAAATATATTTTAGTTTATTTCAAGTCGAATTTTACTAAAATTATACTTGATAACTTTGATATGCTAAATATACGTGCAAATTGAATAGAATTCTAAATAAATGTCAGTTTGTATATAAAATGGTTCATATGACAGTATATTAAATAACATGTGAAATCGTTTTTTTTTTTTTTTTGCACAACATAAAAAAACCTGATCTCTGAAACGAGAACAACTTACTATACACACAGCTAAGCGAACTTTAAAGACAAATGACATCACCACATTTTCTTGGTTAAGGCAAGGTTTAAAAATATTAATATTATATAGTCTGTTTTTGTTTATATGGAATAGCAGAACAGCTGACAGTATTTATGTATTTGTTATATAGGCATAGTGCAAGATCGATTAAATAAATTTAATTGTAATTGTGACTCGTGCAAAACGTTTAAAAAATAAAAAAAATATATTGTTACACTGATTTAAGTTCTGCAATAGAATTAACAATATAATAAGGTCGTCTAAATGTACAGATATCAAGTAATCTGTAAAATTTCGAAACCCTTTAACCAAAGTTTAAGCAATTCTCATAATTAGCCATTTACACTTAAACCATTTTTCATACATAGCTGCTGGCAGTTGACAGAGTTAAAGGATTTTACTTGCTATGTGACAGCGAATGTTTAACTACACTCTAACAACAAAAACAAATGTCTAGAAATTTCTATTATTTATTCCTTTCCACACGTTTAGACTTTAGAGTGATGCTATGAACGGTGCCGGAAGTTGTACTGTCTTAGGTTGACTCTTGAAACCGTATGAGTCTTAGGTTGACTCTTGAAACCGTAGGTTAGATTAAATTTAAAAGGGGTCGTTAAGGTTACAAATTTCAGTTACTCCAAAATACGGCAATAAAGATCTTTTGTGTTTACTCTTCTAGTCCTTCTGAACAATCGACATTCTCTGAACAAGCTCAGAATATTTCTTGAATGCTGTATTCCTAATTTATTCAAAAGTAACTGATAAACTTGTTTCAACAAATAGCTTTAAATTAGGGTCTTCAAATATGATAATTTGATAAAGCACCAAAACTGATTGTTCCAAAATTTCCAAACTTTCATCAACTTAAGAAGTTCAATTCAAATTGTTACACCAATGAGCTTACCATACCATTAATAATTTGTGAATTATATCTAATATTTTCGTGAGTACATTACGCAGTCAAAACTCAAAAATAACTTATCATATAACAATGGCTTTCCATTCGACAACTTAATTGTCATAACTGTAAGTCAATTATAATTAACTTTTATGGTCTGTTTATCTGTAGTATCATCATCAAAACCCAGACGAAGAAGAGACTATAAGAAAATGATCGATAAGTTCTAATTATTATATGTGATTATTTTATAAACTTCCGAGCTACTTGCATTATTATTTCTTTAATATTTTGCCACATCATCATACGAATATGTACTTATTAAATAATTATATTTTACCTCACAGAAGGCTATTTAAAATTTATATATATTATCCGTTTACATACAAAACAGTATGCGGTCATAACAAAACTTTTAAGTTGTGAATTTTTATTAACTTTTTACACGTAACCAAAAACATTTTTATAACATGTGTAAATTATTTGAATAAACAAATTCAGATTAATTCTATCCTTTTGAATATTTCAAATTTCAATTGGACAAATTTTTTTTTCGGTTTTTTTGAGTTTGGTTCTTCTTTTAATCATTTATGAACGAAAAGTTATAAAAACTTTTATATTTATTTACTTGTTACAGGATATTTAGTCTAACTATTAAGAACAATACCTTGGTAAATATATAGGTTTACATTATATGAAGTGTTAAGTCTTGAAAATTAGTAAAATTGTTATACTTTGAACAAAAAGTGCATACGCAGAGAATCTATTTTAGAAGTAATCATAAAAAGAAAATATTTTTTATATACTTTTTATGCTTGAATATTATTTCTACTTTTGTAGATGTACAATTTTAGAATGTCTGCAAACTTTTCTCTTATAAACGAATAACACCGACCCTTTTTTATATTTCTTAATATATAAAGTGATGTAAGTTTGTCGTATTTATTCACACAAAAATATGGCACCAACAAATTTTCTATATTTTCTATAGATTTTATTATTTTCGATATTACATAAATCTCTTAAAACTTTATATTTTTATGCTTAGATTTAATAAAAAACGAACTTTTATGAAATTTTATTCAAATTGTTATTTTTGTCTACCATTTTTGTTACGTTTCTTTAGTGTTAAAGTAATAATAATTTTTTTTATGATATAATGTTTCATTATCATTAATAATTTGTGGGTATAGAATTAAATGTAAATTATAGTTTCAATATTTGAAATCTGATAGATATTTGTGGGTACACGATTAGAAATATTCACAATTTAACAGTCACTGGCTAGTTCGGTAAATAGAGACTAACCCAAAATATTTGCATGGAATTGAATCAGGAAAAACTCTATACAATCTACAGTAGTCACTGTGAGGAGGGGCAGGAGACAAATAGTAAGTGCTAAGTCATTAATTCTCTTAAATGTATATATAGGTCAATTCTAAAGTACTCTGAAAGCATGAAATATTTCAATCTGTAATCGAAAATTGAATGTTGGTTGACATTTCCGTAAGTGGTACTACTAAGGGTTCAATGAAACGTATTATTACACATGGCTAAGTCAGCTATACATCTCACCTTGTGTTAGAACGAAAGGAAGTACGACCATACATTACATAAGTATGAATGTTTTACAAAAGAATTAATCATATTTTACGATGATTATCACTCTGACCAATTTTCATATTTGAAGACCCTAATTTAACTCATATTTTATATAACTTTTAACAAACTCTTTGATTTTCGGTTATATATTTTGGATTTTTATGATTTTTTCTTTGGTATTTGTAGTAAAGTAGAGTGTAAAGATACACAATACTTACTTAGCTATAAAAATTTTCAAGTTTTTAGTAGACATTCGTCTTGTTTATGTCGTCACTTTAATTCTTAAGTGCTTGATAAATAAATTATGTATTTATTTATTTTTGTTGTTTCCAACAAATCTAATCCTATAATGGCAACAGCAAAAGATTTCGTGTTACACGAATTAATGATATTAATTTAAACAAAAATAAAAATTTATGTTAAATAAAATTAATTAACACTACAAACATTTTTTTTTAAAATAAATTATAATAGTATAATTAAATTTTGAACTCGAAAATATTTCAATATTATTTAAAAACATTTAAAAGATTTTTTTATGTAATGTGGTTGGTATCAACAAAATTTCTATAAAATGTAATCCTTCGAAATGAGAAAAGTTGCCATAGTGACTAATTATGCGAAAAATATAAATTGTCGGTGATGATGTGAAACCTTGTAAGTAGAAAAAGTAAAATTTTACAAGAGAAGGAAAAAAATTAAATATAAATAAAATTAATTTTTTTAAAAGGTTTCAAGTTATATCACTTAATGTTGTCTGTCTGTATAAATTTAAGGCCGAATAGTACAAAAAGTATTTTTTGGAAAAAATTGTTACTTAAGATTAGAATCTAACTTAAGGGTACATCAGAATAGGCCCACATAACCGTATTCTCTAATCTAATTAGAGAATAAAGGTTTAGATAGGTTCACATTGCTGCAAATCACTGTGGCTACTATGGGCCAATTCTGATGTACCCTTAAGTTAGAACCCTCCCCAAGAACAGTACTTTCAAAGATGTACAGAAAACTTTTGTTTTGGTTCGATGACAGTTCCATGCGATTCATATTAATGCATAAGCACTGGAACTCTGATACTTTGTACGGAATGTTTGTGATTTCATATACAATTTAATTTCTAATTCTGCAGTATATAGTGGAATATGCCACATAATGATATCGGATTGGTGAATATTTGTTCAGATAATTTTCGTGCAAGATAATTCGCTGCCTCGTTTCCTTCAATACCCAATTCTTGTGGCACCGAAATGAGTGCCATTAGAAGTGTGATTAGAGTTTGAAAGCAGTTGCATCAGACAAGTTTTGATCGAATTGAATATGAAACCCAAAACTGCCGATTTGCTTCCAGATAGAATATATGTAAATGATTTGACCGCGGATAATTGCTACTACTTACGAGGTTTTCACAAGAATTTATAATTTTTTATTTCATATTTTCGAGGAATGTAATTTTTATTAATGGATTCAAAATAATTTTGTTTATATATTTTTTTCAAAAACCAGGAAATATTTTGTTAAGCCAGGTATTTTGCTTTCTAACTTCAGAGTAAACCTAATCAAAAGAATCACAAACTGTATGCAAAATTATGTTTTTCAGAAATAGTAATTTTAAATTTTGGATTCAACGAAATTTATTGAAATTTTTTATTCTTATTATATATATATGTACAAGGATATTATATTTAAATTGTATATACATACATATTTACTTATTTAGTCTTATATTTCATGTTCCTTTTTGTATATACAGATTTTGAATAACAAAGAATTTGGTATAAATTTATAAGTTTGGTAAATATACAACAAAATTTGTCTGGGTAAACAAAACAAGAAAAAACAAGGCAAAAGATATTTTACTGGTAATGCCACTTTATAAACTCTTATATAATAAATTTTCTATATAATATTTTTTAGGACATGCTATTTTGCTTAAGCTTTCCACAACAACAACAACAACAAAAATTAGACATATTCAATAGGAAGATTTGTTCACTCTCTGGGTTTTTTGATATAATAATTAATCTTTTTTTTGTTCCTGGGTTGTATCTTAATGTCCCTGGTAATACAATCGTTGTCATAGGACTACAGAATTTTTTATTTTTTTTAAAAAAACACATTTTAAAATTTATAGCTTTTAGCCCGCATCAATATAATATAAAATGAGAAAAAATGTTAACGGTGCGGTTAAACATTTTGTGGTTGGGAAGCTTAAAATGTGCCCTTATTTAATAAGTATAAGCCTTTTTTTTTTTTTGCTTTGCTTTAAGGATATTCATAAAAAGGAGAATAGATATTTAACATTAGGGATATTTCGTTGGTTGGTTCGCGGGATACTCCTTGTTATAAATCCTTTTTTTCTCAAAAAAATTTCATTTTATTAATGTAAAAATATTATACTATATCAAAAATAATAAATATAAATAGAAAATTTTGAAATTATGGGTAAAAGTAGAAATGAATGAAAATTTATATACAAAAACCTCAATATTTATAAAGGATCAGATAAAAATAAAACTTCTTCTTTTATAGAACTTCATATATATTTAAATTATACAACGCAACTTTTTCATCATCGAGTGGCTCAATAAATTTATAAAGTTAAAAAACACCCACCGCACATTGTTTCTTAAAGTAAAATCAGCATTTCATATATAATCTTCAACTACTGTACTATTATAAATACCATCTATAAAGAGGTAAAATACGGAAGAGATAACACTTCCTTCAAAACAACACAGAACAACAAAACAAAACAAAAAAAATTGAAAAGGGAAAATCTTTTTCCTTTATTTTTGCTTCTTTTTTTTCGGTTGTAATATGAAGGGGGAATTTTTTGGATTGGTGATATACCCCAGATTTTCATATTCTAAAAGTAAAATTATATGAAATTTTTTATTTTCTATTTTGTATTACAATTTTTTTTTTTAAAGTAACCCTAAGGCTAGAGGCCTATATATATGAACACAGTCACATTAAATTTTCTATATAGAAATATAAAATTTTTCAGCTTTAATGTGAGAATATTAAATAGGATATTATTATTTTTGTGCGCACATTAAAGTAAAATGAATAAAAAAAAAAAAAGGATATTTTTAATATAGAGACGGTTTCGGTTTTTGCATTTTGGATTAATAATCAGGAATATTTATGAATATCTATAAATGTTGTATTGTCGTACTGTATAGATTTAATATCGGTTTTGTTCACAATTTTCATTTTATAGTTAATCATGATAGATGATTATTAAATTGTAATACCAAAAAGGGCAAAATATTTTCATAATTCACTCATTTTAATTAATAAAAAAAAAAATTAATAATTTGTTAGCATCATTAATATGATTATGATGGAAAATTATGGATCGATATTGAACAGAATTTATTTTTCAGTAAATTAAGGTTCAGATCACATTTAAAAAAAAAAATATATCGAAGCTATTGCTGGGGTTCACATTGCAATAATTCAATTAACTTATTAACTACCTGATTCATGGATTACTCATATGGAGTTCTAAAGAGCTACGTGTACGCATGGTTGTTCTTTTCTCAGGCTAATGCACATTTAAATATCATCTGAACAAAATTTAAAACTCAGAAAATAGTGACTGTAAAATCTTGAAGAAGAACTGGCATGGCCAACACCGATAAGGATGGTTCTAAAAAATTTCAGTAATTTGGATGTCGATGGACCATAAATATTACAAGATTATATGAACTCAATCGATAACTTTAGGTTGTGGTGCATAGAGAGGAATTCAGTCTAATATAATCTAATCTAAATACTTAGTTGCTCGCGTTGTATTAGTAATTGAAATTGAGCATTTAATTCAATCGTTCACACTAGCACCACTTTCCCGTTTGCAAGAAAAAAAATGCAACTCATTATTTGTGTGGATCAGCGAAAACAAGCTTAAAGAGAGTTATAAATTAGTAGGCCTATTTACAAACGAGAGTTTTAACAAGTCGACAGAAATTTGTTATTACTAAATATATTCACTTTTTCTGCATTTATTAAAAATTAGTTATAATTATGGCCAAGACAATTATTATCGGTATAGTATCCGTAAAATTACAAATTGAAGTAGACCTCATTTCGAAATATGTTGTTAACTAATTTCTTATATATACATATGTATATAAAAAGTTTGTAAACAAATACATTGCGACCATAACAGCAACAATTATTGTCAAATTGGCAACCAAAATGTCATCATTATTGTCAATTTCAAAGAAAGTATTTGTCATGATTTATTTGTATGTGATATTTTCAACAGCATTCGAAATATCGAAACTAATATGCAATCATAAAATAGTGTAATAAATTTCAAATAAATATACTGAGCTATTTATATAAAATGGAAAATTAAATTGGATTGATCTTATATTTAATCTTAGTATAAATGAAAACGTGGCTTCTTTCTGATAAAAATGTAATGGCTGATTTTACAAAAGATGTGAAAAATTGTAGTATTATGTATAATAACTGCTTCAAAATCATATATACTAATCCTCAAATTCACTAATACACGTCACCAAAACAAAATTCAAGATCAATATGAAATTATTAGGAACAAATTTCATGATTTTATCAATAATTCTTTTACTTAGTGTCAAAGACAATCTACATTCTATATACTTACTGTCTTTGTTAACGTTTTGAATTTTGTTACTATGGTTTTAAATACATTTCTATGGGATATACTGAGCATAACTCTTAAACCCTATATATTAATATAATTATTATGGTATCATAATAAAAAGTAAATTTATTGATTTTATCTTTGCTAGCATAAAAATCTCGTCTAAGTAATAATGTTTTTCTTATTGATAAAAATGAAACTAACAAAACTGATTTTTAATTAGCAAAAAAATATCTTTTAATATATATAATAAAGTTTTAGCTTTTATAATAAATTTAACCTGGGTATTTGTTATCTGTCCCTGTTACATATTATCTTCATCATAAAAATGATGAAGGGAAATTAATATCTTTTTATATTTTCCTTATATCCATTTCCATTTTATTTATATGCCGAAAAACTGTTCAATAGCTCGGACCCGTACACACAACTTTTAAAGAATTAATGTAATATGTATATATAAAATAAGACCACTCGTTTCTGACTGACTGCACAATTTATTTGAAATTTCGGAATAAGTACTAGAAAATATAAATTCATTCAACAGAAAAAATTTGTTGTATATGTCAAATTTGATATATAATAAAGAAATTCTTTTTATATTTTTGTTTTTTTTTTTGACATAACCACCAAAAAGTTCTTATAAGAATTCTCCTGTGCAAAAATATTTTCAAATCTTTATATAAAACTTTTTTTTTGTTTTTTTGCTTTCTACAAAGAAATTTTATGAAATTACATAGCCCCCTAAATGATGTGATAAGGATACTGGTAAACAAGATTTTTTTTTTATTTCAGCTCAAATTTTTGGTTGTGTTTATAAACCCTTGAAGAAAGGTAGACTAACATTATTTTTTTTCAACATTTTGTATTGTATTTTGATTATAATCGAGAACATAAAAAAATATCTATAAAAATTGTTTAGATATAGTAAATTAAAACTTTTTCCTGAGACATGTTTTTTCTTTTTTTTTTCAATAAGAAATAATATCAATATCAAAATCGCGTTACTATCCAATTTTCCAGGCAGTAAACATTTATATTTCTTTTAGCAGCCCTACAAAAACAAAAAATATGAAAGTTTTTCGCATAAACTTTTTCTTGATACATGAAATTTTCCTTGCGAGGCATAAATTATGTTGAGACATAATAAAAAAATTATAATAATCTAAAATTGGATAAACATATTTGTGGAAATGTCAACAAAAAAAAAGGGTCAAACGACCTCCTCACAATTTCATAAATTTAATAAAAAATGATATGATAAAATTTATGTAATGGGTTAAATTTACAAATTAACATAAATAAGTAGATTTAAGATTTTAATGCAATCACTATTTGGAATCCATCAATGGCGAAGATTATGGTTTTATATAGGGTGTTCAATTCAATAAATTGCTCCTTTCCTTATTAGGTTCAACCAACAGTGATTTATATATGTCACTATTTTGTAATTAATCGTAACTTGTTAAAAATTTCACATTTTGTGCTTTGTTAGGCACTTATAAATGTATTTTTTAGAATTAGAAATTTTATTATGGACAAACTTAATCTGCTGGCTCTAAATTTTATAGACACAAACTATATTACAAAAGTAACGCGTTACAAAAAAAACATGACTCCCACATAAATTCTAAAATGGATCCACTGAAAGAACCGAACTCATATTGTGCTGACTTCGTTGGTTCATAATTGCTATAAATAGGTTTGGATGTTCAGTGAACACCTTGAACATTACCACACTTCGCGGTTGGTCATCACTATAGAAATGTGAGATAAGTAATTTCTTTTACAAATAATTTGAATCAAAAAAATAAGAATTAGATATAGTCTTGTGAAGGATGAACCTAAGCTGAAAAACGTATACATAACTTATTACTATATAAAAACGGTTATTTTAAAATGTAATGAAATTTCATCTGGAATTCCTCTCGTTAACAACCAACTTCAAATTCGAAACTTTAATGGATTTGTTGTGCTACATTTTTATAAAGAATGTCAAATATTTGGTATGATAAATATTGACAAATAATGTTCTATATATCGTCAATGCACTGAACTGACAAAGGACAAACGTTTTTATTGCAATTCCAAAAGTATAAAAATATTTGTGGAATTTATTCGTATAAGAAATTTTAATGTAAAGTTTTTTTTTTCGGCATTTCTGATGCACCAAAAGCATTTTTTTTAGTAATACTTTATGTCTGAAATATAATGTTCAATGGTATCGTAATTCGTAATCGGTGATTCAATTTTAAGCCTAGACATCGATGTTTACTAAGTTCTATATTATTATCAATGTTAATGTTAATGTTAAGATTTAACAACTAAATTGTAATTAAGCAAAGATTTCTTGATTAATATTTAAAGCTGTTGGCTTTATAGTTTAAAACTGCTCTAATATAGGTAACTGATTAAGAGAATTTTGTTGGAATTAGTATAATATCAAGAAGGTTATTATACTTTCCTTTCCCTATCAAGATATAATATGGCTGCAAGGACTTTTTCAAAAACCATTTATCCATTTCTTACCCATATCTGGATATAAATATATCTATTGTGAATATTAGAGGATGCCACTACATGGAATTGTTAGCAATTTTACATTAAAAACATCGAGTAATATGTGAATTTTAAAAAGCATCAGTTACCGAAAATCTTATAAAAGTATATGAAAATTAATTAATCAACTATTTAATGCAATTGACTAACCTCCGCTTATCGCTACCAAAAATTTAGATGAATTACTTTTGACTATAGATTCGGACGAGAAAAATATTTGTAATATGTATTAAGTTTTCGATTTTGTTCTGCAAACAATATATTGAGATTAATATGTAAAGCTAACTTAATTGATATTGCGTGCAACAGTCAAACATTTGACATTTACTATTGATTTTGCAATCAAATAAAAATGAGGATTGTATTAAATAATATTAATCAATTTCTCAAATCCAAAATACTATAAGATAAAAGAAGATTTTTAGGTACCCTGAAAAAGAAATTATTATAAATAAGAAGAATTTTTAAATGATTGGCTAGAACAGCTGGGTGAAAAATATGGTAAACAATTTGCAACGAACGATTATGAAATTTTAAAAATATGATATAATATTGGCTGACTTTAACACGATAGTTCGATTGGTGGTCAAATTTAATGCTAATGTCAAACATGAATTTGCTATGTGCCATTCATAATTAGATTGAAAAAGTTTGTTGAATGTGAACCTTAAGTTATATCTGATAAAAAAGTCGTATACGTTTCTTATGAATATACAAAAAATGTTATAAAATTGGTGCTGTATGAAATTTCAAAATTATATATTAAAAAGTATTTGTTTTTCAAAAACCGGGACAGTTCAGACTTGAGCCTAAAGCGTCCTCTTTATAGTGATAGATATGAACCTTCCACTTTTATGTAGATTCCGAAACATACATTTTTAAATTGTGATCAAACTTTAATTGCAAAAATCTATGTTAATGGCATTTAAAATAATGCTACTTTTATTGGCAACAAAAGCTCTGAAACATTCACGTTTTCTATTTCTCAAAAACACAATTGAATAATTCAAATTTAATAATTATAGGACTAATTAATGTAAAGCTGAATCAAGTTAGAACAAACAGTATTGATGATTCAGTCTGAAATCTAATGCATGACAAGATCCGATACTACCAGTACGGCATCGTATTTGTAATTGCAAATTTAGAAATCATAATAATTTTGAAAATCATTTAATTGTATACAAATTAAAAACTATTTAATATTTAATAAAAATAAAAAAATACTTACACGAATGTAAACATTCAACAATTGTAGTTGCATCAATCAAATAACCTTGACATAAATTACATATAATATGTTTATTAAGATTCTTTAAGAATATTTCTCGTTTTTTCGATACATCAAATTTAATTATTGATTTTTCATCATCTTTTTTATTATTATTACTTTTTTCATTTTTGTCATTTTGTTTATCATTATTATCATTAATTGTTGTTATTGTATCTGATGAATTCTTTTTATCATTTTCTTTTTTAATTTTAATATCACTATTTAATTGATTTTTATCATTATTTAATTCATCATTATTATTATTATTATTATTATTATTATTTATAATATTATTATTATTATTATTAGATGAATTTAATGAAATTGATTCTTCTTCTAATGAAGAATTTTCTTTAGCTGTTATATCTGGTATATTACTAATTTTATTGATATTACTACCGACACTACTACTGTCCGATATATCCAGATTTTTATCATTTTGTACTATCATTTTTGGTGAATTTAAAATTAAATTTTGTTGTTGTTTAATTGTATTTGATAATTTTGGTATATTGTTAAGTGGTGGTGTTAAATTGTAACTAGTACTTGGTATTGGTAAAGTATGTTGTGATTGTTGATGATGTATTGATGATTGTGATGATGATTTTGTAATCGCCACTAATGGTGATACACCTGGCAATGGTGATGGTGACATTTTCGATGCATGTGATCTACAAAAAAAAAAACACAATATAAATTTATTATTAATTTATCCAAACTATTTAAATATGGTATTAATTATAAGAATGTGGAAAGAATTAGTGTATTTTTTAACAGATCATTTTTAACCTAGCAAAGACCATATTTTTATAATTATCATTCATAAACTCCTGTCAATTCGACTTAACAGAGAAACACATTTGGAAAATTGTGAACTAACGCATTATCATTTTCCGACTGAATAAAACATACTGTATTGAACTGGACTTAATGCAGATGGGATGAAAACACTTGAGTTGAATTTTTATTTAATTCCATATTTCAACTCCACGAAACTCGTTAGGTTGGATTGAATTTAATGGTGGAATTTCAATAACTTCTTCCTAAAATACGGCTTCGTCTTCAATTGTGTTTGTTTTCAGTCACAATTGTGTCACAGTTCACAGTCTTAAATAACGTTTTCTAATTGATTGATTTTGTAAAAATAAGCAGCGTCAGAGTAAGACGACACTGAATATACGACATCGGTAAAGTAAAACAGATGGCATCGGTAAAACAGTTTTGGAGTAAAGAAAAGAAAGTAAATTCATTATTATTCACTGAGGCAGAAGAAAACATAAAAATATCTATATTAAAATTAATTTATGGTTACAACTTTAGAGGAAACACTTCTATTACTCACAACTGACAGTTCATTTCAATTGTGAATTATTTTCACAATTGAACTCAACGCATCCCAACTTAAGAAAACATATTAAAAAGCAACATAGTTTGACACTGTAGTGTAATTTTAATCTGATAAATTATCTGTAACTTCACTCAGGCTTTAACATTTTTCTCTTTTCGTAATGCGTAAACATAGAAAACGCGTGATAAACGCGATTTTTTTATGTAATTCTATACCTGTATTATTAGCTATAACAAATATTTGCGATACGACTGATTTCTTACCGAAATAAAATATTCAAATTTTTTTTTTTAGAAATTTCGTATAATTTGTCAATTTCTATCTTAAGTATCTTTATACCTACTTTGTATATCTAACTCTCAGATACAGTTTAACATATTAATTTTCGTACAAAATTCTATTTGCCAAATAAAAATATAAAAGAAAAGAATCCAAAAAAAATGGAAGAATTATAGAAATCCTGGTGGAAAGATAAACGAACCAAATAAAAAATATGGTTTAAAAGAAACAACCAAAAATAAAAAAAAAAAAGGTCTCCTTAAGGTTTTTTATAAATTTATTCATTTTTTTTTTTCATTTCGTTTTCTCGCTTGTTGCTTGGTAATTATGACGTGCTTGTGATGAAGACTAAGATAAATGAAACACGGTTTTTTTTTTTTTTGTTACTTAAGATTTCATCTGCATAAATATATAAGTACTCGTGCTTTATATACCTAACCTATATACATATATATAAATACTAACTATTATATTTATCACAATCTCTTTTATACG
This sequence comes from Rhamphomyia laevipes, assembly GCA_963920725.1. NCBI lineage: Eukaryota > Metazoa > Arthropoda > Insecta > Diptera > Empididae > Rhamphomyia > Rhamphomyia laevipes. The sequence goes on from OY987259.1 coordinate 39,056,364, forward strand.
CTTCTGATAAACTTACATAAATATTACTTATATTTTTATCTCATTCTCACGACGACGACAACAGTCTAAGTTTTTCTTGGTTTTTTATATTTTGTAGCCTCCAAGAGGGACTTTAGATATTTTGTTATAAAAAAAAAATTTAAAAACCAAAACTTATGCAACCAAAAAAAAAAATTTTCTATGGAAAAATACAGTTCTGTTTTTTTTTTTTGTTATTTTTCTTTTGCTTGTTCAAAAAATAAATATATCTTTAATTTAACATTCTATGCGTCAAATGCATAACCATATATAAAAAATGTATCTATACATAAATATATACATAAAATTGTTTGTATTGATATATAGAAAATATTATACATTATTTTTGTATATATGTATATATTGGTATTTTGGTTACGAACTTATTATAATGGGATTTGTTGTTGGTATGCAAGGCAACGCACGAACTTCCATTCAAAGATATTTTTATTTCATTTTTTTTTTTTTTTTGGTTAGGGGTTTTTATTTTATTTTTTAATGATACAGTGGTGTAGATTGCAAATTGGTTAAAGATACAATTTTAATATAATAATTGAAATTTTGAAAAAGTTTTATTTATTCACAACATTTTGACCGACAGGAAACAAAATATACAGGACCAATAATTTACAAATAACAATAAAAGCTAGAATATTAATTATGAACTTAAAACATGACGTCATCACTGTAATTTCGGATTCAGAATGTTACTTATATGAACAACAACGAAAATGGGAATTTATACTACACAACAGATCTTGTAAGGACAGCTGAGGTTCATATTTCTGCTTAAACGACCCCATATTTATCTAATACTGCCTCCAAAGTCATATTAAGTATTTAATTAAATAGCCAATCGTGATTTTATCATCAAATTTGGTAGCATTCTGTTTAAAGACTGTTTTTTTAATGATGATATCATTTTGTCAGTAGAATCTGTTCTAATCTGTTCGTACTGATGAGTACGAATTAATTTTGTTAACTTTTTTGTTTTGCGATAATATTTTTTACCCGATTTACAATTCTATGAGTAATTTTAAATATAAAACTATGAGTTTTGTACCTGATGATGCAGAATTTAAAATATTACGAATTATTTTTTTGACCTAAATGATTTATTTGGTTATAGCATGTCACTTGCAATTTTACCTTTCATGCAATTTTACCTTTCATTTTGGATTTGAATTGTAATTGAAGGTTTATTAAAATAAATGCGTTCTTAATTATTATAATGTACCGCCGCCACTGGTAAATATATATATATATGTACCTTAATTTGAAATCTATTCACATACGACAAATGTTTTGTAGAATTCCCTCCCTTTTTTCATTCCATTTAATATGAACGTAGTCTTTGTTGTTTGGTATGTTTTTCGTTTGAATCTCTAGTGTTATATTTTCATAAAAAAAAACAAATATTCTTAATTATTACTCGGCTAGTATAAGTAGCTGAGTATAATTTCCAAGTTTATTGTAACTTTAATATAAAAATGCAATTTTCATATAGAAAAATTAATGTTAAAAGTATATAGCGACGAGTACATAAGTAAATATTTATGTATATTTTGAAAATCTTGAAAACTATGTAATACTGAAAATCATTTTTTATAAATAATCATTGACAAATCTCATATTGAATCATTTTCATTTATGTATTATGAAAAAAATATTGACATCTTCATAAGAATAATTTCTTATTTGTTTGTGAAATCATATTTTGGTTACCATATTTTTTTTTTCAAACCAGGACAATTATAATTTTCAAATATGCTAGAAATTTATATAGCCTTAAGATATTTTTAATTCATAGAATATCTAACTGTATAAATAGCATACAAATTTACATTATATTAGACTCTATGTTAAAGGAATATGTAAAATGATTCCGTACCGTATCATAATATAAAATATAATACCAACCCAACAGCAATAACCAATTTTGTTGTATTTACCTTTAAAAGGACAAATAATTTATATATAGAAATATATATGTATATGTTTATATAGAAATAATGTAATAGTATGAGTGTAAAATGTTTTCTTTTTTCTTCTTGTGTTATGTTCAGCTTGACATTAGAGAGGCGAAAAAAAGCCATAAGATATAAAAGATAAAATTTTAGGGATCAGAATTATAGAGTGAAAAAAAAACAGCTGTAATGTTTCTCTGTAGGAAAAATTAAAAGGAAAAATAATTATAATAATTTTTTTTTTTATTTTTTGTGTGTGGAAATGAGATATTACAAGGAATTACAAATTTTGTATATGTATAAAGGAAATCTTTTAAGTGATTACTCTGAGGGAGGCCATCAGGCAGACACACATTTTGGTAAAAATTTCAATTTTTGAAATTATTTTAAAAAAGATTATTCTGAGTAAATTGGGTAATTTGATCTATAAAATTCATTTTAATAGAAAATTGAAAAAAAAAAGTACAATTTTATGTAATTTATATAATTTTTTTTTAAAATTAATTTTTGTATTTTACCTATAAATAAAACCTATTAAAAATCCTGTGATTTATCCATAAAAATGTGTTTTATTGAGTTAATCCTTTTTTTTATATTTTGATCGAGGCTAATTATTGACAAATACTGATTTTTGTCAAATATATGTTAAAAAAAAATTTATCCTCATTTGATGGTTAAAATCTGCTAATCCAAAACGAATTTATTACGAAAATGGGGAAATTTAATTTTATGCAAATTATATGCAAAAAAAAAATTTTTTTACACTTCACTTTTTCATAAGATATTTTTCTATATTTTCTATTAAACTTTTGATTATTTATTTATTCAATTTTTTTTTTTCTAAATAAACACTTTAGATTTTTCACTTGTATACAAAAAAAAATACTAATAAATATTTTATTTAATTAATAAATACAAAAATATTTTCAATAAATTTTCATGAATTTATTTACTTTTTATGTATAAAATTTCACACACATTTATATACATTTAAAAATATGTAATTTAATTTTACACTAAAATATGTTTTATGTAAATACAATAAATAATTTAAATTTTTCAGATATTTTAATTTTTTTTAAATTATGACGATTTTTTACTGGGGGAAAAATAAAATTATTAGTACATACAAATTTTATGTAGAATTTTTAAACCAAAAACATTAAATTTTATATAAAATTTTCAATTTTTTTTATTATTTTGAATCCCTCTTTTTTTGTTTGTTTGTTTGGTGTAATTTCTATATAAATTAAATATTTATATATATACATGTATGTATGTATTTATTTATAGATTTATATATATATATATATACAAACACATAAAATACGTATATAATTAATGAAACACAAATTTAACATACAATGATAGAAGGGTCGATTTTGTATGGTTTCGTTGTATGTTTTCTTGATAAAATTACAATAAATTTATTTATATATTTTTTTAAATATTTCGATTAATTAATAATATTTTTATGTAATTTTTAATTTTTTTATTAAATATTTTTATTATTTTAATTTAAATATTATAAAAGATACTTTTATATTGTAAAGATACTTTTATGTAAATTTTTTTTTTTTTGTAATTATATTTATTTTAATTAAATAAATAAATTTTAATTACATTTTTATGTTATAAAGTATTAAAGATACTTTTATGTTGTAAAAGATACTTTTATGTTTTTTTTTTTTTTTTACACAAAAATTTTATATTTTCACTTCCTTTTCATAAAAAAAATATAATTTCAAATTAAAAAAAAATTACAACCGTAACCGTTAATAATTATAATAATGCGCACACGTATCCATATGGTCCTTTCGTACCGACAGTTTTTTCAAAAATAAAACCAAAATTAACTCAATAAAATTTTATACAGAAATTTCTCTTTTTTGCCTTTTTTATTTTTTACCTTTTCCATATACATACAATGAAAAGCAACAGCAAAGAATGCAACATAAAAGCATAGACGATGATAAAATTGAGTATAGAATAAAATATGTAAAAAAAAAAAAATTATATATATATAAAATTTTTATATTTGAAATGATCACCAAGTCTTCGTGTTCTTATTTACTTTATAAAAGTATTGTGTATATTATAGATAGAATGTATCTACTATCTCTTTCTAAATTTTTATCTTTGTCATTCCTAAATTTATACCATCAGTTTTCACTATAATAATCGGTTGATGATCTTTTTCACTTTGAAATTATTATTATTATATATTTACTTTTACAAATACAATTCATTTTTATATAGAGTATATAAAAAATGTATCTATAAGATAGATTATGTTGTATATAAGTAATTATTTTATATATATGTATATAAATGATTAATATATTTTTCCAAGCATATATTTTGCTTTCGCTTTTTTTTGATGTTTATATATAAATAATTTTGTATATAAAGAGTCTTTGTAAACATAAAAAGACCCCACGGATTTTCTATTGAATTTTGATTATTATATACATAACAATATTCAAAGTATATAAGTGCATATACAATTTACAACATAAAATTATATTTTATATATAATTTGAAATATATAAAAAATTTATTTCATTCAATTTATTTAAATTTATTTTTGCTGAGGCACTTAACGAAATCTAAATATGCATTTAAAATTATGCTCATTAGTTTTTTTTTGATTGCTTTAAATTTTAATTTAATGTTTAATTAAAAATTTTTTTTTTTTTTTCAATTACACAAATATTTTTTAATTAAATTTAATTTTTCTTATTTGTTTATTACAAAATATTCGCTACAAAAATTAATTAAAATTTCACTTCAACCGAATTTTTAATTAAAACATCGTTCAACCGAAATTATTATTTTACATAGAAATTTGCCGTCGGTTATTACACTAATTTTTTTTTTTTAATGTATAGAAAGAAGTTTTTTAATAAAACATAAAATAAAAAAAAAAAATATGTTTTTTTTTCTATATTATTTATTTAAAGAAAAAACAAAATTCAAATTAAAAACGATTTCAACGAAAAAAACAAAATAATATAGAGAGAGCAAAATCCGTCTAAACGTAATCGTTGCTGATTCACTACTAAAAAAAATATTTTTTTTTTTTTTTTAGTTTTCTTTGTTAACAAAACCCACAAACCAACAAAAAAAAAAAAAAACCGATCCCAATAATAATAATATTTAAATACACCGAAAGATACTTACATATAAAAATTTTTATATATAAAAGATACAATACAACATAATTTAAAGGGGGGTTTAAATACAATAAATAAAAGAAAAAAAATACGAATTTTCCAAACTCAAATACATTAACAACATTTTCACTTTATATAAAAATGTATATAAGAAATTTGATAAAAACGAGAAACAGAAAAATGAAAAACAACCAATAAATAAATAGATTTACATATACAATTATTTATACATATACAAATATTTATTAAAGAAAAACGCCTGCATTAAAATGATAAGCGTTTTTTTTTTATTTTTATAAATGAATTTATATATAATTTTCCCCTCTTAATTTATTTATATACAAATTTCTATGATTTTTTAGTTATTTTCGATTCCTCTTTATGTTTTACTTTACAGATACACTTTAGAAGACTGACTGTGACTGTTGTTAGACTTCTGAATCAGGTATAATAAGACCAGGCGGCAGTGAAATTTATAATATCATGTATATCTGACTAAGGGGTATAAAAAGTATCTATAAGATTGAATATATATATAAAAACATATAGTAATGAATGGGAAAAAGGCAATAAATAACAGCTGCCAACATAATTTCTGTTATATATTTCGAATTATTCTGTTATATACAACAAAATAAAAAAAAAAAAAATAATTTTAAATTAAATTAATAAATATGTATCTGAAATTTTTTTAAAAGTATATAATGGTAATAAAAATTTTGTATCTTCTCTATAAGCATAGAGTATCTATTTAGTGTGTATCTCTGAAAATTTGTATTTGTATTAGTTTGTATGGATTATACAGTCAGATTTGTACTTGGTTTCATATATGCTTGATAACATATAAATATACATAAAGTATCTTTTGGCATTTATATGTAAAAACCAAATAAGTTTAATTTTTTTTGTTTTTATGTTAATGGTTTTTGTGGCCTTTTTCTCATTTATTTACTATATAAGTATTTCATGAGTTTCTCTACAAATACAAATAATCAGTGTTTTTTTTAACTAACATTATGCATTATTCATTTGTACAAAAGTATTTCTTTTTTTTTTTGTGGCATTACAGAATTTATTTACCAAAATTGCATAAAAAATAGTTTATTTTCTGATTAAAATCATAAATTTTCTTTATAGTTTCGTTTTTATTTATTTAAATTTTTTTTTTGATAGTGTGTAGGTTTGTAATTTATTTACATTTATACTTAGCTTTTTTTTTTTTGATTATGTCTCTCTGTACGAGAAAGAGTCTGACGTCAATAAATTATATTTACATAAAAACAAAATTGATGCTGCTGTTGGTGTTGTTGGTGCTGCTGGTGCTATACATAAATCTAATTTGTCGTGTGTTATTTTTTGCACGTCATTATAAATCTATCGTACGATATTAATCTGTAGGAGGGCGAATGAAATAAAAGCATAATTTTTTTTTTCAGTATAGTTTTGGTTTGTATGGTTATGTACAATTTTTTTTTTTTGTAATATATAATACAAAATTTTTTGGGTTTTATAATTTATGTAAAAATAAATTTTGTATATGTTGTGAATTTTGATGAGTAAATAACAATTTTTTTATTATTATTTGTATTTAATAATTAATAAATAGGTAACATCCAGGAAATATACCAATAAAACAAAAAAAAAACGAGTAATATTTGTAGAACATAAGAGACAGAATTACATAAATGACCCATTCTTTTTCAATTACATATATTGTTTATAGATACATTTTATGAAACAGTGAACTTTTGCAAAATTGTAAAATTTTGAGGTGTTTATGTAAATTTAGTCCTTCCAAATAACTTAAAAAATGTATGTCATTTGAATTTTATTACCTCTTGAAACAGTTTGAGTCTAAATATTAATATTCACTCGCTTATTCGGTCGTTGATTAACATCACATTTTCATTCTACAGAAAATATGGAGTAAAATGAACGTGAATACTGGCCTAAAGTATTGCTTTTATCATAATAAATCGCCTTTAAAGTATTTTCGATTCGAATTTGTCTGCTAATGGAGTATGACTGAGAATATTATTTTTATTTTTACAATAATATTATATCAATTAAAATTTTAACAGTCTAAAATTCTGTATTAAAATTGAACGAAATACTCTAAAAATCAAATTTAATCACAGAAATTTATTCAATAAATTATTTTTACCCACCATATTTTAATGACGTTTCGTTTACCAATTAAAATTTCAAACTATAATTGCTAAAATTAAACCCAGATAAAATAGCAATGTATCGCCTTTTATATTCATCAGTTCAATCTTTTGATATTTTGGGTGTAAACTATTACTTGTCTGCTAGTTCGATCTTAATCTTTACTAAGCCTACGGCTGTTTAGCTATTAAATTGTTGTTTGAAAAAAAACTGAGAGAGAATATTAGATTAAATTAATATCTGTACAAAGAAAAACCGAAAATCAACGGACCATGACATATAGTAAAAAGAAAAAAAATTATAATAATTCAGAATTTAATAATAAAAAAAATAATGTTTATAGATAACATTTTGTTATAATACACAGTTTTATTAATTTTTGTATATTTTCATTATTTTTGTACAAATTAAATGTAAAGATCAATTAATGAAAAGACTTCAATCTAAAGATATATTGAACCTATGCTTATGAAGAATGTAATTTTTGTTTGAATGTTGTTTTATATAATCAAAAATTAACAAATCTTTAAATAATTTTATCAACCTTATTCATTTTTTCATATATTATGAATTCAGATTTTTCAGCATTTTTTCAAAAATTTTAGAAACAAAATAAAAATGATTTTCACGATCTGGTGTAGAAAATTTAAATTATATTATCAAATGTTTACACATAATTTCAACTTATTGATATGAAATACCGTCATCCTCAATTACGGCCTTTAAAATGAATTAATGTGTTCCTATGCTATTTCAATGGATTTATGTATAAGAAAATTATGTAACAATTCATAAATTTCTGTATTCTGTATTAAATTTTTCCTTGATTGCGGAAATGTTACATAAAAAACTTCACTTTGTTTCCTATTTTCTATACAAAAACCCCTATGCATAATGGAATTTCTGGAAAAAGTAAATAATATTCTCAAGGTTTTGTCTTAATATTACATTATTGAGTGATTCCGCAATTAAAACAGAATTCCTCGAACTTAAAAATATCAAATTATGTCCCATGATTCACAATTTCATTATAGAGTTATTCTTGTGAAGGTAGCATCACCTGCAAAAATACTAAAAAATATTTATATAATATTAATTTGTCGTGTGTTATTTAACGAAATAACGAAGCTGCAGAAAAATTTAGCTTTTTCGATTCTGCATCAGTTTCTGAATTATATATTATTTAGAATTTGATTTTAATAAATTAACAAAATCAACAATTAATTGTAGATTAATTATATAAATAAATATGACTAAGTGATAACTTAAGTGTTAAGCGAATGAGATGTTAAACGGACAAGTGACAATATAATAGCTAAAAAAAGAAGCTAATTGATAAGATATTTATCTAGACAACTGTACGAATATGTAATTAACATACTTGAAATAAATAATTTAAATTTATCATACTGATTTTAAAAATATATTAATTTTCTCTTACTTAATATACGAAATGCAACTATATAGTAGCATTCATTTGGATGGATTGATATTGATACGAATATACTGTCTCACTGCCTTTAATTGGTTCATGACATTCAACATTGCATTATAAAAAATATCCGCTATAGTGATAAATATATGTCAGTTTTGACTCGAAAAACTCTTTTTATATATTAAGAAAAAAACACACATTTAAATATTCACATCCAAAAAATTTAAATTATTATAATTTGACAGAAACAAATTGTGATGATATTTAGATATCGCAAGCTTGACCATCACAATCACAAATCACTTTTGTAGTCCTGGTTTAGTTAACCTTTTTGACGTAAGTTGTATTGAGTTGATGCAAATCTGGTTTAGTTGACAACTAAATGCTTTATAAAAGGACACATCTTGTAGGTGGAAATTCATTCTTCAGCATATCCAGGATATCTTTATCATTGCATTGAACAGCGCTAAGAGTTTTCAGGCAAAGTTATAATGATTTTTTTATTTAACTGTTCAGAAATTACATCGCGATTCGGAGTATACATATGTATTTTGAAATAATTATGCTATAACACATCGTGTGTTATGAAAGCGATAGAATAGTTCTGTATATCGCAATTCGCAATCATTATGTAGTTTGTATATAAATGACTTAGATTGTGTCACCCATTCACTTACGTTACGTATGAAGGAAACTAAAACAATATAATTTTGAAGGATCACGTATTAAGGTAAAAAATAATATAATTTTTTTTTTAATTATCACAAGTCTAAGTACACGTTCAGAATGAAGCTACATTATATGCGTTACTGAAGCTTTGATATATACTTTTTATATGTTTATATTACTGACATTTATTTAAATGATTGTTCACAGATGTTTCAAGGCTGTATACTTAGCGAAAGCTAATTATAAAGCTCAATGCTATTAAACTCTTCTGCACAATTTCGAAGTGGTTTTTTTTTACTAGAGTTCCATTGTGACACCAAAATAATAAAATTACCAAAATCGTTTGCTATTTAGTAAAAAGTGGAAGGAAAATTCTATAGACATGAAAAGAGGAAAGTAATGTAGCTGAAAATATGCTACACAGCTTCCAGCAAAGCACAACATCAGCACCTCTCATAACATCACTCTGAATGTGTACTAAGTCTGATAATTGTTCGGGTTGGCACTATCCAAACAAAAATATAATTTCTAAATTTTATTTTTACAGACAATTTCTTATGTTAGTTTTTAATTGATGACGTCATATTTTCAAATATATTGTAGTACCCTCGCTAACCAATATAAAATCAAAACAACAAAGCAACCAATCTCAATCCAAACTTAATTATTATTTACCTGATATCTCTACCATGTCAATACTAACAATACAAATATTAGAAATATGATATTTGTATTAAGGATTACATATTTTTTGTAAAAAAAAAAATACTGATTAATTTCATACATTTACACATCTTTTCAATGTATTTATGTATTTCTCCTATACAAAAAATTATTTTTTATCATTTTTATTATCTCCAAAATCCCAGATATCAAATTCTACGCATGACAATAATAAAATGAAAAAAAAAAAAATTCTTTTCCCCATGATTAAAAGATTTTGCGCGCGAAATATCTTAAAGTTCGCTTTCAAATGAGAACCGAAAAATACAAACAAACAAAAAAAATTATTAATTTTTTGTAGATTTTTAATTAGTATTTTTATAAATTTACAAATTACAATCTAAAAATTTAATAACAACAAAAAAAAAAAAGAATCTATAATTAAAGGTTGATCTTTGTATTTATATAATTTTTTGTTATCTGTTTTTCGTAGCTTGTTAGCTTGTTTGTTTTAGCATAAAGCTTCTTTTTTACATAAATTTACTTTCGTATTAGTTAAAAACATCACAAATATTTCAATAATTTCTTTACTCTCTTTATTATTTCGTTTTATGATTGTTTTATTCATTTATTTTATGTTATTTCTTTTAATATATGATTTCGTCATAGATATTTTATTACAAATACATTTTTATGCTACGTATATGTATGCAATTTTTTTTTTTACTTTTTAGTTGGTTCAATATTTTCTCAAATATCAGAAAATGTTATAAAAAGAGAGAATAAATTAAAATTAAAAGAAAATCATTATCATAAATAAAAAATATATATACAATTTTTATGTTTTTATGAGCATTGTGGAGTTTCTTCGTACTCTGGCAAGATGTATTTGAAGCCATATAGATTAAATTTTTTGATTAATTAAAATTGGAATTTAATTCATTCAAGTTTGTTAATATAATTTAAATATAATTATTGAATGAATTAAATGAAAATTGATGACTGAAATTAAATGAAAATTCAAATATTTTTCATATGATAATTTTAATTGTTACAATCAAAATTTGACTGGGTGGGATGTAATGAATCTGTGGAATTGATGCCTGTAATATGTTAACTTAATTACTATACTATCAAATTTTCATATATAATTTTCCATATCTAAAGAATAAATACTTTTTAGATACCTATTCAGAAGATATTCAGAAAATTTTTAATATATATACAAAAAAATTGTTTCAAACTTTCAAATTTAATTCATATTTATTTGTTTAATTAACAGAACTAATACGAATACAATTTATATGTATGTAAATGTGTGTATTAATAGAATGTGAAATGGAACTCTGAATTTCAAGTTTCTCATATGTTTAACTTCAATTATTATTTTATATATACATTCAAGAGCATTTATACTTACAGCATAAATTATATTCCGCCAACCAGCATTTCTAATAACAATTGAAATTCTCAATTTAAAACTGATTTCAAAAATTGAATTTTTAATGTAATTTTAATTCTATTTTATATATTACTATAAATTCTATCATTAAAATATTGAATTGCTTTTAAAAACTCTTCTACTAATTATAAGTAACACAGAAGAGTATTGACGGGGGGACTGTTTTTCTAAGGTTTATATACTTTATGTAAATAATCTTTTTTATATATACATATTTATAAGTATGTACATATATAAAAATGTTCTTTAATAAAAATTTTATATACATATTACGATTTTACTAAAAAGTATATTTTTTATATATTTACAAAGTTCTCTCTCTACTTAACCTAAAAAAAACATTTTCATTATATACCAAACATAAATATGTATCTTCTATGTACTCACACAATTCTATACATAAAAATAACAAAATTTATTTTATATTCTATATTTTATGCTCAATATTTAATACGAAAATCAGTGTAAAAGAAAAGATACACAAATTCGTAAATTAAATATAAAGCAAAAACAGAAACTAAAAATATACAAGAAAACGAAACATAAAGCAAAGCATAAAGAAAAATAACAAAAACAACAACAACAACAAAAATATCTTTTTATCTGATAAAATTTCAAACCGGCTTTTGTAAAAAAATTACATATATTTATTTATATGATTGTGTGTGTGGGTTTTATAAAAATTATGCTAATCACAATTACAAACAAACAAAATTTGGATATTTTTTTTTTTTTTTTGGAGATACGACAAAAAAAAAAACGTAAAAAAAACATATTTTTTACGAAAAATTTTTATGTTTATAATAAGAAGATATTATTTTTTAAGCTGGCAGCAAAAAGTATATTTTGCAGCAACAACAAACAGTTTGACTTGAATTTCGCTTTCGGCGTGACAAAAAGGGTCTATATACACACTAAATAATAAAAGTAATATATAAAAATGAAACATACAATTACATTAAAAACATATATATACATATATATTTTCTATATATACATAAATACAACATAAAACTTATAGATACGTTTTTTTTTTTTTTATATTAATGAAAAAAAACAGACGCAAAACCCAAGCTACACATTAATATAAGTAAAGTAAAGTATAAATATTATGTAGACTGGTATTTTTGTTGTTGCTTTGTTACTGAAGAAACGGGTACGACGGTACGAGGGAATACAGGGAATGCAAAGAGTAGGATTGATTGAAAATTTCATCGGTTGTCGGTTGCGTTGGCTGCATGACGGGATGTGTGTTGTGTTTTTTTTTTTGTTAATGCCTAAAAGGCTCATATATTTAGCGGCAAAAGAAGTAAAGAGAAAAACTAACCCAGAAATAAATTCATACCAGAGCAACAAACATAAAAAGTATAGCAACAACACAACATACTAAACAACATAAAATTCAATGACTATGTGAATAGTGAATCTAAAAGATGAAAAAAAAAAAAAATTATTATTATTATTATTATTATTTTTCTTTCTTTTCGGTTTTTCGTTTAGTTTCTTTTTTCTATGTTTTTTTTTTTTTTTTTTTTTTTTTGTATTTCTATGTTGTGTATTTTCAGTATCTATCAGTATGCATGTTTACTTTTGTTGTTGTTGTTGGTTGTGTAGCATAAAACACGCAAGAAAAATATAAATGTATTTTTTTTCTTGTTGTTGTTTTATATTATATTTTTCTTCTTTGCGCATCAAGGCAAAATTTCAAAATAAAAATTGTTTGTATTCCACTCAAAACTGACGGCCCGAAGCATATTTTTGTTCCTGATGGTTTTGTTGTTGTTGTTATAAGTCATTTAATTTGATTTGTTTTTAATTTATATAAAAAAAAAATTATAAAAAATTTCAGTTTATATGTAATTATCATTCCTCCATCACTAATGGTTCAAATATCTTCATATATGAGACACTATTTCATATGGTTCTCAACAAAACCAAAAAAAAAAAAATATGTACATACTTTAAAATTAATGTTATATACATAAATTAGAGACAATATGTCACTTTAGGGAAGTAACTAATTAAAAAGTCATAAAAATATGTTTATAAAGTTTTTATGTATAGAAGAATTATGTTATTCTAAAAGGAACATTAAAACAAAATAACAAAATTAACAAAAATAATTTGTTTAAATTCGACTAATTTAAAGGAAAATCTTGACAAGGAAATTTGTTATAAAGAGCATTTTGACAAGGTATTTTGTTGTTGAATATATATAGAAGGAAAATTGTTTTTAAGGATTAAAGATGTTGTCACCGTTGGTGAGAAGATAAATATCCTTGTAATAATTTCAATATTGTGCATAGTACATAAGATTTATGTAATCATTTTGATTAATTTCAAAATCTTTATAAATACTTGAGGTAATAACATAATTTTATTGAATTCTGTCTATAGACAATCATTTTTCGGTTGTTATTTTTAGTTTACTATGGTGGAACCTTTGGTAAAAATATAATCAGGCTAAAGAGAATGAAATTGGAAGAACGCATAGAGTCACATGGATACATGATTCACAAAGATCGATGCACGGTTTTATATCATTTTGTTATTATACATTATATACCTACACCAATTTATAAATCAAATACAATATGTAATCCCTCAGTCATCATACTGAACTGATATACAAGTACGATTGAATACGCGTAACTATTAAGTGTGGGCTTCGTTCAGTAAAGTTCAAATTTGACGTCTTCATATATTTTGTATGGGAAATGGATTGAGTGGAAACATAGGTCGAATCAGAATGAATCGAATCGAAAGAGTTTGGAACGATTGGAATTTTGCGAATCCAAACTGAAGGAAATCTCAAGAGGTATGAAATTTGACAGTTTAAAAAAAAAATAAAAACAAAAAATAATTTGTGATTTAACAAATATGTTCAGTCTACTTAACCAGTCGAATCAAATCGAAACTGAACTGATAGAAACTATATAGTCCGGCTTTATATTCAATGATATCTCGGTACAATTTCTTCAGTACCATCAAACTAGGTAGCGATTCTCTGATAAGAAATCAGAATTAATTTTGTTCATGAATAGAAAAATCTGTATAAGAAAGTGGTCGGTCACTGTTGGATCGGTAAACAAGTTATTTGCCTTGTGATTGCCATATTAGATCGATTATGTTGCTGTGGGAATGAAACTGTAAAAGCCATTCTACGATAAACTTTTGTTTCTATTAATATATCAACAAATAATTAAAACTATATGACCTTATCAACAACAAATTATGTTGTTGATAATTACACCACCAACACTAAATTGAATTTTTTTATCTGGATTTTATAATATAGAAGATAGAGGTGTTTTACAAATTTAAATCTGGATTTCAAATAATAATGTTTATATATTGAAATTTGTACTACCTATACTTCAGCCATGTTTGGTGTTTTTATGATTAATATCCAAAATGCAGTAATAAAAGACTGCATTTAATTGCAAATAATAAAATTATTTAACTTGGCAAGTAAATATCGTTCAACATTCAATGATATACAATTAAAAATATGCGTTCAACGATAACGATTCGTCGCTGCGGATCTTGGAATACCTGTCCTGTCAAGTTGATTAAAAAATTTTGTTATCAATTTTGACCTGTTGAATTTACAACATTTTTGAGAATTTTTAGCAAAAATAATGGAAGTAATAATCTTTTTAATTATAGATAATAAAAATGGGGTTTTATAGATTCTCATATTCCCATTTCATATTTTATAATAATACCGAAAAATAATCACCTTATAAAGAAAACTACCTGAACATTTTGTGACTATATAAAATTTGCTGAAATAATTTTCTATTTCTAATACGAATTTAATTTCCACTTTATTCTTACGCCAAATAACAAAATTTTCTTGAATCTTTAAATTTATTAAAGCTCAAGTTGAATTTATAAAATTTATTAAATTTGCGAATGAGATTATCAGCTGAGAAACTGCGAAATAATTCTTACAAGTGAAAAGGCAAATGATTATCTCATTCGTAAAATTGATTTATTTTCCAATTATCACTTATCAGACACGAAATTATCATCAATAGAATGACAATTTTGCTAACTTTATACATTACTGAAATTTTTTTTGCGAATGAGATAAACAAATATTTATTTGTGTAAATTGAAAAATAGGCTATGTAATTAGTGCAATTCGTTTCAATAATATATTATTAATGAAGTTTTTTTTGTCGAATTTTGTAATATCATTTCCGATTGAATTTTGATGGGTACGCCGATACGGACTGAAATAAATTAAGTTAGTTCCAATTAAAGTTACCAAATAATTGCTACATATTTAACATGTATTATAAATTATACTGTTTATTACAAATCTGTGTTCGTTATACTCCCAGTTATTTGTATTTAATTTGCTATCCCTATCCACTTTTCTTCATCCTCACAGCGGCATAAGCTATTTATGAACCATCGAGCATTAAAAATTTTATGGATCTTGAATAAATAAATTTAAATATTGATATTTAAGATCACTTAATTCTTAAATTCATCTGACTATTCATAAAATCTAATATGGGTCATCCATCTTTCTATATAATTAAACCTCAGTATTACTTATTCACTCTAGATAATTATATTTTTGATTTGATTTTCATTTTCCATGTAATAAAGTCACACATTTTAAAGTAATCATAAAGCCATATATCAAATAAATTAAAATTAAAAAAAAAACATTACATGTCATCATCATTTTGGAACCCCCTGCTACAGAGAACTAGGCATCTGATCCTTGCTACAGGGTGTTTTTAAAAATTAATTCAGTTGAAGTACTTACAAGCAAACATTCAATTATAACTTCAAAATGATTAAGCCTAGCCCGTTTGTAATAGATTAAAGTGGACTCGTTTAGAGTAGTTAATCGTATATTCACCACTATATCTTTAAATTAAGAGACTGTTTCTGCAACCATGAAGTGATAGGTAAAATTGTCTCGCATCAAAATAAAATAATATTTAAAAAAAGCGATTATTCTAAATAAAACGAGATTTAATAATTAAAAGTTACAATTGAATATTTGTATGTAACTGAGGCACTTTTCGAAAACAGCCTGTAGCACAGTGACCCCATAACCCATTCACCATTATTTGTTTGCACTCCCTTAAATATTATAGTTCTACAGTGTCAAACACTTTTTATTTATAAGTTAAATCTTCTGGAAAATCAATTCCAATCATAGAACCTTTGACCATATTTGTAACATTCAAATTCAGTAAATTTCAAAGACTATACGAAAATATAAGTAATAATAAAATTATGCCAACAATTTTACAAACTGACCATTAATATAATTAATTTATTATACCAGTATTCAAAAATATGAAATATGTTTAGATTTAAATATCAGATACAAAGATGGAAATATATTAAATTAAGACTATTCTTAATCAATGGAATTACTTTAGTAATATATATTGTTCGTGTAAATTGTGAAAAACACTAATTTCAAATATAACTAGCATTAAATTGCATTCTTATTACAATATATATAGATTTTATATTCCGGATAATATCACCAAAAACCAACCACATTTAATTCGGTACAAAATATTTATACATATATAACCAAAATTTGTTAGACTATATTCAAACAAATATTTTCTTTGACAAAATATTTATATTTGTATATACATAAAATTTTAAAATATCTTTATCAAAAAGTTTTCTATGTCATAATACTCGAAGCAAACCCAAAGTCCAAACATCTGACAAAAATACATAATATTACCAACAAAAAAAAAAAAAAAGCTTTAATATTAAAGTATAATGAAAAATTTTATTTGAAAATATTTAAAAGGGAAGAACTCTTCGCATATTTTATCAACCATAGATTTTATACATGGAAAACATAAAACATAAAACACCGGAGTATGGTGACACGAAGGGCGAAGCAAATCTAAAGGATACACATAAAAAGTTAGTTGTATTAGTATAAGATAATATTAATAAAAAAAAAGAGTTTCCATTTATATGTTTACAATTTTCTATTAAAATTTCGAATAAAAAAATATAAAACCTTTTTTTTACTTCAATACATTTGCATAAATATTTATGATTCATTTTATGCTTTAGATATTTTTATTATTATAAAATATAATATCGAACTAAAAACTTACGGAATTGATTACAAAATAATTAATAATTGCATTGAATATAACAAATTTTGATATTTTAACATCTCATGAACCCAAATGGCGATTGACAATTCCAATTTAATATATTCATTCCATCAAATATTCAATATGGTCTATTCAGAAGAAGACCACATCATGAAGTTATCAAAAATTTCGTTTTTCCAAATTATACATTTTCTGAGTAGAAAGATGATTTTGGATTTAGAATTGCTCTGTAAATATAAATTGACTTCTTGATTTATAATTTACGGAATGATTTGCCTTGAAACAACAACCCCAATATAACTTTAACGGATACTTTAGCCCAAAAAGTCAACATATTTAATCATAAATCGAAAATATTGTAAAATATAATAATTTTCCTTTCTATATAGACACAATAAATATATTCGATGTCAAAAATTTAAATGAGTTAATTGGGTTTATCATTATGGTTCAGTTATTGACAAATATAAATATTTGTCATTGAATTTATAAATCGATATATATATAGGATTTATTGGTCCTTGTAGATATTTAAAACAAATATAGTATAAAGAATTGTCGTATACGGATACCAACGTACACACAAAGATGTTATCTATTATCCTTCTTTATCTCTACGAAAAAAAAATTGTTTATTAATGGACACCGGGCGGGAAAATTCTAAAAAGAGAATTATTTATATGAATTACGATATAATAATTTATTGTGAATTTGTGGATGAATAGAAAAATATCGGATGAGGACAACCAGAATAAATAAAAATAATGTCGTATGTTATTAGAGAGCTGTAAAAAGTTGTACAACTTCATTGACCGGATTCTCTATCACAGTTGAATTACGCGGATTTCCTTTAAAAGTAAATTTTAATACGTTATTATACGAGTACAATTATACACTACGGATTACTCGAAATCCATAAAATTTGACTCTTAGAGAATCTGCTAGCATGATAATACCAAGCAAATTAATTATATTTATGTCGATAGCAATTATATAACAATTTTGTTCCTTCAGGAGATTTCAATTGTTTGTTAGTTCATTATAAATTAATTTCAATTTAAGCAATTTAATTAATGACGGATATCAGCGTGTACACATGGACGTATTCGGATATCAACGTACGCACATACAATCATTAAATTTATAAAAATAAAAAATGGCTTAGTTCATTATTTGGAATTAAGTTTCATTGTTTCAATTACTATTTGCTTTACAAGTTTCGATATCAATCAATTATTACTGATTCTTAATTTCTATTACCGTTTAATATATGCTGGGTTTATTGAACCTCTTGGCTCTTGGTGGCGAATCTGCAAGTTTGAAATGTATTTATTTCAGTCTGGTTAAATCAATTTTTCAATATACTCGGACGTGTTTGTTGTCTAAAATCCTTTGGAATTCGCATATAAGCGTTTGGAAATTATGTTTTGTAGCAATTGCAACTGGGTTCTTTGTAAACTGTTAGTGCTTGACGAGCTAGCAAATCATATGAAAGAAAGCATGTGGTACTATAAATTCAAATATAATTTAACCAGAATCACTGCAGCTTTATATGTAACACATCACACGTCTCAGGTTTGTAATGTAACTATATGTGTATATAGTAACTTTTATCTAAATTTAGATTAGGGCTAATTATGGTTCACATGACGTAAATTGTAATTCCATAGATTTATATAAGTTTATCACGATAGAAGAGAAGTTAACAAAAAATTATTTTCCTCATAATTTTATTTTTATGCTTAATTATTGTTTTTTTTTTATTAATTCTCATTCTTATTTTGTTATCAAATTCATATCGTTTTTATATTTGTATAGCCTAATTAAATTTTTATGTAGAATGTAGAATGGAATAAATAATAAATATTTTATAATACAGAATTAGAAATACGATTTATTATGTTTCGTAATACTTACCTTGTGTGTAGTAAATTATTGCGAAACATCGTAACGACATCTAGTTGCTGGCTAATTTATTTTTCTACATAAATCTTGTGCAAGTGGTGCATAGTGTATTGTACATCAGAAACCGCCAGATGAACACCGAATAAACTACAATATGTATCGGATTATGTACTCCACTCCAAATGTGTGGACCATTAAGTAGAGTATATTTTGAACTACAACTGTAGCGTAGTTTAATAAGTTTTTACAGATAATCGCCAGACTCAAGACTGACTGATAAACTGCTTTCAATGATACTTCTCATTAGTATTAAATTTAGTTTTTTCCATATTAAAACTTAAGTATATTCTGTATATAAATTAAATTTATTTTAATAAATCAAATTAATTTAACGTCACTCTAAACCTAAACCTTATGGTAAATATCCAACAACTGGAACTGGCAATTGTAGAGTTTTAAGTTTCTGGAACAGAGTCACTATAGTCGATATAAATCATACTATTTACAAAACCACTACACCACGTGAACAAAAAATAATCAGCCATTGAAGTACACCATGGCGAGGTTTGTTCAAGGGAGTTTTTTCCAGAAATGTTACTAAAGTTAAAAATATTAAATGGCAACATTTTTGACAATGCAATTATCATGTGAAATTCATAATTACATATAATAATATAATAGCGATTTGTATATTTGAAAGATCCTTGTATCCAAGGCGTGTGGTAAAGTATCAATTAAGCATATAAATTAAGTTTTAGGATCACTCATAATTTGCATACACTAATAAATTTCCATTTGCACCTTAAATAAATGTTTAAATAAATAAAAACACTAAATCGAAATATTTAAAAAATTGTATTTTATTAAATATAGTATATAAGAAATTGGGCTTTTTATATACAATAGAAATCACCATTAGAGTCGTTATACGTTATAGTAGCATCAAAAATGGGTAAGTTTTATAATTATATACATTCGATATCCATTTATTAAAAGCTAGTAATTTTTAAATGAGTTGAAAGTTGTAAAATTGTTACTACTTAATGCTACTTCTTCATTTAAAATAAGTATTCTACTTCTACTACATTTTTAGCAAATACTTATTTGTGTCAAAATCGTTTTCCAGCACCATAATCTACTACATCGTCAATCGTCACCGTTAAGCATTGTAATTAATTACTAAAGTATAAACCTTATACAGCCGTCAAAATGCGAATGGTTGCACTGGGCACTGTGCTCCCAGCTCTAGAAATTAATTAGTATGTATATAAAAAATATAAAAATTGGTAAATTTATTTATTATTCAATAGTAAAATTTCGATATGTCATTCAAAAAAAGAAGAAAAAAATTTCAATTTCCTTAATTTAAGTTAAATGTTTTAAAGCATCAATTTTCTTTTTTATATTATATATTATGAATACAGAGCTCCAGATATGGTTTTTTTTTTATCTCCCTTGAGAATTTAGTGCGGTAATCATTTACAATGATTTCCCTCCTAATTTTACAATTTTTCATCCCTAGTTTGAAATCATTCTTGTTTTTATTTTTTTACTAATAAAATTTATATATATATAAATGTAATACTTATATTTATATATATATATATAGAACAACACTTGAAGCCTTAAAGGAATATTTCTATATATAACGTATCTGTATATCCAAATATACAAAATACAAATTATGACTATAGATAGAAAGAAATTGACGATGAGGGGATGTTTAATTTTTTTTATATATTATATTTGTTGCTTTGTTTTTATTATGATGGGGTGTAGAATATCATCACTGATGAAAGAATATGAGATATTAATTGAAGTAAAGTGATTTTTAAAAAAATATTTTTGGTAAAATTTTCAAAAATAATAGAGTGTTATCGTTATATCGCTGGCATGAAATAAGTATTTCGTCATAAGGATCAATGTGTCTTTATAATATTATTTCGATATATGGATCATATCATAAAATCTAATCATAGTACATAAACTATTGGAAATTACCTGATATATTTTGTTTTGCAAGTTTAGTTGTATACTCTGCATCTTGACCGGGAGTCCCTCATAATTGGGTTCTATCGTCATTACAAAATTGAAAGAATATATTGAAAAATGTTAATTCGCAATCAAAGTAATCCTGAAATTAGTTGTACAAATGCATTGTGAATTAGAATTGATTCAAATGTGAGGTATGAGACATATCTAGAAACCTAGTACTTGTATTAATCAAAATAGACTTAGGGAAAAATGAATGGAAGCGAAAAGGAAGTAAAAACTTTGAAACACTATGCATTAGAATTATAGGAGAACTGTAAACTTAGAAGAAGAGATCACAAAATGTATAGATAACTTTAAATTCAGGCTACTGCAAATTAATTTCGAATATTGTTGTATTGTCATTTTTTGAACAGTGGCTGTAGACTACTACATCCCTCCGGAACAGGTAAGATTTCATCCAAGTCGAATCATTATTAAGAGTAATGGTTTTATATGAAATGTTTAGCCTCCATTATAAAAGAAAATCTAAAAGTGTGTTCTCATCAAACCTATGAGCAATGCACAGAGCCCAGACACATTTTTATAAAGTCTATAATATAAAGTAAGTTTATAAAATTTAAATTTAAAATTTTTTTACTCAGCAAATATTTTTAGTAATTATTTTTGTAATGCTTTTGCTATCGTCTGAATATTACGTGCTGGCTTAACAAATGTAAATTTTATATCCTCACGTTACTATTATTCAAAATACGTATTTATATTTAAATATTTCAGAACGTTGTTAAAAAACTTTTGATACAAAAAAATTGTCGATTTTAGTAAAATGCTTTAAATCGCCTTGTGCAATCAACTTGAGATTGCCGATTGGTTTAAAAATATATATAAATTTTCGTCCATATTTTTACATTCGAATTATAACGGAACGGTTATAATTTCGAATGTAAAGAATTCCGTCATCCGTTCATTGACCATATAAGTTATAAGAAGTGAGGTATAAAATTTGTGGTGATTTCGAAAAAAAATTAATTTATGCTATCTTCTGTTTCAGGTATGATGCACTACCTCAAATATTCTATAGGTTTTATAGGCAAATTGACGGGGCCGAACATTTTCGTGTATTAAAATATAGACAATTTTGCAACCTGGTGGGGGTGTAAAATAATTAAAAAATAGTAGTTACTTATTTAGACTTTAAAAATTCTCTAAGCCGGAATAGGACTAACTACTTTTGTAATTGTTTGGAAACTAGTGCCAAATAACAATCAAAAAAATATATTTTTGTAGATTTGAATAAATGTCTGAATCGGTTAGATAATTAATTTCGAAAATTTCAACTCCACCATAAATCTTCAAATTTAGTAAAATTACTTTAACACCATAATAGCGTTTACGTCTATACTAGATGGTTAACTGAACTTGATCGCTAAAGAGAAATTGATACATTTAATTAATACCACTTGAAATTCGTTATTTTTTTAATGGCTTATAATAACAAGGACAACGTATTTCATATAATTGTAAGTCAATTAATGATATGCAATATTATTGGCTGGTCAGAATCGTTAATTTAAAAATATTATACTGATATCGATATTAAATTAAAATAAATTGAAATTAATCTTATCTACACATTACAATATAACAGTTCCTGTAACTGCTTTGCAACTGTTATACTAGTATAACAGAATTATAATAAATAATGTTATAATATTGGTTGGTTTGAAAAGGTGGGAATAGAAGCAGCCAAACCTCGTACCTAGACCAATACGGTCCGTTGTACTACCATACTAGACGTTACCCAAATTCACTACGAATCATACCATTTTTATAAAGTTTACCAGATTAGCAGGTTTTTTTTTTCTTTGCTTATTTCTATTAAATCACCTGCAAAATAAAAACCGACATTTTTTTATCTTTTATTACATAAAAGATGTTTAATTGTCTCGTCATCTTCAGCACTGCCTCTACAACCTGTTTCCGTTTTCAGTCTAAGTCGCGCGGCATGTTTACGTAATAGGAAATGATCCGTGACTATTCCTATGTGTAGTCTGAGCATATAATGGGTCATATTCAGAATACTTCTCGATTGTTAGCGTCTTATAACTATACTATAGTAAAACAGAAAATGTTTGACTATACTGTAACAAATAATTATATGTTTATAAGACAGTATAACAGTTTCCTTAACTGTTATACTAGAAACTTTTATACTGTAACTGTTATACTAATAATGAAGCATTTAATATTTACGGTATAGCATTTTCTGTAACTGTTATACTGGTATAGTAGATTTTATAATTAGTATAGCCAACATATTTTTACTTAGATATAATTCGAATTATTGGAATGCCTAATAAACTATACATTTTACCACGCTTTCTTTATAACTCTTTCAATTTCTGCTCATTAACTACAAGAAATCATATGGGCTTAAAATAGACTAATTGATAGCCCCCTTAACTTTTTATTATTAAAAAAAAAACGTTTTAACATTTTTAGAATTTATCTGAAAATGCACTTTTAAGCTAATGAGAAAAAACACCGTTTTAAAGCAATAGTAAGAATAAAAAGTGATGCATCAATTATCCACAATTTCAGAGTTTTATATGGTTATAAACGTGTACGAAACTGTGAGATAATTTTATTTAAAAAAAAAAAATTCACACATTTTTTTTTTTGCTCTATTAGCATATTTTCATATGCAATGTAAAATTTTGTTATTATAGTTGAACTCGGATTGAACTCAAATGAGAACAGGGAATTATGTTAAGTTTTCGTTAAATCCATTTCAAACTCAATTTAAAACTATAACAAAGTTTTTCCCAAGGCAACGAATTTAAGAAATAAAGATATGATAAGTGGGAATAGAAACATGGCGTTTAGTTTTTGATTTATCATTTATATGGTGAATTTCAAAGAGTAACTAATTTATTTATATAGTTATAATATTATTACATATTTTATTTATAACTAAAAAAAATACTTGTAATTACGTAATTTTAAATTTTTATTATATTTATTTAATTCAGTTCGATATTAATTGGTTCTGATATTAATTATTTGGTAAATCTGACCATCTTCCCTTCAATGTTTTAACAGTTTCAAATAAAGTTATCAATGGTTTTTTAAAATTATAATAATCTAATTACTTACAATTTTGAATACATTCGTGAAAAGTAATAGACTTTTATAGTTTCGTTTATATAACGCATTTTCTCTTGCCCGATGATTATATAAAGACTTCTTATACGAGACTGTATACAAAGTGAAAAAGGATCTAATTTAAACGTTTTTTAAACGTCTTTATCTTGAAAATGTCTGAAATTATTTAACTATAAAATTTACTATTGATGATTACTACATTCGCATTGGTGCGTTCAAGCTGCATGACTCCAGAAATCTGGTACGCAACAAATTAACTTTAGAAATCATATGTTATTTTAACTTATCATCAATAGCTAATAGCTTCGTAAAATCTGATAACTTACATAGGCTAATATAGAACATAAACCTGTTTTCAATAAAACTATAATTTGGAGTAGTCCTTGGTGTAATATATGATAGATTCTTGATGCAGCTTGATAATATTGACAAAACATAATATATTTGAAAAATTGTTTGGCACTTTTTGTATCCAGTAAAGTAGCTTTCACGATTGTATTTCGACTATATCAATTAGAGAACAGAATAATATAAAAAAGGTCAGTTTTAAATACTTAAAATCTAAATTCTACTTCCATACAAAACGTGTTCCTCTGAATATCACGCTAACCAAGAAGTTGATGGTATTATAACAACTTGTTTTACCATCATCTCAAACTTGCATTCGGTACCTACCATTATGGACCTACCATTATTTTAGCAAACCAAATTTTTTAATGTATAATATTATAAACCTCAAAATTTACTAATTTGTTCTTTTTAATGATTTTTAACCAAATTCACACTAAATTTAGATATTGCAATAAAATTTTAATAATCGAATTGAAATGCTGAAATATTAACCATAAAAATATAATGAAAATCTCAATTAACTCCAAGCTATAATTGATAATTGTGGGCTTTTTATGATTTTGTTAAATTTAATGCCAACCGCATTTTAACAAACAGTATATATTTCCATATTCTACAAATATAGTTTATTTTTTTAAAGACCCGGAATCGAAGGCTATTTGGTGGTTAAATTTTCAACATTTTAAATTTATAACACGCGATATTTTCTTTTAAATTTCAAATTTCAAATTTTTTCTCCACAACCATCAGATTTTCTTTCTTTTTCATTTAATTTATGTTTCATTAAAGATGTATTTCCTACCACTGTATAAGTCCATACAGAAATTTACAATCCTCTGATGGTTTAACTAGAAAATCACCACGTAAATCTTAATAAAATAAATATACAAACATAAATTTAATATTATGCAGAAATTTTAAGCAGTGCAGTGTGAAATATATAAAAAAAAACATTTTTAAGTACTAAAATCGTGCGAGGCCAATGAATTCGTAAAAATACAACTATACTTGTACACATTTCTGTAATAAAATGCGAGAAAGGATATGAAAAACGAAAATCATTGATTTAAGGAAAAAGATACATTTATATATTTACAACAACAACAATAAAAACAACAAAAACAACAAAAATATATATTGAATCATAAACAAAAGCCAAACAATGTTAAAAAAAAATAAAAATAATGATTTCGCTACCACCCATTCAACTTGAACGAATAATTTGATGTTGTGAGCTATGCAGAATGTTATGTAAAGGAAGAATTGTAATAATGCGACCAACGATTTCGTGAATTGAATTCAAAATTAGGTGAGCTTGCGATAAAGAAATATATTATAAATATATGCAATAAGTAATTTTTTTTTTTTTTTGTTACTGATCGCTCTTCACTGTAAATTATGTGTCAGAATATACTATGTTTTTTGTGGTTCGCATGCCATCAATGCTATTGAAAATAGCAATTTTACAAAATTCCATTTAAATTGCATATATTAAATAGTTTTTTATGATAAATTTATATATGGAATGATATCAGTTTTTCTATAACCAATTTAACCAATAATATTCTGTGCTAGCTCGACCTATAATACTAGAGTAGCTGTAGCAGTATTTTATTTGTTTTGGGTATAGGATAGCGATTTTATTGAAGAACTTCTTTAAAAACTGATTACTGATATTTTTATCATTTCATTTCTATCATTGTAAATTGTAGCGTCCATTTACTATCATACTTCATCATTCCATATAGAATGAAGTTTAATAGTAAATACTTC
Organism: Rhamphomyia laevipes; assembly: GCA_963920725.1. Classification (NCBI taxonomy): domain Eukaryota; kingdom Metazoa; phylum Arthropoda; class Insecta; order Diptera; family Empididae; genus Rhamphomyia; species Rhamphomyia laevipes. The sequence continues at coordinate 39,083,240 of OY987259.1, forward strand.
ATAGAAATTTGTATATTTAATTTGAATAGTAGAATTTGAATATATTTTCAGTAAATCTTAATCTATTTTATATTTTATAAATATTTAACACAACTAAGTTAGTAATATTCTATAATTGACATATGAAGCTGACGCAGCAACTATGAAAAGGACTCTTCTGATCGATGTATACTATTTGTTATATATTAACTCCTATTCAAATATACTTTTAAATTTCATATTCTGATATTGCAGTGCATCTTAGAAACTTTAATTTTAGTCCATAACACGTTTTTCAACATGGAAAACAGCGAGAAACTTACCAGTTGCTAGAATTCTATGATTTGGATCAATAAAACAAGGATTTTAAATTTCTCGGAATAGAATGAGTAAGTCAGAAAATGTCTTTGAATTATATCCATATCAATAATATTAAGTCAAGTCAGTGTTAGTTAGTTAGTTAGTTAGTGAGGGGTGACTAGTTGGCCCATAGGTATCCCATTGTGTAACAATAACAACAATCTTTTCCCTCTACTGCTCTTCAAATCACCCGCATTCTTAACAAACTTTATCAGGTCCCTGAACGGGATCCCTACCAACTCCTCGAGTCTATCGAACCGGTAGTTTCCCAAGATACGATACCTAGTCAAGTCATGTTATTCTATGACTGTTCTAGTCTGAAAAGAATTGTTTTTTGGTACGCATTCGGTACCAATAAACAATTCATTTTAGTAAGTAAAATTGCAATATATCATTACAAAACTTATATGGACAAAAGACCGACAGGACAAAGGTGTACAAAAGCGAATATATGTCCTGGAGAAACTAATTTTTTTTATAAACATTTTATACATACTCTAAATGCAACAAATTTTTATTGTGCAAATTGAAATTGGAAAACAAATACAAATCTTTTTAACCGCCTAAAGTTATGCAACCTTTATTGTGCCCCTGTAAATGTATATAATATAAACACTTCATAGATATTCTAATGCCATCTCATATATTGTGAAATGTAAGTTAAAGGATTTATAAATTAAATAGAAAATTTTGTTTCATTTATTGTTGATTTTAAAATACTACTTGTTTTATTTGTTGAATTTTGAGTTTGCATTTTGAATTTAAAATGGACATTAGTAAAGGAAATACAACAGGATCGATTGTTATACATGAGTAACTATTTTATGATTATATAGATTTAAATTAACTAAGTTATCTGATAAAATAATCAATTAGAATGTCATTCTACCTTTAAACACAATTACGTGAATTTCATTAAAAATGTTTATTATATTTTACTATTTTAGATGAGACATCAGTCATCTATACATAAACCATTATAATTCCATTTTGATAAAACAAATTTTATATTCCTGGTCTATTTATTTTCATTGTATTTTTGAAAAAGTACTTTGGGATTCCTACATATTATTTAAAACTATGTCTGAATAAAAGCTAATATTATGAATTTCCAATTTGGTTCATAAAATAACATTTTAATTTGAACGTTTCTTTCAGCTTTCTTATGTGTACAATTTTTTGAATAAAATTAACTGAAATACTCTAAATTTGTTATTTAACTAACAGTTCCTTAATAGTTCAAAGTCTAAAAGTATACTTTCAATTATTTTGTATATTATGAACGAGTAAATAAGCTTTCGTGAGTAATGTCACATTTCATTACTTACATAAATTATAAAATTTTGAATATATACATCAGTGGTGTAGCAAGGAAATTTTTAACTATAGTCAGGGTACCAAAATTATGACATTAAAAAATTGAGCAACATAAACTAAATTAAATTTATTGAATAAATATGATGCAGAAGGCTAAAGGCATAAAGGAAATAAATATTACCTTTAGCATAGTATTTAAAAATAAATTTCTACTGAGTAGTTTGTTTATGTACTTTAGTTTTATAAATAGCCTCATGTTTAAGGAAATTATAACTATAAAGGAATGGCTTACAGATCGGTTGCGAAGTAGTAACATAACAGATATCGGAAGAGTAAGGATAGGTTACGGAATGAATACGATAGTTTTGAACAACAAAAATTCTATTTATTGAAAAATACTTCAAGTAATTGATACTTTAATTGTAGGATTCATAAATGTGCTCGAAAACTTTTGAAAGCCACATTGAAAATCAAGTTGTAAAATAAAAAGAAAAGGTAAAACTATTAACTCCAGAATATTATACAAGTCTGTTGGTTCAATTGATCCAGACAATGCATTAGTTCACAAAATTGTTTGTTTAGACAATGGCAAAAATACGAAATACTTCTATCCACCGTATACACCAGGACCAGACTTACTATCTATTCACAAACCTGAAAAAACCATTTTTGGAAAGCGTTTTTCCTCAAATTAAGAAACAATTAAAAGAGGATGTTCATTGTATTATTTTACTACAATGTACAAACAACCGAGCCGGAGCCGTCGTAGTATCATCTCTTCATAATAATTAAAATTTAAAATTAACTAACTTAATTTAAATCATCGATTACAAAATTATTAATTACAGTCCGTCTGTTTATTTTTGTTTATACTTTAAGTTTCGATAATGTGTGGTCTAATTACGTAAAAAAGAACCTAAATATTAACCAAAATTAGTTCAATAAATTTTACCAACGAATGAATGATTATTTTTCAATATATGTACATATATCATATCACCCCAGGGCATTACATAGTTTCATAAAATAAGTGTAATTAAAATCGCAAATATCATAACAAATTTTGATTTCTGATCTGAATCTAATTTTCATATAGAAACCTAAATTATATTATAAATGAATACTTAGCCTAAAAATGAATACTATGAAATTTTGACTTATTAGTTAGAAAAACTAAAAAATATTAATTGGAAAATTAAAAAAAAAATTTCGAAACGAAGTCTATAAAAAACACCGATATCGAGGCTATGTTTCTGAGTTATACACCATAAATTCAATACTAATTGGGTAATGTCAAAAATATAAAGAAATATTTAATATTTTACAAGTAAAGTATAATCTAATACATCACCGAGACCACGTTTTGCATTCAATCCCCAAAATAACGTGACTGAAATTGAAACCACCCAAAGTGAATTATGAATTTTTATAAAGCAAACCATTTTAAGATAACTAAATAAAATAAATGAATAAATAAATACAATATTATTCGAATTCTGAGTCTAACTTAGAGACCATTATTTTGTAAAATTTTCCCTACAATTAATATCGGTTACTACCGCAGGAGCAACTTTCAAACTTCTTTCACTCTAATGATTGTTTTCTTTTTTTTAAAAATTTCAATGGCTTTGTCAATCAAATTCATTACTAAAGTTGTTGGGTAATTAAATTTAAAAGCCCATATTTTGTCTAGGGAATTTCTGACTTTTTCGTAAGCGATTTCCAAATAATGTTGCACTAATTCCTCGAAAACATTTATTGCTTATGTGCAATAAGGAATTAATTATTCATCTATGAATTTCATATCGAGTCATACCGAAAATTAATTTTAATTCAGTAATGATGTAACTTCGAAAAAACGTAAAATGAAATAACGCAAATCGAACTCTTAGTCAAATTAGATAAATACTACGAAAATAAAATATGCTTCGATACTGTACAGTGTATACAATTCCCACTTTAATCACATTATTTGATGCCATAGTTAACTATTGCGGTTTAATGTCAACATTATACAGCACATTTCAGTCTAATTTTTTTAGAAATTGACTACTAAAAAATATGTTTATTATCTATATGTAATATAAAAATATATTCAAGTGTTTCTTCTGTACATAAATGTAGCTACACATCTACAATATCGCCAAGTCAAATTTTACAGCACAATGACAAAATTTATACATTCAACCAAAATAAAACCTAAATAAATAAAAATCTACGCTTTAAACATTGTTCACTTTTAAAATAGAGGAGTGTCGTCCTTACAGTAATAGTAAATATTACAATTTTGATGCAAAGTGAACCTATTACGTCAAATAAATATATCATGAGTATTATATATCTGTACATATACATAAAATCATTATTATATAAATTTACAATTTATGTATAAATATGAATAAACTATGTATAAAATTATAAATCCATATTCCTTTTTATTTCGGTTTTTTTTTTTTGTATTCTCTGTAGTGCCATCAGGTGGTCGAAAATAAATTTATAACAAAATATACAATTTTTTTTTTTTTTTTTTCTATACATATTTGAATAATTCTTTGTTTATCTTTTATTTCAACATTTTCACTATTTCTATACTAAAATATTTTGAGCTTCAAAATATTCATCCTTTATTGTCCATGACCCTTTTACCATTTATATATAATATATTTCTATCTATCTATAGATGATATATTTTATTTCAAAATATGCTGTCCTATGCTATATAATACATACATTTTATGTATACGCATCGCATAGTGTTTTATATTATAAAGAAAATGAATAAAATGGGAAAAATATGTGCTTGGCATGTTAATTGAGAGAATACACGGTAAGGGTTAGGAAACAGGGTGCAATTTAATTGCATTCATAGATCATGAGAGCAATATATATATGATATAAATATATATATCAAGATATTAGATTTCATTGTTGTTGTTATAGTTATTTTTATGTTTAGATATATATCTTAAAATTAAAATTAAATGATGGAATGATGAAGGTGTTAACAATAAAACTTTATACATATTATATTTCATGGTCACCATTTAGAAAATTTGTGGTGTTGTTTTATGTTTTTGTACAATGTATTTTGGTATTAAAGGTTTTTTTGTATATAATAATAATGAATTTTGCTAACATTTATATATGTCCAATGTTTGTCGGACTATTTCACTATTCTGTATAGATATAAATTATAATGTTCTATGTATAATTGATTGTGGTTAATTAAATAGAGTGCGACATATTAGTGAAAGGTTCATAATGTTCATTTCAATATTGTTTATTGTTTTGGTTAAATAAAATTTTACAATAACTTTCTTGTTGATAACTATAATTATTAGCTAAATGTGATTTTGACAAATTATTCTATAAATGATTCTATACTTCACGACATTACAGAAAATAATCAGGAAATGAATAATAAATTGATTTTAAAAATTTTGAGTTTTTGATTTAAGTTTTATGTTATTTTATTAATATACATAACTTTAATAATCCTGGTAAGTAAAAAATTTATTCAAAACAATATTTAAGGATACTATAATAATTTATTGGCATTTTAATTGATGTTCAGGGTCAAGTCCAGTCAAAATAATGGAAAGTTATATAGTCATAAAATAAATATTTATATGGCTGTAATATAAATTTAAAACAATATTGGTAAAATTAACATTTATGTTAATTTCTTTTCATTATGGGTTATTTTAAATCCTTAAATGGGTTATTTTAAAAATGTAATTTTTTATGAAATTATGTAATATAAATGCAATAAGATAAAATATGTAATAGACAAAAAAAAATCCTTCTTATTTTGTAATTTTGTTTAGGAATGTTTACTAAATTTCAGTTCAATTCAATATTCAGGAATATAATTTATATTATTTTGTATAATTTTGAAAGGGTACCACTTTATTTACCAACTTTAAATTTTACAAGTATGTATATCAAATTAACCTGGAGTGCATAGCAAAGAGATTTTTTATATTTGTTAACACACTCGAAATCGTAAAGAAAAATTGATTTAAGGAAAATGCTATCTAAATATTTACGATTATTAGCACAACTGCTAATAATCGTAATAAATTCAATCACGATATACGAATTTGAATTGTTATAATGAAATTGATTATGAACTTATGGGAGTCTCGCGCAAGTAGTCACCAAATAAATACCCGTAACTCGTTCTAGCATTCGACCGCTCACTTAATAGTACGCCCAATGCTAAGGGATCGTGACTTTAAGATACGGCGATTCTATAGATGAACTTATGTTTAAGATGGCGGTCGACAAACGCGAGATCATTTTCCATAGTCTCATGCATCTGAGTTATTAGTCCTTACCGCAAGAACGAACAGTATGAAGCAGGTGTTCTGGATTGCAACCGATTTTTTTGTTTCTGTAGCAAAACTACCGCGATATATGTAACAGGAAAGGTTCAAAGGGTTCAATGGTTTTTAGAGAGTATGGAATCAATTAAATTAAGGCCATAATTATTATAGTTTTTTAAACGCAGTCATTCGAGTCGAATTTAATTACAATATTTGGAATATTGAACGAATATTAAAAACGTGCTGATGCTCATAATTGTATATAGCTAGCTATAAAATTAGATTTTACTTTGTATATAAAATTATATGGAAATGTGATACTTTTTATAGTCAAATTTGGAATTTAGCTGATGACATTGATTTGTTTTCTACCAAAATTTGTAATGTTCAACAAAACGAGCAAATGGAGCTAAAAAATATAGGTTATTATTAATAATTTCGTATCACCTACTAAAAATAATGTATTGAGACCTCCCGAGTGAATTTTTTTTAAAAAGGAATTATCCCAAGGGAATTACCAGTAGGCAGAAGTTCAAAGTTGTCAACCAATCGAAATGTTGTAATTAAACGATAGTTCACGCTCATTCAATCGCTGCAAATGTGCAATATGTTTCCAACGATATACTCTAGGCGATCCTTAATGCTTCTATTTAATCAATAATTTTACATGTTGGACTGAACATAGAGGACGCAGTTTGTGAAGCCATTTTATTACTTCTTCAATTTTCTTTGAATAACAAATTCAATAAAATTAATATCCAAATTTGAAAAATCGGCTTGTTATATATTCCGACAATCCATAACTCAAATGAATTTAATGCATTTTTCTTAAGTAAATTTTTTTTTTTTTTTTTGTGGTAAAGTCAATGTCACAACATGAGGGTTTTCTGTAATAAACAGCTATCATATGCACAGATTTATCTCGACACACCCACAAAAAAAAAAAAAAATCTCCACTATCTCAAATTCAAATAAATATCATTTTCACCCTTGCTGTACACTTAAAGACTATAACAACAACAAAAAAAATGATATACTACAGCAATCAATTTTATACTATGGTCACGTGATGAGGCTGGAAAATGGCACGTGATTAATTAAAGTAATAAACATTTTTTTTTGTTTATAAATTTATCATTGCAATTTAACATAAATTCTCCTTTGTAGACTTTTGATTTGTATATAATATAAATCTGTGGCAACATAGCATCTAGAGATGAAGAATTCTAAGAAAATTAATTGTTCACTTATTATGAGATGTGGAAATTTTAATATTGAAAACTTCAATTCAAACTCCAATTAGATTTACAGATAAACTAAGATTATGAAGACTACCTTTTCCTAATCCAATCTTTCGTTCGAATTTTTAAAATAATTACAATTTGGAATTTGGGCTATAGGTGATTATTTGGATGTGGAGTAAATCTATACATAATTTTAAAATTAAGATTTAGGAAACCTTCTATCATTTCTTCGACATGTTTTGGATTAGACCAAATTCAAAATTGTAGAAACTTCTTTTAAGAATACTTTTACAAAACAATTACAATTTCAGACATAAAGGCATCTATTTACTTCCAAAGAGGTAGGTATAAAATAAGTGTCTATAAATGACAAACTACTTTAAATATTGTCGATTTTATTTTTAATATTACTTTTGAATATTCCGTCTGCTTCTCAAGCCTTTCGAGAGGATGAAGGATGCATGATTGTTTGTGTTTTTCAACTATCTGATGGATAGAATACAAAAAAAAAATTGAAAAAGTACAGTTTGTATATTAAGCTATGCAAGACCTTAATATTCTATATTATAAATATGATGCAAAATTATTACTATTGATTCAAAATGTCTTTGATTACTTAGCAAAGTTATATGACAATAAATGAATTGTGATGTCTACTACATAAATCTAATTAAAGTTTTTAAACACATATGTGCTTAAAATAGTAGTTCAAAAGGTAAAAGCGGACGAATGAAATCAGACAAATCCAGAAAATGATCTATATTGTATGAAACCAATAAAATATTCCAGGTTAAGGAATGGGATTACAAATTGTTGCAGAAATTTTTAATCATATTCAACTACTTTAATGACAACAGATTTAATTATTTTCTGGAAAAACTCTAAAGAAAATTTAGTTTGAACAAATTCTTAGCATCTACCAGATGAAAATTGTTATACATTGCTTCTATTTTGGAAGATGGTTAACAAATATATCCAACACAAAAAAAAAATAGTATTGAATACAAATTATATCAAAGCCAACTTTTAAAATATGCAAATAGGATATGAATTTAGAAAGTATTTCAGTAAAACTTAAAAATAAATATATAATTAAGTATAAAGTATCAGTAATATAACTATAGCTATGGTAGATAAGATTAAATATAAAATTAATTAACACTCGGTTAAGCAATCTTTCATATGGAATATTTTAAATAATTCAAAAATGAGTGTAAAAAATGCAAAGTTTAATTTATTACATTTTATATTATTGTAATTATGATTGGAATTTGGAATAAGATTAAGAAATTATCTGATTAAGTTATATTAAAATAGATTTATTCAAGTTAATATTTATTGGTGAAAATTTTGACTTTACTATGACCAAAACCATATTAGTCACAATAGGCACACGGACTTTTAAACAATTATTTTACTTCTTCAATAAAAAAAAATATTAAATTCCATTTTTATCGAACTTACACTAACCACTTTTTATGTGCATAAAAACAATTATAAAATCAAATTAAATTCAATGTTATAGATAGAGGGTCACCAAAATTAAAAGTATACCTAAAGTTTTACAAAAAGCTTAATTTGGACCGGACCTACTATGGCGACTTGCAAGAACTATTAATAATTTACAAACACAAGGTCAAAAATTAAAAATCCTCCCAAATTTATCATCGATATTATAATGAATTTCATAAAATTGGATAAACTTATACGAAATAGGTACGTTTAATCGGGTTTCATTTTGTCGGGTTTCATTTCATCGGTTATCGTTTCATCGGTAGATTGTTTCATCGGTTTTTTGATCATCGGTTGATCGAATCATCGTTTCTAATTTGGTCGGTCAGGATGCATTCACAAGGCGCCGCCTGCATCCTGACCGACCAAATTAGAAACGATGATTCGATCAACCGATGATCAAAAAACCGATGAAACAATCTACCGATGAAACGATAACCGATGAAATGAAACCCGGGGATCGTTTCTAATTTGGTCGGTCAGGATGCATTCACAAGGCGCCGCCTGCATCCTGACCGACCAAATTAGAAACGATGAAATTGCAAAACGTTATAAAAAACCAAAATAGTTAGAAGTGAAATACGAGAAATAAGGATGAAGGATAATCAAAATATTTTTATTAAATGAACAGAAGAGGTAGTTAACAAAAAATTAAATTAAATAACAAATAAAATTCTTTATCCTAATTTAACACATGTCGCCAAATGTTTAAGAAAATCCATTTGTCTATAGATATCTTTTGAATTGATTATAAAATCTATCTGCCTATCTTTCGTCGATTTTAACTCATAACCTCGTAACGCCCTCTCGATATCAAAACTAACTATTAATGCTTCTCTTTTCAACTCTTCCATCAATTTGAAAGTTCCCATATGATTCCCGCCGACAAGAGTATTAAGACGGCGGTGCTATGATTCAACTTTATTTTGAGTCCTTGGGTACCCCTTTTCCTCTAAAGCAGCGTGACTCCATAAACTAGGAGGGAAACGGGGAACACCTCTTTTAACATAATTTCTTATTCGACCCAAGACATAGTTCTCTTCAAAATACCGTACCACAGAATTCGCTTGAGGTGGTATGAGTGGCAAAATGTTCATAAATGCTGCAGGAATGTCATCTGGTGGTAAAAAGCTTAGAACCAACAACAGTCGTATTTTTTCGGCAAATTCTGGGTCATTAAGAAAGTGTACAGTATTAAATTCAAAGAATGTAAATTTTGACAATTGCACAATTTCCAACAGATCCGTTTATTTAAACAAGCTATGATTTTTTTCACCAATGAAATGATAAACCGTTTATATAAAAACCGATGAAATGATGAACCGTTTATATGAAAACCGATGAAACGTACCGCGATGAAATAATCACCAACAAAATTAAAACCGAGTAAATTAATTACACCCACTTATACTAATCATTTTATCAAGTATTATATGCCATTTCTCCATAATCTCATTATATTTCCTAACAAGGATATTTTAATGTAGAATCAGACTATATATAGGATCTCTATATTTACATTTAGGTTACACTTATAATAGTTCTGATGTATTGTTCACTAAAACAACAGAAAATATACTTTATTTTTTATAATATTCAAGTATGTTCATGTTGTCCTCCATACTGATTGAACTTTCTTTTTTACATGTCCACTTTAATCTGATGGTAATATTAAAATCATATTTTAAGGAACATTATTTATACAAGGAAAATGTTAAGAATTGAAGGTATGTATTTTAAATTCTTCATTACATTTTCGAATTTTGATAAAAACAGAGTTTAAATTTGAGGAAAGTAAGATTAAAGTCCCGTGTTCGACGACACAACTTTTGGTTAACTTGTCATGCAGAAATATATCAAATTGAAAATTTCTTATTTCGTATGTAAAATGCTTTCTATATATCGAGCTATCCAGTATGACTTTCAAATTGATAATATATCGAGAACACCAGAACAAATAACTTTAGTTTATAACCGGAGTTTAGTTAGAGATATGACTTCTGAAAAACCTAAAAGGCAAAGTCATTAACATTGTTCTACATTGGGCATTTTAACAGACACCATAAAAGCTATAGTTTATAATTGTATTACGTTTATTAATTTTCTGAATGTAAAATAAAATTTTATGTATAATTTTTAGCCTAACATTTTTACTGATGTAGTCTACATAAATTTATTTCAAAAGTATATCTTTCTACTGCTTTCTGCTTGATGTGAAAATAGTTTCAATTATTAACTTGATAAACTCATATACATGTAAGGTATTATAAATTATCTCTATGCAACACAAAAGTTTGATAGGCCCTCTTGCTATAGGTTAAAGTAATACTTTAATATTCACAAAACTTGTTTAATAGTAGCTAATAAAGGAATGATTTAAATTATTAAATCATTCTGAATTATTTGTTATAATTCCACGGACAAATTTACGATTAGAATACCGTCTAGAAGAGAATGGGAAAATAGTACTCCCATTCCTGTTGACAACCTTGTGGTTAAACTCCTATGGTCACCAGGCCATTGTATGATATCAGATGAACTAGCACGTAAAGGTGTTACGGATGTCTAATGGTTTATAAAATATGTTACCCAGATACAGATCAAAAGCTGAATAAATAAAGGAACCATAAGTTATAGCAATTCGATAGGGAATGAACAGAACGGTTGTATACAAAAAAGATTTAGGAATTTTGGTAGTTTCTTTCTAGAAAACCTCGAGGAAGCGGGTGAGACAAAACCGGCCAAGATGATATCGTTCGTTGAAGAAGTGGGATGTCTCGACTCACTCTTCTGTGGCCTATGTGCTTGGGGGTCTGGTATTCCCCACTCCTTTAAACCATACTTTGTTTATTAGGACAAATTTTTTATTATGGCTTCGGTGGTTAGAAATTGTGTTTCTATATGTATAACTCGCAACTAACAATAACTTTTATAATATAACATATTTAATTATGTTACTTACTTTATTATGTTATAATTGATAGGGCACTTTTAATTGATTTGCCAGAAAACTTTGCAATTGGATTAATTATAGTTTGACTTCTATAGTTGGACTGCATCTTTACCTGTATAATATCGTTTCTTTTCAATTCATATATGAACATTATATTAAGATAAAAAATTAATTAAATATATTTTGTTAATCATTTCCGAATCAACAGTTTTCTTATCTTCTTCTTCCAACAAGAAATATGGAAGCCTCAAAAACAATCAAAACAATCACAAATATTATTATTATAACTATATCAATCACAATTGTATTCAATATAATTTACGAAGAAGAGACAGTCTCGCCGATAATTTTAATATAGATTTTGGATATGGAAAAATAAAGATATTAGTTTCAAGGTCAACTTCTTAGTTCTGCATTAAAAGTAATCTTTCTCGTTTCGGTAAAACATTATTAAAGAAACTAATAGTTCAATCAAATAAAATACAAATATGAAATATATATGTGGCTATTCTAATCATATCGATTCAAAAACCCAAAATTAACATAACAGTGTGAATTAAATTAGTACAGGTATCGTAAGTGGCCTCTACTCGTATTTATACTCAAAATGTATGTTTATTTTAATATTTCTAAAAAAAAAAATTTAAAATATAACTATAAAATGTTAAAATAGCTGCTAATGAAGACCACCTTCTTTGATTTACTTTGATATTATAACTTAACTAACGTCTAACGACTGTCATTATATTAATCTACAAAAAAAAATCAATAATATAATTCATGAATCAAAATACTCTTAATAACAATAATAATAGTAATTATATATTCTTACAGAATCTGGATGTCCAGCTGAGAGGAAATAGTATAGTATATTCCTGGTGTACCCACAGTGCTATTGATTAATCATTAATGCATATAATTGAAATGGTGATTCTGACCAATTTACCCTAATTTTATTTATATGAAATAATACTTTCTATAAATTTTAATGTTTTATTAATTTTTTTTATAAAATTTTAATTATATTTTCTATATTATTTATCATCATCATTTACTTTATATTATTTATTCATATTTCAATCATGTTTTTAGCCTTGTTATGTACAAACATTTTTTGATATAACTAAAACTAATTACAATATTTGATTGGCTTGCGTGAATTTACTTTGATTGTTATACGGAAAAAAAACATAAAATACATAATAAAAGAAAGAAAACAATGGAGAAAACATGTTTAATTTGTTTTTGGGTAAAGCTATAAGATCTTGATAACTATTTTTTTCTTATTTTTTCAAATTTTTTGAGGTTACGATGAAAATATTACATACCTAACCTAAATAACCACAGATACATACAAATACAAGAAGTGTAGTATGTAATATCAAAAAGAAAGTTCTTTTTATATTCAATTATTTATATACATATATACAATCTTTGAGTAACAGCAAATTTATATGTGTGGGTGGTTGATATTTCAGTTCCAAAGTCAGACTATTTAGTTTTTTTTGCAAGTCAAATATAAAGCGTGAAAATTGTATTTTTAACTTTACGTGTTCAAAAAACCTTCAAAACTTTAATATAAAACCATTCCTACGTACGTACATATATAAGTAATCTAAATATGTATATATGTATAACCAACGAGCTAGAATTCACGTTTTTCTGTTTTTATCAGTTGAAGCAATCTAAAAATTGCGAAGACTATAACAAAACGGATATTATAAAATATACGAAAGTAATCAATGTAAAAAATTTTGTGTTACTAAAAGTGTAAGGGGAATGTAAAGCTACCATATAAGAATAGTTGATTGTATACAAAATATAGTAAAGCAAAATTGATAAAACAACAAAAAAATATATATATATATTCCCCAATTTATTTTATGCTTTAATGCTTTTATATACCTACATAAAAGCATAGAATTTTTTGTTATATACTCCTCTATATAAATGCAAAAAAAAAAAACTAAAATACTAAAATTACATGCAACGAATACTCAGTTAAAAGATAATAACAGAAAATTGAGTTTAGGGTCAAAATTCGGTAAAAGAGGGCTTAAGGTAATGTTTCATAATTTAATAACATTTACAGGGTGAAACGTGAAATTATTATTAGTTACCCTATAATGAAATATTATATTGAAAATATCTAGTGATTATTGATTAGATGAACTCTAAATGGATACATAAAATATGTTTAATTCATTAAATACGTTTAAAAACTAGTTAAACTGAGATACATTATAGTTTTATCTATGGTTAGTTAAAAACATTACCAATTGGAATTGTATTTATATAAAAACAGTTTTGTAAACAATGTCATCACGGATTGCAAAACTATATTTTAGAGTTAATTCTTAGCTGGTAAGTTAATTAATAATCAGGAATAAAATATCTTTTAGTTAGTTTTAATTAAGTAAGGCATTAGGGATAAGCAAGAAGGATAAAGGCATAAAGTTGTTCCTATTATTACTATCAAAAAGTATGCATATATAAAGAGATCAAAACTCATATTACAAGTTTTTATTGTGATGAAATTTAATATCAAGATAAAATTCCAAGCATAAAGCTTTCTTCAAATACACATACTTGAATAAAATTAAAAGGTACACCTATCATATATGTATGTGTGTACATATATGCTATTTAGTTTTATGGAAATAATTCGTACTAATAATGAATGTAAGCAGCTATATGGAGATACCAACATAACATCATGGGTTAAAGTTCAGCGTTTTGGTTGGCTGGGACATGTACTGAGGGCAGATCAAAATCATGCAATGTGCAAAATTGTTAATGGGAATCCACCCGGAAGTCGCCAAGTGGGTCGCCCTAAAGGTAGATGGTTCGATAACGTGCTATGTGATATTAGAAAAATCGGTGTAAGGAACTGGAAAAGGAGTGCTCAAGATCGCACCATATGGAATTTGAAGGAGGCCAAGGCTCTTGATGGGCTGTAGCGCCATGGGGTAAGTACGTATGAGAATTTGAAAAAAAGTTTTCATGCTTGTAGTATTTAATTACCAAATTTGCGTCTAAACAAAAACTTTTCTATAAGTTTTGATCTCTTTCTATACATTTTTGTTACTATTAAATTTACAAATACGGAATCATCTATTTTTTTTTTACAAATTTAGTAATGGTCTTGTCAATTTCATTACGAATTCTACTAGTTGCAATTATATACTTTTGTTTGTACACTTAATGTTTCTGTGATATAAATGAAAAATATTTTATTAATCATTCTTTATTTATATATTTATATACCATAAAACACCCTGTAATTCAGAAATATAATTGTCTTCCGTTTTATACCCCAGCTTATTAAAAAAATCAGCTATATAACTAAACAACACATTTAAGCAGCTGTATGGACAAAGTATATGAATTCTTTTCATATTATATTATTGAACTGAATGTTTTTTTTTTCAAAAAAGTATCGTCATTCAATCCCTTTTCCCCCTATATTATTATATAAAATACCATTGACTTCATCATACATATAAGTATATATATATATATATATATATATACATATGCAATGTAAATATATATATATGTATGTATTTATTTATGTTTGGAAAAGTTTAAAAAGAAATTTTAGCATGGAGTTTTTTGCAACTGAACAAATTGATAAAAATACTGAGCGACAGCTAAATTGGCACTTAAGAGAACCAGGGAGAAAATATGATTTCATTTAATTTACAAATTTTTATGTTTCGTTTCGTTTCAGATTTAAAGATTAAAATTGGATTTTATTAAAGTTTTGAATTGTTAATGAAGAAAACGTAATCAAATTAAATATTTAATTAAATTATTAAATGATTGTTGAAAAATTATTGAGAAGCTGAACAGGCATAGAATTAAATGAAAATGATGAACACAGATTTGATGTTCCATTCTGGAGAATCGTTGTACAAGATTTTTTAATATGGATGAATGAATGTATAGTAATCAACGCCAAACCTCAACCTACCGCATGATGAAGAACTAAAAAAATAATTTCTTAGAAACCAATTTTAACAAAATTGAAAATGTAATAACTCCAATTTAGATGACAACTTCAAACTTCATACTTAACATTAAACATATATGGAAATCAATGTTATAAGTCTAAATTAGTAATTATTACATTGAATTTCAATATATTCAATACTTGAAGTTTCGTGACGAAGTTTCAAGCCGACACCAACATTGCAGTTACATATAATTATAAATCATTTTTGTTAAATTCATTTTTGAAGAAATTAATTTTCTACATTTATGTACGTACATTGGAAATTATATAACCAAAAGAAAGTTCCAGAAATAAATGATATACAACGGAAATGATGATCAATCAGAAATTCATATTCTTCATAGATTTTTTTTTGTTATTGGAAAATTAATTAATTTATGATTTGAAGTTTTAAAATTAACTATAAACTAATTTGGTAATGAAATTTTATTATTTAAGATTCAGGTAAGTTTTTCGGAAACTATATTTAAATTGTATTTTTCCATTCATTTTCTTAGTTTAAAATGACGATAGTTACAAGGTTTTTTTTTTGAGACAATGAGCCCAATCTACATATGTTAGAAAAATTGTTTTCCTATATCATCTTAGCACTTAGCACAGTATGTAAGTAAAATAAATAGTTTCGTCTCTAATTTTTATATATCTGCTTCAAAAACACAAATTTGACACTGTATTTTGCAAATATTGTGACTGTTTTGCTGGCAGTCAAGAATAAGTGCAAAAAATTGTATAATGTTGGGACCAAATGACTTATTACAATTATATAAAATACTGTTTGAATTACTCTGTTTCGATACTGCAAGCATTGGGCACTTATTGATTAAAATGTTCTTCCCGTACTAATAAAATATAGAACAGAAATTTTCCAAAATGTTTATAAACATTTTTTAATTACATCGACATTTTTCAAAATAAATACTGACAATTTTTCTATAGTGGAAAGAAAAGATCAAAGAAATTTTATATCCGCCCTGAACGTGTCAATTGCAAAAATAATTAGTTGATTGGTGTATGACATGCGGAGTATAACATATTCTTATGAATTTATTATGAAGACAAATAATTGAGATTGCTCAGTTTTATTAAGATTAATTCAGGTCAAAATTTACGAAAATGACCAATTGGCATTTTATAGGTAATTATAAATCATATTTAAAGCGATATTTGGTTCATATAAAAATAATTGGCAGACAATATTTTAATAAAAAATCTTAAATAAATATTTTAATTCAAACTACTCCTTTTTTTAACTTTAAAGTGAAAGTTGTACATAGTTTCTGCATTCTGAACTTTACACCATTGTCTATTAAGTTAATATGGTATAACGCGTGGTATTTCACGTTAAGGGGTTCATAAATTTTATAATAATCCACAAATAATCCACAAGAAAAATGCTAATACTAAAATATTAAGGTACAATTTTTTCATAAAAAATACATTAAATTGACATTAAGCTGCGTTTTAAAATATTACTAAATCGTTTGGAAAAGTATATAATTGGTTACAACAAATTTATTAGAACTATGTATTCACCATAAAAAGTTATAAAAGTTTATGTGTGTTTATGAATTAAGGATATCTAATTATGAACAGTTTATCATCGTATCTTGTATATGAACAGTTTATTGTGAGCGAAATTATCGTATGCAAATTGATGAAAATGCACTAGTTTATAATTGGCTTACCATCCAAACTCAGATACAATTATTACTCATTACCATCCCATGTCGACGAGTTATAATTGGGTGAAATTAGATTTTTCGGCAAATGCATATTTAGGTAAATTCATATATTAAAGAATTCAAGAAGAAGCAGATATTTTTTTTAATTAATTAACTAATTAATTCTCACATTGTTTTAATAAATTTTTACTTAGTTCAATTATTTTTAAAATTGGTCAATCAATTATAATTTCATTATATTATATTATAATTATAATTTATAATAAATATGAAGATGGTAATAGCAATACTAACCAGGACATAAAACTTATTTATTTGTATTATTTATTAATGAACTGTTCACGATGGAATATTCAAATACATAAGTTTATTAATAATGGTTCGTGTATTTAATGAATCTGTTATGGGTTGGTTGATTGGTTTGTAAGGAGGAGGATCCGAAAACCTCGCACTGAAGCCACAAATTTGGCCTATTGCACACCCTAGTCGATGGCTGAAATTTTTGCTATACAACATCAACCCTTCCCACTTCCTGAATGAAGCCGATAAGATCCGCAGTTTTTTTTTCAGCCGCCTCTCAGGTTATTTAGAAAATAATAATTTAAGTGCCGTAATCTCCGTTGATGCACTGCAGGGCGATGGCATAAGAGATGCTCCTCCTCTTCCTCTTAATAACCTATATATGTCGAGACCGTAGTCAGTTCGAACCGTGCCAGCATGTTTCCGTAGGAGTATATGTCCCGTGACAATACCCGTATGCAGTCTGCGGCTGTTGCCTTATATTCATTGATAAAATAATTCAAAAATAATTCTTGTTTTCTTAGCAACGGCAACCGTTGTGTTACGACAACCGATCAGATCAGTTCATATCTAAATGTATTCGTTTGTAAAGCCCATATAACCAGAAACCAGAGAAGGAAAACCTCTTTTCTTGCCAGTCATCCGCCTTCTCATTTCCTTCGATCAAAACTATGCCCTGGAGACCAGATGATTTTAAGATCGTTACTATTAGCTAGTGCATTAAGATTTGACCTACAATGATATCTGTTATACATATTCAGTAATCATGCATAATTCTCATAAACTTGTTATATTCAGTAGCAAAAATTTTATTTTGTTACACAATATTTTGTATATCCTGCTCTGCTTCTATTATAATTATAGATTTTCAAAGATCAATAATCACAAAATATCTAAAAAAAAATTATATAATCTTACAAATTGAATTAACAATAACTTAATTCAAATAATAGAATTAATCAAAATTTCTTCGATACTTCAAAACAGTTCTAAACTTTGATACAAAATGACAAAGACGGACATCCAGTCAAATTTAAAAATAAGTATTCACATTTTCTAGAATATGCCTTTAAACATTCCATTTTATAATTGATTATATCCCATATTTTTGTTTTATATACCTATATATAAAAAGATAAAATGATTTGCTTAAATAGTTCACTGCAGGAGTTCGTGCGTGCCGGTAAGTAATTTAAGACCCAACGCCTAGAATTTATATTTTATATATATACTTTTTTATTAATCTTGTTGGCAATTTATTATAAATAAAGTTAGATTATCAGCGGTACTTTGATATCAATTTATAACAAAGCAAAAATAAAATAATTTACAAAATTTTAGTATATATTTTGAAATTAATTTTAAGTAAAGCTTATTAATTTTGCTGAGCCCCATTAGTAACTGAAAGGCTTCAATATTTAGTTTAATTTTAAT
Organism: Rhamphomyia laevipes; assembly: GCA_963920725.1. NCBI lineage: Eukaryota > Metazoa > Arthropoda > Insecta > Diptera > Empididae > Rhamphomyia > Rhamphomyia laevipes. The sequence continues at coordinate 39,102,367 of OY987259.1, forward strand.
ATTAATTGTTGGTCGTTATTAAATTGGGAATTTATTTATTACAAATTTTCAATTAACTTTCGCTACTAAAACTATGTAAATAATAATATTTCTTAATTACTGAAAGCATCAATTACTAAATAATTATTTATATTCACAGAAGCATTGAAGCATTTAATAATACAGGTGAAAAAGAAGATTTGTGAATATATTAAAAATTAGAAATGTACATATAAGTTTTACGGATGTAATTACATCAAAGAGTACCAATCCCCAGCTGACGTTACGTAAATTGTAAATATATACAATTAAACATGGCGGTCTATCTATCATAATGTTATTAACAGTTCTTGTAGCAAACATATAGTCAGTTCCTTTGCCAAAATGTAGTTTACATGAAGTGTTGTGATGGAAATAATGTTCAGAGAAATGGATTTTGCGCTCAAATTAATTCTTCTTTAAGTTTTCGGAGTTGGAAATTTAAAAACATCCAACAACGAAAATTTTGTGTACCCAAGTCTCCATCAGAAATATCACAAAGTAGTTCTTCATGAAATTCGATACATCCGGGTTGATAATATAGATGGTGCTTCAAGATCAGTAACTTCAGTATGATTCTATCAATATTTCCCAATTATATGATAGAGGCTGCTATAGAAAGAATATATTGATATTATGTTATATATTACTACTAGTTTTGGGATACCCCTAGAGGTTAGTAGCTTTTTTATTATAGTGTATAGTATTATTCAAAATACACTGCGTCCTGCGTGTTTAACCTCGGCTGATTCTTTCACCAATCAATAAATTTTATCAATTCCACATAAAAGAGAATGACGTTATATCCATATATAAATTCTCTTGAATCCAACATGAATTACATATTTGTTTTTTATGATAGATCTGTAATTTTATGTATAATATTTTGCCCTCAAAAAGTTTCAAACTTGAAATTTATTTTTTCTTCTTTCGCATTTTATTTCTGTATAATAGATTTAAACATAAATTTTGAAGAATTTAACGATTATATGAAACGTGCAGAACATAATATAACAAGCTATTTTTTATCTTCACAAGTATGGTCGGAACGTCGGAACATAAGAAATCTTTACTAAAGGATTAAAAGCAAACTAAAGCACCCATTAAAATATCTACTCGAAGGATATAGTATCAAAAGGTGTGATATTGAGGTAAAAACTATGTAGACTTATTTTTAAGGAGAAAGAACTAAAAAAAATCGTCTGCTTTGCAATACGCCAAAGCGGTTACAAAACTATATTTCGCTATTCAATATTTGGATGGTATAACAAGTAGGAACGGAGCTATATTATATTCATTTTGTGTACTTTTATTAAATTATCTGTTAGGCATTTTTAACGGAGAGAAGTAGACATTATGGACAAATATCCATAAAACTTTAAAATAATTAGTTTGAATTCGGTTATTAATATTAGATATAATAGGTCTAAATTTCATCCTGAATGATTTCAAATTATACCAATACGTCCCACTACATCCACACAGTATTCACTATAGGAGAGTGAGGGTGTCTTATTTAAATTATAATGTAGGAAGGTTCAGATTATTTATGCAAAAGGTTCATATTTCTAAAATAAATTACTTTCTTAAGAATACTATTACAAAAACATTTTCTGTATAAAAATTAACTTCTTATCTTGAACCCGCCTATTTGAAGATGTAAGAACTTCGGAACTTGTAAATTGGACATTATAATATATATTAGTCTATTTAGAAACCACTTTTGTCCGTTCTCTTTCGGTACGTTGATGAGGTGTTGATTTTGTAAAACTAATATAACAACCTTTGCACAAAATTATATTTCTCAAAGTAATGTTGAACATTTTTAATTTTGTATGTAAAACAAAATATGTCGCGATGCCTTAAATGGATCTCAAGGATATATGAATCATTTTACCGAAATTTGCAGGCATTTTAATATAATTTTTGGTTGGTATAACGAGGCCGACCTAATGTTTAGGTGTTAAATAAACAATAACATTAATAATTTAATAAACAATAAAAAATTATATAATATTGTATGTTAAAACGTAATAATTACAATGACTTGAGCTGTCTTGAAGACAATACAGCCCAGACCCAACCTGAAATATATAAATGAATCGATACGAGATATGGTCTTTGAAAAAATGAAGTGACGCATAGAATTTTGTTTCATATTCAAATGAATAAAAGTTTTGTGATGGGGGTTAACACTAAATGTTGTTATGGTAATCACAGAGTTGGTAAAGTAAAAATGGTAAATTATATTTATTTTGTGTTTTCTTATATTTATTTGGTAACATTTTAACATAAGCTCAAATTTATAACCATTTTGTGTATAGATCCTGGTTTTAAATTAATATTGTAACGTTAATTATAAATTGTATACATCAACTAAAATTTTCTTAATCACCTGATTGGTCCAATTTCCAAATGTTATAGACGTTTTAAATTTTAGTTTTTAATTATTTATGTTTTCATTTTTATTTTTTCCTTAATCTCAAGAACATATATGGCCTCAATGGTAGTGGTTTCATTACTTTTTTATTATTTACTAATTTTGTATATGGAATTTGGAACTATACAAGTTTCTTTAATAGTATGACACATTTGTTATCATATGGTACTCATTTAAACATGAGTTAACTTAGAGCTACATCGTATGTCGGTCTGGAGTTGGACCTATGTTTCACAGCATAGCACACTATCATACTACGCCACAGCTGTATTTAATATAGTAAAATAAAATATTTATTATTTTCTTTGAAATAAAAACATAATTGATAATTATAGAATAGAAAGACGGAAATGCGCAACAAATATTTATTTAAGTGTTTTAGCAGTAAATATGCTTTTATATATAGATTTTATAATTATATAACATAAAAAAAAGTTAATTCACAACATCCTTCCACTGGAATTTGAAAACCATATCATCATGAATGAGATATACAAATATTGATAAATATCTTTAACTTCTTCGTAGATCAAATTATGGTCAGGTCTAAATAAACAAACAGAAACACAATATGATATGCTGTCCACAGTAGCTCATAAGGGAATTTGAATAATTAATATTTGTTGAAAATAATAAAAATTAATTTTCTAAAAATAAATTCTTTGAATTTTAGAGACACACATATTCCTCTACTATGTAACATAGATGCATATATGATGCGTCGTGATGTATTATGGTGATGTATGTATACTTGATATAGTGTATGGTTTTGCCATCAATATAATTCAAATAAAATACGAATGATTTTTTTTATATTTTAAATACAAAATTATAGTGAGAAAGTTAATTATATGGAAAATTTAACTTTGAAAATTTATAACACTTTTTAATTTAGTGATAAAAATTTATTTTAAATTGTTTATATATATTTAATTTTGCGAATATTAGATATAGAATAAGAATTATAAGAAGAATTTTAATTCCTGTCACTTTCAATGTCGGAACAACTTATAGTAAGAAATCACATAATTTGCTTCATCATAAATTATGGAAAATTTTGAGATTTAAATTGACACAATTTCCAAATCCTCATTACAAACAAAATATTTGGAAATATCAGTAAAATTACATACTTACGCGGTAAAACAGCTTTAGTTTAGTCGAGCGATGAGAGTTCTTGCAGTAGAATATGTGAATATGTGAAACCTTTTCACATCCTTTTCGATACCATTCTTCTTCCACCGGAAATTTGTCCTGTATTTTCTGCGCCTATACCCTGCCAGGTTTAGAGTAAGCCAGCTTTAACTGGAGCTCTGTATCTTCGATTCGAACGACGTGATCTAGTCAGCGAAGTTTATGGATCCTCCGACTTTTTTCTACTAGGTTTTCAATAATTTATATACAGTATTTTATTTAAAATAACTAAATTAACAATAACAATTTCATACGTCGATTGAAAGTTGTTCAGTCAATACTACAAATTCTTTGACAATAAGATCAATTAGATCGAGCATTAGTTAGCACACGAATAGTTTGATTGCTGCCAGCTGTTAAGATATACAACCAAATATGTAGATTTCCGATTCGAGCATCAGACATCGATACAACGATGTGACAGTAACAGTAACATTAAAATAGTTTCTATAAAATTAAAAAAACTATATCAAGTCCAACCGTGAATTTATAACATTACCTAATTCATTAATTATTAATTGAATTCGAAATTCTAAAACAAAATATTATTAACTTCTTATACATACTTTATTTCAACTAAATAAATATAACTAAATATTTATGATAATACCAGCCTTGGCTGATTATGGGAAGCTAATTGGAAAACGTTTAAAGAAACTATTACGGAGTCCAATACACTAACGATCTGTATGATTTACAAATAGTTTGCTTATATTCGAAATAGTCAAAAATTATGCGTTTAAGAATTAATTATCAAACAAAACATATTGTATAATGTATAGGCACTATGTCATAATGTATATAAATAAATGAACTTGAATAATTTTTTTATTTTTTTAATTTTATAAGATCATGTAATTTTGGGCTTGAAAAACCTTTAAGTGTTGAATAGCCCCTAAGAAAACTAAATAATAATAATAATGATGCACAACATTTTGGACGTCAAGATTTAGTGACTTCTCCAAAAATGATCGATAAAATTCAATGCTAGGCATCAAGATTAAAACTACGCCATTTGGTGACATTGTAAACATCACACATGAACTTTTTTTTTGATATTTGGAAAAGCTATAACGAAACACATTTGGTTAAAAAATCATTCGCGTATACACACATTATTAAAACACTTTTTTGTAGATTCAAAACTATTAACGAAATGTTTATATTACTATACATCAGCAGCAACAGAGGCATAATCAAAACAATATATTTTTATAGCTGAAAGACACCAAAAGAAGTCAAAAACAGTTTCATCAGCTCACACGATTATGGCAACTGTTTTTATGAGGATGCTAATGGCATAATTCTATAATTGATTACTTACTTTAGGAAAAATAAAACGATAAGAGGATAACATTGGGCATCATTATTAAACCGTTTCAATACGAAATTAAGGTACTACGACGACATTTTTATCTATTAATATTATATATAAATTAAATTCCAACCAATAATAATATATAATAAAAAGTTAATTTAATTAATATTTAGTTCAGTTTTCAATTATTTATAATTATTGACCAAAACCAATACATGCCATACATAAATCAGGTCGTTTTTTTTTTTAAAATGGGACTGGACTGAACTGAACATGTGATCATGTGATGACACATAAAGATAACATATGGAGGAAAATAACTATAGACTTTAATAAAGAACAAAATTAACACCAAATAAAAAAGTGTGGAAATCATATTGGAAGAAGTGGGGAATCAATTTGTACTTGAATTTAAATTTAATAATTAAAATCAATAATTAGATTTTTTTTTTTTTTTTGCGAATTAAAATTTTGATATAATATTATTGGTTCAATAATTAAATTTAATAAATAATCAAATGAATTTAAGATAGAATAAAAAATCAATTATAATTATATCTCACATTTATACTAGGACTGAATCTTGAACATCTAATAATAATAATAATAATAATAATCCTTAACTTAATCTAATTAAAGCTGATTTTAAATAGAGATACAAAAGCTCACAATTTTCGCCAATTATCGTAAAACTCTTTCAATATATAATAGTAAAAATTCTTTACCGAAATATTGGTTTTCTTAAATTTTTAAAAATGAATCGTGCTATAAATTGTATGTATTTCCAGGTTCATCAACGTTTCATAAATCAAAATTGACATTAATATTTTAACATACCTTCACCAACTTTGAAAATTAATGATTTAACGTACCAACATTGCAATGCAACGAATATACAATAAGTTATATTAAAAGGTGTAGCTGAATTTGAATGTCCATTAATAAATATCGTAAGTAAGGACACGCCTTGCGAATGCAGTGTACAATATAGGTTACTTATGTTCAAAATAATTAACTGATACATTTTGAATAATAATCTTTCGTATACGATCGAATTAGGTACAAAAATTCAATAAAGTCATTAATATTGGAATACTTGAAGCAATTTCATTCCATTTTCTCAATAAAATCCCATGTATAATATTATTATGTGAATTTAATGAATTAAATGTTCAATGCAAAAGATTTCACAAATTTGAAATTTATAATATATTTTTATAAATAAATAATGTATAGGTAACGAATTGAAATCTTATCTGTAGTCGTAGATCTGGAATTTCTAAAAAAAATATTAATAAAAGACTTTACAGTTGAAAATTAGCCTATACATACACTCTAAAAAATGAAAATTAAAAGCGAGTAATTTTACTGCTTTTAAAATAATATCTTTACTTCTTTTAAATTAGCAAATTTTATTTTTTAAACCAAATTAAGTAATAATTACTCGATTTAGCGTAAATTATTTCCAATTTACCTAATTTAGAGTAAAAATATTTAATATGCAGTAATTTTGCTCTTTTAAGCAGCAATTTTACTCTACAAATTAGCAACATTGCTGCAGCTGCAGCAAAATTAGTATTTTGGAGAGTAATTTTTTTATGTTTTTCTGTTTTGTGTGTAGTAATAAATATTCGTTTTTTCATTCTTAAAATAAAAGTGATAAAGTTAAGAAGTGCGTGGCGTGTGAATATAAAATAAGAATATTATCCTGTTTGTTTTTAAGAATTTTGTTTAAAAAAACTGTATTAAATAGTGCTTTGGCTTTCTTATTTTGGTAAAATATTTTTTTATGTATAAATAATAAGTATTGTTGGAATAAACATTAATTATTGAAATAATACTTTAAATTAAATAATTTTTTTTTTTTTTATTAAGTGTAATTAATAAACTGAAACTAAGGTAATAAATAAATAAAAAAATGAAGTGTTATATGTGCGAATTTGTTGGCAGTAATCATAAAGAATACCATTCACACTTATATTCGCACAGAGAAAAAAAAAATGGTGTTTTTAACTGTCCAGTTTGTGAAAAAAAATTTAGTTTTTATAATTCATATAAAAGCCACTGGTTACGGAACCATAAAACTAATAACCCAAATATATTTTGTACAAATTTTATTAAATGCAAAGTTTTAAATTGTACTTTTAAAACTTCGGACTTTAAAGAAATGTCGTTGCATGTTTGCAATCATTTTAATAAAAATCATTCAGAAATTTCTTGTCCCTACAGGAATTGTGTCAAAAAATTTTCAAGCAAAAACAGTTTTCGAGTGCATGTGTGTAGGAATCACAAGCAAAATATTACTACAACTTTAATACCAAATGAATTTGATATTCAATTGCAAAACCTCGAATACAACAATATTGATGTTCAAGACAATAGTTCAATTTTTTGCGAAAATCAAAATGAAGCCGAAAATATTTTTTCAACGTTTTTTCTAAAATTGAAAACAACTTTTAGAGTTCCAGATGTTGCAATTCAGTTTATTTTTAATAAATTATTAGAAATTTTTAAAAATGAAAGTGATTCTGTAGAAAATATCATTAAATTGTTTTGTGTTGAAAATAATATTACAAATTTTGAAAATTTAATTATTAACCAGATTAAAAAAAATAGTTTAATTCCGAATATATTGCAACTTGAAACTGCATATTTGCGTGAACAACATTTCAGTAACATGTACTCATTTGTAAAACCTAGAAAAATTTCATTGGGTTTTAATGATAGCCATCAAAAATCTTTTTTTTATTATGTTTCTATACTTGAAACTATTAAGTCTCTGATGTCTGACAAATTTTTTTTTACAATTTTCAATCAATCTAAGAAATCTCAGGAAAAAATTTACTCAGATTATTGTGATGGTTCTGTTTATCAAAATAATTTATTTTTTAACTGTGGCAATAAAAAAATTGAGATCATTCTATATCAAGATGGTTTCGAAACTTGTAATCCTTTAGGATCTTCGAAAAAAAAACACAAATTAGTAGGAGTCTATATGACAATTGGTAATATTGATATTAAATATCGGTCAAATATTAAAAATATACAATTAGTATTAATATGTAGTGAAGTTTTAGTCAAAAAATTTGGGTTCCATAAGATATTAAAACCAGCTATAGATGATTTAAAAACGTTAGAGACTGGTGGTATAGATATTGTAAATCCTTTAAATGGAATTACTAATAAATACCACGGTACATTATATGCAGTTCTTGGGGACAATTTGGGAAGTCACCAAATTGGTGGGTTTACTGAAAATTTCAGCACTGCCGCATACATTTGTAGATATTGTTTTTATAAACTTGACTCATTAAAGCAATATGATTTTTGTATTTGTGAGAGTCGTACTAAAGAAAATTACAAACAAAATATAAATGAATTGAATTCTTCCGAAATAGAATTAAATTCAATAAAAGGACAAAAATTCGATTCATGCTTAAATGAGCTAAATTTTTATCACGTATGTAATCCGGGTCTCCCACCATGTATAGCTCATGATATTTTGGAAGGAATAATACCATATGATTTATATGCTATATTGAAATACTTTATAGCAAATAAGTTATTTACGATTGATGTTTTAAATTTAGGGCTGTCGTCTTTAAGAAAGCAATTTCAGTTAAAACTGTCATTTCCGCGAATTGAAATGGGATTGAAAAAAATTCCTGGAAAAGCTAATGAAATATATCATCTTATAAATCTTCTTCCGTTAATAATGTTGCGATATATAAGCAACTACGATGATTCTGAATGGAAATTATTTACCGCATTGATAGAAATTTGTAGACTTATTTTTGCTTATGAAATAGCAGATAATCAGTTATCATTACTTTCGCATTATGTTTATTTATATTTTGAATATCGCAAAGAGTGTTTTCCAAATTTAAAGTTGCGTCCTAAACATCATTATATATTTCATTATACACAACTTATTAAACAATTTGGTCCTTTGAGACATGTTTGGACTATGGGATTCGAACAAAAACACCAATTTTTTAAATCAACTTTAAAAACTGTAAGAAATTACAAAAATATTACATATACTTTATCAATGCGCCATCAACAAATGCAAGCTTCTTTATTTGAAGATAGATTTCAATCAAGAATCATTAGTGAAAAAGTCGACACAAATTTCAAACAAGCAACCAATTTAGACATTGCTGATGATTTTATATTTACAACAAAAAAAATAACTTATCTTAATACTACATTTAAAGAATATGATTACATATTAGTTGATTATGACGATATAGGAAATATAGAAGTCCTTCAGATAGATTTAATTTTAATTGATAAAAATTATGAAAAAACAATATTTTATGGCCTTGTGTTTAAAATGTTTTACAACGAAAATTCTTTACTTTACGAAAACTATAATAATAGTGAAAATTTCTACCACTACACTAGTAAACTTATGATTCCCCAGCCAATTAAAGTTGTAGAATACAATAAAAAAATGTACTATTCACCAATATGTAGTTTTCCACAGTTGCAATAAAATAAAGATTAATTATATATTATTTAGTTATATTAGTTATATTTTAAGAAAAAAAAATTTCATATAGTATAGTTATAATATAATAAAACATTAAGAATATTCTATTATATTTTAAAATAAATGTTAAGCTTATCAAAATAAGAATAAAAATTATAATTAATATAATAATTGTCGAACAAAAACAATAATAATGGAAAAATATATGATCCACATTTTTAACTGGGATCGAAAACAATGTATTAATTTTATGAATTTATCAAAAATTGATGAAGTGATTAAAAGAGGTAAATTTAAATTTTTATAATTAACTAAAGCAATAATATATATTTGTTTCATTTTTAGCTGGTGAATTTGGGTTAATAGGAACAAAACTAGTCCTAGAAAGTAATGGCTCTCAAATTTGTGATGATGAAGCACTGGAATACCATTTACAGCAAAAATCAGTTTTAATGATTCTTAAAAATGATGAAATATGGACATCCACAGCATATATCGATATTGCTCAGTTGGCCAGCACACCATATCCAATACATAACCTGGTAACTGACAATTCTGTAGATGACATTATATCAGATTGTTTAACAGATACATCTGGAGCTAGTCTTGCAACAACTTTAACCATGACGAGTACAGCTCTATCTTCTACATCAAGTTCATCAGACCAATGCAACATACTCTTTGCGAATTATAAAATTAACTGGAATGCCATGCCAGAAGACATTACAATTGCGCTAAATAATAAAAAAAACCTGGGAAAGTTGCTTGAAAATTTTGTAAAAAATATTTTACAAGAATTAAGAAAAATTTCATTTTATATTCCTATGAATATATTCAGAAATATTGCAAGACAAGCAGCAGATATGTATCCAGAATCTTTCATTGAGCGTGATGCTGCTGGTCATATTTTATCACTCACGCCAATTACTTTGATTACTAAATTAAAAAATAGAAACAACTATTTAAATAAACCTCATAAAAGTGGTATTGCTCCAAGTCCAGAAAATCAGAACATCCCAATCAGTAAGAGAAGGCTGGTAAATAATCTCAAGAAAAGCTGTTCCAACTGGCAACCAGCACCAAAATCCGATTCAGTTGATTTAAAAAAAATGCAACAAGAGTTAAAAGAAATGTATTCGAACGTATCGTCAACTGTAGAAAAAAATAAAGTTAAAACTTTAATGGATAAAACATTTGAAATTCAAAGAAATTATATGAACAACTATGAAAATATTCCAAGCATTACAAATATTAAAGATGAATGGCCTTTTATTTTTGAAGTAGAATATTTACAAAATCATTTCTACCAACTAACCAACCTTAAGATTGAAGATTTTAAAAAGAAGTATTGTTTGGTAAAACAAAATTTGATCAAGGTATTAAAATGTGATGGAACTGAATATGCTGTTCTAGGTGCAATTTTTAAACATTTTAAAGAAGATTTTACTATTCTCTTTAAGCATTTTGAGGTGAGAAATAGATTGTAGCTTATATTATAAAATATATGTTGTTTAAATATTTTTTAAATTCTAATATATTTTGAATTTTAAATTTCCCAAAAACAATAATATACTTAATTTTTAGTTTAGAAAACAATTAAGTATGTATATATATAAATATTTTTAATGTTTGTGATTTAAAGTTATTTAAAGATACTATGTAACAAAAGATCATGTATTTTTAATTTTTTCAATTTATATCATTGTTTTAATTTAATTAAAAATCATAAACATTAAAAATCCATAGTCTTACATTACGCAGTATATCTTAAGAAAATAATTTCAAATCAAAAATATATAAATTATATCCAAATTTTAATTTATTTGTATGTTTTTTAATGTACTAAAAATTATTTTAATATTTTTTTAAACTCAAACTCATATTCGTTTCTCGATTCAAAATTCTGTATTTTAAAATTGCAACATTTTCGTAGTGTAAATCGCGGAATTCTGCAGTCTTTTAATTCGACAAATGAATTGAAAAAATTTAGAATGCAGGCAATTAAACTTTCTAAAAGCTATTACGATATGATAAATATATACAATTAAAAAATGCATATTAAAATAAATTTGTATTTTATTAAATTATTTTTCAGTTTGGATTATCAGTTGAGGATATTATCGAAAAATCACCTACATTCACTCCTTGGATTGCCATTGTTGGTAAGAAATTCAAATTATTTAATTATATCGCTTTTACCAAATATACAATTATTGTTTTATAAAGAAAACTTATCAAATTGTTTTCTTTTTATTTACAGATTCCAGTTTATTTGCAGAACAAAATATATATTATATTTTAATTGAAAAAGAAGTTGTTCTCTGTAGTGAAAATACAGTTCATAGTAAAAGTACACTTATTGACTTTGTTGGAACTGCCATTTGTTTTTACTACACATTTAATATAGAATATCCAAAATCGATATCACTTTCCATGGAATTTTTGGTTCGATTTCTATTCAATTACTATCCTGCAGCTATAAGGGGAAAGAAAAAAAATATAAACAATCAAAACAGAATTCATAATTTAATAAAAAAACTATCGACATAAATAAATATGTATTAATTAAAATTTTCTAATTAATTTCGTCGCTTTGTAAATTGACTTTTCATATTAAATTTGACAATTACATAACAAAATAAAATTTCTAAATATCAATGTATTACTGAAAAAAAAAAAAATACTATAATAAATTTAATTTGTTACATTTTTTTTATTTCAAAATAAAAAATAGAATTTAAAAGAATCTCTGATTTAGTATTTTGAGTATTAAGTAAACTTTATTTTACAGATAATTTTCATTAAATTGCAACTGTATAATATTTTTTAAACTAATTTCGATTTTTTTATTAAATTTGTATTTGCCTGTTAAATTAATTTTACTTATTTTACTTCATTTTTTTATATTATCTACATAAATAAATATGTATTAATCAACATTTTCGAATTAAAATTCAATTCGCCATATTTTTCAATTAAAATTTTACACTTATAAAACAAAATAAAATTTCTTAAAATCAATGTATTACTAAAAAAACAGTACTATAATAAATTGAATTTGTTATTTTTTTTTATTTCAAAATAAAAAATAAAATTAAGAACGATTTTGTATTTTGAGAATTAAATAAACTTTATTTTTCAGATAATTTTGATTGAAATTGTGACTGTATATTGTTTTATAAACTAATTTGCATTTTTCTTAATTTAACAAAAAATATTAACGTTTATTAAATATAATATTTTTTAATACAAATCTAGCATTCTGTTATTTAAGAAAATTTTTAGTTGCAAACAAAATTGTAGAAGAAAAATTTAACAGAAAACAGGATAAAAAAAAGTACACTTCACAGCAAATTTACTGCTCATTGGAGTATTTTTTACCAGGTTCAGAAATACTTTTTATAGTAATTTTACTCTTGTGGTTAGTAATTATATTTCCTTTATTTTTTAGTAATTTTACTCCTGTGATTAGTAATTATATACTACATTTTGTAGTAATTTTACTCATGTCAATAGTTAATATATACTCTATCTTGTACTAATTTTACTTTCGATGAACTAATTTGTTACTGCAAATGGAGTATTAAATTACTGCATAATTCAGTTTATTTTATTTGCTACATTCAAAGGAGGCATCAAAATTACCCACAATGAACGTAGTAATCTTTTGTTAGAGTGTACGATAACCATTCGTTCCTTTCTTCAAGAGACACTCCCTAGTTTGAGTAGCGCATTAATTCCTTAAATTTAAAATTTTATAAATGAACGCAATATATTCCTTTCCTTCGTCCCTTTCCCCTTAATATTCCATTTTTATGTGCCGTACAGTCAAAAATAATAAAACTCTCCCTCGTATATCTGAAATTTAAATCACATATTGTAAAAGTCATTCATTTTAGGCGGTAACGTCAACTGTAATATTTTTAATTGTAAGGTATACAAGGTAATTTTACTATAATGAAAAGAATTTGGCTCTGATTGAAGATAATTAGGTAATATCATACACAGTGCAACATAATAATTCATTTGCTCCACTAATTTTACGTCAAAGTTGTATAAGAAATGTTTTAATATTAGAAAAATTCCTTATGCCAGGACAATATCAGAGGCTATTAGTTGCACCAATAAAATTTTATATTATCTTTTTTTTTTTGTTGAATCTGAATCTGGAATAAAAGACTGTTTTTTTTAAAGGTTCAAACTGTTTTTTTTTTTAAATATGTCTCTAATTGTTGGCGCTGGAAAATGGTCATCGTACCTATACGCCTATACCCTCTAGCCTCTACATAGTTACAGACAAAATTTATAATCTATAAAACTCTTTCCAACAAAAAAAAATCAGACCAGAGCATTCTAAAAAATTAAAGTATAACTAAAATCTATCTTCTCCACAAATTCACAATCACAATCTGTAGATACAACAACAACAACAACAACATACTATTCAATTCTGTATTATTTTCTTGGTATACTTAAATTTAGCTTATTTAGTACACGTTCTTTCTTTCTCACTATTTATACTTTATAAATACGTAGCCATTTAATCGTTAGTGGCGCCATGAATATCTCCTGCGGATATAATAATGAACTAGTAAAACTAGAAGGGCAAGTTAAATATTTTAAAAAATAAAAATTATAAAATGTCTAAATTATAATAATAATAATAATAAAAATATAAATTCTCTTTATCCCCACCACAATACAAAATTTAATCCAGCAAAAAATAAAAAAAAAAAACAAGTCACCCTAAAAAATTCTCTTTTCCACACAAACAAAATGGATAAAATCGTTATAATTCGGTATGAATCGTTATTACTCGTGATGACGTCACATGAAAATAACCAATCCAATTATTAAACTTAAATTAAAATAGGCGTGATTATTTGAAAAATGAAATATAATAAAATTATTTTTCTTACCCTACTCTCAAAATTTAAAAATATCTTTATATCTCTCTCTGCGCTCTGGTATAAGCACAGAAAAATGATAGCAAGCTAACGACGAAATATAAAATCGTGTTTTTTTTTTTTTTTTTTTTGAAAAAAAGGGGATTGCAAAAACAAATGTTAGTCGAGTATCAAAGTTCGCTTAGTTCGGACGACATTTTAACAGTGGCTTCTTTTATTTTTTTTTTTATTGTTTTTGAGTGAACAAAAAATAATAATTTATAAAATAAACAATAAATAAAATTAATTTTGTATATAAAAAAACGAATAATTAAATTTTTTTTTTGTTTTGGACTATAAAAATTAATTTTTTTATTATAAAATTTTATTACCGGTTAATAAAATTTGAATTAAAAATAAAATTTGAATTTTTAAAAATAATTTAAATTATAAAAATTTAATAACATTACTTTTCGGAAAATCTAAATAAAAAAAAAAAAAAATTCTACATTTACTTTTTATATATACATATTTACAAGTATTGGAATTTTTCAATTAAAATTGTTTTTTGGGTGTGTGTGTGCGTGTTTGAATATATGAATTCATGTGCATACACGTGACTTTGGAAAACACAAACAATTTTGTATGCTTGTATATTTAAAGTATTGCGCAATTAGAGTCAACATAAATAGTATCTGATAGATTGTTTTCATGTATGTATTCATTGTCGTTTTTACTCTTTAAGATACATTTTTACATTTTTTTTTTTGAATACTTTCATCCAAAAGTTTGTAGCTAATATTTATACTATATAAAAAAAATTATTTTGAAAAGTTAGTTGTGCTATTCGGGATCCGATGAACAACATGACAATTTAAAAAAACAGATTAAAAAAATTTTACTTATTATTATTCTCTGGATTTATTTGAAATTATATATATTAGAAATTTGTTGTGATTGTATTTGTTAAAAACAAAATTTCACGGCTACTATTATTTTATATTTACAGTTTTTGTGTAGAATGAAGCAGTAGCATTTAAATTCAGTAGCAAAAACAATCTATAATAATTTGTGGTGTTGGTAGTGGTTAGTAAAAATGTGATGTATAAAAACTTTTGATAATATTAATTTAATGTTTATCTACAAATCGTACACAGTTACATACAAAAACATAACCCAACATTATAAATATAGTAAGTGAAATTTGTTATACGTCAAATTTATTAGACCTTTTTCTTGGTGGACTAGATTTATTGAAAGTGGATATTATATAAATTTCGCGGTTATAATAAAGTCTTCAAGTTTTTTTATAAAAAACTTTACATTTTCATTATATAAAATAATAAAAAAAATTCGGTGAAATTTTTGATGTTCACAAGTATTTTCAGTATAGAAGTAAGTTATTTGTATTAGCATATAATTTTTTAAATATAAATATTAAAATTATTTATTATTTAAATTTATTATTATAAATTTTTAATTATTAATTATTACCATACTTAATTTTTAACTTACCGGGTTACACATCAGTAAATTCTAATTCTAGAGTTTTATAATTTTATAATTATTTTTTTTGTTTGTAAATAATAAATAAGAAAATTTATGTTATTTTTTCTATATGTATCTTCAAAATTCGCTCTTTTCAATTTTCAGAGTATTCTATATAAATATGTATATAAAAATTTTTTTTTACTTTATTAAAAATGTGAAAGAAAATACAAAAATATATAAAAAACTAGACCGACGCAATAGAAAAAATAAATAATACGTCTCGTTTTTTTCATTACGTCTCGCTACGTATATCAGTTTTTATACATCAAAATAATATTTAACTTTTTGTATATAATAATATTTCTAACCATTTTAATATTAGATGTTTTACAGTATTAATAATTCCCCTTTATTTTGTACACGAACATTTTTATATGTCACCAAAAAATTATATATTCACATTTTTTTTTACACAGTAAAATTATTATAAAATGTCCAAATTATTTTACTACCGGCTTCGACAACTAATAGCAATTTTTCTTATTGTAATTTGCGGTGTCATCAATTTTTATTCTACTATCCTTAGCTGACGATCCTTCCATAACGAATTATTATTATAACAATAATAAATGTCAAAGAATTAACATTTTGATAACAACAATATTTTAATATAAGAAATTGTGAAAGTGCCATATGTGGTTATAAATATAAGATTATTAAATATTCTTCCTCTCCCCTCCCCCAATTTATAAATATATATATATAATAAATTCCACAATTATATAAATTATTATTTTGTCAACCCCCTTTTTTTTTGTTTGAAAGAAATTCTCATTAATATAAATGTATGTAAAGATATACAAATAACAAACCTTCAATTTTAATCCATATTGTAAACAAATATTACATAATTTTATTTGAGAATTACGAAATGACAACAACAACAACAATAACAAAACACTTTGAATGTTGAAATGACCATAAAGAGCGAAAAAGACAACATAATAAAAGATAGAAATGTGTTAAAATGAGATATAAATAAAAATAAACAAAAAATTTTTTTTTTACTTCCTATAAAGATTTAAAAAAAAAAAATGGAAATTAAATTAATGATCATTTCTTTTTTTTTATATAACACAACATAAATCTTTAAATACTATTGAAATATCATCATCACTGATTTATATGACTTGCACGAGTATTTTTGAAGTATAAAAAGAGAAGAAGTGCCAATATTTTTCTTAATCTGATCTCTGGATGACACTGACATCAATTTAAGATTATATTTAAAATTTATATAAATGAAATTTTAATGAACCAAATAGAAGAACATAATTTATTTAAATGTGGTTTTCGTCTCGTGATTTTAGAATGACTTAAAAATGACGAATATGATTTAGTTAGTCCTAATATCGAACTGCCTATATGGCCTAAAAAAATACTTTCTAAAATAAGCTGTTCCCAACCCCTTACGAGTATATCTATATATGATTGTGAAATTAGGCATAAAGTTCAGAGTTCTTCTTTTGACAAGCATTTGAAAAGTATTTTGGTTTCTTCTTCTTAATGTATATAAGTCATTTAAGCGAAATTCATTAAAACATTGATTCCGTCAAAAAGAATACAATCTTCGTGGAACTCTTTGGTCTAGTCAGTGCATGTCTCTAATGTTGCCGATGCATGTCATTACTTACTTACTTACTTTGCTGGCGTTACAGGCCGCTGGGGCCCTTAGCCGAGTCTCCTCCAATCTCCGTATATGCAGACCCCTCCGTAAATTTGTTTGCATGTCATTATAGTTTAATATAATTCGAATCCGAGTCAGCTATTTGTAGATAGAGGTAATTATTGCTTCGTAAGTTAAGATAATGGTGAATATTATAATACATATACAAAAAGGTCAAAAGTCAAAAATAGAGCAAGAATTTTGACCTTTTTGTATAATTTTTTCTTCTTTAGTATAGTCAACATTTCTCATATTAGAATAACAATTGAAACTGATTCTGGAACACCGTCCGCGAGTAACCGTAATAAGCTTAGATTGTTTATATACTTAACATGCTAGAATCGCTTAACACGCTCGTATAGTACGATGAAAAATATATTGAATATTATTTACATATAATAAATGTAAATTTTGCAGCAACAATAATTGTTTTAACTACAGTTTCAGTAACATTATTATAGGATTTGATTGATGTCAAATATTGCTGAAACATGTTGCTAGTATTTTTAGACAAATATTTGATTTTTATACTCTAATATTTGTAAACATAATTGGTCTTCTTCTATATATAATTTAATATTTGTAGACAAATAGTTTTACAAAAACATCTCGCGTCGTTTTAAATATTGAAGAGGAATAAAATTTGCTGTGATTCTGAAAGCTATGTTCTTGTGAAGCTTATTAACTAAATTATCTCTTCAACATCTTGTAGAAGTGATGAAGATATTCCGAAAACCGCCAACTTATTCTATGAGTAATGTCCAAAGATCCTACCTTAAATTTTTGTTGGTTTTATGAGTATTTGAAATTTCAACTTCGTTTTAAATTTTTGATATTCTTAATTATAGATAGCGCCTAGTAATATCAGACTACATCTAGAAGTATTTTTTTTTCTGGTGGTCAATATTGAACTTCAATCCATGGGGTTGTAATTGTACAATTTTCATCACAAAAAAAAAAAAACTCGAAACATTTTTGAATTTTCAACTCGACAAGAAAACTTCATATTTTATAGTTATGCTATCAAAACGATTAAAATATACAATTTAAAAACAATTAATTCAGTCTGAAAATGGTATAAGTATATGAATTAATGGTTTCGTTCAAATTTAGATATATACAGAAAACTCGGTTGTCCATAAATCACAAATAGTTTTACTAATTTTTGGGTTAAGTATGAAAAATTTCAATTTACTTCCATTTTACGGTGATTCTAATTTCATAACATATTAATTTATCTTCATTCTTTTCTTATAGGTTTTCATTACGCAAGTTTTATTAAAATTTTACTTAGCAATTGATTTTATAAGTTTATTTTTTCCTTGTATAACTACTAGTAATATTGGAGTAAAGTTCTAATATCAGGTAAATGACATAGCACAATATTAATTGCATCTTTCTTTAATATGGTTTCTGAATAGCACGGTTCCGTTCAAATTTATTGAGAACTGAAGGTATATGAAAGTTATTTCATAATTTTTTTGTTAGTACCAAAGATTGTGCTTTGTTTTTTTTTTTACTGTAAAATATAATTGTTATTAAAGAGGTAATAGAGAATGAAGAATATCTAAACGTATATAATTCGTTTATTAACTTTTATTTGTTCTCAACAGTATAAAATTCGGTTGGCAGTGGATTTTCCCAAAAAATTATAATAAAAATTGTTGTGTGAATTTCTGAAAACACTATATATAATTATCATAATTATTAAGGGTTCTGAAAAAATAAGAAAGAAAAAGAACGGAGAGGATTTACGCATAATCAAGCTTATATTATTATTTCTTTTTGATTACGTGGTTCTTAGATGAAGATTGAAGACTTCTTTCTATCTAACCCTCAAAAATAAGGTTTATTTTTATCGTGAATTAGAGGCAAACAATAAACTGATTGCTGAAATTAGTTAGATTTGTGCGAATTTCAAAATGTAAGAAACTCTGATGTTAAAATTACTATCACTTTAATTTCATTAACTTTCCTCTCATGCTTAAAATTTTTCTTTTAATTTCAATTAATAAATTTTTTTTTTGCTGATGATATTAAAAATTCTGACAAAAATGTTTTAAAAACAGCTCTGTTGTCTGGCGAATATTATTCAGAGGAGCTTTATTGCATTTGTTTCTACTTTACACTATTAAAATGCTGATTAAATATTGCTTTTGAAAACATTCACGTTGTAAACGATCACTTTACAGGTCTGGCCGAAAAATGCAACTAGTTCAGTTATGTTAAGCATCCATTAGAGATGAACCCGTGTTAAAGATGGTATGTATGCAGTGCCAGCCAATATTTAATTTATGCAAACACGAAAGTCGAAAGATTTAAATTGAATTTTCATTTTGGCTCAGTTAGTACAACAAAGATAAATGTTCAAAACAGATAAACTTTAACTAATCAGCTAATTGCTAATTGCTTTATTAGTTTATCACATCGGACAAGTTCAGTGTGTAAAATAGCCACTGTATTTCGTATATTAAAAATTAACGATTATAAGAAAACATCACAATATACTTTAATATTACGTTAACATGTTTTGTTATCGTAAATTATTATCATATTCATCATATTAACGCGAACATAAAAAAACAGTTCACACGAAAGTTCAAACGTGACTTCAAAATTATGTAGAATGACCTTTTGATATTAAAAAAAATTGTTATAAATGTATTATACTTAATTAAGATCATTAAAAATATAAACATAAAACTTTGAAATGAAAGAAAATTTCAAATTTTACAGAATTGTCACCACCCAGTAATTAAAACTGCAAATAAAATTATTTCATATAAAATCGTAAACAAAAAGAAACCAATTTTTTTCACCCAGATTTACTTCATTTACTATTTTTCATTTTGGTGGATGGAAAAGAAAGAGGAATCTACGAAGGATTCATGGAGTTAGGGCAGAGTTAAGCCCATTGTTCGCCCCCAAAAAACTCTTTCTGTTTATCATGTGGTTGACTATACTTTACTTAAAAAATAGTTGCCAACTCTGAGCATCTGCCGTATTTCGTTAATGAAGTAATAACCAAAACATGTCGTAAATATTCTTTGTAGTATTTTCCTTTTATCACAAGCTTGCCATAGCGTTGGAGGCTATAATTATTATCCCACTTTTTCAGGCTTTTAACTTGGCACAAATTTGATTAATCGAGATCTAAAATAAGTTTTACATGTCTGATTTCAAGAGTTATAAACTTTTCTATAAACAATAATAACAATAACGTAATTAATATATTAGTTAAGGTACTCTTACGGCGATCCGAGATAAACATGAGAAAACTGAACATTTTTTGTGTCATTGTACCTGTATCATGCATCCAGCATGAAGCTGGTGTTCTGGGTTGGAAACCAATTCTAAAATTCGAATGAGAGTAACTGACCCACCGAGTCAACGCGTCATGTGTAACGTGAAAGATACGAGGTGTACAATGGGCCTAATTCTGTTCTACGTATATGAACCCATAGCTTAATATACAATTATTTGTTAACTCAAATTTTTAAAGTTTGTTTTTCTATAGACCGATCAATGTGAAATATTCAATTTATGATACTGAAACGTTTCAAACGAACATATTACTCGAATTTTTGATACTAACTGAATATCATGAGTCCACATTTCCCCCGAACATTTACTATATACATCACAATTTGTTATGACTTGAATTTTACTGATCAAAATTCGAAGTCATCCTATTCGTATATATTTTAGAAGAAGTATAATTTTACACAGTTCAGCTTCACAAGTTTGTTCCTAGACGTCGGTAATATATTAATTGTCTACACTTAGCCTCTGTTAGCGATGATTATTAAATATAAGAAAATAGAAAACTATTGCAAGTAAACAAACGATTATTTATCCAAAAAATCTTTCTGCAAGCCAGACTTTTTCTTTTTTTTTATATATTTTTATTTCTTCTTATTAAAAAGTTATTAAATAAAAAATTATTATGTCGGAATCCAAAAATTGTAGATTTATTATTATTGTTTTGCTATGATTATAATATTTCTTTTGTTTATATTCAACATTATTTTAATGTTGAAAAAAAAAATGTGTAAAAAGAGAAACAATACAATTTAAATACATTTACAATTGCTTATATGAACAGGAACACCAAGAGATACAGACAAGTATCTGCACATATCTATAAGTTTTCATATGGAAGATACATTCGTAATTCGTATATAATATAAAAGAGTTTCTCCCTCGGTTATGCTTTTGCGGTTTGGAATACTTTTTATCTTCAAATAAATTTTTTATGTTTTTTTTTTTCACTGTGGCATTTTTTTTTTTTATGTTGCTTTTTTATGTGAAATAGAGATTTAGATTTTTTTTTTTGTACAGAAGCGTGAAGAATTTGTATGATGTGAACTTTTTATTTGGTTTAAATTTTACAGTAACATTATGTTTATTTAGATTTAGAATATTTTAAGTAGCTATGCTTTAAGCAAATTGTAATAAAATTTCTTTGAAAATTTTTGAGATTTTATAATAAAGTTTATTTTTAAGTTGTTGTCTTTGTGATTTCAATTTTAAATTCAAATTATATTAATAATAATATAATTTATTAATAAACACAGGATAAATATGATCCAGCCCCTATTTTGTCAATATTTAAAAAAAAACCTTAATTGAAACACACTGATACTATATGTAATATATAATGATTTCTTCATACTTATTGGCTTTCCACGTGCCTGGTAAAAAGAAAATTACATAGTGAAATCTCCCATATACAGAAAATAGATCATTTCCATTCCAATATAAAGAATTTGAAGAAGATTGATTTAATTCATATGTTTTCGGAGTTGGTGATAGTATAGAATAATTTGATGGTAAAAAAATTCTATTCCCTCTTTCGGTAAAGGCTTTACCGAAAAATTTATGTTATTGATGCTTTAATTTTTTATTTTTATTATATTCAAAATGTCCTCAAATCAGTTCTAACAGTCCTCAAATCTTAAATGTTTTTACTTGTACCAAACTCCTTTCCTTTGTTATCTGATAATAAATTCGTTTTCATTTCAATAGTACGACAGAACAAATATTTTTGTTGACCTCCGCATTCTAATAATATAAATTTATTAATAGTTTTGTAATTTAGACTCTCACTAATTTCTTAAATCATTTTCAAGCTATAAGTTTCTTCTTTTTTATATAGTAAAAAAAACTATGTTTGCTACCACTTGTGGTCGAACTATTGAAATTTCGAAATTGTGGCTTAAAGTACTACAGTAGTGGAATTGAAATTCTAATTCGTTCTAATAAAATGGACAGAAATGATTTTCCTCTATTACGAAGTGCATATTGAAATAATAGCTACTTGCTAACAAAATTATAGATAAAAAAATGGTATATGCTAAGGTATGTGTTATGCTGCTATACGCAATTTTGATAGAGCATCTAAAGGATTCCAAAGTTAAACTCTCTAAATTAACTGTCCTACAAAATATACTGAATTTAATACAGGACTTCAAAAATTTCTCTTAATAATTCAAATCTATTTTTAAAATATTGTATTCCAAAACGAATTTTTATCTAATATTTATTTTCAATATGTAATTTTAGTCTAACCTCTAATTAATTTATTATTTAATTTCATTGCAGTGAATTTACAATTGATTTGTAAAATTATAAAGTGATGTCATTAAATATTGCTGGATCACCTAGATATCTAGGATGTTCCACCAATAATCCATCAATTACTGGAGCTATTAAATCATATAGAATGTATAATACAAATTCAGCTACTTGTAGTGTTGCTGAAATAACTTCTACAAATTCAACAATTAAAGATTCTATAAAAATGAATAACAGACCAATGGATAAAACACAAATTGGAAAAAATTCAACTATAGCAACTATACCAGAAGAAAATGGTAAAAATAATTTCGATGCTGTTGAAGCAAGTACTAGTAAATGTGGAATTAAATTAGTAATGATGACAGAAAATGAAATGAAAAATTCCAAATTATCATCACCAGTAATAACAAAAAATAAATTACGATCATTAAAAATTAAGGAATTCAATGATGTTATTTCATGTTCTTTATGCCGTGGCTACTTAATCAATCCAACTACAATTGACTGTTGTATACATTCATGTAAGTACTATATTATTATTATTATTATTTTTTATTAATTTTTTGTCAGTTCGTTTATCAGACTGATTCAAAACGATTTCAAATTATTATTAACTATGTAAATAACCCACATGATTTATTTAGTGGACGTTGTCGTTTTGAAAAGATAATGAAGAATAAATAAAATTTGAAGTTTTAAGTTAAATGTACAAGAAGGTAGAATAAGTTTATCGAAAAGTACGTTTGAGTATGAAGTATTGCCAAGTTAAGACCATAATGTGTTTCCTCAGGATATTGAGTAATGCGTGATTGACAATTTATTTTTGATTCGCATAGAAAGCGAAATTTGAGCTCCAATAAATGAAGATTTCGTAAATTATTTTTCAACATTATTTGACGGTGCACAGGGTCATTCATAACTACACCAAAAAAATAATAATTCTAACAATTTATTGAAGACAAATATTAGAATTTATTAATTGTACTTATTAAACTATTGCATTGCAATTCGAATGCACGGCAAATATTCCACCGAGTTGTAGGGGAGTCGTTATTGTCGGAAAGGGTTTTGTCGTACTGTTAACTGATATGGACCTTTTTAATCATTAGTACAATAAAATAATGAATCCATTAAAATATCCAAACCTTTTCGAACAATTTTATAATTACATATCAAACTTATATTTTTATAGATTGCCGGTCTTGTATTGTTAAACATCTAACGAAAAATAAATACTGTCCGCAATGTGGAGAAAATACAAAAGAAATAAATCTATCAAATATAAAGTAAGTTTCATAAATATATAAAAAAAAATATTGTAGAATAATAAATAAATAAATAAATAAAAAAATTTTAATTTATAAAATTAGATCTGATGATATACTAAAGGCAGTAGTTTATAAATTAATTCCGGGTTTATATCAAAAAGAATGTGAAAAACATTTACAATTTAATAATGATAATAAAATTACTGATTTAACTGATATAAATGAAGAAGAAGAATATTTTTCACCAGTTGAACCAATTAGGTAATTTAATTTTACCTAATAAATTATATAAAACATTTTATTTTTATAGTACCAATAAAATTTATATATTTATTTTTATATTAATTTATTTTATATTTTAATATAGTTTATCATTGGAATATCATCCAGTATCCTTAGAAGGATATAATACTAATGATAAAATAGGACGACTGCAAGTACGTTATTTACAATGTCCGGCAGCTGTTACTGTACATCATTTAAAACGATTTATTTGCTCAAAATTTGGTATTGATCCAAAAAATGATAAAATTGAAATTAATATAATTTATGATGATGAAATATTACCACAATATTTTAGTTTAATGGATATTGCTTATACTTTCAAGTGGAAAAGGGTAAGTCTATAATTATAATTTAATAATTTTTTAATATAAATATAAGAAAGGGATGCTTTTCAACCGGTTCGTGTGAATCGGTTTCTGCAAAATATCTTTTAATTAATAGTCGCAGGTCAAAAAAATTATTTTCATAATAATTTTTTTTATCATATTTTTATTCATATTTAACGTAATTTTCTAGTAAAAACATGATTTTTTCTTTTGTCGTATAATTTTAATTTTAAATGTTTAATAATTAATTTAACTAACTTGGATATTCAGTGAAATAAGTTAATTGATAGGTGCAATTAGAGTTAGAACCAGAGATGATCAAATAGTAGAAAATATCAGTGAAGATTTATTTATGTTGCTAATCTTAACTTCTTTCATCGACCTTACCAATTAAATGTTAGCATCAATGTCCCGTCTCAACCCTTAGTATTTCACTGCAAATACATACTTCTAATTTTATTATCGGGTGGTCATTTTAGCTGAATCAACTTTAAACAATATCGATCTAGCCTGTGACATAATTCATGACCAACAGCCACTATTGAAAATAGAGAATTGGTTTCGGTATGTCACTGGAAAACTGTTCCTGACTTTTATGAAAGCATCCCTGAATATAAAACTATATAAATATTTTTTTTTATTAAAATTAATACAAAATTTTTAATTTAAAATTAATCTTAACAATTGAATTTCCTTTGCATGAAAATAGATCGAACCAATGAAATTTTACTATCAAATCTTAATACATAGCAATAAAACGTATGAAATTGATTGTAAAAATCAGACAACAGAAATAAATAATGAGGCTAATAGTAGTATAAAAAGGATATGTTCAGTTAATATACAAAAATGTGTACGTTTTAAAGATGATATTGATATTAAAGGAGATAAAGTACAAAACAATGATACAAATAAAATTGTTGTTCCAACAACATCAATTGATAATACAATTACTGATAAAATTAGTAATAATAATAATGACAACCATAATAATCTCGAACAAGAAAGAATTACGAATAATGATATTAAACAAAATCAAAAAAAAGATAAAAAACAATTAACAAAAAGTGAATTATCAAAAAATAATATAAAAAATAAAAATACTGAATTGCAAACAACAATTATTACAAATGTTCAGAATAAAAATGATGAAAATATTAAGATGTCAACAACATTATCTGCACAAAATAATAATAATAGTGATTTTAAAAGTTTACGTAGTAATGATGTTCGTTATGATTTTCCATCATCATCAATATCAACAAATGGCAATTCAAAAACAACTAAAACTAATGCTTCAACAACAAAAACAACAAATAATATACAAAATAATAAAATATCAAATTTAGATTTTGAAATATCACAAAAACCAGTATCGAAATGTGATATTGTGGTTAGTATACCACAAGCTCATATTCATAGAGCATCAAACTCTTCAGATGATAGTTTTGAGAATTTATCATTGGCACAATTGAAAACCGCAAATAAAAAAGGTGCAGTTAGTCCACGAGAACATACTGATTCAATTGAGCAACAAAAACAAGATATACCAAAACTTAAAATTGATTTACCAAGTTTAAAAACTAAATTCACTATGCCGAAAAGAGTGGCGAATGATTCAAATTCGGAAACAAAGAAAAGTGCTAAAAATCGTAAATTAAGTATTGAGGAACCTCAGCCCAGTACACATGAAGTTGATTTGACAACATATGCTAAAGTTATTGGACTGAAACCAATAAATCCTATACCTGATATAAAACGTGATTTAAATCCTAAAAATAGTCCAGATGCCTCACCAGCTTCGGGTACTTCATCATCAGGCGCAAGTTCAGTTTTTGCATTTAATTCAGAAATATCATCGACAACATCTCATAAAAAACGTAAGAAAGGTAAACATTCCAAACAAAGTAAAGATGGAAAACGAAGAAAATTACATGCTGAAATATCATCTCAACCGGCCGATGAAAGTTTGAAATTTAAACTTAAACTAACTGGTAATCATAAAATGCACAAATCAGATAGAAAACAGATTGATGACTCAGCAAATGTGTCAACTGTTGAAACTAAAGCAAATGATGAGGTGGTGGTAAGTAGTAATAAAAAGAAAACTGATGTACAAACAAATGAAATAGTTGAAAAGAAAGTTCAGTTGAGTAAAAATAATATTGATAATATACAAAATAAACAATTAGAAGTAATTTCTAAGCAGAACACTTTAAACCAGAATGGAATCAATCAAAAAGAAGTTATAAATAATAAAATCACAAATTCGGCTCAGTATACTGGGAATAATAAAATCCGAATAACAACAACTGCTTCAAGCA
The DNA here is from genome assembly GCA_963920725.1 of Rhamphomyia laevipes. Classification (NCBI taxonomy): domain Eukaryota; kingdom Metazoa; phylum Arthropoda; class Insecta; order Diptera; family Empididae; genus Rhamphomyia; species Rhamphomyia laevipes. The sequence goes on from OY987259.1 coordinate 39,129,718, forward strand.
CAATAAATAATAATACAAATTCTCCAAAATATATTCCTACAACAGCAGCACCATCAACACCAATACTCCCAGTAACATCAGTACCCCCAACACCTTTAATCCCATCAACAGTATCACTCCCAGTTCCAGTCGAAGGAAATTCTGTTAAGTCTGTTGGCTTACCAAATGAAGTTTTGACAAAATCATTACCACAAAAATTGCTTAGTATGCATCAAGGACCAAATCTTCCTGTATCTCCACCATTACCACCCAGCCTATTCAAAACAACACCAATGACTTTACAGACGATAACAACAACTGCTGTAAAGCCAGCTCCTATTCAACCTAGAATGCCTCTTCATTCCGATATCAGACATCAAATGCACATGCAAAATATACATCGCAAAGGTATTAATAATAGAACAACAGCTGCAAATTTCATAGTACCAAATCCACCACGTGGAATTGCTAGCAGTGCTCCAAAAACATATCCAATTAATTCAATTGCAAGTGCAGCACACAGACAAGCTGCACAATTTAAAAGATCTGCCAGTCTTGATAGTTCACCACCAACATTAACAAAGCAATTTAAATTAGAACAAGATCGATTAATACTTAAGCAAGATCGATTAATACGTAAATCTGCTTATGCTTCAATGTCACTTCAACCAACAATACTACCAAAACCTTCAACAATAAATACATTTCAAAAGCCGGGTAATCAAATAAATATGAATACGATGCCGAGAAGAACATCACCTCCAGTTAGTATTGTTGGTACAGTTGGAAATAATAACAATAATACGACAACATCACCAATAGAACAATTTTATTATACCTCACCTATGGGTCCAAGTTATACACATGAAAATAATATAACAACAACAAGACCAATTTTAATGCCACCATCATCAGTTAGTGTAACAAAAATGACAGAAACATTTGCACCAGGCGTAAATCATCCATCCGGTTTAACAATTACACCACAATTACATAATCAACAATCAACACCATTTCAATTTCCACAATCTAATAAACCAGCATTAGAAATTGTCAGAATATTATCAAATATTCCGCCAGCTGATCAACAGAAACTTTTAGTTACAAATAATAATACAATTAAACAGAACATTCCAACTAAAACAACAAGACCACCACCACCTCCAATTCCATTAGTTAAAATTAAAAGATCAATGAGCCAGTCACATCCAATTAAATCAACAAATATAAATGCACAGCAATCACAAAACGCTCAAATCAATAATAATAATAATAATACAATTATTGAAAAGAAATCTACTGATGTTGGTGATAGTAAAAATAATAATGTTACTGTCAAATTATCAGATAGTGCAGCACAGATATTAGATTTGTCTGGTAAATCATCTAGAAGTCCATCACGAGAGAAATCAAATTCCCCATCATGTTTAACAAATTCTCCTAAACCTGTTGTACAATCAATTAAAGATACATCAAAATGTATAGGCAATAATTTGGAAGCAGCTCTAAGTAAATTAAAACAACAACAACAACAAAATTCATCACAATATATGACGAATTCATTATCTCAACAAATTTTAAATCAACAATTATTAATTAATAATAATAATAATAATCATACAAATGATGATAAAAGCAAACAAACAACAAATAATAATGATAATTCAACAAATAGTTGCTTACAAAATTTACAATTATTATCTGAGTCGGCAACAAATCGTGAAAAAATTATTATAAATACTCAACAACAACGTACATTACCGAAACTACCAAAACTAAATGAAATATCAAAAATGCGTGGTAATGCAACTGTACGTCAACAAAATGCATCTATCCGTAATATACCAAATCCATCAGCTTTGGTATTCCGGAATAATCAACAGATACCAATGCTAGCAAGTATTACGAAAACATCAGCATCAATAACACCACCAAAATTAAATACAATTTCAACAAACAGTACTGTAATTTCGGATCTAAAAATAATTGATTCAAATAAAATATGTTTGACATCATCAACAACAGCAGATCCATCCAAAATAATTGCATCTAAGAAAAATCTAAATATTGAACAATTAGCTGCTAATTTAAATATGCGTGCAGCTGCAGCAGCTGGTGATAATACTACGAAAAATATAGAAACACCAATTACTAAATTGTCAGCGACATCACCATCAGTAACACCTACACCATCATCAGAACAAAATAATACTACAGTTTCATCATCAAACAGTAATACTACATCATCATCATCATCGTCATCATATACAACAATTCCTTTGATGGCCGTATCATCAACAACAACATCACCGGTTACAGTCGTCAGTAGTGCATCTTAAATATTGGTAAGTTTATAATTGTCTATTTTTTAGACATTCTTATTTTTTAAAATATATAAATAATTTCATACTTTTACCTTTGGCCCTTTACTATTATCGTACAACGTACAGTATAATTATTCAGGTCACAGGTCTATAATATTTGAAATAGGTAACACAAAGCTTTTACCCAAATTCAGAAATAGTTCACACAAATTTTAACTATTTATACACATAGCTTTTGATTAATAAATGTATACATAAGCATACCAAACTGTAAGGTTGTATGCTGATTTTGAAAGTAGGCCACTTTGAACTAAAAAAAAAAAAAAATTTATATAAATTTTATAATCATAATTCTCTCAGAGAATAAAAATAAAAATATGACGTTGACATTAATAAATTTTGCACTTTAGCATACTAATTTATTATTTGCTACATCATTTTTTATGTTATATGTTTTATGTTGAACCATAAATTATAGTAAAATTATACAGAATTATCAGATTTGGTGAAAACATTTAGGCCTGTGTAATTATAGAAAATATACATAACACCAATAATGTTACTTAAACAAGTGTCACTACAGAGTGTGGTTTGTCAGAGTCTAAGTATGTACTGTTATATCTTAGCTATGTCATTAGTAAAATTATGAATTTTCTAAACACCAAATATTTAGCTGCAAATTTGAACTTTTCAAGACTCTGTTCGTCTTTTTAATATGTCTCTAAATCAAATGTAATTCAAAATATATTTTTTTTATGTAGGTAGGTATCTCAAGTGTTAAGAGACCTTCATAGTATGAACTACAACAAAAAAAACTATAGTATAACGAACATGAATAAAGAAGAAATTATCTTTATAAATGTGGTTTTTTTTATTCTAAATTTGCAAATAGAGTAAAATTGCGAAAAATCATTAAAGGGGAATGATAAATTGTACAATTAAGAAGCATAAAATAAATATTTGTAAAAGTTTTATGAAAGTAGGGGATAAACTACCAATAAAAATTTAATTGCCATTGAGCATTAACTTTATATATAATGTGAATATGTGTTTCAGGGTTGGGTATTATAATAATGTATAATTATAATGTAATAATGTTTTAATTATACAGTTTATATTAAACCTCCTGATTATTTGCAATTAGTTATGAACTTTGCAAATGGGAATCATATATTAAAAATATTATTTTTATGATTTTCTTGGTGATATATTAGATTTTGATTAGATTTTTATATTATCACAAAGTATTGTATATTCAATATTTGAAGAAACCTATTATTAACACTCTTTTCATAATTTTGAAGCTATCGTATACTCTTTACGAAAATCTCTCTATAATTCATAATTTTTAACAATTATTTTCTGGGGTTTCAAATATTTTAAAAGTGTGTTTAAATTTGCTTTTAGTCTACTTAGGTTAGGTACTAATTGCAGGATGATTTTTTTTCTGTAATATGTACATATCGATTTGTTCTAGACAGTTTTTTGCATTGAACCTTCGGCAAACATATAATTCATTAAGTATTAAAAAGTTTACTTTCAATCTTTCCCCATTATTTTTCTATTATTGGGTTGAAAATCATATGAGAGATATGATAGATTTCTTAGTTTTCCTATCAGAAAATGCTTTATAAAGTATCGCAGTATGAGAAATGATAGACGTAAAAGTTCATTACAAGACAATAATTTGTGCAGTGTCGTGCATTTCGTTCTGTACACTCAAATTTCGACACAGAACAGTATCTTTCGGCAACAAGAAATGGAACAAGATTGAAGAGACTTTGTGTGGTATCAAATAAAATGCCTAGTAAAGTCTAATGATGAGGTCGTTAATTCTTTTTTTAATGGATATATTAAGGCCTGATTTTTTGATTTTTTATCAATATTCATTTTATTGGTACTCAATAACCAATTCATATATCGTCGGAGCAAAAATCGTAATATTAAAACTGAATTTGTTTATATACACCGAAAAATCTTGTCTTTATAATTTTCATTAAACTGACGTTTACCTACTGAGAAAATGATTATACCAATACTAATCAAGTATGTCCTTTTTACAAAATAGCACAAGGCATAACAAAAGAAATATTTATGACAAAATTTTATACTACGAACTGTACACCACAAAATGACTTGTGACAATTTGTTTTGCGATTAACGAATTGTTGGTCGGTTGGTTAAAGTGGAGAACTACACATCAGCTGACATGGTCTCCCAATTAGCGCGTTTGCGCCGTTTTGAAACCCCTGACTCACCCCTGACTCTGACCCCAGGTATTGTTAGGTAGTTTCCAGATCCACCCCGTGGCGTTCAGAAGTTTGACAGTTTCCGTAGGCCACTTCGCGGCAAGATCATTCTAACACCTCAGAAATCATATAACTATTAATTTAGTATAGGTACTTCGTTTAGTTAAAATTGACTTCATTTTCAAAAGTAAAGAATATTTACTATGGACCATTATATTTTTGATAGGTTTAGCTACAATTCATTTCTATTTTGATTTATTAAAATTCTAATTAAATGTAATTTTATAACAATTACATTTAAATAAAACACATGTAAAAATTGAATTTGGAAAAATAAATTTCATAAATAATTCTTCAAAAAATATCGTTTAATATTCAAATAAATAATAAAAAAAAAACGCTGCACCATCTGACAAAATTATTATTTACTTTCATTTAAATTCGAAATTATATTCTAATCCAATTTTCTATATTTATGCATATTATAAAGTGCGGATAAAGAGTGTGTCACCAAAATGCCATAAAATTGTATATATAAATTTTCTTTTGATATATTAACTTGATTGGGTTAGAGATGAGGGTGAAAAAGTTATATTTCTATAATATAAACCAAAATTAGGGACTGTTGAATATTATGTTGTTTTGTATTTACCAGATACAGAAAAAACAAAATCATATAATTTTTTTTTTTTTAAGTTCACAGATTTCTATCACAGTTTACTATATATACAAAAGAGAATTTGTGGTGGTATCATTATTACTTTTATATCTATCTGTATATACACAAAATTATATGTTTCTTTGCAAATAATAATATATACAATTTGTATCTTTTTTTTTTTGGTTTTTTTGCCTGTGGTTATATAAATATATTTTTTTTTTATAAATTTTTGTTATTACCACAACAAAATAAATAATGGGTTGGTTATGTTTCATCGATTTTCATTTGATAGGTATTCGAAATAGGTGCATGGAATTGTTATCCGAGTTGTAATAATTCTCATCACTTATGTGAGTAGTAACGACCGAAACACAAACGTGATCCTTAGTACACGTTAAATAGTCCCTAACAAATGTTTTAAAAGGATGGCTTTTAAAATTGTTGTAAATTATGATATCGTTCATTCTCATTTCAATGTTTTATATTATATGGAGATAATTTTCAAATATTTTGTCAGTTATTAAATTCATTGATCCTCTATTAAAACTAAAATTACATAATTTTTTGTGAAAAAGCCGATAAATCTTCTGTTTTTTACTTTCCTTTTATTGAATTTTTAATATTCTTACCTACCGATGAAATTATTTATATACCAAATGAAATTATATTAATAAAAACCAAGTAAACGTACCACGATGAACTGAATTCCGATCAAATGAAAACCAACTAATATGAATTTCACCCAATTTTTATGTATAGATACAGAAAAATTATTTAAATTCTTTTAAATTTAGATTTTTTTATTATTATTAAATTTATTTATTTATTTTTATATACAAAACTAATCAATTTTTATTATACAATTTTTCTAATTACAGTTTTTAAACTCAAAAGAATGAAATTTTTTGATGGATGGATGATAAATATCCTAGAAAATGTAAAGAAAATACAATTTTAGGTATTTTTATTTTATTATTTATATATAACAGAAAAACAAATTAAATTTTACAATAATTATATTTAATTATATAAATATTTAAATTATTATAGTATAATAAGAAATAAATTATAAACGCTTTTAAATTCAAATGATTAAATAAAAAATGAAATAAAACAGAACAAAAAATAACCTCATTAAGAGATATAGAAACAAAAACTAAAAATTTATTAAATAAATAATTAAAATAATTTAAATTTTCATTAAAAATATACCCAGTAAATATTATAATATAGTAAGTGATGAAAATTATTAATTAAATATAAATTTTATTAATGTTTACGTTTAGTAATATTTAAAACATTATTCTCTATAAAAATTTTTACTAGCATATGTAATTAATTTATGCTTTACGGACTATTTAGATATACACATTTTAACAAATTATTAAAATTTTCGTTTTATTGAATTAATTTCTGATTCTTGGAACTTAAATCGGTTCTAATTTTTGAATATAATATTCGATTTCGATAGTGCTAAACATTTTTTGGTAATACTGATTTAGTGATGTCTGATGAATGATATAAACCAATAGAGATTAGAAATTCTAATGATTTTTTAATGTATAATTTATAATAATCAAACAAATTATGAATTATTATCACAAAAATGAACTAAAATATAATTTCGACGAGAAAATGAATTAGTGTAATATTGAATATTGATTAAATTACTTATAGCATTCACGAAATTCACTTTACCTTTTCTCATACAAAAATACATTATTTGTGAAATGAAATCGCGCATGAAAAATACTTTTATTCATTTTACATCAGTCGATACACTAATTCAAAGATAACTTTCGGCTGGTAGAGCTTCATAATCGGATGAATGGTGATTTGCACTACTAGTGAATTTTGAGCGTTATAAGAGGACTAATATATAGAGCTTTAAATATCTATTAGTGAACCGATTCGATACGCCATTTGAATTCAAATATAATAAGTCGCTACTGCTAGCATTAGTTTTTATCTGATTTTCTATATTTTCATAGGCCAGATTATTATTATTTATTATCGATTTGTATTAGAAACATAAAATATTAGGCCGTGTTTTGTAAAGTTAAAATTTTCAGTATAATTGTCGAATCATATTTAAATTTAAAGTTAGGAATCATTTTATTGAAATAGTATGTTTTATAATCCCATTTTGCTATGTAATGATATTTTTGATATAATTCTGCATTTCTAGCAATTTAGATAGAAACGTTCTTTATGCTTCATTTATAATTCATCGAAGCAATAATTCAATAATATTGTTGATAGTGGGCATTAAAGATGGGATTCTGGAGATACTTTTAGTCCGAATTTGTTTTATTCAAAACAAGAATTCTAATAACGATAGTAGTTTAATCGTAAATGAAATAGATTTTAAATAATGATATTAAAGAAGAAAATGATTGCAACTTAAACTCCGTAGCTATTCGAAAATGTTTAATTTCCGTATTAATTTTATTAAACAATATCGTTTTTTTACGAAAATTTTATAGCAAACACAAGCGACAAGTTATCTCACACCAGAAAGTTGATTGGAAAAAATAAGTGTTTAACTTTCCGTGGTTCACCTTCAAAGAACGTTATTATAGAAATTTATTTTCATCTTCATTTGCAAATTTGTTGATTAAATTGTTAATTCTTATAATGTTTTTATAACTTAACTTTTTCACTTACACTTTTATTTCAAAGTTTTTCTGAAATTTCGATTTTACAATCATTGACATTTCAGATCCTTTTGAATCTTTCATATTTTTCTTAAAATTTTAAATTTTTAATTACTTTTTCCACCAATTAAATCGATTTGTTCTACTGCAGTGTTTTCCACTGCATCTGATACAGGCATAAATCTTTTGAAGTTTATTTCTTCAATGTTTGCCATACGTTTTACAAAAAATTGACTGTATCTCGTTGTAATATTATTTTTTCTTTCTTATTCGCTCAAATGCAAAATTTAGTTTGCGATTTATACGAGCATATCAGTAATATTCTTCAATTATTATTCCATCCTTCCGTTCACCGCTGCGATCACGATAATGTAGCGTTTAGTAGGTAGGTAATATATCTAAAAAAATGTTTTATGACGTTTTACATTTAAATATATTTTAAATAGCGTAAGAAATAATTTATATACACTCCGTGTAAGTTCGTTACCAGTCATTTAGTTGTCATGAATTGTGTTGTGTTCAGCGGAATTCATTTCATTCTATTCCCCAGTGAATTTTATTTCTGCAAAATTTTTTGTAGAGGCCAGATTATTCCGTTCTGTAATATTACGGATTAAGTTTCAGCTGAAAAAACTTTGAAGCGTTTTCTCTTTATACTATCAATAAAATACTACTGGCGTGTTCATAATTTCTTAAGGAAATGATTACATTGCAAAGCGAGAATAGCTTCTAATAAAATTGTTGATTGACAAAAATCAAATATTTCATTAATTAAATATACCCAGTTTTACAATTTACATTATTAATTTAATTTATATGTTTCCAAAATAACACGAATTTTAACCAAACCATTGATTATTAATTTAATTTATATGTTTTTAATATTAGATGAATTTCAAAACTGTCAAGCAATTAAAATTGATTATCCAATTATAATACCAAACATTTAAAAATATTTTTTTTTTACTATATACAAACTGAACTTTTTTTTGAATATGAACATTATTTTATAGTAAAATTAATGTACACAAATTTTATGCTTACGTAAACATTAATACATAAATACCGAAATAAAATTACAAATAATTTTCATTTTTTTTTCTATATTTTTGGCAATTAGTTTTAATGAATTTGCTTATAAATTGTTTATGTTTCCTCTAAAATTACAATTTATTATATATAATTTTTTTTCTTTACTCTTTTCTTTAATTTTTCACGATAATTTGTTATATTTGTTATGTTTTAATATTGTTTTTTTTATATCTTTTTTTTAATTTAACTTTTATATTTATTATACATTTTGTTTCCCTATTTATTTATTCTATATTATTACAATACATTTATTTTAATTCCTATCAAACTTACAATTTTTGATAATTAATATAATATGTCATTTAAATGGTATCCGGATAATTGAACGAATACACAATTTAACGTATTGATAATTGATCGAAAATAAGTTGACTTTAAACCATAATTGAGCAAACGAAAAGTAGTGGAAACGAATTCACAAATGATCAAAGTAAAATTGACCGAATTAACAATTGACTATAGGGAAATTTACAGAATAATAAAATATACCAAATATTAAAAAAAAAATTAAAATGTATCAAATATGCAATAGACCGAAAACACAATTACCGAATACATACTTAACCTAAGGTGAATTTAAAAATATATTCATGATTAACTGAAACTAATAAATTTACCATATATGCAAAAAATTATTATTTATGTGCGGTAAATTTAACTTCGGTAAATTGTGTTAATTAAAAAATATATGAAATTTTTTTATTTGGTGAATTGTCATAATAAATTCGGTTCATAGTGAAAATGTGAAACCTCGTAAATAGTAGCAATTTTCCCAAACTAAAATTATATAAAAACAGCTTTAACTGTATAGCCACAATTTTTGACGTACTATTTTAGCTTTTTTTTCTTTCACTTGTTAAATTTTCCTTTTGCTACTTACGAAATTTCAATTTGGTCGGTTCAATTATCTATGAATTCTGTAAATTGTGTATTAGATCAATTGTTTTACATAAAATTAACCGTATACCAATTTAAATATTAAAAAATCTATAAAACTATAAATAAAATTCATTATTATATATAAAAACAAATATGTTCAATATTAAAGATATTGTTATATAAAATTTGTTATTTTAGTTTTCAAAGTGTTAAATATTTTAGAAACGTACACAAAACGTACATAAACACAATAATAATTATCTTTTTTTTGTAGTAAACTATTACAATATTTTTAGTATCTATAAACATTTTTAAACTTGAAATTCTATAATTTAACAATAAAAAATTATCAATTTAAAAAATATGAAAATATGATAAATTGAATTTTTACATTCAAAATTGTATTTTAGTACTAGTACTTATAAGTGAACTAGAACTATAAGAAATTTATAATTTATTAATCTACTAAATCGTAAATGTTTTTAGATGGAATTTTAGTAGAAATATAATAATCATCAATATTATTATCAATAATATATATACATATATATCCAATAAGAGGCATAATAAATATAATTATTTAAAATAACCTAAATAAATATTTATATAAATATATATAAGAAAATGAAAATAAATAATAAATAATAAAAACAAAAAATTCATGATATTTTAATTAACATTTAATTAATTATTTTAATTACGTCAATCATTTACATTTTCAGAATTGATTAAAAATGGTTTACAAAAATAAATTAAATTTCAAAATTTTATTATATTTGTTAATTAATTATTGAAAATATTATAAAATAAATATTTGAGAAATTAGTAAAAAGAAAAAAACATAAAAATCATAAAAATTTAAATATCTTCGATTAAAATAACTTCAACAAAACAAAAGCATTTTTTTTATTATTATAAAAAATATTATTATTATGTTGTTTAAAATAATACAAAATTATTTATTACAAATAAAAAAATTATATATAAAATAAAATAAAATCTCCCACTTAGAAATGAATTGTAATAAAATCATAAAGTGTTTTATTTCATTAATAATCTCTAGTGACAGTTGTAAGTATCTATTTCAATTAAATTATATAGTTATCGAGTATTTAATTCTAATCAATCTTAGACACAAGCACACAAGCACAGAAACACCACTTTTCAGTTGCTAAAAAAATGGGTGCTTTTAGGAATACAACTGATTATTTATTTGATGAGCTAGTTTATAGGTCCATTTACAAAAGAGAAGTACACATAATAAAATTAATATAACATATTTAAACTTTAAGCTTATATTCTTGGCGAATCATTATAGCAGTACCACATAATTAAAATTGAATTCCTTTAATGCATTACTTGTAATAGCTTACTTACATGTTTTAATTACTGATTACAATACTGGTAATGAAGTAAGTAATGCATTACAAGAAATCTAATGAATTTTTTAAATTACTTTACTGCATTACAAATAATTCACAATTTTATAGTGAAGTAAAATTTAAAGTATATTTTGAAATACTTATTACTTCAAAGAATTACTTAGAAATATGCTTTGATATATGCATTATTCGGTAATTGAAATGAATTTTTAAGAACTCTGGTATTCAGACACAAACTGCTTAATGCAAAATAATTAAATAAAATAAATATATAATTTATTCACAGAAACAAAGAATTAAAGCTTTAATTAACCAGGCTACCACTAAGATGTAAACATATAAAACAACGATACTAAAGGCTAGGCTACATAGTTTCTATACGTTCAGTTCAGTTTCGATTCTATTCGACTGATGGTAAAGTAGACTGAACATAACACATAGCTGTCGATTGCACAATCGATTAAATCACAACATTTTTTATTCTTTTTTTTTAACTGTCAAATTTCATTCCTCTTGACATTTCCTTCAGTTTGGATTCGCAAAATTCCAATCGTTCCAAACTCTTTCGATTCGATTCATTCAGATTCAACCTATATGTCCACTCAATCAATTTCCCAATCAAAATATATGAAGATTTCAAATTTGAATTTTTTGAAACTGAACTGATCGAAACTATGTATAGCCCACACTTTATTCCCTTCGCTGTTACCTGTTAATTCGGTAGAAAAAATCATAATTAACATTAAAAAAATATAAGATTTTTGATTTATACTTCATTTTATATGTGGTGTTAACACTACATAAAAATAACTTAGCATTCGTAGATAGAAAACATAAAAAGTTATGTTGTAGAAACGAATTATAAATACAATCACATTTTATAAGTTGTTCAGATTAAAAAGCAATTCTGTTTTTTTTTTTCTTTTTTTGCGTAAGTATAACAAAAGTTTTGTATAGTTTGTTGGTTAGAATAAAATAAAAGTTTTATTGTAATAGTAAAACTTTTATTATAAAAGATTTGTATAAAAACTTTATTTCCTGTCAGATTTATTTTCGTACTTTATCAAGAAAAAATCAATTTAAGAGTCTGCGAAAAAGTTATATTCTGGTTACACTTAATGTTCTTTAATCTAATTTTTTCGAAATTTCAATTTTAGAATTATTAAAGAAGATTTACTAACTAAGAGATAGTCCAAACAAGGAGTATGTTAAAGCATAATAAAGAGAATCTTATCAACAGTTTCAACAACAAGAATATATTTTATATAATTTGGAATATGTAATGGTCTTACCGAATTTACTGAGTCTAGCAAAACAATTACTATAACTGATCTATATAAATTATAGAAGGCATAAAATATAATACTGATTTTTTGATACGTACTGAGCTTGTCGAACTGAAATTGTATGATTATCCAAATTAAATCACAAAATAAAGCTGTGTGCCATCTTTAAATGAAATTTGCGGAGAATAATAGCTCTCAGAGATATAATGATGATCCACATAATAGCTCGGACTATTAAGTTTTATTTTTTGTATATATGGAATCTCTCATGCATGGAACAATATTCATTTGAGATATTTCTGTTTTTAAAAGTAAGTAATGTCCATCACAAAACAACATACTTATTCCATCTAACTCCTATAAAAAAATACCATAAGTGTTTTGCAATAAGCGAATATTGTTAGTAATTTTAATTACCATATTTTTTTTAGCTGATTAAGTTTAATTACTCTTTCAGCTTTAATTATAATTTAATTTTTATTTATTTTTAATTATTTATTTCTTATAAAATTTACTACTAATCATTTAACCTTGAAAAAGTTATAGTTTCTCTTTTTATTTCAATTGGTAATTCATTTGCAAGCAAACCTTTCACCATCATAGTATTTTGCATCATCGATAATCTCGCTCTAATGACTGGAAATCACTTTCTTTTCTTAACGGATAACTAATATTGCATACGATTTGTTGGCATTTGTTCATATTTGAGCTTAAAGATGAAAAACAACAGTCTAATAATATTTGTCTTATACACTTATCCAATCCATTGCATCTAAATCTAACATAAATCTCGTTATATAGCATTTGAAAATAATTCTAATGGCCAAAGTCTACGTATATTACAGCTCAAAAATTATCTAGTACTAGAAGATCTGGAGACTGATACCACTTGGTCGATGTGGCGATAAAACTGGTACTACTTACCGTTTGTGACGGTCAAATATGCCGCATCAAATATTCTGCTATCATCGGTTGGTTAGGTATTTTGAGAAAGGGGGGAATGGAAAAACCACGTACGTACCTAGACCGTACGATCCGTTGTACCCCATTACGAAACGTTACACATTTTCACCACGAATCGTTCCATCCCACTTTCTTTATAAAGTTTGTCAGATTAGCAGGTTTTTCCTTGCTTATTTCTATTAAACCTACTGCAAAATAAAAACCCAAAAATCTTTTATTACACAGAGAAGGACAGTAACATAAAATATGTTGAATTGTCTCGTGCTCATCTTCAGCGCACCATCTACAATACAAACACCCTCTACAAGCGGTTTCCGTCTGATCACGGGTTTGGTCATATTCAGAATACTTCCCGATTGTTTAGGGTTGGGATTACCCCAGAACAGTTTTGTCTGGAGACAGCGCCATCATTAATATAATTTCAAATATTTCTAATAAAAAAAAAACTACATCCAGTTTAACCCAACACTCAATTTATCAATTAATCGCCACTTATTTCCCTTCTCTTGATTCTTGGTCACTTGAATATCAGGGTTTTCCATATACAAAATAAAAACTCAGGTATAAAAAACTGAATATTTTCTCAGGGGTTAATTATTAATGATAACCTTTTAAAAAAAATACTATAAACCCATTAAAAATTAAATCATGGAAGTTTGTTTTTCGGTTTGTTTTTATTTTCTCATTGTATTCATCGTTTGGGAACCAGGAAAAATTAAAACATTTTTCGTAATTTTCTTTAAAATCTTTTACATAAAACCCAAAAGAAAAATGACTACCCAACATTACCACAAATATATTTACTTTACGAATGATCCCAAATAAAATCCTTTTATGTTATCTAACAAACCTTTTTCTTTTCCATTTCGTATAAAAGAAAATTATGCTTAATATTTAAGATTTATATACATTTTTTTTTACAATTTAATTAAAGGAAACTCATAAAACGAATTGTCTACTAGAAAATTGTTAGCCGGAAGTAAAAAAAAAGAAAAATGAAGGATAAGAAAAGGAAAGGACTGGATAAATTGATTAACTTGATTTTACTGTGAACATAAAACATTAATTATTCGTTAATGTTATGCTTTCTTAGATATAGTCCGAAAGGCCTTCTGATTATGCCTTTATTTACCTTAATTAACGAAGCCGTTTACTAAAAATCAATACTGATAAATTATTGAATTGATTTTTTCTTTCTGATAAAATTCAATTTCATCGACTAATTGGACACCCTTGACTTCACATCAAAACCGAAAAAAACCGAAATAAATTAAATGAATTTATTTTCTTATAATATTGGTTTTTTATAAGTCAAAGTTCTATTTTAATATTTAATCATCAAGTAATTTATAAACGTGTAAGGATATTATTATAGTTACTATAACAAAATTATTGGTTCTATTTTTCATATAATTATACTGTATTATATTCAGAAACGATTTATTCCAATGCATATTATTTCAAATTTTCTACATATAATATTCAACATAAGTTTTTTTTCTATACATATAATATGATCCTTTAAAGGATTTGGATATAGAAAATATTTCCCATGAGAACTTGTTGCTTTTAATTTTTAAATATAACAATTTATTTCCTGGTAGAATAATATAAAGGACACGTCAGCTCTTTTCCCCGATAATCGCCAACGCCCTACACTCTATTTATTGAAGGATGAATTTTCTCTGATTATATACTAGAATTTTCCTTTATTTTATATATAACAAAACAATATAAATGTATGTATATCACAACTTATATATTCATTATATATGTATATAGAAAACAAGGAAATTGTAAATCGATAAAATTTTTATCCACTCAAAAGCTCAAAAGCAAATAAAACGTGGTAAATTAGGGTGAAATATAAAAAGAAGAAGAAGAAGAAGTCATCCTTTTACACTTTACACAATACATATAACAATTATCTATAAATAAATTCCAATACAAACATATAAATATTATAGGTATATGTATAGGGATATATTTTAAAAATCCTTCACAACAAATTCACAAAGGATTTTGTTGGTTTTCCTTTTTCCTTTACATCAAGAAGGATCAAAATTTTATGGTATGAGTGAATAAACCTAAAATGTAAGTATTAAATATAAAAACAACTGTGTAGGATGTAATAAAACGGTGAAAAAAAAGTTATGTATCCTTTATAGAAATATATATAAACATAAAAAGGATATTTTAATTGAAAGAATTTTTTTCTGTTTTTTTTTTTTTTTTTTTGTTGAAGTTGTTGTGTTGGCGGGCGCGTGTAAATTTTATATGAAAAATTTTGTTTAAAGCTTTTTTATTTTAGTCTTTAAAATGAACTTTATAAAGTTTTCTGTCAAAGTTAATGGGTTAACAGTTTTATTTGTTGTAGAAATTATGAATGAATAAAGCTTTCATAATTCGTGTTCGTATACGTAATATATTTATTAAAATCATTTTTATTATAATGAACAATATTAAGTGGTGATGATGATTTGATGATAATGATAATGGGAATCATGATTTTTTCAATTAATATATTAATTGAATTGTTGAGCTATATCCAAGATACAGCAATTTATATAAATTTTGTAAATATCTTATGAAATGATGAGAAGATAATAATAGCTTAACTAAAAATTCTAAAAGAATTTGTTCAAATGGATTTTATAAATATTTAAAACATATAAGTAAAAAAAACTTTGTCTCTTGATGCATTACATAATTCGGAAATAAATTTGTTGTTTTGGGCACCATCTGCAAAATAGAAGTTAGTCATTTACGATTTATTCAAAACAACATCATTTTTGGACAGGTGGCAATCCAATAATATTGATGTGAACGTAATGTTTTGTTGGGCGAATGTATAGATATAGCCAAACCACATGAAGTTACAATAACCAAATCGATCGCACAACTTATGTCAAATAAAACCACTTCACACTGAAATTTCTGAACCTATGTATTAAAACTACATTCACTTTTCTTGGGAAACTATTAAATAAGTTTAATTATTTAGAAAACTTCCTTCGAAATACCCCAAATATCCTTGATCTAATTTTAAACCGTAAATGTCCTCAATGATTTAATTTCGATTAATAGTTTTATTAACTATAATAAAATTGACTATATCAACTGTTGAGTAAACTGTTCAATTTCTTACGTTCGATATTACACAAATATTACAAATACCTACTCCAGCTGAGTACCAAATTTCATATAGGCTGTAGGTATAACTGATATATGTTCAGAAACTCTTTTTAATCAATGTTACCCTAGCATTTAAAACCTTAGCGCAGGCGCTAAGACAACAGTCGGCCTCCACACAGGATATCGGTTAATCGGCAAGCATGCGCGTAGCCTGGGACTAATCATAAGTCATCTATGCAGAAATTGTGGCGATCCAGGACAAGATGAAACTCTAGAACACCTGCTATGCCACTGTCCGGCATTTGCTAGACATAGAAGTCGTATTCTGGGAGAAACCTACTACCCATCTCTGAAAGAGATTTCGAAGTGCAGCACCAAGAAACTCCTCAATTTTGCTGCAATTCGAGATTCGACACATTAAGAAAGTTCTTGTGGTTTGGCTATGGCTATACATTTATTATGACTTTGGAGCCTAACAAAACTTTAGGTTCACATCAATATTATTGGATTGTCATCTGTCCAAAAATGATGTTGTTTTGAATAAATCGTAAATGGGTAACTTAAAGTTACTTTGCAGATGGTGCCCAAGAACAACAAATTTATTTCCGAATTATGTGGTACCGCTATGAACCCATTGTGGTCTATGCGAGACTCTGCCGCCACCATAGCTTAATCTAACCTACCCTATCATTTCGTTATTAAGACTTAGACTATATAGATTTACATTGAAGATTAACTTTAGAATTATTCGTAAATGAGAAAAACAACACTTTTAGCAGCTTCAGATTATTTTAAAAATAAAAAGCATACAATAACTATCCAGAAAAATCAATAATGATCAATTACCAAGTTCTATAATATATAAAAGAACAAACTTTAAGAGTTAATTGACACTTTGTAGAAAGATATATTCATTATGTACGAAAGGTAAGTCAACAAGTCAATACGCAGTAACATTAGTTTAATATTCAATTAATTACACACTTAACAAAATTAATAATTCAAAACAAAATTTAATAATTTTCTTGAACTTATTATTTATTAACTTTTTAATAAGTAATAAATTCAGACTAATATTTTATATAACACTTAAGGAGGGCATGAAATTACATATAAATATAATATTTATGCTGATTCGTTTAATATTTTTAAATTTAATATACGAATAATCTCCAGACCGATTAACCCTGACGAGATTTATTTTTAGCTTATCAAAAAAATTACCATAAAATTATGCATAATATGAGACGAAAATTTTTGTGCGATATCAAAATATGTTTCATTAGTTATCATTTAACATAATTTTTTTTTTCATTCATCACGAATTTTAAATTTTCAAAGTTCAATTCATATTTAGCATAATTGGCAACTTTTACAATTGAAAATAACAAAACAAACAATTCAATATAAAATTTTAAAACAAATGACCGAAGGTTTGTGTCATATATGGAATGACACTTTAGCTAGGAGTTTTGCATAATTTTTAAACTATATATAAAATTACAATGTTTAACATGATTTACATAATTTTTTTTTACATACGAATTTATAACTTTCATATAAATTCTAATGGTGTCACATTTGTTCAGCAGTACAGTAAAGAGTTTTCTTTTTGACACATAAAACATCTTCTTAAAAACGTTTACTATTTCTGGGGTAAAAGATTCTTTAATATAATTTTTATTTTCAACATTTTTTCTTTCAAGGACTTTAACAAATTTAATTTGACTTTAAGTAATTTTGAAAATATTATTTTGTAGGGAATAATAATTTCGTCTAGTGTGAAAGGAACCCTTATTTTTCGGTTAGTGAGTTAGTGTTAAAAATAATATGGAAAAGATTAGGGTAAATGAACGTTTATGAACATTATTAAATTGTATATACAAATTTTAAAATATATTTTTTAATCATTTTTTTTATAATTAAATCAGTTTTTAAAGTTTTAACATTTGACAGAGCATTTTGGACTATATTTAATAACTACACTTATTATATTTAACACATAATAGAGAAACGTACTGGGCGCCGTAGTAGGAGACGTGGCACCTGAAAATTTTATTAGTCTTATACTGGACTGTGAAGATAAGTGGAGCATGGTATCATTTTTCATAAAATCAGTGCTTCGTAAGAGAAAGAGGTTAAAATACTTGGAAGATCCAGAAAATGCAGAACATCTAGAAGATCCAGAAGACCCATAACATATGTAAAAAGAATACAACAGATAACATGAAACGAAAGTACAGCATGATGCAATTCGAAGTAATGCGAAAGCGGTCCCGAGTTAGATTTCATCGTGGAGTTTTAGTCGGTATACGTATAACTAAACAATATCATGGACTCCGATACACTGTGGAAGTGCGGACCCTGCTTCAGCGTATTTAAAAGATTTCCCCAAAAAACAGCTTTGTATACTATAACGCAAAAGCTATGTGAGCTGAAAAATTGTGATGCTTATTTGATTATCTTATCTCATTATCAGTTATCATTTATCAAATTTAATCTTAATTTATTTTTCGATTACGATATAAAGAATATCAATTATAAAGAACTATCGCCTTAAACCAATCTCCATTGACTTCAAAAATTGAATATTTATGCATACTTTTAGTATAAGACTCTGGATTGAGCTTGACATTAGAAACTAAAGAAGTAAAATTTTGTACATTTTTACCCAGGTTCAAGGAAATTTAAAAAAAATATATAATTTCCTAAAATATATTTGTCTTTCTGTGATCTATACTCTTCGCGGATGATGTCATGTGGATCTTTAATCTTTTACTGTTTACAGTACTCAGTGTGTCAGATAGAGCTTAACAACTAATTATCGTTCATCTCTTCGTGGATAAAATCTTAATATAAACAACCAATAGTAATGGAATATATGATAAACAAGAAGAATAAAACTTAAAGTTAGTGGATGTTAAGACCTTACATCCCTACATTCAAATTTCTGTAATGACGGACAATCGGTATTAATAGAATAGAACAAACAGAATAGAATAACTTTCATCTGCTACATCAACATCGATTTTTTAATATAAATTTCGTACAGCTGAGCTTAATAAAGATATCAAACCCATTTTTATTTCGCTGGCATCTTCTTGGCTATCATGGGAAACAAACTAATACACTATATGCCAATCGATTAAAAAGCATCATATCGATATCTTTCACCATACACTAATATGGTATAGAGATAAAAAATAATATAATAGAATATTTCTAGATGTAATACTAAAAGATTATACAAATATCTCTGTAAAATTTAAGAATTATATTTTAAAAAGCTGTTCATATTTTGCTATAACATATTTTTATATAACATATAAACATAATAATATATGTATAAATATTCAAAATTAGATTTTATATAGATGCTGGCAATTTTCCAATTGAGAAAATCATTTAATAAATTTTCCATTTCATTTATTTTAAAAAGCATTAAGATAAAAAGTTTTATATTTTATAAAAAATTTTATTAAAAATTTGAATATTTTTTCTATAATAGTTTAGTTGAAATTAGTATACTTGAATTAATTACTTCTCAGATTTCTAATCTGATTATTATTTTTATTTTAATATACTCTAATTACAGGCCACAAAAATATATAATTATTTTTTGATTATTTATAGAAAAAACAATACAGCGTAAATGCTGAGCTAAGCTTTATAAGGGTAAGTAATTTTTAAAATTTCGTATATAAAAGAATTGGCACAACCTTAGGCACGTGGTGTTGTTAAGGCATATTACCAAAAATCTTTAGTCTTATAGTTCACACTTAAATGTCACAATACTGATTCTAATATTTATAATGGTTTACGACCGATACCAAAAATACAAAGATTCAATATTCCTTGAAAACATGAAACGTATTAAAATACGAATGACTTCACTAGAATACTATATAGAACTTCTTAGCCTCGTCACCCATTTGAATAATCCGAAGACTCTGAGGTTATTACCAGTACCTATCGCACCGTTCATAAGGCGTCACAGTACGTAGGCACAGTAAACGAGTAGTAAGCATCGTACACGACGCATCTTATTTATAGACATGATCGACTCCGCTCATTTCTAATACAATCGTTACCAGCATATTTTAAGTTTGACGAGTTCATTAATAACTCTTGTTTACTATTAGCTTATTTCTGGACAATCTACAGTTTTTATGCATACTCTATTGGGTTCCGTACGTTTTTATTTGCGAAAGCTTCGCGCACTCTTTTCATTTCTTCAATGGTGACTCTGTCGTCTGAGAACACAAATTCTGACTAAATGTATTTGGCCAACATTGATTCTCAAAATGAGATTTAACATGGTAGAAAACCTCAGTGCATTAATAACATGGATGCCTTATAATTTTGTAACTTTTTTTTGCAAAAGTTTATCAGCCGCATTTGTAACACCGTAAAGATTTCTGCTTGATTATAAACTTATGTTATCGGCAAGTTATTTCGATGGATCTTCTTTAAAACTTATAAAAATGTCGAATTGTCACACCTCTTGAAAAAAAGTTTTACTAAGCATACATTAAAAAAGTATAAAATAAAAAATATCAAACACTTCCATCAACATCAATTTTATGCTCAAAATATTTTATACATAATTATCACAGTGTTTTGTATAATACAAAAAAAAAATCAAAAATTTAAACATTATATTAAACATAATTTCAAATGTGGTTGAGATACTTATTTTTTGTATGTATGTATAGTTAGTTTATATAGTGTCATTTATCATGTTACTATAAATACGTACAAAAATGTTAATTATATTTGCCACATATGTACAATAAAGAAAATAAAAACGTGCGGTTGTCATCACTTTTTGTTTTTTTAATAAATAAATAAATTTATATTTTATGAACCTTTTTAATCAAGAAATGACAGTGCACGATATTATATCACCCATAATTAAAGTAAACCCAGGGTTGGCCATATAAAATAATAAAAATACTTAGATCTAGTATCCTAGATTTAAGTAAGAAAAATTAAGCTTCAAATTTTGTAGAAGTTTTTTTTAATTAAAAACTAAAATTGGAAAATAAATCCGAAATGACCTCATTTTTATGTTGTACGCATGTACCAAAAATAACTTAAACAACGTCAATTACATTTTTTCTATACGGCATGCAGTAATTCTTCAACAAGTGCTTGAAATATACAACAAAGTTAACATATTAATCAACAAAATATAACAAATACGAAAATCATTTATTGTTTTTCTTTGTTCACTCCACATATGGCTTCAATGATAGGGGTTTCGTTAAATTTTTATTGCAATTTTATATGGATTCCGAACCATAAGTTTCTTTATAGTGAAGCAAGTTTATATGCAACAACCTAATGGATTTCAATAGTGAAAGATTTTCTTATTGGTACTCAGTTAAAGCTCTTATTCAACTTAGAAAAACATCGATGCCCTGGTTGTACCCGGGCCTAATCCATCACTACTAGGCTATTGTCACTCTCGGAATTACATTATAATAAAAAATATACGAAATAGATTGATAGGAGGTACTCGTCCCATTAATTAATCTTTTCATTGTTCTTTATTTCATTACAGTATAGGTGGTGGACCCATAAACTGATCTTCTCATCGTTTTTTTTACATTGGGAGCGACAGTTCAAATGGAGCCTAAGTCTGACATCACTATCATTTACCAAAGAACAAACCTGTAACATTAATATGTCTGGCATAATTTGAAAATACATATAATCTCTGCTCAGATCTTACCTTTAATAGCCTCCACTATCTAATAATAGAGGTATCCTGACATTCTATTGTAATTTGGACCTACTAAATGTTATATGAAATCTGAATTCCGAAATAGATTTTTCTTTTGGCATCAGTAAAGAAAATTTAAATATGGCTGTTAATAGTTAGATATCTGGCTTTCGGCAAATGGTTCCACTCGTAACCTTTCTCCCTGTCATAAAGTTACATTACTTATTGCAATTTTATTAATAGTATACTTATTTAAAGTGGAGTCCAACTCGAGATCAAGGTCATCGATATCGCTATTAGTTAAGAGTCATATCAAAGTGGCCTGGAATCGAACCAGTGAACTAATACTTAACTAAATATTCAGCTAACTATACTTAACTAAATATTCACCAGATATTAACAGACATAGTCATCTCATAGTTAGATAAGCAATATCATGGTTCACAGTGAATGATAGGTATTAAACGTTTCATTAATTAATTAATTTTTTTCAATTTTGACAAGTGATCGTCCATAAATAGAAAATTAGTATATTACTGTACTTAACTAAGTAAATCATGTAAAATAATAGACTTAAGGCCGTTTTAAATTTGCGCTGATTTTAGTCTGCGGACCAATCAAAACAAAGAACTGCGACGATTTTTCGTACTAAAATATAATGTCAAAATGAAATGTCAAATATCATTGTGTGTGTAAACAGCTGAAGACAAAATGCGGCGCATATGTAAATCAGAATTCACAAAAATAAGTCTCCGCCAAACAAAATTCAGGCAAAAATCATCACAAATGTAAAACAATGTTTACTCTAGCCAAGCCACTGTGCTGTGTTGGGCTACAGAAATATAACGAGAGTAGTTAAAGTCGCTTCTCGTTATTGTGAGGAAATTTCAATCGAGTTGAACTTCTCGGGTCTGGCGTTTTGAAATGTCAAATAATTTTATAAACAAATGATTCAAATTTTTTTTGATATTTCTTAGTGGCAACTGTACAGTGGCGCGGTTTTAATATTTCTAGCAATAGACTTATAAGAATTTTGATTTTACAAATCATTTATAACAAATTCAAAAATATTATTTCATTTCAACCCTGAATATATTTTTTTTTATTATTAAATTACATATCACTTTTAATTGAAAATTCGTGCTGTTATACTAAATAACCTATAACTATATATAGAGAAAATAATTCAAATGTGGCGGTGTGTACTCAATTTAATATTTATATACATATATTTTTATAAGCACATTTCAATACATAATAAATCTAATATTTTTTCTATAAATAAAATCTATAATAATTTTACATTTACAAAAAAAAAAAAAAATTAGAAAAAACCAAATTCTAATTACATATAATTTAACCTCCTTTACACGTATAATTCATCGAAATTGGTTAACATTTGTCATTTAATTTAATAAGGGGGAGACACAATATTTTATGCTAGATACATATATGTACATATGTACATATATATTAAGAAGAATCATAAATAATTAAATACAATCTACTAGTTAGTTCTAATAATGATTATACCAAAAAAAAAAAAGTTTTAAAAACATAAAGATTGATATTTTTATATATGCGTTACATATAGATACAAAATATATATGTATGTATATATGTACATATATATTTATAATAATAAAATATACTGTATAAACGAAAATAATTTTCAATGAAACGAGTGACGTCGTCGTCAGCTCGAGTTTCTCATTAAAATTCGATAATGAAGGCAATTTCAAATTTTTATATATACATATATTTTTTATGTATCTTATTCATACAAATAACATAAAATCATATTTTCTATCTCTGTTACACAACTTTGAATTATACATATATGTTTTTATGTATACTTATTTTTTTTTTCATTTTTTTTTTTTATTATTATTATGCCCTTAATGCTTTTTATGCTTGAATTTCTCTGTTTTATGTTTCGCGGGTAAAATTTTTATATATTTATAATTTTCATAAATTTATTTTACTTATAAAAAAGAATTTAATTTTATTTTTTATTTAATTTTTTTTTATTCTGTTTTTTTTTTTTTATACCTAAATTTATAATTTTTATTAACAACAAATATTTTTCTTCGTACATGGTTGAAGCCCGCGATAATTTATTTTCGACGTGATTTTTTGTATCTATATATTTATACATAGCTATAGCTAAGTAAGTCTGTAATGATTATTATTTTTTTTTTTTTGAAATTTTAATAGATTTTTGTGTCTTTTTGACTATAGATTGTTGTTGTAGAAATACTGGAACTGGAGATGTTTTTTTTTATTATTATAATTTTATAGTCTTGCTAGTCGCAAATATAATCTAGCGAACTGGAAATTAATGTTCGGCTCATTAGTTACCTAACTGCGTGAAGTTATATGAGAGAGAGCAGAAATAAGCGGTTTGATTTTATATTGCTTATGCTTAGATGTTAGTTTTTTTATAAAAAAAAAATAAGCTTGTCTAATTTATATTAGTTTCCATATAGTATAGAGAAATATTTTAAATGAAATATTTGTAATATGGAATATGGTGTAGCTTTGTTGGGAAAGTTTCATGAATTTAGAAATTAAATCGAAATTATAATCATATTTATTTAGAAGTACTTACTTATTTTATATTCATTTACAAATGGGAGCAGAGTATCTTTTATGAGAGCTGCATGAAGAAAACCATCAATAATGCTGTGTTTACATCGTTGGATAATCCTCATTATAAGATTTTCTTTAAGTATAATGATAATTTTCCATTATGTTTGAATCATGTAATTTTCCATAATCAAAATTCTATAATTATTTATTATAACTTCAAAATTGTTAAATTTATCATTTACCAGAATATGCGGTCTCACAATCTTGCTATATACGCACATTCGCTTTATTATCTCGTAAGTTTTGTTTTTGATGGAATATTTCCCCTGGGTTGGGCTTAAATGATAATTCGGGTTGGGAAAATTCAATATAATCGGCCCATTACAGAAGGAATTGCGCACGATGCAAAAAAAAAAAAACAATAAATGCCAACATTTATTTAGTTAATATAAGATAAAGTTTTAAGAGTCATGAACTATAATTATAATTTCGTATATATGTTGAAGTAATTATAGCTTTGGAATCTAAGTTTCGAATTTTTTTAGATCTTCTAACAAAACTACGAACAAATTTCTAAAATTTAACTAAGAATGTTATAATCTTTTATTTTATCCGGACCTAAACCTAATGTGGTTTCATTTAAGAACCTTTTGAAATATCATTTGTTCTTTAAATAATCTACATAACGCTCAGGGTCTATAATCGGCCTAGAAAATTAATTGTAAAAGATAGTTTTTGATTTTTATATGAATAAAGATTCAATTGGATTGCATTATTTAAAATCTAACTGATGCTGCTTAATAGTAGAAACCTTCTCCAGGAAAGATTTTCTTTCGATGTTATTAACAAAAAAAATATTTAAAATCAGTAAAAACACAGTAAAATTGTTTGGTTTCCCATACCGGCATTCCGAATATTAGTAGCGCGACAAAGCAATCGACTAATCAGAAGGTTGTCAAAGAATAAGTATAATTAATAATGAATCTATAGTGTGTGGTAGTGGGCAAAGAAATTGACTAAACGATGTTATCTAGATATTATTATCACTACTCTAAGGTAGTGATAAATCGTAAAGAAAATATGTTCTTAATTTAAGACAAACTCATTTAAACTGTTAAAAAAAGAAATTCAGATTCGAAACAAACATTATTTTATTGTTGTGTAATGGATGATACATGATACTTCGTAGACTTGCAATTCTAAAGATCATATCCTTCTATCTACGGTTCATTCAAATTTTTCGTTATACTACCTGGTTTACAGTATTTCGTTTGATTTGTATACCTTCTCAGTTCTTTTTTACTCAGTCTAGTATATGCATTATACAAAAGAAGGCATATTACATATCGCAATGTCTATGCGACTAAAATGAATGAAATTAAGTTACACGAACGAAATGATGGATTTTCTGGATATGCATTGCGAAAAATAAATGTATGTGATGTAAGTTCAATCAGGAAAGTTCAATTGGGCTAGTTAGTGTTGGTCCTGATACAATTTTCAAAATAAGATATGTCGACCTCGACTTATATGTTAATATTCATAGTCCATGAAGTAAATAATTGCTACTCTGAACCAATCAAAACTTCCGAAGTTAAATAGAAACACTTTGATTTATTTGTTGCCTCTGTAATTAAATATATTTTACAACAATTTTAATGCAGAAGTTGAACCCGAATAATAATTGATATATACGGTAGTGGAAACTATTTTAAAATATATTCTGAGTAATAAATTAACATTACTAATATTTTTTTCCAATATTTCTTTTGGACAAATTAACATATTTTCACTTTTTCCTTATCCGGTACAAAATTTCTTATGATAAAGCTTTCCGATCGATAACACTTTATGTTTCGGAAATATTAATTTCCTAGCTCTAAAGCTAGCTGGATATAATGTTATCAATTGTTACGGGAAGAGATTATCTTTATCTAATGAAGAAAGCCAAAGGTCAACACTAGCTAATATTGGAAGTATCGGTTCTTCGTTTTTCAATAAAAAATATCACAAAAGTAATCATTTATATCGCGTTGCAACATTACAATATGATTTCAGATTGGTCTAGTCCTAGTGCAACAATTTAGTTAGCTTAAAAATATATTTTGTATCTATGTCAGGATATAATAATTTAATTTATGGATTTATAATCTCCGATTTTTTTTTATGGAATTAGATAAAATTTAGCAATCAAGAATTATGACCAACTCCAGATATTACCAACACTTTAACTTACCTTTACAAATTTATGAGAATTTACACAAATTCCAAAACAGATGATTTCCTTAACAATCTTAATGGAACTTATGATAAAACTGGGATATAATAATTTCCTAATAACATCATTTACTATAAATTGGACATTGTAGTAGCGTGTCGAACCAATGAGCTTAATGATTTCAGCCGGACTTATACCGCCTGCCTCTTCCAAGTTATTCAGGTAGAAATTTCCAAATTTCCATTTTGAATTAATTAATTGTGGAATTATGTGCCTTTACAGCTTTCCTGGTTCTCATTCATGGATTACCAAATACTTAAAGCTTAATTTCACAGTGAGAACTTAAGTCTTTACCAGAGCTTAAACTTCAGTTTAACTTATTTTCTGGTTTCTCACTGCAAGCTTAAAGATAAACATTTCTGAAGTTTAATTTAAGTCGCAGACCTTTTGCTTCACCTTTTTTATATTTTATTAATATTTTTAAAGTTTTTCCATCATATTATAAATTTATAGGTACATATTTTTACAAATAAAAAACAGACACACATAAAGAAATATACAGTACACTAATAAATGTTACATAATTTTTTTTTATCAGCTGATAAATTTTCATTCACAATAACACTATTTTCTATTTATCAATCATAATAATTCAAATATTTTGGTTTAGTGAAGGTTAGTTTAAATTTTGATTGTGATTCGTGATACCAAGGTCGGTTTTACAGTGGAAGCTTAAGCTTGGGCTGCAAAGTATGGATCAGTTCAATAGCGATTCGTTCAGTAAAGTTCACATATTCGTCTTCATTTATTTTGTATGGAATGGACACATATCTGCGATTGAAATCAAATCGGTAGAAACGAAACGAAAGAGTTTAGAACGATTTAAATTTTGTGAATCCAAACTGAAGCAAATTTCAAGAGAAATGAATTTTTACAATTAAATATATATATATATATATATATATATATATATATATATATATATATATATATATATGCGATTTAATCGATTGTAATCGGTAACTGTGTTCAGTTTACTTAAGCAGTCGATTGGATACTGAACGAATCGAATCGAAACTGAACTGATCGTTATATTGTAGCCCTTACTTTAAGCTTAAACTTTCTCAACCATTTTTTTCATAAGCTTAGCTAAACCAAAATTTTTAATTCTAATTGGATTTAATATTATTGTGAATGAAAATGTACCATAAAAATTAATTAAACCTCGCTTTAAGAAAGGCTTATCGCTTATCTTTAAGCTTGCACTGAGAAACCAGAAAATTATTCAACCACCCGTACCTTAAGCTCTGGCGAAGGCTTGAGCTTCCACTGTGAAATCCACTCTAAGTAAGGTAAAGTTGCAAGCTTAAGCCACACAATCACTAAAGCTTTAACTTTGGAATCGGTCATAAAAGTATACCGAAATTATTTAAGAAAGCTTACAAACTTAGCAACAATTTATTTATGATTAAAACGAAATATTTAACAATATTTTATTCAAAAGTCAACTTTTCCATGGATCCCATTAAGTAATACAAATCGATCAAAAAAAAATCAAAAAAATCACAAATTAACATATTCACAATTCAAATCATATATTAAAATACAGTCCAAAAAAAAAAAAAATCAACTTAGGTGAAAACTGAGATAATATTGACTACGACGAGCTGTTTTTTTTTTTTTGCTTTTTTTGCTTTTTATTTCTGATGTTTCTTTATTTAAATTTCAAAATTTCAAAGACCTTGGCCATTATAATTTTTTATTTAATATTATGGAGGTATCTATTTAATACTGATTTATCGGAATTTAGTTTTTGTTTTGTCAAAAATTTATATAAATATGGAATTTTATTCATCATTCAAAATTTTATGTTATTCATTTTTTTTTATTTTTCGGATTGTTTGGTTCAATTATTTATAATATAATTTTATTTATATGGTAACATAAAAAATTAATAAATAAAAAAACCTCACGCCACATTTCGTAATAATATTTTATTAAGCCACCAAAATAATATAAAAAAAAAACTATACAACCACAAAAATTATTTTTTTTTTTTATTATTTATTTATTTATGTTTTATATCTTTTTATTATAGTATCTTTTATGTATATTTATGTTCGAATTTGTGGTTTTTTTTTTTTGCAAAACAATAAAAACAGCAAAATAAAAACTAAATACAAAATTTTTTTTCGATTTTTTATGTAGCTATATATAAAAAAAAATGGTGTTTTTAATCACAATTTTGAGATCTCATTTCTACTTTTTTTTTGTGGTATTATAATTTATTTTTATAATTAAGTGCCATTTCCCATTAAGATCTTACAAAATTTAAAATCTTATGGTACTAAAAATGAATTTTCTATGCAATTTGGAAGATGTTTATTAAAAGTGATTTTAATGATTTAGAGTATATCTAAAAATAAACCGAAATGAATCTGTAAAAAAAATTTTGTTGGAATTTTTATGAAGAATTATTACCAACCGAAAAATATTGAAAATTTTGTTTATATTCTTACCATTTTTTTATTGTTTATGTGGGTGGATACAAAATATATAAAATGGTATTAATTTTTATGGTTAAATAGGTTTCTTTTTTATCTTTATGGTCATAATATTTTATATGTAGAGTAGAAATATTATAATTTTTTTTTTTAATTATTCTATGGGGTATAATAATCATTTTATATAATAATAATTGCTAGTTGATGATTATAGTGTCATTTATATTACAGAAACAGAAGCAATTTTTTATGACATATATATGCTATGAGCCTGAAAATATTAGAAGATAAAAGAGCTATTAATTTAGGGGTAGCCAAAAACACTAAGAATGCTTTGTAAAAAATAGTATATATATGTAGTAAGAAAAATTTAAATCTCTAAAGTCTTAAGACATCAAGAATGGATATTTTAGCGGACCCACTAACTAAATCATGTAATTAACTTATGTGCGAAAAATTAAATTGAATTTTGTTTACCATTAACTATTATAAAATTATGCTATTTTGATGTATTTTTAAATCCCTATAACCAAAAAACGTACAGAAGATATTGATCCAATTTTAACTTTAGAATAATTTTGGTCAGAATCCATTAATTCGAACAGTTTTTTTGGTTACAACATAAAAATTAGAAATTATATGGCAATATATTTATTCAATTACTTGTTTATTGGGTAAAATGGCGAAAAGACTGGAACTCACGATAGGAAATCATCTTTGTGGAAAATATAATTTTGATAGTAAAAGATTTAAATATTTATTTCCTATAGTTATATTCAAATTGTTATTAGGAAATCATCTGATTGGAATAGTTTGAAGAAATTCTATTCCAATTTTGAAAATTATCATATTTGTAAAGGAATATATTGAAATGGATTCAGTCAAACAGAATTGTTAAATAATTATCAATAATTATAAGAAGATATTCGTATTCGTTGTTGGCTTTTCAATATATGTTCATAGTTTCAAAATTGACTTTTTTGTAACAATGAAATGAGTGCATACTTTTTATTAATTTTTCATTAAATCATTTTCTTCATTTTATAACTTTTATGACAAACGAAATCGATAATAATTTTTGTTACCTGATAAAAATGGCTTTGAAAAATTATTTGAACTTAAATTGTAAATTATCAGCAACATTTATGATAGACCACATATTGTAAGGTTAATGAACATAATATGAAATAAACTCAAGCTGCATGAAAACTCAATTTTACTCAGCCGCTGAGTAATCAAACTTTTAAAATTTAGTAGATTCCGTGTAATATAAAGTGTTCTAACACTAAGAAATTATTGTTTTGCATAAAATTTTACTTCCGTGTAAATAATTTACAAATGAAAATTTCAATAAATTAATTTCGTCTAATTTTTCTGTCACAAATTTTTATTAAAAATGGAAGACAACAACCGCATATCGGCAATATAACTCAACAAAAAAGGAACTGTTGAGGATATACTCGAATACTCAACCAAAAAGGGAAAGGTTAGAAAATTCGATTTATCAAAAAGATCTAATTGCAAAAAAATAAAGCACATAAAGAAGAAATATTTAAAAAAGTGCTAGTTTTAGAAAGGATATGACAACAAAAGGAAAAATAACGATTAATTCTGAACTAAACTCTGAAGTTAAAACACCCAATAATAAAGAAATAAATTAGTTTTAAAAATTTGAAATAAAAACTAATAGCTTCTACTTTGGTATATATCAAATTCATTATTATTACAATTTTTTTACCATTTTCTTCTCAAAGTCAAGCTTAGTCTCTAAATATCTTCAAAAACATTGTTTTGAATAAGTTTTCTGGTTTATCAATTATCATTTATATATTTAGTACATATCCTACTATAATACTTTATCAGTATCAGTATCGCATCTTTAAATAGGATTCATTGTCAACAGACAAGATATATGTCACAACCACCACTTACTATTTCCACGATAATATAACATAATACTCGAATTATTATCAGGAAATGATGTTTTTCAAAATACGTGGCGGACAACGTGAATTGTAATTGACCATTTCGCAACCACACTTCTAAGCTATAGTAAATATTTTGGCAAACAAAATATTAATATTCTATTACAATTTTGCAACCCCTTAGTTAAGTACTTAAGTAATTACAATTTGGAAACCGCAAGATCTCACAAATATATATTCATTATTGAACGAAATGTTATGGCATCTTTGATTAAGTAAATTGTAATCCTTTATGCCATTAATCATTAACATTAACTTTCCACCATATTTTGAAAACTTATGTCATTTTCATTTTCATAGTAATTGAATTTTCCAAAACCAATTTATTTATTTCAACTTTATCAGTTTAATTAATTGTTAATTTAAAGCAAAGTCTAAGTCTTTCTATTGGAAAGATTAAGAATTAACGATATAATATGAGAAAAGCTCATACCTCACTATTACGATTGAATTCATTCTGGCGAACTTTCCTTTTTGTAATATCCCAAAATTCTTTTAAGCTCATCAATGAAATCACAGTTTTTGTTTGATGAAATCGGAATTAACGAAAAATATATAATAAAAGATAATAATTTAGTGTTTTTCTTTTTTTAAATTAAAGTGAAATATTAAAGTTTTCATTAATAACTTTTTAGAATAAACTTTTTGTAAAATTTATTAGTTATATATTCTCTTATTTGGGAAAATAGAAAACTAAAATAAAATTTCTATCTAAACTTATTATATATATCTTAAAAAAGTTCATGTAAAGTTCAATTTCTGTCTATGTATATTTTCAAATACCAAAATTATAAATGAATTTAGTACATTTTTACTACATTTTTGTATAGTATTCAATAAACAAAAGTAAAATATTTTTTATATGTATATAAATTTTAAAATAACTTTTTCTCAAGCTTGTTCATTATTACATTTTTCTTTATACTTTATTCGATTTAATATTACGAGTACTTGAAAAACAACATAAAATATCTAAAATAAAATCTTGGCAACGTTGCTTTATTTTTTTTTTGGTATGTTTTTAAAGAGTGCTTTAAACTTTCACATCGTATACTTTTCAATATTATAGATATAGATACTCAGCAAAAATGAAATAAAAAACTTTAACGCTTCATGAACGGTAAACAACAGCATTAAGTTCAAAAAGAAATTATTCAACTTTTAGATAAAATATATTTTCAAACCAAAATTATATATAAAAAAAAAAATTATTTGATTATTATATGCTTTTCAACTTAAATCTTGATAACATAAAGACTAAAAAAATTTGATAAGTTGATGATTTTTCATTTACTAAATTCATTTTATTATTGTTATTATACGTCTTCTAGTTCTAGTAGATAAATGAATACAAATAATCGAAGATTCATAAAATCAAACCAACATTCATTAGATACAATGCTTTGTAAAAATAAAAACCAGTAGTGATTTTTTTATAAATATATCGCGCCAATATTTACTGGATAATTATTGTAAAGTTACAATTCTTCTTCAAATGAATCACAACTAAATATATATAAAAATACAAATATATAAAAAAAATCGTGCTTTAAATTTTGCACAGCAACGTCAATGCACATCGTGATGTCTAGATGCATTCGTGCATTGAAATTTTTATGTTAACATAAACGAAAATTCACCGCCAAATGCAATGAATCTCTACACAACAACACCAGTGCTATTAATGAAAATACAAAAAAAAAATGAAAATGTTAAAAAATATATGTAGCTATATAAAATTGACAGATAGTTGTGCAACGTACATATAATAAAAAAAAAAATTTCACTTGACTGAATGTACGTACGTTCATCATTTTATAAGTGTATACGTTTGCCATTCAGCAAAGTAATTTTTAATGCTCAAGGGAAATGTATATAAATATTATTTATATATTTATGTTTTATGTATAAATAATTATGTTGAAATATTTTCACAAACAGAAAAAGAAATCTTAAAATTATTACCTTTTTCATTTTTAAATTAATGTGTATATGAATTAAAAGTTGTAAGAAACGTCAAAAATTTTAAATCAAAAAGATTTTGAAAAAACAAAGAATAAACTAAAATAATTATTGGATTTCGTAGAGGTGTTCCGAGTGAAGTCATTACTAAAAAGTATAACCTGAGGTAATTTAAAAGCTCTGTTCGTTTGGCAACCGAAACTCATTACAGGATATATTCCAAAATGCAACTTGGCAACATGATCGTGTACTTAAGTGACATTTATATCATTGTTCCTCTGTCTAATACAATTTGAAAACTTAAGAGCTAACTATGGAAGACCTTTTCTGGCTTAAGTAATTTGAAAAGTCAACGAACAGCCAGCTTAAGTTTGTTAAAATCGTATTTTATCCATCAACTTAAGTGGGCTTTTGCCTTTATGTCAGTTTTTGAAGGCTGTCATTTTGGAAAAATGGGTAAAAAAAATGAAACATTTAAAACCAAAGTAAGTTAACGAAACTTGACGAAAATGAGCTACGGTCACACCATACATTTTACATATAGTCCTACATTTCCTTAAGCCAGAAAAAGTCTTACATGGTTAGCTCTTTATTCTTACTGCAAGTTCAGAGTGACTCTATGAGGAGTGCTGAAGCCGTGCTCTGTCACTCTCACCGTACCAAAACGTAGAGTCCGCATATTAGAGCTACTAGATACACGCAGAGGAAACATATTGTTGTGTCCGTGATTGTCGTGAACAACATTTCATCTGTACAATATAATTGTCCTTGCTACTAATCTTGATATCATATTTTAAAAAAATGATTGCATATAACAAAAAATATGATTTTGAGCATTATTAATATTTGAATACTTTAGGCTTAGGTAATCATTATTGCCCTAACTTAAATTTGTAACAACAAAATATTATGGCTGTCGGAAATACTATTTCCATGAATTTTAATATGTGAAGCTTTCATTTAATGTTTCCTTTATTTGATATAGCTGTTGCTCAAGAGTTCTTATTTGATGCAAAATTGTAATGATCAGGAATCAGTAAGGTTTCAGTTGCAGTACAGTTGCGGAAACAATTAACAATATTGTCTGTTCCTCTTTGCCTTCCTTATACGGAAAAGTTCATTTAGTTTACTTTTACGGTGAGAAAATATTATTTAACTTAATTATAAAAAAAGTGCTGGTGCTGGGAATTATTTAGAAAAAAGAAGCAGCTAAAATGTGAATTTGTTGAATCTTAAAATTAGATAATAATTATCATTTTTTTTTATTGTCTATTGAAAACCTTCTCGTTGAAAATTTGATTGTATGCTAATGCTAAATAAGGGAATAATGTGAAGGTATTGTATAAAAAAATTAAAAAATTTAATCAATTTAATATTAATTTGCTGAAGAAGGCATTACACGTAATTTAATTTAGTACTAAGGTTATTGGTTAAAGAAAATAAATTATTATAGCAATACTTTTACGGGTGTTACTAACATAGTATCATATCAGGTAGTATCATCAGACTTTCCGCAT
Organism: Rhamphomyia laevipes; assembly: GCA_963920725.1. Classification (NCBI taxonomy): domain Eukaryota; kingdom Metazoa; phylum Arthropoda; class Insecta; order Diptera; family Empididae; genus Rhamphomyia; species Rhamphomyia laevipes. The sequence goes on from OY987259.1 coordinate 39,164,831, forward strand.
TGATTATGAAAATACTTTTTTCTTTACTGAAGTGTGAAGTTATTACTTCATTGAAATTAGACTGTACTTCTTATCTTAAAATGTGACCCAAAGTAATATAACATTGTCGAATTAAATATATATATTTTTTTGAAAATTTCTTGTATACATATACATGTAGATGGATTGCAATCTAAATGTAAAAAAAACCTATATATTACTTGAAATATTTATATAATATGATTAAATTATCATTGCCAGTACTATAGACTAACAAATTATTCATAATCAATTTGAATTAGAACCTCGTTCATGTGAAAACCACTACATTTATTACATATCCCAAAATTTAATCGTCTCATCCGGTAGTGTCTATTTTTGAGAATTGTTCATTTTTGATTAATTTTGTTGATTCGTTCTGAAATTATAATAATATATTATTTCGACAGGGACTGGAATATAACGGGGACTGTGATATATATCAAAAAGTGTCGACGAAAATATGATATATCTAATGTGCTAGTGTTTGCAAGACATATTCAATTGTATCCTTTTCCAATTCTCCATTTTATAAAGTAATTCTATAATGCTATAAATCTTGTCAGGTAAAAGATTAAAACACTGAAGAAATATTGTTACTTGGAAAATAAATAAATTAGCTCAAACCTAATATTTCTCAAACCTTAACAATTCTGTACGATTTATAATCTTGCCACATTTATCAAAACAAATATTTCATCACATTAAAATTCGATAAGCCATGAAATTCTTTCTTACTTTTTTTTTTCTTTTGATTCATAAAAATTAGCCATTTTTTTATCATATCGTATTTCACAAATGACTTCATTTTTATGAAATTATACAAAAAAAAAAAACGCATATGCAAAAACATAAAAATTCCATTACAAATAATAATAATGAGTCAGATTATGGGTATGACTACATCACGGAAAATATTAAATCAACCAGAAGTCGATAAAAACTGTTTTTTATTACAGTCTACGAGGTTGGATTTTGTGATTTTATTATAAAATCAAGTTTGATGTGTTGTCGAATTAAATGGCTATTAGTAGGATATCTAGAATAATATACGTCGCGACGTGTAATTGATTTTAGATGAGTTTGTTCTTCTATATCATCCATTATTGATCATATTTCTTGATAAATAGTCATAGTCTATTCTTTTACACTACAATCTCAAATAATAAGAATCGGTTTGTTACTAATCTCTGGCTATGTCTAAGTAATTTTCGAAAGTTTAATCAATTTCTTCACTTTTTTGTCTATACAAATTTTGTATGCTAATCAATTTATCTTGCTCTGATAATAGAAGTGTTCTAAACTTTGTTTGGTATGAATTGATTATATCAAAAATGAGTAGAAGCAGCAAAAATTATTTTATGGATTACATTACATAGCCCATAATTATTAAGATTATTATGGTGTAATATAATAAATGCGATTAAAACGTATGAGTAAATATGAATTTAATATTTAATATATATTTTATTTATAAATTTAATAATGATTACCTTGATATGGCTCACTTCTGTAAATAACTTACATTATTTAGCTAAGTTTTTTTTTTCAATTTATTTGTATTCGTATAATCCTCGATTTTCTAAACTAAACTAAGTGAATCTAATTATTCTACTAATGAAATATACGTTGTTTTTATGGTCATGATTTTATCAAATTTTCATCTTCACTATATTTACCATTCTTCAGTAACCATTTTCCATCCTTCAGTAATTTAAAATATTGATTTTTTGTTATCAATGGAATTCGGGTATATAAATCAAGATATGCCAATTTTATGAAGAAAATATATAAGAAAATGTTAATCATGTGGAATACATAAAATATCTTGACCATTGAAATTATTACTTGGACTGAATGAACTGTTCAATAACGCTTGTATATTCAATGAAATAAATATTCTTATAAAAAGTTAACGTACATATATATTCTTTATGCTACTGAATTAATTTCTGAAAATATTTCCGGCCGAAATTTACAATTATTTTTCGGTATTATTTTATAAATACACTTTGAAAATACATTTTCTCCCTACATAATGAACACCATTTTTTATAAGCTATAACAAATAAATATTTTAAAAATTACATAGGTCACAAATGTTCAATAATTCTGCAAGTTTAAAAGTTTCTTTTCAAAAATACTAAATAAATGTTTTTATAAATTTCTACAATATTATTTTCAGCAAAATGTTTGAAAGATGCTTTAAAAAATCAATGTATTTTCTTCTCAGAATCATACTATAATTTCTAGTGCCTGATTAATTTATTAGGTGTCACTTAAACATTAAATTATTCAACTGTTTACGACAAATAATAGATTGAAATTTTTGGAGAATTTTAATTGTTAGGAAAACTAAATTCAAATTAAGCAACAATAAATTTTGTGGTTTTTGTATAGTTTCTTTTTTTTGGCTTTCCACTTCAATAGAAATAATGCTTCGTCATTCCTAGTATTTTCTGTTGATTGCAAAACTGAATTATTAAATAATATTGCTGCTGTCAGTCGCTTTTGTTAAATGGAGAATTATTTTGAATTTATCAATATATTTTAAAATTTATCACGGTTGGGTTGGTTAATCAGTAAACTTAAAAAAAATAAAATAAGTTATATTTTTGTAATGAATTGAATCATGTTAAATTTAATTGCAAAATAATTGATTTTTAATATATTAATAACTTTTTGTAAATTCACATCACTGGTAAATAGAAATGGGTTATTAGCCAAATATTAAGAATAGCAGGACTATTTGAAGAAAGAACGAATTTTGTAAGTTGATAATTAATTTATTTTTCTTTATATTATAGTCTCCTTCAAGCTGAGAACACTTAGTACAACGTTTTTCTAACAATTATATACCATTCTTTATATTGATTTGTATCAAGACTTGTAAGATAACCATCTGCACCCGCAGTTGTGCAAAAATAACAGCCCGCGGGACACATGTGGATCTTCAAGCATTTTTAGCCCATCCTAATTAAATTTTATTATTTGATAAATCAACTGCAAATCATCAGAAAATTATATTCTACATAAAATAAAAGTTATCTTATAATTTGTAGGTATACATTAAAAACAAATATCCTCAAAAATGAACACTTTCAAAACCTATTGAAAATAGCATCTACTTCCGGACTATTAATACTTCCGGACACATAAATATAATACCCAAATTAAAGTTTATGGGATAAAATTTATTTTTAGCCCGCTGACTCTCTGTCCAATCTTGTATGGCCATTGGTCATAAAACATTGAAAATCACTTCTACCAGCATTAATAAATTCAATAAAGATGTTGTTATTATGATAGTTATACTGACGGGTCACTGTACTGGGTAAAATGGCTATAAGCCTGGCTGTTACAATTTTGTAGATGATGGCCACATTGTGATAATTAAAAATATATGTCACATATGTTCTGTGCCTGTTCACTTCTTTTAACACGATCGGACTAAGAATTCTATAGAACTAAATATTTGAGCTAAATAATGTTGAGCTAAATATAGTGACCTATTGTTATGTGTCGCCCGGATGAGACATCCCTATCTAACTAAACTACATTAATAGTAACTCCTATTTTTATTATATTATTTTTGAAAAGCTAACACAATTTCGACAATACTTCTTAAAATGACCAAAATACACCATTTTTTTCTAATTTATAATTCTGATAAAATTGATATCATAACATGAAGTACAAATTAATATTACAAGTTCAAAATAATTATACCAAATATGGTGGGTACGGTACGACAAATAATTAAAACATGAATGAATGATTCGGTAACTTTCCAAACAATTAAGTACCAATTACAATTAAAAAATATTCTTGACTGTGCATTATAAATAAATATAATATTTTGAAAAACTTTCGAGGAATACGAAGCAAAACTGACAGCAGATAAGATATTAGTACATCGGAAGTTTACTTTTATAAAAAAAAAAATATACTTTATTTATTTATATTTATCTCAAAAAGTTTTTTTTTTTGAAGGAGTCAAGCTTTGCTTGATTGCGATATATAAGATCACAAATTATCTAATTTTAAAGTAGTTTACATATACTTAAAGGACTCCACAGACATTGGCTTATTGTGCCTTCTAATTATTCGTCAATCGTAAAACTGACCAAGTCTGTACTGTGGTGACAACCACCCCGTTGCGTTGCCGAAGGACCGACAACATAATCAAAAGGTTTCGACACCAATGACTCACAGCCACGTAGTTTGTGTTTCACAATTTCATGCTCGTGTTGACAGAACCTTCATACCTGGTCTACTGAAATAGATCTTGTGCGGTGATTAACCTTCACATAGGCGCTTTTTCTGGTTGCAATGATTTAACGAAACATACAAAGCTTTCTTTCTGTTACGATCGAATGAATGCATTCACTTATATTATAGTGTAATTCCACCAGATTGAGTATGTTTTCCTTTTGTAACGCCTTGCAGTAACAGCTTTTAACGTACCACCGTACCGCAGAATAGTTCTAGTCCAATAAGGTTGCTGGTGCTGCTATCTATTTCGTTCACCAAAACGTGTCCTCTATTTTTATAAGCTTTTTCATTGTGGTCTTTTTTCGTAAACTCCAGATCCTACCCTTCTATTGTCTGGAATCCGTCAGTATACCATTTTAATTAAATTTCATCCGTTCTTTCTTATTCCCAGTTATTCCTGTATGTGAAAGACCATACATTGAATAGTTTATTTATACATTATAGTTTCACAATTCATTGTTTTAGGATTATTTTATGATCTGGCAATAAATACAGTTCAACATCATTTCTTGACTTATTCCATCGAAATACTCGAAAGTTTATATTCATATATATTTTGGCTTTTGAAGATAATAAATCGGCTTTTGAAACAACTTTTGAAGATAACAAATTCTTACTGGCTAAATTCTTAACCCCATTTACAATGATTGAACTAATACCTAAAAACCATGAACTGAGTACGATGCATTAATATAAAATATCAAATTGATTCTGTATATCCGTTTCGTTAAAGAATTTGTATGATGTCCAAAAAATGGTCAGCAATCGCAAATTCATCTCCACGATAGATAACAAAAACCCTATCAAAAATTCTATGAAAAATTAGAATCTGCAACAAAATAAGTAAACTATTCAAAATATTTAATGACATTTATATTGTCTCTAAAACAAAAATAAACAATTTACAATCGATGATTGACATTCACCATCATTTTATGTATTGTATCCGACAAATATTTCCAACCATTTCCTTGGCCTTTTTTTCCCAGGAAATAAACAATTGAATATGAAAAATATTTTAATATAAAAAATATTTTCTGTATAAAGATATAAATACAAATTCATCAATTTAAACAAAACCCCAGATCTCAATTCAATCAATAAATAAAATATCTTTATTTAATTTATATAGCATTTCAATGTTTATAAGCTATACAACATAAAAAACTGTATACCAAACATTAAGATTATTTATATATAACTTTCAAAAAAAAAAAAAGATTCAGTATTTTTTTTTTTTTGCATTTTCAGATACATTAATTTGTTAAATTGGACTTTGAAACATAAATGCTAATTTGTTGTTTTTTTTGTATATAAAAATGCATATAAGTAAAGTGTCAAATAGTTCATATTAATATACATTCTTTCACTCACAAAATACTACAATAATTTATTTTAAAATTAAATGTGAAAAACTAAAATAAAATCAAAATTAAATCCATAGAAATTATTCGTTTTTTAGTCGTAAGTTTGAATAGCTCATGAATAATTTATTTATATTATATGTGGAATGGTTTCAAAGTTAAATAGTTTCTGTATAGTAAAAAAATTGAGCCACCCAGTAAGTGAACATTTATATTTATATATAAATATTTTTGATTGAAAGTCATTACCCGATGTCCAATGTCCAAAAATAGCCGCCGCACAAAAATAGTATACTCTCGTATAATTTTGTTCATGTTGGAATATAGCAATAAAAAAAAAATTGTTTTTTCTTTTTTTTTTATTATTATACTTTATCTTATATTTACTTGCTATAAGAGCTAAAAGATACGCGACTTTTTTTAAAAAAAAAAAAAAAAACAATTTTTTTTTTTTCGGTTTATTTGTTGTCGTCTTTTATAATATTCAATTTCTAAAAATATATGAGCTCAAAACATTGTAGAAACCAAAAAAATAACGATAAGTTTAAAACTATGGTGAATACATGCGACCCAAGGATGTCCACTCTCTTGCACAGTCTGTATAATAAGTTGAAAGTTTTTATATGTAGCTTCTCTAAATATAAAACTGTTGAGCTTGGGTTAATAATTATATAGCGCCAGTTTTTATTTTATGTTGATTTTGTTGGTTAAAAACGCAAACGGTCAGCCAAACAGATTTATTTATTTATAAAGTATAAAAGTCTCGGGCATTCATAATTTACAATGCAGAATATAAGAAAAATATAATATAATAAAAAACAAAAAAAATATTTATTATACCACGAATGAAAAAGTGGAGGCAGTCACTTAGTTGATGGGCAGGAAATTCAGGTTGATCCATAAAAAAAAAAAATATACAAAACTGGATTTTAAATTAAATGGTATTCGTTTTTTCTTGTTGGTAATATTACATATGAGATATAAGAAAGCCCAGGCTATGACGAGAATTTTTATATATATTTTTTATGAACTGAATTTTTATTTTAAATGTGGTATGTTAAGGAGATTTGGTGGGGATGAATGTATGAATTTAGCTTCTGGAATGTATAATTTCAAAAGTGAAGAAAATATATAAAATATCTTGATTTTTGATTACATGCGAAACAAAAACATTTTAGTAGAGGAATAAAAAAAAAATTATATAAATAAAATTGATTGAACAGATTTTAAAAATTGTTTGTACTTGTACAGCTCAATTTTTTCGACATTACTTGAATATTTTTATTAATTTTTTGGGGTTTCGGATTAACATGTACTCGTACTGTTCTACCATAACTAAGGTTGCGGGTTCGATTCACATTGAAAACACTGGTCTGACATTTTTTAAAATAGAATTAAACGTGTTTTAAAATGCTTTCGTAATATATCAGGCAAACAGGCAAACAAGCCTGTTCTAAAATAAACACAAGACCAAAGTAAGGTTTTTATCCTTTTTTTCTAAAAAAAATATTTTTATATTATATGCGTATTACAGGATTACAATTCCAACAATTAAAGGCCGCAATGTAACCTTAATTGCAGCTATTAATGATTGTGGTGTTCTCCACCAAAAATTTTTTGCTAATACCTCTGTAAATTCGAATAGGGTTTGTGATTTTTTGCAATGTCCCGTGCAGACTAGATGAAAAACTGGAATTAGTAAATTATTGGCTTACATTAGATAATGTTAGCATCCACAAAACTGAACAAGTTCGTACAATTGTACCAAATTACAAATTGAACTTTCTTTCGCCATATTCGCTTATGTTGAATACAATAGAAAGTGTATTTTCCAAGGTGAAAACTAGAGTCAGAAGTTTGTTATCAAACCAAGACGAAATTTAACGTTTAAACAACGAATATATACCAAGTATTATTGCAGTGGGCTTGGAAACTGTGACAGCTCAAGATTACGAAATTTATGTGTTTAACATGGTTAGAAAGCTATCTACTGCTAGGGAAGGCCTGCGACTAGAGTAAGTTTTTTTCTGATTTTAATCTTTTATTTCTCACATAATTATTTTTACAGATAAACACTACAAATAAGTAATATTGTTACACAAAAAAAATTGAAATGATTTTTATTTTGATTAAAAAATGCATTTATTTTGATTTTAGAAATATGTTCAAATATTTCTTAAAAAAATGATTAAAGTATTTTGAAAAATGTTTAATTTTTTTTGAAAAATGTTTAAAATATTTTGAAAATTGTTTCATTTAATCTGAAAATGGTATAATATAATTATAGGTTATTTAAAAAAATATAAAGAGGATCGATATATGGGAAACTAATCTTCTCTCCCAATTATTTATAATCTAAAGAAGGATGAATGGAATCTTCGCTACATCTTACTGAAACAATCAAGTCTATATAATTGTAAGTTATAACCTATAGTATCATAAGTCGTCTTCTGCTGACATTATCAAAGGTTTTCAGTACATAATGTATGTCTTCTATTGTACAACTCCAATATCTGATATCCTCCATTAAAATCAATCGTCCGACGAAATCTTTTGTCGTCGACATTCCAAAAATGTTTACAAATTATTATTACGGAAAATTATACTTAGCTATAGTTACTTATATTATATTTTGAGTAGGTAGACCATGTCTCATTTTGATCTTTAACCTTAGATTATACGAAACGAATAATGGTAATACAAACTTGTTATGTTCAATAATAAATTATGTATATGGTAATGTATGATTAAACACGAAATTGAAATATATATCGCAGTTGTTCAAAAGTTTTATACAAATTGTTTAGTATAAATTCTATAACTTTTGGTTAGACTAAGTCTATTCTTAATAGCAAATCATATAGTACTGTGTAATTATACTGCGTTATCCTAATTTTCGGAAACAAAGTTGACCATGCGTCTATTCAGACCTTAAAATAGCATGCGTCTAATCAGGCCTTTAATTAATAAAGTATAAACTTGCCTGAATTTGTCTCCAAAAAGCTTTGTATATTAAGATTGTATTGGTGACTTGATGACTTGCATTAAAGCCGATGCATTTTACTTGCAAACCATATGATTTCAATGTAACAGTATTGAAATTATATGGCATTGGGTCGTTACAAGAATGGAATCACATAAATTCGGTGCAAAACCAATGATTGTTTGCATTTAATCCCCTTGCTTTGCCTAGTTGACTTTCCACTAAAGTAAGGAGTCAATTAGAAGAAACATCAAGAAATAAAGATTCTGTACAATTTCCCCCTACCAAACGTAAAGAATTGTTCAGTTTGAAGTAAAGTTTTGTAAAGCAAAGTTTGAAATTAACATAGTTTAGCTGAATATTTTGGTCCAGTAGCTATATATTGCACTATGACCTGGGACCCTACCACGAGTGCAGATGATTTAGCTGAATTCTTTTCGAAATTAGCCAAGTCCTCGTTAACAGCCGTGGATTCTATCGACACTTTCACAGATATCCCCGTCGATTTGATATTTTGTTTTTTACATTGCATTTTGTTAATTAGGTTTATTTTAAAACTTCTACCATAGGTAATTTTACTGCCTTCTCACTTGTATCAGACGCAGACAGGCGAGTCGCCCATTCTATGTCATATGCTTCTGCCCCAAATGTTTTAACTCAAAAACCCAATTTTGTGTTTAACAAAAAAATTATTTAAAAGTTATAGTTAGTTTTTTATGTCTCCTGTGTAAAACTTGCAATAATCACAAATAGGGTTATGAATTGTTGCCATTATTTTTGAAAACTATGCCCTAATATTTTGAAACTATTTTTCTTAGAGCAGCAGACTATTAAAGAGCCTAAAAGACATTTCCCACCAGATAAATTCTCAACAATCTTATAAAAAATTTGGTATAATAAGTTTGGCAAAAATTCATACTCTTGAAAAATAAATATAGTATACCTAAAAAGAAACAATTCATATGTATAAAAAGTGGAATAACATTCACAACAAACTAAGTAATGCAAAATCTGTATTTAGCATCAGACTTCGAAGAGTGTGAAAATCTAAAAAAAAATTATCTTGTAGATAACACTGTGGTAGTACGAAAAGAAAAATGTATGTTCAACAAAATTATATCGAAAAATTACAAAATATTATTTTACAAAATATTGTGACCCATCGTAAAGTTAATGAACACTCAGTAAATTCATTAAATCATATTCTCTTAAGCGCAGTTTATAACAAAAAAATTAAAGAAGAATTTATCATATAAAGAATTTAATTAGTAAAACTCCTTTAACTTTGGGGTTAATTATAGTACTGCACAATACACAATAACACTATTTACGATAAAATGGACCAAATTTAGGATAAAATAATTTCATCGGTACTCTGTGGTTCTATAAATTCTACACGATATCAGCAGTATAGAATTTGAAATGAAACTTGATGAAAATAATATGGAATTGAATTGCAAATATTTTCTATACTTTTTATAAAAACTCTGGAATTTCTTTTAAAATTATATTCCATTGATAAATGCTGTTCTATTACTTCTTGAAGACATATAAGAACACTTTATGTGAAAAATTCCATTTATTAATTTGCTATAATCACGATATAACAACAAAGATAAGCACTCTAACACTACATGTTACAGAAATATGAGTTAAAAGTGGTTCGCGTGAGTTGTTTATATTATATAAGATGTAAGTAAATCTGAGTACACCAGAACCAACCTAGTTTTATACACTTTTTCCCAATTTTGTAATTTCTGAAAATGTGAATCAAAATTTAGTGTAATTTACTGTGAAGATAATGATGCGTGTAAATAATTTAACAATATTTATTTTTAAAAAAAACTAGATGAGACACAATGGAATAACATTGAAATTTAATAAAATGTATTCAAAAAGTTGAATTGATATTGGCTAGGAAATAGTGCCAATAATTGCCATATTATATACCAAATTTTAATGCTAATGGCTTGGAAAAAACTGAGTTTATTTGACAATTTATATCTTAATGTATATGAGTTCAAAATACGGTAAGTAACGTATTTCAGTGCAAGGTGAAAGCCATATTATTATGAACACATCCACTGTGCCATATATCTACAATTTAAAAGTTTTGGTTCACATATCTTTAAAAAAAATTCAGGAATTAGAAGTTTAATGATCAAAATCTATCAATTTTATAAAATTTAATTTTTTCAAGTCAGTGAAACTATATAGATAGATAACATACTCGTATGTTACCAACTTTGTTTTATTCAATTTTCCATAAATAATATGTAGGTAGACTAATAAAGGGGTTACATTTTATAATATTACATTTTAACCATAATCTATCAATATAAATAGTGAATGTATTCTATTTTAATGTACCCAAAAGTAATAATTTTAGATTTTCCAGACATTATTAACAAACTCCATGACAAAATACAAAGAATTTGTTGATAAATCTAATTTGTATATCATCAAAATATATTGAATGAAAATGAAACCCTTATATTTTATAAATCTTAATTACATACAGATTAAAACAATATTGCAAATTATTAAAGAACGTGTTAAAATACAAAATATAAAACATTTTTTTCATATAAAAAATATTCGTTCTAAAATCAAAAAAAAACTTCTAAATTTTTGTATAGTTAAATTTCCAATTTCCAGAGTGTTACTAAAATAATTTAATATCCTCTAGTTAAAATGTGTTCCGGGTGCTTTTACTTTTATATACACAACAGTAAACATTTCACTTAATCCACTTAATTTCAACCCAAATAAATATCTGTATATTTATCAACCTTTTTTCCATATCTATAGAAATATATGTATATAGACCTGATAAGATATAGATATATATTTGTACATATACGCCTTTGTTAACATACAGGAGGGTGTAACAGTTCAGATATAAAAAAAAGTCCCCTGTGGCTCTACTCTTATGAATATATATATATATATATATATATGTTAAAATGTTAAAACCAAATATACAAAGAGGGAGTCTAAGAATACATTACAAAATTTTAATGCAGAATTTTGTAGAATTAATAATCTACAAAATATTACAAACTGAAATTTTAAGTTTATGAAGAATTTCGTTTAAAATAATATTAATAATAAAAAAAAATGTAATCAATTTAATAAATTTTATTATTTTTTATAATACACTTGATTTCCTGATAAATATTTTAAGCTGATTTTTATTTAAAAACCAATATTTGTATGGATTTTACTGCTCCCTCCAATCAGTCAATATGTACTACTTAAGATTTATTATACCATATTTCCATAACTTCAAATAATCCAACCCCCCATGATTCTAGATACAACATTAAAGCTTTATAATCAACCACTTTTTGAGAATTGTTTAAGAAGGTAAAAACATTAAATGCTGTTTAACAAAACCACCCTATAAAATCAAGCTTTCAATTAAAATACAAAAAAAAATTATGAAACTTTCAAAAAAAAAATCAAAAAGCTTAATAAACATTTAAAATAAAAGCTCATATCTTTACATAAATTATTAATTTTTTTTTTGTTTTTCTGACGTTTGTTTTGGTATATTTATAGAAAATAGGGGATGAAAAAGCTAAACTAAACAAATAGACTAAAGCATGACGTATCGATAAATATTTTTTATTTTACTTTTGTTTTAGTACTTAAGTATTTCAAATATTTTATCAAGGGTGTAGCTATTTTATATTTCATTATAAAAATTATAACTTCCATTTTATTATTTCGCATTTTTATTTTTTTTTATTTATTTATTTAATTTTATTTTTTATACCTTTTTTTTATTAAATTTCTTTTATTACTTAAATTTTATGTTCTGTTTTAAATTTTATAAATATTTTGATTTTTACACATAACTTGACATTTAATACTTTTTGTATATAAAATTGCCATATATACATAAAAATATTTTGACAGGCCTATAAAACCTATAGCCTATATAGGCACTGACGTAATGGTATCAGTTATTTAAGGTTTCCGGAATCTAGTTCTAAACTATCATATTTGGATATAAATTTTAATCAATTACTCATCCAATACCACAATTTTCTTAATCAGGTTTGTCTACGCTATACAAATGATTACAGTATATTTTTGTGACAGTAAATATTGAAGTTGTAAGGCTATTATAAATACTATTTGTCAGTATTTTATTTTATAATCGATTTATATTGAATCAACATTTTTATTGTTGTTATAAAATTTTGATTTCCAAAACTTAAGTTAAAAAAAACAGGTCAGTTCTGACAGCCAATAGGTTAATTCTGCCATGTGTATAGAGTTTTATATAGTAAATATTGATTTTAATATTAAAAAAATCACTGCCAGTAAAGTAAAATATTGATGACAAATTAAGATTTTATTATTTACTATTCATTAATTTTTGAATGTAATCCATAATGTTACATCAAATTTTATGAGTAAAATTTTAATTTACTGGCTGTAAATTTGTGTTATTAGAATTGTAGAATTAAGCATAATCGTGCACTTCGCAGTTTCTTAGCAAAATTTTATATAACTTTGTCGAGTCATGCATTGTCGTTCGTATTAAATATATATTATTTTGTGAAATTGTATCTATTAGTAATCGGCCTTATGATACCATATTCACATATTCACCTGAATCAATAAATCGGTTTTGTTAATGATAGCTTCTTCATTATTATATATTATAAGAAGTGATGAAAGCAAGTTTTAAGGATTGAGTAATTATTGTAGAGATCTGTGGAATTCAAAGAACATAATATTATTCAACATTTTTCAAAAATAAAAATAAAGTAATTTTGAAATTGTAAATAGACAAAAGATCGACATAACTAAAAGTTAATTTATATGAACAAAACTCATAAAATTCTAAAGATAGTTAAAGGAATATCGCGGTTAAATGCCCGAAACATGAAGTATGAAAAAATGTTGACTGAGACCTGGTGGTAATGTCGACTAAACTATAACTACCAACGATTTAATGTAGACAAATAGTCATCGAAATTATAAAATTAAAATAACGATAAAAATATTTCTTTAATGTTTTATTTAAAGAAAAACACGTAAAATCTACAAAATTATAAAAGTTAGAAAATATTGGACTATATTTCATAGAATCATCAAAAAGATGTATCCGCTTTTTCGGTTATCTGATTTAGTATTATCTGATAATATTAAAAGGAAATTGTTTAAAAAAAAATATTCAAACAGTTTTGATAATATATCGTAAAGTCACTGTAGAAACGTAGAGAGATCTACCAAAAAAAATTTACACGATAGATTTTTCATTATACCAAAGCTTTACAAGGGTGTTTATACAACATTCTATATCTAACATTAAAACGTACCGTAATTGCGTAAATATACCCCATAAAAAATTCTCGTAATTAAAAACGAATTAAAAAATTGATTCCCTATAAAATGATACAATTAATTCTATCTCATCAATCTTTACTTAAAAATTAGAGTACCGATTTTCAGGTTAAAGATAATTTGATTTTTCGCCATTCAAATATCCTTCTACACATCTACAATCATATTTTGGGAGCCTTATAGTTTTTATAGTAACATAAAAAAAGCTTACAAAATAGCTACGACCTACGAGTAAAATACGCATAGAAAAAAAAAATACAATTTCTTTATTACTTTCTATCAACACAATTAAATCTAAAAAAGATTCTCTGAGTTTCCAACACATACCCACAGTCCACAGTCCATACAGAGTACAACAAATATTTTAAAATTATATTATTTTTTTAATATGTATTAGTTACGTTTTTCATTCGGAACAGATTTTTCACGCTTACTAATAATAGAAATATGTTACGTAGACGTAGAGTATAGAGAGTTATTTTCTTGTTATCTATCCTCTGTGATGATGATGATGACATGGGAAACTCTCTTGTACACAATATTGCTGGATGAAATAAAAATAAGGGGGATAAAAAACAAAATTTAATAAAATTGAACATTTTGCTTTAGGGTGAAACAAATTATATTTACATATATAAAGTACGACGACCACATATTTTTTGTATATATAAAATTACAACAACAACAAAAAAATGTTGAGGATGTGGCATCATTTTTTAAAGAAAAAAAAACTCGTGAATCACAGAGTATAACTAAATAAATTCCTTATATGCCTAATCAACATAAATATTTAATTTGTAATAAAATAAATATATTACTGATATAAACAAATTTAATTAAATATATTATTATCTTTAACCACTAAAATACTTCGATCACGTCTCGGTTTTCATCATATTAACAATTAGGTGAAAAGCGATTAAATTGCAAAAAAAAATTATGTAGATTTCATTATTTCTAACCTAACTAAACTTAATTGAGTAATTAGATTGACTGGGTTAATTTCTAATTCGGACACTTTTGTACTTCTTCCAAATACTTTTGGTTGGTTTGCTGGTTTAACCAGGAGACACAAATTAGCGTGTTAGCACGGTTGTACTATACCCACTTAGCTAAAATAGTGACTTTAGATCCAAATCGTAGCGTTCAGAAACTGTACCATATCTGTAGGTCCCTTAGCAACTAAATCGTTACCTGTTTACCTGCTAAGTATATCCCTCCTGGTCTTGGCCAGAGCTAGGTCAAGTGTGCTACATTTTCTTTCTCATTCTGTTCACCGTAATTATGGCATGATTGTTTGAATGAGATACCCAGCCTTGCCGCATGTTCAACAATTGGTCAATCTCCCGTGTACACAACATCTGACTTGGCAATGTTTCTTCGGTATAGCTTTAGTAGATTGTCTATTTTCTTTCTGTCATACGAAGACAGCCATGTTTTTTTGTCGTACAGGTACAGTATATGCTTTTGTCTTCACACTTTTAGTTAGGAAATTTATTCTGAAAATGAAAAACCTATTAAATACCAAGGATTCGCGAATAATATAATCTGGAGTTATCATTTTCTAGCCTTTACAGATTTAGGACAATAATTTTACTTTGTATACAAGTAAAAAATTATCTTGAACTGGGGAAAGTAGGACTAATTAACTAAAAATTATAGCTCGTAATAGTAAATATTCACAATTAGCAAATTCATAAATTGGAACTTTTCACTAATAAGAATATAGCAACCGTTTTTTAACTAATTCACAAATAGCAACTCTTTATAGGTAGAGATGACTTACATATTTTTAAGCAATAAAACAATCCAAAATATAATTTAATAAATAACTAAGTTTCGCTACAAAACTGGAAATATTAGAATGAATTCTATATACAAAAACACAACAGTTAAAATAATTAGTGAAAAGTCTAAACTACTATAGCATAACTTCATGAATCCAAAAGAATCTTTTTAATATACGCAAATTTGTGAAGAAGTAATACAAAAATTAAGAGGATTACAAAAGTTTCCGTTCCTGAAACTGAAAAATGGTTCTATGAATGGTTTCGTAATGAAAGGCTAAAACATAACGTGGTGTCAGATGCAATTTTGCATTTGAAAGCATTAGAATTTCATAAAGAAATGAATCCAGACATTCAATTTGATGCCAGCCACTGTTGTGTGAAATTTTTTAAAACACTTAATTTTATTAGTTACCTTTAATGATCACAGGAATATCAAAAAAACTTCGACATTTTAAAGATTCAACACTTAATATACTATCAACTGAAGACAGTAACTTTGCAGAGTGCACTTATAATACAGCTATAGTTTAGCCACTAATTTGATTAGCACATTATAAAAGCAATGAAACAAATTTATAGAAAAAAACTTCTTTTTAATTTGATTGTTAAGTGAAAAATTGCATGCAATTAATTTATAGGAAGTTACATTTTTTATTACTGAAGCATAGGATGAAATGGTTAATTCTATTATTTCAAATGAGTTTTAATATCTCACTGATTTTTTGGAAAACCTCAAACGATTTTGTTAATAGCGTACCATCGAATTCTTTTGATGAAGAAGATGAAATTATGCTATTTAAATAGCATCGTGTTATTCCTGACACTAATCTAAATTATGATGAAATTATGCGTTAGCCTCGCGGAATTAATGAAAATTTTCGATCCCTAATTACGGAAAAAGATATTATGGAACAATTATTGAACGAGGAGAATGATATTGAGTGTGCATATGATATAGTGATAACGATTTAATAATGCCTTCAACAAATTATGATGAAGTGTCGACTATTCTGAAGAAATGTTATTATTACAACAATAATTGCAAGTAAAATATAGTAATTAAAACATCTAGGTAGTTTATCATAATTATGTTGAAGCTGTTATTATAAACAATTTACTTTAATTTTAATGTTTTCTTAATAAATATTGTACTTTTTACAGAATTTTTCAATAAGTTTCCATTCAGGCTTTAATTGACAAATTGAATTCATTCATTTTACCAATTTCACAAATCACAACAATTTTTATTCACAAAATGATACTTTAAATTAATATTTGGTCCAGAAAGTTTCCTTTTTTGAATATTTACTGACTGACTTAAAAATAATTTTAATTGCATAATCACTTTGTAACTTATCCAAATAAAATAATTGACAGTTCTTTCTGTCATTATTTTTTAATTTAATGGAATAATTTTTATTATTTCTCATAAATACTTTTATATGAACTTTCTGTATCTAATATAGAGAGTTTTAGAGCAAAGAAGAAACTTTAAATTATCAGAACGAACAAAAGGAAGATTTAAATAATTTGTTCATAAATTATTTCTGCAAACCGTTTTAAGCAGAATTATGAATGGCGAAAATTATAAATGATTTTTATGAAAACATATTTATTTGAAAGTTCTTTCAAAGTATTCGTATCTATAGCTTAATTATGATAAACATTCCAAGTATTTAATAATATTTCCAAATTAAATGTTTAATCGTATTTCATAATTTATTTTTGTTTGTTGTTTCTTTTTCACATTTAACATTAAATTTTTTGAATAAATTTTTCCCACATTTCCGCATTTATTAAACAAGTCACAAAATTTATGATTTCAACCGACAAACTTTTTAATTTCCCTTTTCATTTTCAAGAGCGAAAAAATATCAAAGGGTAAAGTTTTTTATTGTTTAGTAGAAATGGATTTTGTAGATTCTTTTATTAGATATTTTAGAGTTTTGTCATAAGTAAGATATAAAATGAAATTCTATAGTTTAGGTAACAATATTAATATTATGTTGAAATTTTGGAAAATTTACTAATTTTATATATATTTATTAGAAATATAATGGGTAATGAGAAAGCTGATGAATTGGCTCGAAATAAAGCGATGCATATCAGCCTCCCAATTTTTCAGATCGGTTACCACAGTCAACTTGATTGAATGACTGTTTAAACTATGGCTAGAAGAACAAAATAGTTTAGAATGAGTTGTGCTGAACAGTTGTCTCCATAGGAATAGTCACGGGGCATTTACTATTACGTAAACATGCCGTACTACTAAAACTGACAACGTAAACCGCTGAAAATGACGAGACAATTAAACATCTTTTATGTCACTGTCCTTCTAAATAAAAGATTAAAAAATTTCGGTGTTTATTTTGCAGGAGAAGGAAAAACCTGCTAATCTGACAAACTTTAAATGAAGTGGGATGGCACGATTCATGGTAAAAATTAGTATCGTTTCGTAAGAGGGTACAACCGTACAACGGACCGTACCGTCTACGTCTAGGTACTTGGTTTGGCCGTTTCCATTCCCCCCTTCTCAAACCAACCAACCAACCAACCAACTAAATTATAGTTAACTCTAGATATATTAATTGAAAATTAATAAGGATGTTAAAAGTAATAGTATAGCTACATAAAAGCTTCGCGTAACTCTACGAAGCACTAAATATCGTAACGTTTAAATTTGTCATTGCTTTAAAACCATTACTTAACGATATGAAATTAATAAAGTTTTCGAACCACATAACAAGTGGTAGCGTTATCCTGTCCCTGATTAATATCAGAAAATCAGTTTTTTTCAGCTACTCTTTCTTGTAAGTTCAATGTTCCTCCATATGACTAGATATATTTAAATTTACTTCATATAATCTCTATAAAAAATCGTAATTTCTATAAAAAAAAAACTGTATTTTTTGATTACTTTTAGAATGGCCGAGGCTAGCACGCTCTAATTTTCTTTCTCCTAAATATAATTTTTTATATATTTAATTTCTTCAAAATATTATCTACAATTGTATGGATTGTTACTGACAGAATTTTTGACAAATATAATTTATTTAGTTCACATTACATTAAATTATATTATGTATTAGAATATTTTGGTTACCCCATTATGAAATAGTTAAAATTCATCAAGTATAATTCAGGGTTTTTAATAAGTGATGTTGACATAACACCTTTTGTGAAACCACTTTATCAACATGTGAGACTTGAATAACTTTTCAAGGTAGAGAGTTTCCAAAATTTGGCTCTCATCCGCGGGGAGAGTTTAATTGCTTTCATCTTCATCTGTAGGCAATTTATTAATTAAATACCCTGGTCACTTGCTATCCAAATACTCAAAAACCAGCTTATAAAACACTACAATCTTAAATATACTTCAATTTATATATATTATTTTATGAAACAAATTTAATGTTTCTTCTTTTATATGTTTTCAATTTGTATTTATATAAGCATCGATATTAAAAAAAAAGTTTATAAATGTTGTAACGTGAAATATGTGTAGCTGCAACTAAATTCATTTAACTAAACTTAGTAATAGTAATCTAAGAATCTATAAAATGTAGCAATTATGCGTCAAATGAGAAAATTATTGAAAACTCTGTAAATTTACTTGTATTTGATTTAAAAAATGATTTTTTGTATATTTTAAAGTTTTCAATGTTTTTAATTGAATTTGTATATATTTAAAGGAAGACGGTTTTTCGGGATTATCCCAATTTTGAAGTCATTAACGCGGTGTCCCGAAAAAGCTTTTCAGGATGCTAAAGTTCGTCCTTGTTTGAAGTATATTGAAAGTTGATGGATGCAATAAATCAATAGAATTATTGCATTAGAAAATAATAAATGTTTACCCCAACAAGTGTGAATGTGTAATTTCATCAAAAACTATAGATTCTGAAAATAGTCAATATTTTCATGGATAAAAATCAAACTGGGAAAAGAGAAGAAAATTCTGGATATTTAAAAGAAAGAAATATAATTTTAAATTACATTTTACTTTTTTATATTCAACTAAAGTTGCTAAAAAAAGTAGAAAATGATTAGAATAGTAAGATAACTAAACCTGATAAATGGACCTTAAATGGAAACAGAATTTTCCACTTCAGTGGACAAGCAAATGAAATTGATTATTGCTAGAAACAGTAGAAGGAATTGTCCTTTTTTTTAAAAAAAAATGATTTTTTTTCTACTTTATTAATATATTTTTTTTTTATATGTTTATCGTGTATTTTGGAGACCGATTAATGCAATTCTATCCCCTACTAATTTAGAATGATTTGATTTTTAAGCTTCTGTAGAAGCTTAGGAACTTTCAGGCCTCTATACACTTGACCTCTTGAGAGTTCACTTTTTTGAATGGCAAGTAACATTTTTTATCTTTATTATGTATAAGCTGCTGACGATTAATGCAATTCTGTCCCCTAATAATTTAGACTTGGTTGACGTTCAAGCTTCTGTAGAAGCTTAGGATAGACTTGACTTGAGAAGTTCATTTTTTTCTAAATGGCGAATAAAATTTTAAATCTATCTAAACTGGTAATAATTTATTCAATTTCGTCTCCCACTAAATTTAGACTCATTTGATGTTTAAGCTTCTGTAGAAGCTCTTATCGATCCTGAATGGCGAGTAATGTTTTTGTTATCTATATATAAAAACTTCTAATGATAAAACTATAAAGTGCTCTAAATTTATAAACTATACATATACGTAAATGGTCATTATTGTACGCCCGAAAACTTTGATGGTATATAATTATAATTTTTTATACAATTTACAACATTTTCACTACAACACGAAAATTTTAATTGTGATTGTTAGTAATTTACAATAATTTCCTTTCTATACAATTAAATTTTTCTCGTTTTCCTTCTTTCTCAACTTCTTTTAAATTGCTAAAAAGACGTACCAAAAAAGAATTGTAAAAGCATAGCAAAAACATAAATATTATATATGTATACATTAAAGTCTATATCGCCCAACAGACCAGGCGACCAGCATAATTATATGCATATTTATAATTATATTTTAGTTTGGTTTCCATATTCCATATAAACATTAATGATTTTCTTAGTCCAATCAGATTTAATCAGAACACCAATTACGTGTAAAGCAGTTTTGTAATGTACATATTTTAATTTTTCTAAAACATACTACATAAAATATATTTATATTATGCTATGACATCAATTATGCTAATAAATATTTATATGATAACAAATAATTCATTGTACGCGCATAATATCGAATTTCATCGGATTGTTTATTTAATAATAGTATACAAAATATACCGATATATTTTGATCGATCACCCATCACATCACAGGTAATCGAATATTTTTTTATACATATAATAATAATTCCGTTGTGGTACAGTAAAATTTGCTTTTATAAAATTTATGCATAAATTACTTTTTCCATATAATATAAAGAGAAGAGTTTCCATTGCTTTTCAACATATAATAATAATAACAAGCCACAAAGCATAAAAAATTTATTTTATCGAAAAGCATAATTTACTGGCGTATGTTTACAAAAACAAACTAAAAGATAAGCAAAAATATTGTATAGAAATTAGAAATAGTAAACCGGTTTTATTTAATATATTTTATAAGTATTTGTATATTTAACAAGCTCTTAAAAATCCTAATATTTTATATAGCTATAGTCTAACTAAAGTTATATTTGCAAGTATGTGAACCATCAATATAACCTAATGTCAATATAAATTACAAGAAAAAGATATGGATCAAAATTTTGGATTTGTTCAATTTTTTAGTTTTCATAAGATATGCAGAATAATAAAGCAAAAGGTAACAAAAATGTAGTATATTCAGAATAGAAAAAATAAACTCATCATAACGTTACTGTACCGTAACGCTATAATTCATTACCACAGGTATTTCCAGTAACGTTACGGGGATAACCACTTGTCATATTCTATTCAGGTATGGACAAGGTGTATTGGAAACATTAAGGTTTATTGGAAGAAACACTAGAACATCTCCTCTGTTATTGTCCTGCAATGAAATATAATTGCGACTTACAGCAATTGGAGGTTTACTGTTTGACCGACAAGGAAGCTGCGGCCAGATTGAGACCGTATTAACTAACTGCGTTCATGAGAGCGATGAATTGGAATGGTTCTGCCACTAAAGGTTAGAGGCACAAGAGTAGAATGGTTTCGGAGTTTGCTTACTTCTCCTTCTTTTCAAACCGACCACACATGTTTCATTTATTTTTGGCATATTTAATGAAATAATAACTTTATAACGTTATTTAATAACGTTAAACAATATTTACTTATTATATCACTGTATCCGTAACAGAAACAAGTTTGAAATTATAAAGTCAATTTTTGTAAGTTTTATTTATTATCGAAAAATGGCAGATTGAAAGTCACACTTAATATGTTAATAATCGCAATTTTCGATTCTATATGGAATTTTTCGATCTTCGTTTGATATAAGCGTTTTCTTTCAATTATCGTCTTCATTTCTATAATTCTAAAAAAAAATCTGTTGCGATTTAAAATTAAACAAGTTCTTTATATTTAATGTTGTTAATTTACATAATTCCATCAATTTAAATATAAATGAATTTTAAGAATTTTGAAAAGTTAAATTCGATGTTTATATTTTATTTTTTATATAAAATTACTATGAGTTTTATTATTTACTATTTACGAAATAGTTTTGTTTTTATGGAAAATTTTCGTATACTTTTCCAGATTTACAAATAACTTTTTAATTAAATTATTTAGAATTGTTAAATGATATTCGGGTTTAATATTTGTATAAGGACCACTTTTTCATTAGTTTTACTATACTTATATAAAAAATATCTGACAATAATCTAGTCGTTCAAGTTCCTAATGGATTTTGAATCTATGTGCTTTGTACCGAAATCAGAGACTCGTTTTATATAAAAATCTATAAATACATAAACTTTTCGTTCCAATATTTAACATTTTATAACATTTTTGAATATATTTTATAAAAAACAGCTCATTTTAATGTCCTGAAACTCCTTTAAACCGCCGGAAGCCTGAAGAATATGTTGTTGATCATTAGTTGGTTCTTGATCACGATATGCCAGCTAGTGATTGTGCTCGAGAATCCCGTCGCGGGAATTCCCGGGAATTCCCGAGATAATTTCATTCCCGATTCTCGAGAATTTCAAATTCTTAAATTTCGGGATTCCCGATTCCCGTCGGGATTATTACTCGGGATTCGGGAACGGGAATCTATAAAATACACACAATTAACACACAATTATTTTTTTATAACTTTAACTATTTCAATGAAATATTTATTTAAAGTTATTATTTTATGGCATTGACTTTTGATTTTACTCTTACATGAGTCCTTTAACAATTTATCTCTTGATATTTAAGATTAAGTAGGTATAATATTTGTAAACTAGGCGTAAACTTATTTTTAAATATTTGTATTATTCATAATTATTTTATTATGGGTTTTTACTTAAGCATTCATTTATTTTCATTACTTTGTATAGGTCAATTTTTTTTTTATTCCTGGCCTGGTGGTATTTGGTATTTTAATTTCGGGATTCCCGAATCGGAGGTAGTTGTAACTTATGGTAATAATAATAATAGTCAATTAACAATTTGTGTATATGTTAAAAAGTTATTTTAATAAAAATGTTAATGTTATAGAATAAGAAATATATAATTAGGAATATATAAAAAAAACCAATGTTTTTCGTTCTTATTTTCTTAAATTTTTTCTGCTTTGATTAATTTTTTTTTTTGGAATCCCGAATCCCGAATCTCGAGATTCTCGAGATTTTCAAAAAGGGATTCCCGAATCTCGAGAAAAAAAATAATGGTTAATTCGGGAATTCCCGAATCTCGAGAATGAAAAAAGCTCGGGAAATCACAATCACTAATGCCAGCAATCATTAATGAGGGTACATGAATATGAGTTTCTAGAATATAAAAATCATGCTTACAAAGATCCAATTGAATTCCTATATTATTTGCACAGTCTAAGCTAGAAAGCTTGCACCAATAGAAGCATTTATTCTGAAAAATTAAAATCTTATAATAAACCGAGGATTATCAAACAATCGGCGCCACTTTTGGTCTAGATATAAAATAAATAAATGAAAAAAAGTAAAAATATATTTATATAAAGTTTGGTTCACAGATATACAAGGCAGTTATACAAAGTTAATTAAATTACAAAATCATGTATGGAGCTA
Source organism: Rhamphomyia laevipes (assembly GCA_963920725.1). Lineage (NCBI taxonomy): Eukaryota > Metazoa > Arthropoda > Insecta > Diptera > Empididae > Rhamphomyia > Rhamphomyia laevipes. Next base: position 39,188,852 of record OY987259.1, read on the forward strand.
AACTGCAATAGTCTGCTATTATAAAGCTACAAATAATAAATAAAATAAAATTAATGAAGAAAAATTTTACATAAATAATAAATGTTTCCATAAAACTGAGAACTATAAATAAAATTAATTATTTTTACAATCTGAAAAAATTGAAAATATTTTATTTACGAGGAAAAACAAAATTTTTAAAATTATTTAATTTTATTTCAATATAAAAATATTTACACTTTTTTTACAATCATGACGTGTGCATAATTTCCAATAATATAATTCCAAATATGAAAATTAAATCCGAAAATAAACACATATGTTTTTGAAATATTTCATTGTACAGTCATTTCGTTTTGGTCAAAATATTCATTATTTTTACAAATAATATTTGTCGGTAATAATTTGTACGAAATTATGAAAATACATAGAAATAATTAATATAAATTGAAGCTATTTCACGTTAAAATGCACCTATCTGGCACCTATCTAATTTAAACTAAATATTAAGCATAAAAATGATTTCACTTAATACAAATATCATTACAGGGTCTACCAAAAAAAATTCTATTTATGAATAAAAAATAATATCGGGAAAATGTCCACCACGAGCACAGTGACACAGATAAATCGTGCGGGCGAAATTTCTGCATAAATGTGGCTCTATCAAATGAATGACGCATTCGATATTAATTGCGTTAAATTGCATGGTCTTGGTGGCCAATGACTATCACCTCTTCACGAAATTAATCGTCGAGCAAGTTTTTTTTTTTCAATAAATGGCATGTAGACTGTAGAGCCATTCTGTTGAACTACAAGTTGTTAATATTAATATCATCAAAAAATTGATTATTAAAAAACCAGTACTTTGGTTTAATAGCTTATAATGCTTGGAAGCAAAAATCGTTAATTCCTCATTGTGGACCAGGTTGTTAAGAACATCGTTATACCAATAAACGTGGGTTCTCTGCAACGTTATAGCAATATTTTCGGTTAAACGGCCAGAACGAGCACATATTGATGTTATTATATTTGCTACTTAACCAGTGGAACTCGAATTTTTACACTAAATTTCTAATTTCAGGTTTAGGTGGACGATATTGCCTACCAAAAATATCGCGAATTTTACTTCACAGATCGACTATTTTTATAAACAATTTTATTTATGTATTTTTTTATTATTCACTATTTAAATAAGTGAATAAGTAAATTTTTTCGATAGGCTTACTTTAAAGTTGAAATATTTATTAATGGTCAAAGTAAGCCCTTCATAGTCCATTGTAAGTGTCCGCAGTAATGTTATATGTGGGTGACAGTAGAAAATTATAATAAATTCAGCAAAATGGGAGATAAAATTAAATTTGTAATATTTCGTAATATTTCTTTATTATAATATATTAAGGAAATCTTCACTAATAATCCTAATCCAATCAATCAATTGGAAGAACATATAATTAAGATAAGAATAAATTTTTAGCTTTTATAGATAAACCATAAACGAAATATAATTTCATGATTTCACTAAATAGCTAATATTATGATTACTTTTAATCAGCGATTTCACTTCCATTACTGATAAGTTAATCAGAGAAATTTTGGCGTTTAAAGATTTTATCAGAGATTCAGAAAAATTGTCCACAAAAATTTATAAAATTATTTTGACTTTGAAACTTTATAAGTTTAATCGCTAGTTAAATCTGAATCGTTAATTAAGTTATACTATTAACATAATAATTGTGAAACTGAACATAAATATGATACAGTTTATAGAAATAAAGTTTTACTGATGCAACAAAACTTTATGTAGCTTATAATTATTAACTCCAGTCATCATACATAAAACAATTGCTCGGTCAAAAGTAAGATGGCGGGTAAAGATTAATACAAAAACTTAAATTCACATTTACTAATTATATTTCATTTAATAATATTAATTTTGAAGGAGATGGATTGTTAATTATCGCGGTAGAAGTAGGAGCATTGAAAAAATGATGGATTTAACAAAAAAATCCTTTGAAGATACATAGCAGGGATACTTGCTTTCTATAGTTAAGTTTACAATCTTTTATTAGCGACTAATGATTAACTTAATTTCGATATATCAAATTTCGAAAAAGTGTTAAACCATCGCATGTAGAGTGTCACGTAGACGCCGTTTCACAGCAATTTCGGAATGTGGTATAAATTATGGAAATATCATCATATTTCTTTTATGTTAATAATGGCTTTGAATTATATTAAGTGCAAATCGCTAAGTGGACGTAATACTATCAAATTTCTGTTTTGGTGAGTTGGCCTGGGCTATTATATATTCCCAGGTATTAATGTCAACAATAATATTTAAGTAGATATTATTATGCACTCTAAATATAAAATTACTATTTAATTTTAGATCGATATCAATATTTTCTCAGGTCAATGAAATCAAAAATTAATGCATCAGCGCAAAAACACATTTTTCTAATAATAGTTGCAATTATTGCAAAACCTTATCATTTGCAAAATTATATTATATGATCACATTTCTATTAATTCTGAGTATTGCAATTTGACATTGACTCATAGTGTCGTAAATTATTATAATTTGTGGTTTACAATTTTAAAATTTCATTTATTTATCATCATAAAATCCTATACGAAAATATTTTATTCATATTTATTTATTTAAAATAATTTTAAAACGCCATTTTCAAAATTTTATTATTAGCCATTAATTTTAAAAACCCATAAATTCATCCTATAAACTTGGGTACAAGGAAATTATAAATACATCAGGTCATAAAAAAAAATGTATTTATATATAATCAAAAATTTATGATCATGTGATTTTAAAATAACAAAATAAACAAAACCATAAAAAATTCATAAAGGTAATAATTAATCTCAATATTTATATGTAGATGTAGAAATATGTTATGTTAGCATAGCAGGTAGAAATTCCACAGCCAATTAAGAAACTCAAATAAATCTGGTGAATTGTCAAATTCTTTAGAATTCTTTTGAAGTCTTTTGGACTGTAACAATGTTAGTAAAATATGTGGGAAGATGTAAAAAAAAAGGAAATTGGTTTTTATTATTTTATTACTTTTTCGGGATTGGATTTTAAACAGATTTAAGCAATTAGAAATAATAAAAGAATGGAAACAAATGGTGGACTTTGAATAATATTGTAAATTTATTTATTGACTAATAAATTTGTTTTATTTTTACGAGATAAGTCAATAAATATTAACATAATCTGAAAAATGTAAATTTTAAATTTAGATATTTTGCGCAATACTTTAATTTTCTATTGATTTTAATTTTCTATTGAATATAGATTTAATAGCTCTCCTATATGAACCTATTTATAATAAAAAATTAAGATAACATTAGAAAAAATGGTTGATTAGTTAACTACCTAAGTTAATTCATATGCATAATTCATTCTACTCTCGAATTGATGACTTATTTTAATCTTCATTAAATCTAACATCTCCATTTCCATAATAAACTGTATCAGACAATATCCTACAGCTTGAGTAGTATGCATCAGATCAAAACAAAGAAATAAGATTTTAATTTAGTATATTCTTAAATTTTGCAACAGAATCCTATCTTCAGCAAAAAAAAAAATCTCCAAATATTCTGCATCTTCGATTTATTGAAGGCCCAGAAAAGTAAATTTTGTGTTAAAATGCGACAGTTCAGATTCAGATTCCTATAGTGGACACTTAAGTGTCAATGATTTAGAGCCTATCGCCAAATTTAATTAGTTATCAAATTCTCTTCATTTATGATATGATATGCTGACGAAAAGATTTTAATTTCTTGACTTACAGGTTACTTATGTTATTCTTCATCTAATGCTATCCGAGTAACAGATTATATTTCATTTTATTCTCCATAGTTTTCGTGGTTAGAATTTGAGTTGTTTGTGATTTTTCTTATGTTCATACTGGAAAGATATCCATATCACTCTATAGGTTACTTAAACCAATGCTGTACTGATTCGATAAAAGTTATTACAGGAATTGTAAGCACAATTTGTCTACACTCTCCTCGAAGTATTCCTGTTCTGGGTTCTGATTGTAAAATTAAATTTATTAGCTATAATCACTTATTATAACCGAAGTTGCAGTGGAGTGTAGCCACCCCGTTTCACGAATTATATCAGCATTAAAAAAATATGGTCTGTTTTGTTGTTTCAGATATTTACTTTTTTTAAATGTTGCTCTGTAGTTTCTACAACATTTATATTATATTTGTTGAAATGAAATCGCAAAATACGACGTCGCGTCATTTCAGTATTATGTTAGCGTCGTCCGTCTGTTAAAATTAAAATAGAGGCGGCGAAATTCATGTAGTTATACAAAAATTATGATTTGATGAAATTTATATGCGAATTTTACTTGAAATTGAAAAATATAATAGAAATTATTATAATTATGAATTCAATTCATATAATTACAATTATTAAAATTGTTATTTATAATATTATGCTTCAGATATGATGGATGACCTAGTAATATATTTTGAATATTAGAGAGTTCTCTCATATTCAAAATTCATATACTTATAAAGTTTTTATATAAAAATTAATTTTCAAATAGAATTCATAATATTCACAATAATTTATATGCCCTGAAAACAGCACCTATTTAAAATTGAAGGTTTTTTTTTTTAACATAAATATCACAATTCACAATTCGGCAATGAGAAATATATAAAATAAAGCAACTTTTTAAAGTATATGATGTATACAAAATTTTCTAAATAAACATAGCATTATTTTAAATATCAATGTTGCCAAATTTCATTTTATATATATTTTTTATTTTTCTCCCCATAACGACAGAAATTTTTCCACTTCTGCCAATAAAATTATCTATAGATACATACTGTTAGCATACCAGATACAACATATATGTATGTAGTATCTATCAGATACCATACACACAACATATAAATTTATACAGTTTAAATTTGTTTTTTTTTTTCGTATAGAGAATAAGAGGACAACAAAATGAATAATAATAATAAAAAAAAAATATAATTATATATACAGAAATTTTATCTACAGGGGCAAAGAGATGGAACGTAATAAAACGTAATCCATTATGAAAAAAGGTCACTGCGATGTTGCCAAATTTATTTATATTTTGTATCTTTAAGTTATTTCAATGATTGTGTTTTATTATATGTATGTTTGTTTGGTGTGTTCAGATAATTTCATATTTTTTTTTGTGGAAAGATATTTTTTTTTTTCATATTTCGCCTAACAAAAAAATATTATGAAAATAAATTAAATAAGAAAAAAATTATGATAAATGTTATACATATTTTTTTTAATACAATGGCGTTGTTTAATTTTTGTAGTTATTTACATTTAAATTAGATAATTTGTAAGAATTTGTTATTAGCTAAGTTAAAGGCTAAAAATAGTATAGCTAGATTATTTTAAAGTTTAATGAATATACTAAAATTTAAAGGTTAAGTTAAATTGTTAAGCACTACAGAGTCGATTTTTCATATTTAAAATTAGTTTTTCGTTTTCCCATTACCAATTAGGTAGCTTTACTAAAATAGTAATGTTAACTTTAGATTGTTAAGAACTTTATTTTAATGTAACCAACAAAATATTTAATTAAATTTATTTTCAAATATTAATTTTAAATTATTGTAAATTTTTTATTATAATTTAAAATTCTAAGTAAATTTTTACAAAATCACGTAAAGTTTTTTGACTTTTTTATTCGTTTCTCTTTTATAGTTTATCGAATGAAATCTTTTTGAATTTAGAAAATAAATTGCGCATATATAAATATGTATTACGTATTATAGCCTTTTACCCCGACACCGACCCCAGACAAAGCAAAATAATATACGATACAGAAAAATTGTATAAAATAAAAAAAATAAATGTTAAAAGACATTTTGATAAAAGGGTCCTCAGTTTTCGTATTTCCCTTCAGACTTCAGACTGAAAGCAAAAATCAGGCATAAATTTATCTATACATGATGTATACCATAGAACCCATATGAGAGACCGATTAATTCATTCGCCCTTTTAGTTACATATATAAAAAAGAAATATTCTGCTGCCTCTGATGTTTTGTGTTGTTGTGGTGGCTGGGTTTCTTTTTTTTTTTAATATGAATTTGTTTGTGTTGTTGGAAATTCATATTGAAAAACTGTGAACCCTTCGTATTTTTTGAGTCTTTCAATATAAGAATTAATTTATATGGCGTAAGTGGAAACGAGAATTTAGTTTTGAAATTTTAGTTTTTTTCATATATAACAACAAAATGGCAGCAACTTTAGATTATTTTGGTAATTTAATAAATGGATATTTCAAAAATTATATGATTATGTAGTATTAAGCAACATTAAAGACTTATACAAGGAATATTTAGTACTGTTTAAAAAAAAATTATGTATACCTATATTAAATTATTACTAGAACTATTAGTCTGAGTCTAAAAATTACGTTTTTGTTTAACAACATCAACTGTCATTTATTAACTGGATGAAAATATCGAAATTTATTGTAGAATGCTTGGTTTCTCCTCCTGTTTTATTGATTGTTGGCTAAGAAGTATGGTTCTAAATATTATAAAATCAGCTATAGCACAGAAAAAGAATAGAAAATTTGAAAATACGAGCCTATAAATCCGAAAGAATTAACGATAAAGTTGATGCCTTTATTTTAACACCATTTTGCTTAACAAAATGCCATTAAACATTAAAATTAATTGCGTTGAGTTCATTTCAGACTAATGAAGTTTTTGAAAAATAAGGCATTCATTGTTTTACCAGAATACTAATCAGAAATTTTTATCAACAGTAGTGAAAAGTTGTTAGCAAAATGCCAATTTTTCATAAATCAAGATATATTGTTTACAGACACTTTCTTCAAGCGACACTATCTATACATACGGAATATTTTTAAAGTTTTCATGTTACGGAGGAATATTTTTTCAGGTTTGCAAACGAATTAATTAAAAGAAGAAATGAAGAAAAAGAGGAATAAAAAATGCTTCCAATGAAGGAAACGCGGTATGTTAAATACTATTTGCTATATAAATCTCATTATAGCGTAGTGCCGGTAGCGTATTAGTAGGGTGCTATGCTGTGATGCATTAGGTCCCGAGTTCAACTTCAGACCCAGACATCGAAGTCGCTTTAAGTAAACTAAGCACTAAGCTTTAAAATGAATGTACCAGTAATAAAGTTTGCAATATGTTATTGACTGGGACATGTTTAAGACTGGGAAAAATGGTAACAATTGTGATAATTGACTAACAACAAATGTCTCACTATTAAAAACCATTAGCTTGTTGCAATTAAATGTTTCTTAGGTATATAAAGAAACGTATTGTTTGGAATCCATATAAAATAAGTAGAACCAAATTGGCAATAAAATGTTACGAAACATCTTGGTGGAAGCCAAGGCTCGATTTGGACTGTAGCGCCATTCTATTTATAAATCTGATTATTGCCAGGAATTGACATATATGAAACAGTGTATAATTATGGAACTGTTCAGCATAAATATTTTAAATGTAATTTTACCCCTATAACTTGTAATGAAGGCTTATTTTAAACGACTCATTTTTTTCTTATTGTGAATTGGACCGAAAAACACTCATTACTACTCTTATATGATTGGAAAGAAAGCATCAGGTATGCTATCACACAAAATCTTTTTGGGATAAACCATGTACCAAAAAAACAAATGGTATAGTTATGAACAAACCAATGGTTCGAATGTCACAGATTTTTCATAAAAAAGCATATCAACTACGCACGCGAAGGAACAGTGGCAAATCCTGATGCTCCAAGGATGCTGCAGCCATTATGGAGATCTGTGTATAAAACCTAACCTCGCCGTTTCCTAAATATAATGTGGCCAGTAGCAATACCGGTATATGGGAAGTAACAAGTAAAACCAATTCATAAGGTAAGAAGGATGTGTCGATGTGTTGTAGACAAAAGTAGCCTTCAACTCTAAATTCAACGGGCCCAAGCTACAACGTAGCCACTCAGTAGCTTAGCCACTCGTAGCTTAGTCACTCCCAAAACCAATATAATTTTTTAAACATCTATAAGTATCTTAATCAGCAATTTAATATTATTAATGAGTCATCGAGACAATCATTAATAAGTCGAAGACTTGTAATCGTATAATTTATAATTAAATGACAACTTTCTTAAATTAGCATGGCTTCTTCATTATTATTATACCAATGATTTATTCATAGCACATTCCGAATGTGTTATTTAAAAGTCAACTAAATATTGATAAAAATGTTTGTAAAAACAATTAAGAAACCGATTTTTTTAAAATCTTTTAATCATCTTAGATGATGTTATACAGAATAAATCAGATTATTATTAAAGAACTTCTAGTGTTGACAAATACAAAATTATGCTGGTCCTGCATGATGATGCAATCAGAGAAAGCAAATGCAATTTATTTATCAATTAAATTTTCTATGGATGATTTTGAAAATTTCGAAGTTGTAATGGTAGATAAAACTAATACCATAATTTTATAAGAGTTTCAAATTTTATACATTCAATAGACTGAATTAATTCATGTACTTGTTAAATATTTGATTAGAAAATATAGAAAACAGACATGTACTTTAAATGTCTACAACTCCAATTTAAATAAATTTGACTGCATGAGTAAACAAGTCCAATTAACTGGATTCAGTCAAATAGGTGTTTTCCAGAAATCATAGCTAATTTAATCAGATGCAGAAAGAAGAAAGATATAACCATGATATAATAATTGAAATAAACAGAGCAAGCATTAGAGAACCTATGATTACTGCCATTAAATTCAAAATGATTTTATTTAAAGTTAATAACGTAGTACTGACATAATCGTTGCTAATATAAATATAATAAAGTATTATATAAATCATAAAGTGTGTATAGGTAAATGAATGAGCTTGAAAATGAACCGCCATGAACATTCTATTAATTGGTTGAAATCTTCATTAATTCATTTGTGAAATACTTCCCTATAAATGTTTTGTGATCTAAAACACGTACTAAGATTAATATGAATATTTCTATATGCAGAATGAATTTTGCTATTATAAATCTTGGCCATCGACAATTAATTTATTAGCTCCGTGAGTTTCTAGTTGCAAAAGAAGTAATATATTCATTTATGGAAACCTTAATTGGGTTTCACCAGCTTGTATTTGGTATAGTGCATAATCTACGAAAACTCTTCTGCATTGAATCCAATCTAATGACCACGGCAGTGTGGAGACCATATACTTGGCTTGTGTATTCAACGTTAGGCTTAACAAGTAAAGTGAATAAAGATGTAAGAATAATGGATGCTTAAATTCTTAACTCTTACCAAAATCTTTAATATTAAATTCGCTTTCCAGATTATAGTAACAAAATGCAGCTTAAAAGTAATTTTGTTATCAAAAAGTACTATTAACATCTTTATACTGATTGACTATTTTGATTATGTCATTATCAAAGTACATATATAAATTGCTGTCAATATTATAGTACGATGAGTCGATGAGTGCGGTAAGTAATTAATTGTCTTTATTTAAAAATATTTTTTTTAATATTCTAAGTTCACTAACTTTTAAATAAATCTAGGTCCTCTTGATATATATAAGAGCCACATAGTATTGTGGGGAAAATGATCAAGCTAAGCTGATGTAAGTTTACATCATCTTTTTCGAAAGAACTAGCCGAGTATGACCTAGAAATGTAATCTTTACAGTATACTTTGCAATTAATATCGGATTATTTACAATTTATCTTCTATCATTTAAAAGTATAATTAAATTACGAAATGTATCCGTAAATCGGATTTTTGAACCGCAATATTTCCAAAAGATACTTCACTTAGAAAACATATCATTCTGATAATTATTGTAATTACTATCTATTAGAAATTTAATAAACTCAAGATAACACTTAATAAATTTTAAATCATTTCTTTACAATGTCGATTTTTTATAAGATAATAGATAATTGGATGGAGTTAGGTACTTATAGGATAGTTGTTCATATTAATTCATTTTTTTTCCTCTTTTTATAGAAAAATAATTATATATTACTTTAATTTAATTTATAATTGCTAATATCTTAATAAACTATATAAAACAGTAAATGCTGCAACGCTACGACATTTATATCATGGCGCCTGTTTCCTATACCATACAAATTGTATAATAGCAATAGGTAGTTTTTAATATAGAATTTTAAATTTTAGTATTGATAGAGCTATAATTATTTAATTAATCTCATAAAAAAAACTTTTTTATAAATACCCTCTTTCCCAACGTTGTTAATACTATTATATAATGAATGCCCCAAATAATTTCATAAAAAAAAAATTATTACATTTTTATATTTTCTAATCGTCAAACAATTTTTTTGTTTCTATATCTAAAATTTGGCAACATTGCTTTTACGAATTTCTTCTTTTTTTTTTTTTTACTTGGCTATATTTGTATTAATTTCATATTTTTTATAGCTACAACAACAAAAAACCTACACATACTTCTATAATTTACAATATCTACTCAACATATTCAACATTCAAACCCAACAAGCATTCTTCACAGTGTGTAAATAGAAATAATACAAAACTCGATGATAACAAAACAACAACAACAACAAAAAAAAATGCTACGAAAGCAAAAATTTAAAAATGAAGTGAATTGAAAAACATACGCACAAAAACAAAATGATTAAAATAAATTTTCAACTACTACTTACTACTACATAGCTACAAACTACTACACATAACCACATAAACATCATAAATAATTGATGCAAAACAAAACAAAACAACAAAAAAATACGGCGTTCTATTTCGTATTCAACCAACATAAAAAATCGATTCTTCTTCGTTGTGGCGGCCTCAGTATTAAGTTTTTTTTATTTTGTGTTTATCGACGTCGCCGTCGTCGCTGTATAATAAATTTCACGAAATGTATACGATGATTTTAACGAAGATTACCGAATTTTATCTTAAATTTAGATAAAAAATATATCATAAAAAAAAAAAACATAAAATATTGTATCTATAAGATACAAAATTTAAAAGTATTTTTTTCAACAACAACAAAATCATAAAATTGCGAAAGTTCAGTACTTTTCTGATGTATACTATACTAGCGAGCTATAAACGAATTCTTCATAAAGTTAGGTTATTTAGAAATTATACTTTTGTAAAATTATAAACTAAAACAAACTTAAAACTAGTTTTTTTATTTAGTTTATGATTTAACTTCATATTTGATTTAAGTAGAGAATGTGGTCTTTAAAAACTTTATAAATATTTACATTTCGTTGTTGACGTTGTGTATGGAAAGCAAAATAATTTAATATTTTATGACTTTTATAAGGGGGGCATCGGGTATTGTATGTATATATAAAATTAAATTAAATTTGAGAATATGCGCCGTTGCGTCGCGCAATATTCAAATACATATACAAATTATACGTAAGCATTAGAATTCATATCATCATACGTTAATATTTGAGAAATATGCGATATAGAATTTAAGAATTCCAAATTTAATTGGGTTGGGTTGTTGGATAACCGGAGATATGATGCTGATTTTTATCATAGAATATTTTGTCTATATTATTGCTGCTACGCAAAAAAAAAATAAAATCACGCACATATCAAGCAATAAAGGAATGAAACTCGCGCTTGATGAATTCTCAGACCATGAGATAAATTATTACGCGTCAGCATACAATATTATATGTTTTGTTGTAATTTTATAAGCGATTTTAAATGCATTAACGTAATAAGATTGTTGGTTGGGGTAAAAATGAAAATTATATAGATTTTGACATTTTTAATGATGTCCTATACTTTTCCTTTATGATTTTAAAATTCAAAAGCTTTTATATTATACATCTGTAATATTTGCTACCGAAATTTTCTACCTGTTAATATACAACATAGAATTTGTATAGTTTTAACCGCTCAAGCTCGATTTTTAAAAAGAATTATTTAAATTTTCTTGTTCAGTCCAGATGGGAACATTATATGTCCTCTCTGAAATTGAATTCGTGACATTTTACTGCAATTTGGACCTACTAAGTTGATGTAGATTCTGAAGTATAGTTTCTTTTTAGTGGAAAAGAAACTTTTAGTTACAACCAGGTTAAGGCTATTTGTTCAATAAATGATAATTTTTCCCAGTATTAAAATTTGAAGTATATATTGTAAATTTTATTACGTAATATTCATATTTAAAGCTGATTATTACGTAATATTCATATTTAAAACTTAAAGCGATATTGAACCCTGGAATTGAACCCGGTACCTAATTCATCACTAAATGGCATTCTACTCTATATATCACTAAGCCACCGCCAGTTAATTAAGAAAAATATTTAGTTTCGCCATCTAAAATAACTGCAAAGTTTCCAGACAAAATTCTGGAAAACAGCTTCTATCCTAGACAAAGGAAAATAGCTACTATCCAATTACATTTCTACAATATTTATTTTATAACACTAATTGGATTGAAAAGTTTAGAAAATTTTAAAAATCGTGGCATCATTTAACTTCGAAAAATTTATCCTTTCTAATTACTTATAAGATTTTCTAAATATTGAAGATAAACTTTGGTTAGCTACGACGTCTAAACTGCTAATGACATAATTAATTGATTGTAACAATTTCTTCAATTAATTAATTAACCACGTGGGAACAACCAATGAATATGGAATCATATAATCAATCTTGTTGGTTTATTTCAAATCTATCATTAAAAACAAATATTAATTTATTAATTTCTTTCATTTCCTTTTTAACATTTACTATCTAAAAATTAATAATTAATTTTATTTAAATAATAATACTTAAAAATGGAGAACAAATTAATTTTGTTTGTTTGTTGCTAACTTCTTAATATTAAAATTTGTTTTAAATAACACTCCCAATTTCGTAAAACTTGGTAAAAATAAAAATTGGTTAATTTTTCCCCTTCCTTCAATTTGACCACACCTTAAATAAAACGAAAATATACGAAATATATTCTTCTTAATCTTCGATTGGATAAATGTATTAAGAAGGGGAAGTCGAATTATTACGAAGTTATTTAAACCGAAACAAATGAAAATAAACAGGTTTCAGAGCAGATTGCAGAGCCTATATAATTGTTGTATTTGTATTTAAAAACTTTTCGGGAGAAATGTAAAAACTTTAAACTTTTATAGCTTTTTTGGAGAAATAATTATAAAAAGCCTATATATTAATGAATGGAATGAGATAATAGAAACATTGGATACAGAGATACAGTATTATATGAAATTGATGTGTTCGCAGAAGCTTTTTTCTAGAACGAAAGCATAATTAATCATTTATACAAAATGTGAAGTAATGTTTAAGGTTAAATTTGATAAATGAAATGAAAATGAAATATATTTTGATAGATAGCTTTTGTACATGGGGGGTTACAACGTTTAGGTGTGTTGGAAAATATGTGAATGTGAATAATTTACATTTAGCATATGATTACGAATTGTCTCTATCGACTATCGGTTGGTTGGTATTGGTATTTACAAAACCTGCTAGAATTAAATTATTCTGAACACGGCAAGTGAATAACTTTAATGTTCATACAATTTCTTGATTTGTTTTCCATACCTTAACCCTTAACAGACCAATATTATAAAGATTGTGATATAGAACGCTATCAACTACATAAAAAAATAACAAAAAAGGATTTACATATATATTTCCGGAATTGCGATGTGTTATGATTTGAGTCACTATGATAACTTCGTAATTCCCGGGACTATATAATGATGGTTGTGTTTATAAACACGATTCTGATGGGTCAGTAATTTACACGCAGATTATAGCCTGTTTAAAAATCTCCGCTTGAAGAAAAATCAGTATTCAAATGTCACATTGATTGTATTTTTTTATTTTTAAGATTCTATATTCATTAATTAAAGAAGTTTAGTGATTTATCAACTTAAAATAATGTTTATTGTAGAATTTACATTTAAACTGGAAAAACTCATAATTAATATAAAAAAAACCAATTGAAAGATATGACGAGTACTGATATACAAATGAATTGTTAAAGTTTGGTTTTACACTTTTTTTCTGTTTTAATAAAATTGTATATTTTTCATTTAGGTAAGATACTATAATAAAATATTGAAAATGTGTAAAATTTTCCTTTCAGTACATTCAGGAGAAATACGGAAAATATATTTTAGATTATATAGAGTTCTTGGTTTAACGAAAATTTTCTTAAGCACAAGATGTGGGGAAGAGGAGGAAACAATAAAACACATCCTCTTTCACTGACATGCGGCAAAATATAGAAGATTTAAACACTTTGCATATCATTTTTTGACTGACATATAAGAGGCGGGCATGTGGAAGTCCGCTGGGCAAACAAGTTTGTTCCTTTTTATATAATAGCTCTTATACTCTGCAATTCAGACTTGCATTTCACATTTAGCATACATATTGAATCGAAATTGCCATCGAAATTCGGAATGCTTACAGTGTTTTGATCCAGGTTTAGTAAAACGAAAACCATTAACTGAACGTTATAAATTTCTCAATTTTGTAGTAAATTCGTAACAATAAAGTCTATAATAGCTATCCTAGCTCTGTGAATACTCAATATTGCGTAGCATACGCAATATCGCGTGTATTTTGCAAACCTTATCGCTGGTATAATTTTGTCTGAAGTTATAATTGTGCAACAACGTTTCTTAAGCTCAAAATCTACTAATTTGGCTAAATGTCTATTGTATTCATTAAAAAGTATTGAAAATGGATTCCATTTGATTGTAATTTAGATTTTCACAAGCGTTCGATAGGTTTCCATGTATAGAATTTGTTAATTATGTTGTTTTGGTAATCTTTGATATAAAAGTTTTCTTGGTAAGGGGAAGATGGGGCTTGTATTATTAGGATTAGACTCGATTACTAATGTATAATAGTATTATTTTTCATAAATATGTGTCAAATTGTTTTTGATATACTGCAGAGGGTACCTGGGGGTATCAATTTATTTGATCCTTATTATTTTTATTATTTATTATTAATGGTCTATCAAATATAATTTAATGTACTCGTATTTATTAATATGAATTCCGTCTCCGTGAATCATCTTCAATAATAAGATATAGATGAAGTAATTTGAGTAATTTTATATTTTTCTGGTTATTAAAAGAACTTTTTTAATATTTTAGAAGAGAATAATTAAGTAGCCAGGCCATAGTTATAAAAGAAATGTGTTGTTCATTAATTAGTCCAATTTTATATTATATGCGATTGTGATATAAGATTTCCTTTCTTATCATTATCATAAAATAGACTAGACTCTCAGTACAGCGATGATTCATAAGATTTGTGTTTCGTAATTTCCCATTCCAGAGACCACATTATAATACCAAGAAAGAATGGAATTATTTAATTTATTAAAAATGCTTAGAAAGGTTAAGAAAATTTTTAATTGTTTAGTTTTATCAAAAATATTATTGATATGATCCTTTTTTAACTTCATATATGTTAGCATTCCTGCCAATCTCTAAATAATAGAAAAATTTATTTTATTGTAGTTTCTAGGTTGGTTGTTAGTATTACGGAAAAATTTGGGTGTAAAAAGATTGAATAATGGTGAATACAAAAGACGCACTAATAATAAAACCAACAATTTAATATAAAACGAGGAGATTAAAATTATTAGATTTGCAAAGGCTCATCGATTATGCGAAATGAAACAATCACAGCTAGATGGCGTCCAAAAGCCAAAATAAATAGATAATTTTGAAAATGAGAACAGTAGCACATAAGAATAAGAACAATAGCATAAAATCGTGGTCGAATATAAGAAATGAGTAAATAATGCCAAATGGAGAGCATCGTTAGTTTAGTCAGACTTTAATTAAGCTTCATTTGATTGATTTCGTGATCATTAATATGAGCATTAAAACAAAATCTTAACGACAATGCATTTTAAATGTAAATTATATATGCAAAATAAACTTAACGAAACTGAATTAATATGATTTTTGAGATGTTTCTAAACTTAAGACAACCAATCTACGAATAAATATTATGCAATTGGTCTATCGTTTCCAATTGGTTATGGGGTAAATGGAGGTGCTTTAGAGGGTAAAAATCTCTTACATCTATATGTAGTCCGCGTGGGGTTCCATAGTGTCTTTTCGAAGACTTTCCACTTCCCCTCAAAGAAAAAAACATATGATAGTCAATTAAAAAGAAACATTAATTTTGACAATATTTGCTTCATTCAAACTTATGTTTTTTAATTGCTTTCGCTTATAATTACAAAACATCATCATAAGGTCAAGATATTAATGTTAATATCTGAAAATAATATTTTTACTTATATTTAAGGAAATTAATTTAATAAGGAAATTAATTTAATAATTTTGTTATATTTTATTTATATCCGGTGAGTTTATTTATTTATACAATACTCAAAATTTTTGTAAAAAGAAAATTAACTTCTAACTTATTCATTAAAGCAGAATAAAACACTAAGGTACAAAAAAATGTGTTAGAAATAAAAACACTCCTTCAATTATTTTTTTTAACAAAGCTTCGTTAGGGCGGAAATTCATTCCTCTTTTTTATTCAATTTGTTTTATATTATACTTCAAAACCAAACCAGAGTATAAAAAAATATATAATTTTTTTTTTGTATAAAACATTCATACATAATATAAACATACATATTTACATATAATATGAACACACTTTTTTTGTTGTATCTACATCTACATGTCTACACCACATTTGCTTTTTGTGTAGCTTGCTGAGCTGCTGCTACACCAGGAATAAAAAACATGCTTTTTTGTTTGTTCATGAATAATGTATATTTACACAAAATACACTCTAACTATACGTGATACCAAAATATTCACCCTATTTTTTTACAAGGAGCAAAATATTATATATAGTAAAAATTCATTTTCTTTTAGTTATCAGTAAAATGCTGGCGCGGTGGTAATATTGTCTATTATAGAAGGGTATAATTTTATATATTAAATAAAATAAAAAAAAAGTTTAAGGGAGTAACTTTCACTGTACAAAAATTTTTTTTTTTTTTATTTTTGCCACGAATGTAACTTTAAGAGCTCAAGTTGTTTATTGGCAATCAGTGTAATTTATAGCCAACAGGAAATTACGCCCTTAGAGAAAATTTTTATATATATTTTTTAAATTATATTTAGTGATAAACATTTAAGTTTTTATTCTTATAATTTTAAGATTTTATTGATTTTATTTATTGTAAAGTTTAATATATGGTATAATGTAAAAAGTGATTACGCTGAAAATATGAATATTTGCCACCTAAGCAAAATTCAAGTTAATATGAAGACTACCATCGTTACCATTTTACGTTTTTTCTATGGGTTTATTTGATAGATAGAAAGAGAAAGAGGAGTAGCACTCCTGAAATGACTAACGCATTCAGATCATATAATTATGCCCATATTATAACCTGAAAGTTATTGAAGTTTATATCTCGGCGGTTGACTGAGCCACTTATTTTACAGAATGAACTTTATGGTTGGTTGCCATTAAACCAAAATGAAAAGAAAACATACCGACGCATTTCGTTCAATTTAGTAGCAACAGAAACGTATTTAAGGTAGTGACAATGACACAGAAAGTGTTCGATCATCAGTGTATAAGTTGATGCATTTTATTCAAAATTTATAAAATTAGTAATGTAGCGACTCCATTTCTAAACGAAAATCTAATCGGCTCTTAGTCTAAGAGCCGTCTTAGTCTAAATATAAAACCTACTAACCAATTATTGAACTCTTTAATAAACATACAAACAATTTCAGTTATAGGCCCACGTAAAAAAAGCAAGTCATTTCAAAATTCTTAAGGTATTATACTCAGCACCAAATTTCCTTTTTTTCTTATTTCCGTAGATCGTTTTCTTTTTCACTTCACTCTAAAAGGTTTACGTGAATTTCTTTTTTTATCTCAAAAATATTCTAATTTAAAAATGAATGAATTCATTATCAAGAAATAACAGAACAGAAATAAAAAAATTAACCATCCTAATCGTTATATAATATAGATAATAGTATATGACCAGAGAATCGTCATATAGATAAGACTTTTGTTTAAGAATGGGTAACAAAGCATTCCAGTATATACAAACTACCTATTATCGGCATCATCGCTGATGATTCTAATTATTGTACGGGGTCAAAAATAAATCCATCAAGATGTAAAAATCGCTTATTCGTTTGTGATTATCCTGGTATATAAAATATTAAAAGAACCACTCCGGATTCATCTTTTGGGGAGTACGATATTAAAACTCTGAAATACCTGTAATATATTAAGTGAACTTTAAAAACTCTTTCATTTACTGCTTGAATTTATTTTAGCATTGATAAAAATCAATAAACGATTTTGTACTTTGTAAGGCTAAATAGCCTTTTTGAAGTGTTTAAAAGGATAGGGAATTCTTACCCCGATGTACTGAAGCCTTATTAAAAGACCCATTGTAATTTCCAATCGACTATACAATGATAGATGAATATCATTGTATAGAGCGTATCGAACCACCTCATATATCCCGCCTTCTTCCGCGAAGTTATCCAGGAAGTATTTTTTTCAAAATTCTAAACTTTCTTTATTGGACCCAGGGACTGTAGCACAGATATACACCTTTTTAAGTATCAGTGTGGTTCGCGGGAAGGTTCAGATCCAGAAACGGCTGTTTATACTCGTTCCACTTCAAACAAAACTGATACCTTAACTAACTCGTTTTGAGGCAACGTAAAAATCTGGTCTAATGTTTCCACACATTCTGCGTCTAATTCACTAGGAGTATTTTAAATATTGCATATTGCTTTCGTATTGATAACTTATATAAATTCTTTTTAATATCATAAGCCGTAAATACACAAAAATTTCATAAAATATATATTTTTAGAAATCTATGTTTTCATATTACTCTTTAGTGACTTTTTTTTAAAAAAAAAAAAAACTATTTCTCAATTAACAAATCTTTTGTCCAATTAACTTATGAAACCTTTTTGAATAAAAAACCTAAAAATATAATTCTTCCACATCAGAAAATACTTAATAAACTAAACAAAACTTCATTAACCGAAAACCCGACTATAATAATCTCTTGAAATCGATTATTTTATATTTCAGTTTTTCGTATTCATATCTCATTCTATACTATCTCAATGTGTAGACCCTTTTTCTTACTATACTTCTGGTTGCTTTGTCATTGAATATAAAATTTAACAATATAAAAGCCGGCACATTTGATGCATTTCCACTGTATAACTAAATATATACGATACGAAGATCAAATGTCATTATCGTTTGGAAAACATAAAAGATGTGGGCGATGCCAATAAATTGAAGCCCGGTTCAGTTTTGGCTCTTGCATGAACTGAAAATAAATATAATATGGTGTATTTTTAAATTTCATTTTTGATATTTCTTTAATATTGACTGTGATGGTGAATGAAAATAATTTATAGTTTTTTGATTTTTTGTTTATTTTTGATTCTTTCCTTCAAATTTTAAATCAAATAAAAAGATTCTTGGCGTTTGGGCGTCGTACTTCAAAGTATTGTGAGTGAAGCATTTAAGATCATATTTATAAGTATATTTTATATAAACAATTTATTTTTATAAATGGTATTAGTATATTTGAATACAGTTTTTAAAATATAATAATCAGTAATATGTCAATCATAATAATATCAATCATCATATAAATATCTGTACAATTAACATTTCAATTATTGAATTTTGTTCTTTCTGAAGTATTTATGTTAAAGGATTTTAATCTACAGCTAGAAGCTAATTAAGAAATAAAATGCCAACAAATTTTTAATAGTCTTTTTTTGTTATTTAAGTTTTTATAAATCATTTGCCAGAAATTTATTTTGTTATTTTTATAGTATGAAAAATTATTGTATAGTCGTGAAGTCGAGCAGGGAAAAAGTTGAAATTTGGATTGACTTGAAGGTGTCATATATAGCTGAAAATGATATTTTGTGAAATAGTTGTAACAGAGCTTTTTTACTTAACAATTTAAGAATTTATATCATTTGAAGATTAATACAAATTTTCAGATATGTCTAAGACATATTTCAAATTTCAGATGTCTACAAAACAGTCATCTGGAACTTCACAAATAAGAACTACATAATGAAAAAAATTAAACGAAGAAAGGGGAAATGAATTAGCCATGTATCCATCAGAAAGAAATCTAATAACATTACAAGAATTTCTCGTTAGAGTACAATTCTCAACGATAAGGATGTTCTGGAAATGGAAACGCAATAATTTCAAGGACGAATTCTATACCTATCGCGAACCCATGCATTCAATGTCAATCAGATAACAATGAATTTTCAGTTACTAGATATTTTGCTACTTCAACCAACGAGGATATTTTTTTTTTATTTTCTCACCTTCGGAAATGTAAACAAATATTGTTTTCAGCAATTTCCATTTTTGCAGATGATCTTTTTCCACTAGGTACATAATTTTACCAAATTTTATCAAAAAAAATTATCGAATTGTAAATAATTGATCGAATCATCGCTTCGTCCACTAGGACAAGCTCGATGGGTTGTTCTGTTTTGGTTGTCTCTTTAATTCTTTTTTTATACACAAAAAAAATCGTCCATTAATAGTGGAGTATTCTTTTGTAATAATGGACATGAAGTCGATTCAGAAAACTATAGTAAGACATATTGTCTGTGAGACTACAAACCAATCGTACATGTGAGGCATATTGATTAGTTACGACCAAGAGTATTGTGAGTGGATACTGGTATAGAGTTGAATACATAATTCGTAATTCGTCACCCATAATTAAAAAAATATATGATTATTAAAAGTAAAATGGTATTAAATATTAATCGGAAATTTCAGCATGGGCCCCTAAAACTACGAACCTCTACCTTGTAAACACATGCGTAATCACGAACTGAACCTGTGTACCAAATTTCATTGATAATTATTTTATTGAATATAACATAGGAAATATTCTTTGGAAACTAAGCTGCTTACATATTAGTTTCCTATGAACTCATTAAACTTACCAAATACAAATTCCAGGAGTACCAACTAGAGATTACTAAATAAAACTATTTATGCAATATCATAGAAATTGGGTAACAATTAATTTGTGATAAAATAGACCATTGAACTTATGAAAAGTAATTACAGATTTTGATATCGACCCATTGAAGTACCGACTTTAAATTTTGCATGCACCATGTACATAAGGAATATATCATGTATACCAACTTTCATGGTAATTAAATAATTATTACTATATGCTCTAAAACATATATGAAATTTTAATCGAAAATTTTACTATGGACTCCCGGTAACTAATCTGTACCTGTAGTTTAGCCCAAATTAATACGTATTGGTTCTTTAATGCATGTTATTGAGTATCCTATTTGATGAGTTACTAAGTTAAGGTGTCTTTCGTAACTCCTTTCGTTGTCAGCTCATCATTATGTTACCATATCTACAATATAAGTTAATTTCGTTTCTTCTCAATGAAAATTTACCCTATAAGTTTAACTAAAAAAAAGGTGTTATATTTATACATGACGAATTGAATAATGAAATTTGAAGGAAGGCGGTCCCAATTACAAATATTTTTAAATTACAAATTTGCTTGTAACATACCTAAATTAAAATATTTAAATTCAAACCTAAAACATACTAATTTTTCTACTGGTGTCCAAATCAAGAACATTAGGTTTTATATTATCAAAATCGGATAGAAAGTAGAGCCACTATCGGATCGAAAGTGGCTCTTATATGTAAGTAGTTTTATATATTAAATATGTGTATAGAATATTAAACTTTATAAGCCCTAAAATTAAATTATATTTCATTAGTTCTGTGGAAAAATATATTTTAATGACCCAAAAGACCCAAAAGAGGACATAAAAAATGCATTGCGAAGAATTGTATATAGTAGTATGTACAATAATAATATATTTCATAACACGTTAACTTATAAAGTTAAGTCAAAGCTAAAAAATTAAAGAAAATGTCAAAATTGTTACAAAAATTTTTTAAATAGAATTTAAGAAAATAATGAAAATAAATTGGAAATTTTAAGAATATGATAAAAAATATTTAATATAACTTACCTGATACTGATATGATTAAGAAAACTCTTTCAAAGTGGCTAATTATATATATAAAACCACATCAACACTAAAAAATCTTTGCACACACACACAAAAAAAATCTGAAATTTTCAATGCACGCGTTTTTAAAACGATTTTAAATACGCGAAAAACTCGGAAAACTCAGATTTCACATATTTTAATTAATAATTATTTAAAAACATTTATTTTATAATATATTTAATGTTTATTAAGGTAAAATGTTATTTTTAAAAAAAAAAATTAATTAAATTAGTTTACTACGGAAACGTCTTTTCAGACCGACAATTAAATTTCAACTGAGAAAAAAGGTGTGTCTAAATAATATTAAATTGATTAAAAAATTGTAGCAAAAAAAAGCGCGCGAAATTTGAATTTGAATTTAAATTTGAATATATCGTTAGAATTATATGAGTAAAATATTAATTTAAATTATATAATTAATGTCTTAAGAAATTTAATATTTGTGTAAATTACATTAAATTTAAGTTATTATCTCTATCAAATAATATAATTAATAATTATATATTTGCTTTTAGGAAAATCTTGCGGTTATAAAATTTATTTGATAATTTGAATTTATAATTTACTGAAATTGAAAACATTTTTTAATTTCTTTAGCCAATAACAGAAATGACACTTCTAAAGTTAGACCAACAATAAAAATTAGTGTAACTATTTGCTTACATTTCATTATAGTTGAAACATTTGAAATCTATTTCAAAAATACATCCTATTACCGTATCCACATGACCACATCCTATCATCCTCACAGCTTGTACTATTTATTAATATTACTGCTTGCATCTCAACAGCTCACCATCAGACACGGTTTTGTACTTTTTAAATATTTGTAACTATAAATTAAATATTTTTGCATTTCAAATTAAACCTTTTAATTTCTATATTATTTCTATAGTAAAATTACTAATGAATAGTAATTATAATGAACTACTAAGAAATATAGAAAATTAAAATATTTTAGAATAATCTCAATGAACTTCTAAGAATTATCAATAATTCTATTTAAAACCCACCCCACATGCCTAAAAATTCAATTTGCTATTATATTCTTTGGAGTAAATATAACTTGTTTCCGGCAACACTTATTAGGATTTGTAGGAAAACCTCGACAATATTCTGATTACCTATCCCTTACTTGACATTTTTCAACGTCAAGTAATTTATTCTATTCTTAAAATGTATACGGCTGCGCCCAAAAGTATCTCTTAATTTTCAAACTCCAAAAAATTACGCTGTTATCCTGAAAGTAGCATACATTTCTAATCACTAATAATGGATAAATTAACCATAAATAATTGTGATTAAAAGTTCTACAAATTTGAATATCACTCCAATAAAATAGCTCTAAAAATTATAATTGAAATCATCTTTATAATTAAAATTTTCAAACAGTTAATATAAGAAAAATCAGTGATGCAAATGCAAGCCTTCAATTAAAAAACTAATGGTTTGGCTACTCAAAATACTGCGGTCATTTCGCTATAAATCTAACGATATTTTCAAAGCTGAAGCTGCAAATTAGTAGTGTTGTTTTAGTTGTTGTAAATAATAATATCAAGATTTGTTTTTATATTCAGCCATTTTGCATTTGCATCAAAACAGATAAATTTTTATATTAAATATTTTACATTTTTGATAATTTTATTATCGGTTTTCTTAAGTTTTATTTATATTTTTTTTTTTTGCAAAATTTTTAATATTTTTTAAATTTTCTACATCTTTATATGCTAGCTTGTACTTAAAACTATATTACGAATTTTCCTCTTTTTATTTAGATCACCAAAGTTTTCTGATGAACGTTTTACATGAACTAATGTTTCGTTAAAAATGGATATTGAACTTGTAATCGATAATATAATCTTTATTTTAAAAATGAATAAATTATTTATAAAACAAAAAAAAATATATGGAAAGTTGGATAAATATTTGGACGTTCCTGTCATTCTATGATAATGCAGTTTTAGAATGTCTTCCATTTGATCTTACAGGGAGGGCGCTTTTCAAAAAATGTATAATTTTTAATACTTATTTTGGACAAAAATAATGAAATAAAGATTTATGCTCACCAAATAAATAGAGTTTTCATATTTTCCTGTATTTGGTATCAAAATAAACCGGGTGATTTCAAGGACCTTCCATAAATATTTGAATTTAACTTTAAATATATTTTTTCCTAATTTTTTTCTACGCATATAATTGCAATTGCCAAGGTCGCATGTGATTGCAGTTGTCTAGCTCAGAACTATATTTAGATTCTAAAAATTTATAATTTTAAGTTTTTTTTTTAAGAAAATAGACAATTAATAAAATGAAAGTTTAAGTTTTCAATGATTGATTTGAACAAATGCATAATCTTGAAACAATATTCATTTATCATAGCCCGGAAAACATTTATATACAATTTATCGAATTGTAAATAATTGATTGAATCGCTAGGACAAGGTACTAGTGTGCCTATCTCAATAAAACAAGATTGAGTCTGCACTAAGTCATGTCATGACAACGCTAACGACATTGAAGCTTTTGATTTGTCCTAAGTACTCGTGTTGAAGATATAGTTCGTGACCGAATGATTTGTTGTATTTTCTTTATGATTAAATATTGTCCGATATTTATTCATATACTTAAAAAAAGGTTTTAATATTACTTGTTGCCGTAGTTTGCAAGTAGTGAAAGAAGTTTTTCAAAAGTAAAATTATAATTATTATAGAATTGGCAACGCTATCAATAGAAGATAAATGAAAATAAAAAAAAATCATTATTTATGTGCTGTATAATAAATTCAAACAACTTTTATATTTACGTTACCCAGCACCGGGTCATTTCTTCGCAGTTTTTTTAATTTTAAATATATTTTTTATTTTTTTATATTAATCTAAATTTTGTAATTTTCTATAAAAGGATGATAGTTAAATCTATTCAGTTACTTCATTTTGTTAAGTCATCATTTCCAACACTTTTTTTGCATCATTTAATTTTTTTTAAGTCCAAGTCTATAGTAAAATTTGTAGGTGCAAGTTTATTAAAATATAAATTAAATACTCTTTCTTATAGGTCCCTAAAATTCATTTATACGTTTTTGTTTCTATAGATCCTTATATTGTAGTTCGCAACGCCGGCTATGAATTAATTTTAATATAGTGACCGCAAAACGGATACCTCAGAATATCGCTTCAAATATATATAATAAAAAAAAAATCGACAAATTGTATTGTATTCCATAAATTCACTTTTTATAGCTATTCCATCCATACTCATCGTAATTTCGTTTCATAATTCATAAAGGAAAAATATATTTTCATTTAGTAATATAAAAAAAAATCGGTATACAGAATTTAATAAATAAAAGATATTTCATTTTTATAGCTTTTGAAAATGCTCCTATATCTTTTTATGCTTGATAGCATATTATTTCTCCTAATCCTTGAGGAAATGAAGTTGAATATATTAATAAATAATAAATAATCTTTCAATAAATTGTATATAATAAAACATTTACATAGTTTTAAAATACAAGTTTATAGTTTCTGAAAAATTGAAATAGACTAGTTTTATATTTATATCGCTTTATACAATAATATATGAACTAAAAATTTAAAATAAATATTTAAACATTTCCCATCAAGAGTTGAGCTTTTATACTGAAAATCATAATAAAAATTTGAAAATTTTATCCAACCGTATTGACATACCAACCAAACCGAACGTTGTCAGCAAACTGAGATAGAAGTTTGAAATTTTATTTCAATTCAATATAAAATTGTGGAAAAACCTGTTTTTGTTAGACTTTAGTGGGCGCGTGCTTGATAAATTAATATATATCTATAGAATTGTTGAAAGTTCTATATCCAGACGAAACGAAACGCGTTTTATAAATTTTATTTTATACGCATTATCGCAGAAGACAGAATATTTAGCTCTCATTTTTCTCAAATTGTGTCTCTATACATTATACAATATACCATACCATCAAGCACCAATACCAAATACCATATACATTAGGAATTAGGATTAGCATTACACTCTCCCAGCGATATCATCTATTGCTAGCTATTTCCAATTGTTGTGACCTGTGGTGTGGTGATGGTGATGTGATGTAAGAGAAATTTTATGCTTTTTTACTTTGGGTTCTGTCTGAGTTGTGTTGTGAGATATACGAAAGTACGAAGTAGATATTTAACAAATATGTGTAGTACAGATACAGAAGCACCTATAGATACAGAAGTACAGGACAAATTACAAACTTTTTTTTAATTGCTGGAGCAAGGGGTGATACGGTGTGATGGTTGGGTGAAATTCTGTAAAGCATAGAATTTTTATTATGGATTTTAGTTGAAAATTGTAATTATATGTGATTTTTACATTATGTAGACTTAGGTACATGCAGAATATAAATTTATAGAAATAGCGAAAATCTTTTGTGATTATTAAATTTGTTGTATTGAAAGTTGGTAGCTAAGTATTGTATATAGATTTATATATGTATTTATATAAAAAGCTTTTGTTGTTATTGTTGGTTCTAATGAACTTTAGCATGTAGAAGTATTTAGCCTCTTATGTGTAAATTCAAATTTAGTATATTCATAATTTATTAAAGATTTTAAAATCTGGTGAGCTTGAAACATATAATCGGAAAAACTAAAAATTAAAGAAATGATTCCCATCGAGTTCATCGAAAACAGATTTATCGAATTACAAATTCATCGAAAATTAGTTAATCGAAAATAAGTTCATCGAGTGGAAAAATTCATATAAAACAAATTCATCGAATACAAGTTCATCGAATGATCCATCGAATTACAATACAAGTGCATCAAAAAAATATAACTTAAGTACAGATGATTTTTTTTAAAAAAAAATCTTCAATGTGAATAGGAGATTTAATGGTGGGAATTCCCTTTTCCTATAGCAAAAACGTTTTTAAATCCGAAAGTTGTTTTATTAATAAAAACGATTTTACTATGAACAGGGAATTCCTAGCAATCAAAATCATCTGTTCAAAGTGAAGATTATTTTAAAACAATAAACATATTTTTTAAAAAACGTAAGTTATTAGTTAAAAAAAAAATTATATTTTTTCGATGAAGTTATGTAATTCGATGAATTGAACTTGTTTTCGATGAGCACGTTTTCAATTAACTCATCGTTTACCAAACATCTGTTTTAATTTACAACTTATTTTTCATCTTGATTTTCTCAACAAATATCACCTCAACACCAATGCTTGATCATTGTGCAATGGTTTTAATAACATATGGTCTTGCGTCTTGGCATAGAATCGTTTTTGATATTATCAGATTTATTAATAACAATATACTCTTTTGTCTATTAATATCATCAGTACCAGTAGCAAACCAAACTTTTGCATGTATTTTACTAAAGGCTAAAAACGAATTAAGAACATCCCCGAGTACCTCTCATAAATCATAATATTTAATAGGCGCCAATATCGGCAATATAATATTTAATATTTACATATTATATGATATTAAAATTCATACTTTGATTTAGTATGTAATTCTTTCATTCAATTTCAAATGAAGTAATTTTATCCAAATCGTTAGAAAACAGTTTAGATTATTTTCAGGTCTACATCAAAGTGGAAACTTGGGAACCTGGAGAACGGGTTATGATATTCAAATATTAACCGCAACTCGGAGAGCTGCTTGCATTTATCATTCTCATCTAATACGTTTTGATATATATTTAGTATAATTGATGGGCTAGTCTAAATCAAATGCGTTGATTGAAAATTTGTTAAAATTTAGGATATACTATTTCAAAAGCTTATTAATTTCTTTAAAGAACAGCAGTTTGTAATAATAATAATATTTATTCACGAACCATAAAAACTGTCAACCTATGGGGGTAACCAAAAACACGAAGTTTATTAAAATTTCATTAAATATTCCAAGAACCTGATACAATACAAAATTTAAGATCTCTGGAGGACATCAGAAATATATTTATAAGAACCCACTGAAATCACCAAGTATATGAAACGGCCATAAAATTAGGTATTTCAACAAAACTACGTGCCAAATTACAATCAAAGTGGATACGAATAATTTCTGATACACGATTTACGGAAAATACATCGCAAGGAAAGCTAAAATTAATTGTATTTTAATGGAAAATTTATTAATTTCAATTTTATACTATATTATATAGAATTATTTCCTGCTCGAATAAATGTTTCTTCATATTTCTAAGGATTAAAAGATGAAGTTCAAACAACTGGCAAAACAAATCCGAGGATATCCGCCATGGTCCCATGGTACACATATATAGTTCATCGTGTCGTGAAAATTCCTCGCAGAAAGTTAAAATTCTTACTTTACTCATCTACTAAATATATCGCAATATTTATTTATCTATATAGAACATTTTCCCAGGATTAAGATATGCTTCACTATGCAAAAATGTGCTCCCATCCAGAACTTTAAATTTATCGAAACAAAAATTAAATAATGATTTTGAAGATACTAATTGTTTCCGTATTCAATGACTCCGATAAAAAGTTAAATTTTAATTTACTGAAACAGAAGTCAGATAATCTTACATAATATTATTAATCATTATTAAATATATAACAAACGTTTAATTTTATATAGTTATAACCATCATCCAGCCGTCGTCATTAGAATAAATTTTACTAATTAATATTAAAGATTAAAGATTTGTCTGTCGTGCATTGAAATTACTTAAAGTATTTAAAATATTTTAAGAAATTACGAAAATTAAAATTCAACACTAAAAAAAACAACAATAAAAGAAACAAAACAAAATGACGCCACTGGTAATGGCGAAATTTGATTTCTGTCGATTTCGTCATTCATGCCTTTTCAAAGAAATGGCGGGAGCAGGAGGACTATTAAAATTGTTATAAATGGTTGGTTGCAAAAAATATCAATAACATTTTTCTGGAAAATAAAAATAATTATTATCATTAAATTAATAAAGTTTTTTACTTTTACATAGCATTTATCTAATAAATATATTTCGTACAGTTTAAATATGTCTATGCCCATAATTTTCATTTTATATATAAATATAACCGAAAGACGCCACGCAAACATTTCTAATAATTACTTTATTATAATTGCTGAATGCTGTCATTTTATTTGGTGTATTTATTTATACAATTAAAAATAATAAATTTCTAAATTCAAATTACATTTTAAAAATTTTCCACACTTTCCAATCTTTTGGTTTTACAATTATATATTTAAATAAAAAAAATATTATTTTAGGAAAAAAAAATTATGAGATAAATCAATATTATACAAGTTTGCTCTTTTCATAGTTCAAATTCTGTCCACATTAAACTCTGTGTTCGTTTAAAAGATAATAGTTGTTTATGATAATCTAATTACTTCTAGAGGGCACTGCATGTATTAAATGATTTAGTTGAGACACTTCTTTACAGTTTTATAGTATCATGTAATTAAATTCGCTTTAATTTTGAAATCAAATTATAAATATCATTAAATTTTGATTTGATTTTGAGTAGTTTTTCTGTAGTGTTTCTGTTTGTAGTTA
This sequence comes from Rhamphomyia laevipes, assembly GCA_963920725.1. Classification (NCBI taxonomy): domain Eukaryota; kingdom Metazoa; phylum Arthropoda; class Insecta; order Diptera; family Empididae; genus Rhamphomyia; species Rhamphomyia laevipes. Next base: position 39,218,597 of record OY987259.1, read on the forward strand.
ATATTTTTTTACACTTTTAGTTAAAACTAATATATCAGACAATCATAATTTAAGTTCAAATTCAGAATAGGTACTCGTACTACTTCAACGCAATTCAGAAATACATACAGTATGTAAAAACCGTATTCGTACACCTCACTTTTTACATTAAAATCATGCAAGATTCAAGATAATATAAATATATAATATACAAAAAATTATTCAATCTCTTAGAACTTAGAAAATCAAAAAACTGATTCCATCCATCATTGAAATTAATTTGGCGGGTAATGATAATTAAAACACTAATTTTTAAAAAAATAATTTTGCGCGTTTTTTTTTAAATTTTCATTTTTTTTTTTAAATTTATATTTATATATACATATATCCAAACAAAAATATTTTAAACCTTCTCCTGCTGGAGTGCGGGAAACTGACCACTTCAATGTCCTTATAACAACTGTCGTAAAATCCGGTCTTCATATCTATTTTATTCAACAAGCAGATGACTGATGACTGATGTGCACCACTCATGTATCAAATATTATCAGTAAACAAGTTATTTCTCCTTACTGATATTAAAACCCGCGCGTAGTTAAAAAAACATACTCAGTGTTTTAATTACAATTACCCGCCAAATCAACTTCAATGCTGGACGGAATCAGTTTATCATCTACGATACATTTATTTTATATTTCTGTCTGGTATCGAAACTTGTTATGACCCAAAATAATTAAAAAAAACCATTCATATTATTTTTCATTAAATTAATATAAAACAATTAAAAATTAAAATTCTAATTTGATATTTTAAAATAGTAAATAAAAAATAATATTTTAAATTAAAAATTTAATTTTGAATTTGAAATGCAAAATTTTGAATTTGAAATGTAAAATTTCGAATTTAATCTGAAAATGCTATATACACAAAAAATTATTCAATCTCTTAGAACTTAGAAAATCAATTTCAGTCCAATTTTTTTTTCTCCAAAATTTTGAAAAATTTGCTTGATTTACTTAGTGAAACTCTTCAATTGGCTTGGGTACACTCCGCCGTATGAATATAGGTCATAACAAGTTTCGATACCAGACAGAAATATAAAATAAATGTATCGTAGATGATAAACTGATTCCGTCCAGCATTGAAGTTGATTTGGCGGGTAATTGTAATTAAAACACTGAGTATGTTTTAATATCAGTAAGGAGAAATAACTTGTTTACTGATAATATTTGATACATGAGTGGTGCACATCAGTCATCAGTCATCTGCTTGTTGAATAACATAGATATGAAGACCGGATTTTACGACAGTTGTTATAAGGACATTGAAGTGGTCAGTTTCCCGCACTCCAGCAGGAGAAGGTTTAAAATATTTTTGTTTGGATATATATATATATATATATAAATATATATTTAAAAAAAAAAATGAAAATTTAAAAAAAAACGCGCAAAATTATTTTTTTTAAAAAATTAGTGTTTTAATTATAATTACCCGCCAAATTAATTTCAATGCTGGATGGAATCAGTTTTTTGATTTTCTAAGAGATTGAATAATTTTTTGTATATGATTTTAATGTAAAAAGTGAGGTGTACGAATACGGTTTTTACATACTGCGTATGTTTAAATATATAGCTAAAAAATAGTTCGATTCAAAATGCAGTAATGAAAAGTTATAAAAATTCATGATAACTGCAGCTACTTCTTACGCGTTGAGTTTTGAATTGAAATTCTCAAACTGGCAAACAACTGATATCAAGGATTCAATTTAAAGATGATAATCATTATTGTATTTACTATTCTATAATTCGCACGGTGATCCTCGATTTTGTAGAAATCAAAAATTATGAAAACGAATTATTATTAAATACACTTTTTAAAAATCAAACTTATTTATTAAAATCAAAACAACAACCAAAAAAAAAAAACTTTTACAATGTCAAAATATATAAATAATTATAATATATAAAACTTAATTTTGTCCTTTAATTAATATTTCATAATTTACAAATGGTATTTCTGTATTACCATATAATATATATAAACAATGATGTGATGGACGTATATTACCTAAAATATAACGACCACAATGAAAAACACGACCAACAAATAAATTATCACCAGATGTTGAACGTCCACCTTCAACAGCATTTGGTAAAACTTTACCATCTTCTGATTTTAACCAAATATATTGATTACCGCATAAAACTTCAAAATGATATTTAATAAATTGATCACCATGATAACAAACGTACGCACATTTCTTTTTTGGATTCACTTTAGCTGGCATTATAACACCAAGATGATATGCTCTACCAACATAAACTGGATTACCTAATGAATCTTGAGCAGCATGTACTGTATTTGGTGGTAATGGATCTGTACCAAATGCTGGTATCCATTCAGATGATGGTATCCTAACAAGAGCATCATATTCATATATTTTTAATTCTCTTCTTCTGTATGGAATGTACAGAATATTTTTTGATGGAACAATTTTACCAGGTGTTAAACTACCATGCCAATGTCCCCGACCAATATATAATATATCATCTGTTATTGTTGTACCAGATGGTACAGCATATGATGGTAATACACCGCCAGGACATGATATCCATGTAAAATTTTTACCAACAAGTATTTCAAATTTTTTAACAGCATATTCTTTACCATTCCAACTAATAAATGCTTTACGTTTATTGGCAATAATTTTAGCTGGTAACCAATCACCATTATAATATGCTCTGCCAACATATATAATATCACCATCAGTATCAATTCCAGCATATACAGAATATGATGGCATTTTATCACCTATCATTTGGCTACCGTCTACCCAACATCTTTTGTGATCTATAATTATATAATTGTAAAATTGATAGAAAATAAATAAAATTTAATGAAATATTTCTAGTTTTCATAATAATACTTGTAAAAAATAATTAAAATTCAAAATTTAAATTAATTATAATTTGAATTAACTTAAGAATTAAGTTTGTAGTGCTATGCAATATGTCAGAGGAAGAAAAATACGATTTTCATTGATCATGAAATTCAATTTCTAATTTCCATTCATCATTGAAATTTATGTTATTGATAAGTTAAATAAGACTAATTCTGAGGGAAACGGACAAACTTTTTTAGCCTATAAAATGAACTTTAGATGAACTTCTAAGTTCGCTTTCGTATTGAGTCAGGTTGATAGTTCATAATTAAAATTTTATATTATTTATTATATTATGTAGGTATTTGCAAGTTGCAAGGATGACAAGTATAATCTTTAATATTAATTAATTAATTATTTATTATTTATGCAACGCCTTGTAAAATCGTTCCATCAAAAATTATTAAAGCTATAGCTTAATAGCCATTTACTTATAAAATAGATTTTTCGGTGATCTACTTTTCGTTTGTTTCCAAATTCCAAAGTACGGAAATCGTTTTTTGGTTATTATATCAGTGAAAACCCCGTCTTTCGGTTCTTCCCTCAGTGAAAATCCCACTTTAAGGTTGTTCAAAGTGGATGGACAAACTGTTTTTCGGTTATTGCCTCAGTGGAAAGACAATTTTCAGTTGTTAATGGATATATAAATTTAATATATTACGAATTATTAACAAAATTAACAAAATATATCACATAAGTGAGACGACGGCTTAATAATTTGATATCAGTTTTTCTAATTCAAGGTTTACTTAAATTAGTTTCTGCTGAATTAGAATATAGTTGCAATAAAATGTATATAATAAAATATGATTTAAAAAGAATTCGTAAATTAATTATTCCCAATGGTGTTCTGTTGTGGGTTCGAATTCTTAATTCGTTTTAAATTTTGCCAGCCCATTATTAAAAATGAAGGAAAAAGGAAACTAGTAACAAAGTAGAATATTGATTGAATTAACATGTCAATTACATGAACTTTTCAATTTCTTTTAAATATTTAAATTCGAATATAAATAAAATCCTTTAATTTTTCAAAAGTGGTGATTGCCTGGCAAATCATTTAATGTTATAGTTATATGTTATATCCCAAACACACAAGTCATTATTTCACCAAAATAGTTTTATTCACCCAAAAAAAAAAGCATATTGGAATCCATAGGTTTTGGTTCCCGAATGCTTCATAGATTAAAGACTTTTAGATTTCGAAAACGTTGATTTAAAATGTCTAGTCCCCTTCTATATCTGAAAAATTCGCTATAACAACTAAATTCCAAATTCCATAGTTGCAATTAGCAGTCAGTATCAGTAGTTAGGCCAAACTACATCTATCAGCAGATTGAATATTAAAGAGTATATCATTAACAGTGAAAAATTTCCGATTATTTTTTTAATTTTGATCCGTATGTGAAATTTATATACTCCGCAAATATCGAATGGCACTTCAGTATTAATAAAATTCCAAATGCAATAGTATATATGGACCGGTGCCAACCAAATTAAAAAAATCCTATTCACAATTTACATATGTTTTATAAACAAGCTAACATAATAAAAAATGATTAATTAGATGATAAACAAAATCATTTATTATGTCGTTATATATATGAAAGAAAGTGAAAACAATCCAATAAATTAAAATTTAAATATATAATTTCAATAATAAAAATAATATTTTTCATTTATAAAGTCACAAATTATAATTAACAATTTAATGTTATTTACTCGTAATTCATGTATATCATCAAAAAATATGAAAAACACATTGCAAAGCGTCATATATGTAGATCAGTGCTCTTCAAACTGTGTGAAGCCAAACGTTCAGCGATAAAATTTTAAACTTGTAATAATGAACTGATAAAGACTGCTTTTAAAGACCGCTAAGGAAATAAATGACTTTTAGTACAAACTATGAGCTTTCCACTATACACATTAACACAGTCGTTGAAGTTTCAGTGAAGGGTTCCAAAGGTCACGAAAGTTTGAAGACCACTGATATACATAAACATAAATATCTCATAGATAAATATTTCAATATTTTTTTTTTTTTTTTATATGTTTTAAATATTATTTGTAGTTTTTTTTTTTTTTATTATTTTTCTCATATTATAATTATTGACATTGAATATTTTACACACTTATTGGCAATATGCCATCATCAATTTTTGTGAAGTATAATATTTTTTTGCGGTGTTTTTAATTATAATATTGTACGGCAGCTAATTTTCATTTCAAAAGTTTCAATTTTTAATGGCACACACTTTTCTTTTTTTTTTTTTGATATTGATACAATTTTTCACACTATTTTCCAAATTATTTAAATCTAATTTTCATTTATGAACAAATAATTTTTATGAATTATTGAATTTTCAAATAATTACTTTTAATTAATTTTAGATCACTTACAATTATTAACTACAGAAAAAGGTGGCTCTAAGGACTTGGGACAAAAGTTACCCATCTTAAATGAAAATATCTACTGAAAAATAAAGAAAATTTATATTATATTTTTTTTTTTATAAAAATATAAAATAAAAAAATTTTCATTCGAGACAAATAATAGAAAATCATAAAATTTGAAAAAAAAAAAAAATATCTTTTTTGTGAGAGATGTTTTTTTTTTTTTGTTGCGGTAAGTAATAAAAGATATAAGAAAAAATACTCATTTTTTTTTATTATGATAAAAAATATAAATAAAATAAGAATAAAACTAAAAAAATTTACATAAAAAACAACAACAACAAAACAGCTGATTTGTTTATTTATTTTAAGAATTTTGAATAATATTTTTATCTATAATTTTTGAAAAAAAAATAAAACGTACAAAATACATAAATATTTTCTCGTAAATGATAATATTAATTTAATCTTACATCATAAAGAGGAGAATTTAATTAATATTTATAAAATATGAATTAATCTTACAATTATTTAATTAATCAATAAACAAAAAGAAAAAGTTGTAAATTTCAAAAATTTTCTTCGAATTTGTGAACGCATTGAAACAATCAAACAGAATCAGTGGCGGAACTATTTTATTGGTGAAGAGAGCATAAATATTTATATGTTTTAAGGGGTGCCAAATCCCGCACAAATAATTCCATCAAAGAAATATAATTTAATAAAGAAATTACGAATTGACTAAAACCTTTTTTTCTATGGGCAATTTCGAAGAGCGACGATTATAAAGATTGTTTTTTTGACAGTTTAGATTATTAAAAAATTTAAAACTCTATAATGAAGCAATCAAAAGTAATAGTAGTCAGTGGCGTGCGTAACTATCTTGATGTAAATAGCATAAATATAAATTATTAGTTGCTGATATATTGGTGAAGTTAGTTTAATTTACGTTTCTGTCTAGTTTTGCACTGCATTGCAAAACTATATTTATAATAAACTTGAAAACGTATTTTTTATTTATTATGATTATTGCCCACCAAAAATAATTTGAGAACCCGTAGTAGAACAAGAACTACACAAAACTGACATGACGTCAGTTACAGATTTGTATACGATTTGATAAAAAAATTATTAAAATTGAATTTAATCCAGTTGACGTAACACTTGATTTAATTGAATTGCATTAGTAGTTCTGGGACATTTGATTATGTATAGTTCTTGTATTAGAAAGGTAAGAAAGAGTAGAATAAAATGGCGGCAGTTTATTTTTAAGTCTTGTCTACTCTATTGCAATACATAGGTCATAACATTTGAAAATACTATTTAGTATATTTTATTTACTATAGCACGATGAAAAGTAATCTATAAAATATATTTTCAAGAATGGTTTTTAAAATATGTTTTCTATAATATTTTAGACTATATTTTAAAATCTTACAAATCATATTTAATTGTTGCCACCCAAAAACGCCCATTAAAACAAAACTACTAGACATGTAGTTCTGCTACGCGACTTCTTTTTCCTTAGAAATCATTATTTTTTGTATCACTAATTATAAACAAACATTTCATTTTAATTTATCAATTTTATTATTATAACCTCGTTTAAAATCTTATTTACAAAGTTATATCAAAATTTTTTTACATTTAACAGATAAATTAATTGTATTTTTTCAACAATTATAACACAACAAAAACAATTTTAAAAACCTCTCCGAACAAGACATTCATAACCACTCAATTTAACCTCACCGCCACCATACGCAATATATAAACAATGATGGGAAGGATGAATTTTTCCTGGTGTTAAACTACCCATATGATGACCACGTCCAATATATAAACATTCACCACATGATGTTCGGCCAGCTTCAACAGCATTTGGTGGTACATGACCACTTGCCGATCCAATCCAATCAAAACCACTACCACACAATACCTCAAATTGATGTTTAATAATTTCCTGTCCACAATGCGAAATATACGCACATCCTTTATTAATAACTATTTTAGCTGGCAATAAATCACCATTATGATGTGCCCGACCAACATAAATTGCATCACCATCTGAATCATGACCGGCATGTACTGCATGTGGTGGTAAATTAGTACCAGATGATGGTATCCAATTTATAGCTGGCGCTTTAACTAATACCTCATAAGAATCTAATCGGATTTCTTGACCACCAAACGGTATATATAAACAACGATGTGATGGATGTATTTTACCAGGTGTTAAACTACCTTGCCAATGACCACGACCAATATATAATGGTTCGCCATTTGATGTTGTACCAGAAATTACAGCAAATTGTGGTACAGAACCACCACCACTTGGTACCCACGAATAATTATCACCACAAAGAATTTCATAATTTGTTAATGGAATTTCTTGACCACCCCAGCAAACATAACCAATTCGTTTATTTGGTATTATTTTTGCTGGTAGAAATTCATTTTGATGATATGCTCGACCAACATAAATTGTATCACCATTGGTATCATGGCCAGCATGAACTGCACGATATGGTACACTACCTGTGTAGGCTGATGTCGGAGTCCATGAATGTTCTATAAGTATAAAAATTATAATTAATATTTATGTAATAAAATCAATCTAGTTTAGATTATTTAATATTTATTTGAACATTTTTTATAGAATTTTTTTTTTATACCCATTTCCATTTTTAAAGTTTATATTATTCAATAAAAATATTTTATATAATAATTAATCGTAAATATTTTAGATAAGATTAAATGATTGATAATTAATGATAAATTAATCAAATTCTTTTATTAAATTGAAACTATATTAATAAAATTATTTTAAACTGAACACATCTAATTTAAATTTTAAACTAACCACCGCCAACAAAGCCGCCACCACCAAAATGTGGCGCAAAACCATATTCATGTTTATGCATCATTTTTTTTTATTTATTTTTTATTAAATTTAAATTTAAGAAATATTTAATTATATTGACACCCTTTTGTTAAAACACTTGTATCATTACTGAGTATTTAGTACAAATAATAAGTAAAAATATTACTAATATTTTTTTATCATGTTTAATTTAAAAAGTATTGCAAACAATTCTATATAATTGATATCAGATATATCAGTCATTATTCAGATAAACACATATATAAAATGAAATTGACAGGGCTGTGATAATTAAAAAAAAGTTCTGAATAAAACCTTTACAGATGGTTGTTAAAATAAATTATATTTTTATTCTTTATATTTTATATTTATGTAACTATGGAAATTAATTTGATATTATGTACAACACAACGAAAAATTGCAACCCTACATTAAAATATATAACAGATAAAAACTTATCAGTTACACTCACAGTGTCACAGTGCATGGATAAGATAACATTTTGCAAAGTAATTACTTATAAAATAGACAAAAAATTAAATTTATGACTCTTTAGTAGAGGTTTAAAATATATGTCATTGACTGCATCATACAAATAAAAAGCTGATTAAGTAACTGGACCAATATCTATAGCACTTTTATATGAGCAGAACGATTGCATGTGTACAAATATGTTCTGGGACATTCCTAACCATAAAAAAGAAAATGATCAAGAAAACCTTAAATACACAGATAAACTGAGGCCGGCCAAAGGAAATTGAACTCAATATAAATCACTATAATTAAAAATATTCTGTCACCACAATTATAGTTTGTGTCCAACAAATTAAAAGAAGAGAAGAGAAATTACGCTCAGCAATACAGCAATATAACTAAATGTGTACACTAATTAATGCCATACAAACGTCAAAGCTGTTTAATTAATTCTACATTCTACCCACCTGTAATAATCACTAGTAGTCACTCAAGCAGCTGTACTGTTTTATCAATAGTACAGGTCTGTGCAGTGACGCATAATTATAAAAGGGAAATTATAATAAGCCGTATGTATACTGTGATTGGGGCTAGTAATGGTCCTCCCTGTAAAATAGAATCTAATCTAATCTAATTTAACGTATATTAACAAAACTCTAAACAGTAATTAATCAACAGTAAATATCAACCTTAATCGCTAAGATTAAAATACTTTATTCTTAACCAATTATCTATTTAATCTACTATTTAACAAAGTTAAAAGCAAAAACATAAATTTTGAAAAACACTTGCATTGGTAGTTATAGTATTTCGAAAGTAAATGCATAATTTGAAATTTGTACGACCAGAAAGGATGAACTTCTTCTTGGTTATACCACAAACTAATAGAGTCTATTAGTTTGTGGTTATACGTAGCACCAATATTAATAATTGAGGAACATAACAAATCTTATCTTAAACACACATTAATTATTTCTATAAATGAAAACTCCTAAAGATATGCAATTAATTTAATTATTATTAATATTTTTAAAATAATTTTTAATATCAATTTAATATAGATAGACGAAGACGCATAATTTCTATAATTTGAAAATTGTTGTTAAAATTTTTTTTTGTTACATAATCTGAACGTTTGATAAGATAGGAATCCTGTATTGCTTTATGAATTGAAGTAGTAATTCCTTTTCCTTTATTTAAATATGTATAATATAAAAAAATCAATTAATAAAATTACACTACATAAAATTTTCGTATTTGTGTTGATAGTCAGTTAATGTTTAATGGACAAAACTTTTAATTTAATCGTTCATTACTACATTATATTTTTCAGCAATATTTCGATGTTATGATCAGGGTCAGAAACCTGGGAGTATATATCAAATTGCTACTGAATTACAAAGTTCTTTTTAATAGCTTAGTGTAATAATCTTGAATAAAATCAAAAATTAGAAAAATGACGAATGAATTTGTTTATTATAAACTGAAAATCGAAATGATAATAGTTACTTACGAATACATACTTCTTAATCGGTGCTACAGCTTTTAGTTAGCCTGGCCGATGTAGACAGAATAGGTGAATAAATAAGATCCATTTGATTATTTAATAATTTTACACCTTTTTTAATTTCAAATAATTCCAAAATATTTAATTTTCTGCATGACCATTTTCAGAGTTTAAACTTAAGCTCAAGCTAGGCAGACTAATGTGAATTATTGTGAATGATAAAATATAATAATTAGGTATGAAAATGATATAATTTTGTTATAGTTGAATGTGCATTTTATTTATATTTGCATAGTGTTTCTAATATTTTTTTCTTTTAATGCTGTGTTTAAATCAGGGATGTAATAATAACTAATGCAACCATACTCCATAATGTTAAAATAACACAATTTTTTTTTACAAAAGTTTTCCCTTAATAACGTTATATCGTTACTTAACAAATAATGATTCAATCCGTTCGTTTATATTTTCAAATCACAATTATAAATGCAAGTTACAATATTTTTGAGAAAACAAAATTTCTAAAAAAATACAAACTACTATAATTAAATCCAAGTATATTTGTACTAGAAAAATTATTCATAATGTTATATTTGAAAAGCAATTACAGTAATTACAAGTAATTACAGGAAATCTTGGAATCACTCTCTAAAATTAAATTATCCCGAACATTTTCAAGGTTTATACTAAGAAAACATAATTTAAACCTCATTTTAAACTCTTGCTAAGGGAACATAAATAGAATTAAAGAATTAAGATTTATTGGATGAAGATCTGAATTTGATAAAGTACTAATACTAGAGATGATGCCATTGTTATTCCATACATGAAAGTGTTCATCAAATATTTGTTTACATACTTTCTTGATCAAGGTCATGGTGAACCCTGAATATTACCATAAGAATTACATTTTTTCTTATTTATTTTATTTTATTTGTTTAATTAGTTTTGGTAAACAATTTATTTTTTTATAATATGTATTTCATTATTTACATAAATTTATATCTTTCTTCTTAAATAAATTCTACCTAATAAACGAAAAACGAAAATTAATTGTTTTGTGTTTCTTAGCTAAGATGTAATATGTAAACCATGGACTACCGCAAAATTTTCGAAATTTCCCAAATGAATTAATTCTACAATCAAACGTTTCAAACATTTCAGATCCACAAATAAGCCGCTGATATCACATTTTGATAATGAACCGCCATTTTCTAGTTTGGTACTAACCAGATTTATGAGTGATTCACAATTATGTTCTGCTTCTTATAACTATACCTTAAATTTCGTAATTTAGTTCAGTATACATTCAACGAAACGCTTGTTCGGTTATAATTCTAAGAACTCTTCCTTATAATATTGAAAAATATTAAAAATTAATGTAGCACTAAATAATTCGGTAACTGGTGAAAACAAATTAATAATTTTATGTAAAAGTAATTTATAAAATTTAATTTAGTTTAATTTGAAAATTATAAATTTAATAGTTAGTGATTTTCAATTTCTACATTATGTTACATTTCAACATTATTTCAACATTCAACATTAGTTAAAGTTCAGTTATTAATTAAATAGTTATTAGTTAAAATTCAGTTACACAAATTTCAATTAAAATTATTTCAATTAATTATGGCTTATTTTAAAGGAGTTAGAATTTCGATACTACCTCTTACGTAAGCCACATATTAGTGGGCCTATTGCATCATCCATTCAAACAAAGCATATAATTATTATTAATGAATGGAATCTTTTGGCCGGCCTCAGTTTAGCTTCAAGGTTTTCTATAAAAAACCTACCAACATTTTCTAAATGTTAAACTGATGGGCAATGTCATAACAAATTTTTAATTGTGTCTTCCTCATCAATACAATCCTGAGGATGGAGTGTCATTGCATTCTTCCTAAGAATCGCAGATGTCCCATGATAATTCCCGTATATAATCTGGCCGTTACCTGGTTCATTTTCAAAATTATCAATAGCATGTTTTTAGAGTAACAATTTGCCAAAGTTTCGATATATTAGCATTACGATTAAAATTTTTATTTGTTAAGACAATATTTAAAGTTACAATAAATTGTACTGGGCTCTGTTGCCCTATTTTCAATCCAGAACTTGGAATCAATATCGGAATAGATTTTGAATTAAAGTAATTAATTTAATTTTCCAATTTCATATAATTAAGACTTAATGGGCTAAAATACATCAATGGTCTCTAAAGTACGACAATCTATATACAAATTTCTGTAAATTGCAATGTAATAGTTATAAAATTTAAATTAATTTGTAAATTTAATTAATTCATTTCTGCAATGTAAGCTGAATTGCTGAATATATAGATTGAGTCTCAAAGGACCTCAACGATTTAATTTTTATCTCTATCAAAATTCAATTGAAGTGGTGCTCAAATAAAACCAAAAAAATGTATCCCGCAAGTGGAAAATTGATTCTAAATCCTGCAGGACGAAAATTGACATTTTAGTCTCTAAAAATTGGTATTAAAGTTACCAGTTTAGTCCCGGGAGTTAAAAAAAATCGATTTTCAATTAATTCTACGTTTAAGTAAAAATTAAATGCAAATCCAGTTAGAGAATTTAAAGATACTTACAGTTTTTGTTATGTAAATCCATTCAGATAATAAGAGATTATAGCAATTTATATTGTTTTTTATAATATTTTTATTATTTATATGATTACAGTTAGTTCTTTTAATTATTACCCATAAAATAGAAGGTGTTAATAGCTAAAATCTATATGTAAACTAAACTAGCAACTTAAATTAATTGTACATTTTTTTAATAAAAGTTCATTTACTTTATTTAATTATTTTATGTTTACTACAATCTACAATTAGCTAATTATTTTTATTAGACACTATTAAAATTTATATGATTTATATTTTAAAAAAAAAAATTCATTATTTTGTATAAATACATTTATATAAATGTATATTTACTAAAGGTTTAGATACAGATCTTATCTAATAAAAATGACTAGAAAATATTTAAACTTTTTTGAAACATTTTCAAAATTTTCTACAAAAACTGTCAATACAAATAAAAATGATGAAATTAATACAAAAATGAAGACAAATGGATTCAATCCACCGTAAGGCATCCGTAATGTATTTACAAATTTTTTATGAATTTAATATTATTTATTATATTTTAGAGAATTTCTACCACCGGAGGAATCGAAATCATTGTCATATTTACAACTTGTAAGTATATTATACAAAATTAAATACATCTGTACGATAGCTCACAAGATTAAAGTATCATTATACATTCAAAGTGAGCCCTGACGTTGCGGAGATAAATTACGCATTAGTTTTGTGAGAATTATATGTTCATTATCCTTACCTCATGTAATTCCAGTTTGGTTCATATTTCTAGAAAGATGTGAACTAATTCTGTAGATGTGAACTAAATCCTAAATAAAATATTACATTCAAGCACTTGGCTTCATCAAACTGAATATAATTTGAAGAGCGTTTTGAAAGGGGTTACAATTCGCCTGACTTGAATGTGAATGTAATAAGATCATTTTTCTATTTGATATTCACGATATTTTAACAATTTAAATTAATTTGAAAATAATGCAAGCTTTTTCAGAGCTTGTTAAATCTAAAGGCCTATCCATAATTAGCTTAAGTAACATTAAGTTTACTTAAGGAAATTAGCACTTTCATATAAATTGTGAAATTTGAACTAGTATTGCTTGTAAATACTTTATAAAAAATAATTTAAGCCTAATTTATAATACACGCCAGCACCGCAATACAAGTGGAAGTAAAAAAAAGTTAAGAAATGTAAGAATGTTAAGTCTAATTTATATTTGGCCTGTGTTATAATGTTATAAATTAGGCTTTACGCAATTCTTTTTTAATATCTGAAATACAACAATTCTTGATTTACTTATTCTTTACGATCAAAGATGACTTTTCTGGTACAAGAATTATAGGCATGACGAGGCAACATATGAATCTATTCGGCATTTAGTTTATATATAATTATTTGCAATTCAATCCTCCAAAATCTTAATTCGTAATATAAATATTTAGGTTTACCAATAATATAATTTCAAATTACAGTTTCGTTATTCTACAAAATGGGAACGAATTCTAATTTTAATTGGACTTATATTATTATCAATTGGAGCTTTTGGTATACCATATGGTATTATAATATATGGTGAATTTGCATCGCTTTTAGTTGATAGAACTGTAAAAACTGGTACATCAACACCAACAATATTTTTGAAATTATTTGGTGGAGGTAGAATATTGTAAGATTATCTGTTCATAATATTATATTCTATTAACACATTATTCTTAAAATCTAGAATTAATGATACCAATGAGGAAAATCGTTTAGCTTTAATTGATGATTCTGTAGCATATTGTATTGCAAGTTTTGGTGGTGCAATAATACAATTTATAATAGTATTAATTGCTATTGATTTAATCAATTATTCAGCATTAAAACAAATATCAAGAATTCGTAAATTATTTTTTGGATCTATTCTTAGACAAGATATGACTTGGTATGATATCAACAGTAATAATAATAATTTCACTTCAACAATGACAGAGTATGAATTTAAAATTTACTTATTTTTTTAAAAAAAAATGTTTAAATGAATTATTTATTAGGGATTTAGATAAACTTAAAGAGGGCATTGCTGAAAAACTTGGAATTTATACATTTTTAATGATGACAGTTTTCTATAGCATTATAGTTGCATTTATATATGGATGGAAATTAACTTTAGTTGTATTAAGTTGTACTCCAGTTATAATTGTGTCAACAGCACTTGTGGCTAAAGTTCAAAGTTCATTAACAGAAAAAGAATTAAAATCATATTCATTGGCTGGAAATGTTGCTGAAGAAGTTTTTAGCAGTATACGGACTGTAGTTGCCTTTAGTGGTGAAGAAAAAGAATTAAAACGTTATTCTGAAAGATTAATAGATGCTGAACAAACTGGTGAACGAAAAGGTTTATTCTCTGGTTTGGGTAGTGGTCTAATGTGGTTTCTAATATATTGTTGTTATGCATTGGCTTTATGGTATGGTATACAATTGATATTAGAAGATCGATATAGTGATACACGTGTATATACGCCAAGTGCTTTAGTAATAGTTCTATTTGGTGTACTTATGGCTGCACAAAATTTAGGCTTAACATCACCACTTCTCGAAGCTTTCTCAACTGCAAGAGGTGCAGCTTCATCAATATTTTCTATAATTGACCGTAAATCTCCTATTGATCCTATGAATTCTGTAGGAATTAAACTGAATGATGTCAAAGGTAATATAAGATTTGAAAACGTGAATTTCCATTATCCGGCACGATCAGATGTACAAATTTTAAAAGGATTAGATTTAACTATTGAATCTGGACAAACTGTTGCATTTGTTGGTTCATCTGGATGTGGTAAATCTACATGCCTTCAGTTATTTCAAAGACTTTATGATCCAAATATGGGCAGTATTCAATTAGATGGTGTAAAAATCAATGAATTAAATGTCGGTTGGTTACGTTCTCAAATTGGATTGGTTGGACAGGAACCGGTATTATTTGCAACAACAATTGGTGAAAATATACGTTACGGTAATCCATCAGCTAATCAAAAAGATATTGAAGATGCAGCAAAAATAGCAAATTGTCATAGTTTCATAACAAATTTACCAAAAGGTTATGATACATTAGTTGGTGAGAAAGGAAATCAAATGTCCGGTGGTCAAAAACAGAGAATTGCAATTGCAAGAGCTATAATTCGTAATCCAAAAATATTATTATTAGATGAAGCAACGTCAGCATTAGATCCGGCATCAGAACGAAATGTACAAAATGCATTGGAAAAAGCGAGTAAAGGTAGAACAACTTTAGTTGTTTCACATAGATTATCAGCTATAATAAATGCTGATAAAATAGTCTTTATAAATAATGGTGTTATTGCTGAACAGGGTAATCATAATGAATTAATGTTAAAAAGAGGTTTATACTTTGATTTGGTAAATGCAACAAAACTGGAAGAAGAAACAGATACAGAACAAAGTACAGTAGTGGATAATAAACGTTTAAACCTTAAACATCAAAATTCGGTAACTATTAGTAATAATGGCGAAGAAAAAATTTGCAATCTTGAAGAAGGTAAATATTTTAAATATTATATCAAACGATAATCAAAATTATGATACTAAAAATGTTAATTATTTCAAAGAAATTACTCCGGAAAAGTATAATGTGTCAATGATACAATTACTGAAATTAAATGCACCCGAATGGAAATATATAACAATTGGAATTTTTGCTGCAATTTTACATGGTTCATCTCTTCCATTATTTGCTATTCTGTTTGGTGAATTCTTCGGAGTATAATTTTAATATATTTAATATTATAGCAATATTTTATAATTTTGTTAATTTATAGATTCTATCTTTACCCGATTCAAATTTGATATCTGAAGGTTCACTTATGTATTCTTATTATTTTATTGGGCTTGGTGTTATAGCTGGTGTAGGAACTTTCCTACAATTTTATATGTTTAATATATCTGGAGTACGTTTAACGTCAAGACTAAGAAAAACAGCATTTAAAAAAATTGTTTCACAAGAAATGGGCTGGTTTGATGAACCGATTAATTCTGTTGGGGGATTGTGTGCCCGTTTATCAGGAGATTGTGCAAATGTTCAAGGAGTAAACATTATAATATTAATACTATATTAAATATATTCATTAATTATTATTTTTAATAAAAATATTATAGGCAACTGGTAGTCGAATAGGTTCATTAGTTCAAGCTTCTGCTACCCTTGTTATTGGAATTATTATCTCATTGTGGTATACGTGGAGTTTAACTTTAATCACAATGGTGACAATACCATTTGTATTAGGTTCAATTTTGCTAGAATCTCGTTATATTGCTTCCAGTAGCTATGATGAAAAATTAGCTATTGAGAGTTCGTCGCAAGTAGCAATTGAAGCTATTTCAAATATACGTACTGTGACTAGTTTAGGACAGGAACCATACGTTCTGGAAAGATATTGTAACAAAATTAATGATGTAATGTTAGCATGTCGAACTAAAACGAAATTTCGTGGCACTGTATTTTCACTGGGACAATCTGCACCATATGCTGCATATGGTATTGCTTTTTATTACGGTGGAACGTTAGTTGCCAATGAGGGTTTGGAATACAAGAATATTATTAAGTGAGTTTTATTAAATAAGTTAAAATTAGTTAATATTTATATTTTCCCCCTTAGAGTATCAGAAGCTTTAATATTTGGGACATGGATGTTAGCACAAGCTTTAGCATATGCACCAAATGTTAATGCAGCAATTATTTCAGCTGGAAGACTTTTAAGATTATTTGAACGTTCACCAAAAATTCATAATCCTACATTAAAACCATATAACACAATCGATGTATAATTTGTTTAACATTATTAAAATCATTCTAGTAATTTAATTTATATATTTCGTAGAAAACCAATGGCAATATCAGTTATGAAAATGTTGAATTTCATTATCCAACACGGCCAGAAACTTTAGTACTAAAAGGTATCAATTTGGATATACCAAAAGGCAGTACAGTTGCATTAGTTGGTCCATCTGGATGTGGTAAATCAACTTGTATCCAATTGCTCTTAAGATACTATGATCCAGACAGTGGTAATGTTAATTTAAGTGGTGTACCAACAACTGAATTTCCATTTCATACACTTCGATCACAGCTCGGATTAGTTTCTCAAGAACCAGTTTTATTTGATCGTACCATAGCAGAAAATATTTCATATGGTGATAATTTCCGAGATATTACTATGAATGAAATAATTGAAGCTGCTAAAAAATCTAATATACATGATTTTATATCAAATTTACCATTTGGATATGATACACCATTAGGTAATAAAGGTGCACAATTATCGGGTGGACAAAAACAAAGAATAGCAATTGCCAGAGCTTTAGTTCGAAATCCACGAATTTTAATATTAGATGAAGCTACATCAGCATTAGATGTTCAAAGTGAAAAAATTGTCCAAGATGCATTAGATGCAGCTCGAACTGGTAGAACATGTATTACGATTGCACATCGTTTAACAACAATACAAAATGCTGATATTATTTGTGTATTTAAAAAGGGTGTTATTATTGAGAAAGGTAATCATGATGAACTTATGAAATTAAATGGAACATATTCTGAGCTGTACAAAATGCAACAAGTTCATTAGAAAGAAATTAATATTGTATTTCAAAAATTTATTTTAAGATTTTTTTGCTAAACAAAAAAAAATATACAATTTATTAAATCTATAATTATTAAGTGTATTTTAATTGCTTGGGTTTTGAATCTGATTATCTGAATAATAAAAATTCATTTCATTAACTTTATTAAAATCATATTATATACTTAAAATTAAAGACGACTGTCTGATATGGCTCCTGGATTTGCTAAGGCATTCTTTCGTTCCTGTATCGCAATTACCAATTTTCGAAAAGGTCCTAAAGGTAAACCAAGTGATTTTAAATCAGCTTCTGTTAAAATCATTAGCGTTTCCAAATTAATTTGTTCTTTTTGAAAACTATAAAAAATAAATAATATATAATTGTAGAATTATAAATCGTTTCAATTATATATCTTACATATGTAAATATTCCTCTAGACCCCAAACTGCTAAAAATCTTTGTATTTGTGATGTATTTTCATCATCATCATCACTTTCACTACCATCACCATCAGAATCGGAATCAGATATTGTTAAATATGATCTTGGTCTCATTCCACCTTTTGATTTCGGTAATGATGTTGTTTTTCTAGAATTTGTTGTTGAATTCGATGAATCTATTGATGATGCCTCTGGATGTAATTGACTTAATGCTGCTGTTACAGATCTACCAAATGATATACTACCCAACATTGGTCGATCAAATAAACCAGCTGGTCTTTGCATTCGCATTTCATTATTAAACTGATTATCTTGTTGATGGGCAGCTAAAAAATCTGGTTGTGAAAATGATCTTGACAATGTACCAAAATCATTTCGTTGTAAATCATGTTCAATATCACTACTAGTTTCTACATCAAATACATCAGCAATTTTACCACGCTTGCCTGTACCTTCGTTCGAACTAAACGTACCAACATATAAAACTTCTGAATCTCTTTGAAGGCCAGTTAATGATGTAATAGTTCTTTTACCATCAGCTTCAATTTCACCAACTTTAAATCCAGTATCTTCTAATTTTTGTTTTGAATTTGTTTGTTGCTGTTGATTTTGATGTTTTAATTTAGTTGCTAATGCTTTTTTTTGTACAGTACCACCGCTTCGACTAGACACTGTACCACCTGTTAATTCACTAAATTTTGCACCACTTGTATTCATTGGTAGCTGATTTTGATTTGGTATCTTTTGTAAATTACCCTGACTAGATGACCAAATTCTATGTTTAATAGCTGATAACATTGTTGATGGTCTATGTGGCATTGGTTTCATATTTTCACATTCTTGTTCAATTCGTTGTTGTTTTTTAACATATTCTTTAACACGTTTTTCACAATTCTTTTCGGCAAGTTCCTTCATTGCTTTAGCCTTTTTCCTAATAATATTAAAATTAATTCAGAGGTCATAAATTATATTTTAAACTATACCTTTCTTTTAATTCAAAATTAGCTGTTGCGGTATCTAAATATCGTAAAATATCATCACGGTTATTAATAGCTGCTAAATCTTTGGCACTATGTCTGTCAATATCTAATGCATATAAATTTACACCAAATTTCACAAGAAAATCAACACAATGCAAATGTCCTTTTGCAGCTGCTAAATGAAGTGCAGTATTTCCAAATTGATCACATTTATCAGGTTCACCTCTAAAATTCAAATTCAATATTTTTTTTAATTGTTATTCTTCATATTGTTATAGAAAAAGTAAGTATTATTACCCTCTTCCCACCAACAATCTAAGAGCATCAATTCTACCTTCAAATGCAGCCCATAAAGTTGGTGTCATTGAATCTACATCTTTACTGTTGGCTTCTTTTCTTGTTGCCTCCTTTAATACATCTAGAAGTCCATCTTTAGCAGCTCTGTAAATTTAAAATTTCAAAAATAATAATGAAAATTCGGAAATAGGTAATTGTAGAAATTGAAAATAAATTATTAAATAATATTATTAATTGATATTATCTTATCTACTCAAATTTTAATTCTTAATGGAACAATTTTATCTATTTCAGTTTTTTTAATAATTATAATTGAAGTTTACAATATCTTGATTCATCATAATTTAATAAATTAATATTATTATTAATAACAAATATTGAAGTTAATAATTCAATTATCGGTGACTCATAAAAGATACAATTAATTGCAATTTCCAAAACAATAAATAATTTATAAAAATATTTATTGAAATGTAATTAGAAACTATATGAAAGATTTGTGATGGTTTTTCATTCAAGCTTTTCTACTTTTCTTGAATAACATAAAATAATTATTGACTCGTTTTTCAGATTTTCAACAAATTTTCTAAATATATAGTGGAAAATTAATTTTCCCGGTTATAACAATTATTCCACTTATTAATATGTTTAGAACCACAATATTAAAACACTAATTTTGGTTAATTTGGTAGCACGTTCAAGTTATCTTAGTTACGTAATTCTAACTCTTGTTTTTAAGTTACACCGCATTTACAGGTACGTGCTCAACAAAATTCCAGACATTACCTCAACAACTTTATGTGAAATTCCGTAGATAATAAAAATAATACAGAAATCTTGGTGAAGACCTTACATATGAAAATTTTTAAAACTTGGTTAAATTATTATTTTTCAGATTATTACGTTAGGCTAATTTTAAAGAAAAAGATGTGCGTATAACAAATTAGTTACATGGAATACTGAATTACAATTTTTAGAAATCATTTTTGTTTGGTAACAATTTTACAAGTATATTTTACAACTATGAAAAGGTTATGGTGTAATTGATTTTTTATGAATCCTTCTCTAGTATTCAAAGTTGCACCGCTCTAGTATTCAAAGTTGAAACAGAACTTTGTATAGTTTTAATGGGTACAAGTACATACTTAAATTATCGAGTTATATTTCATAATGTGTTATTGTTATCCGACTTGAATAATATTTGACACATAGGTTAATTTTAAAATCAAGTAATTGCTCTTGATGTTTTTTAAATTATATGTCTTGTTGTTATACATAACTATGAGTTTTCTACTCTCCTTATTACATTTTCATATATTCGTATAATTTTAACAAAACAAACTAAAATTATGTTTCTTTAATATTATTATATCTTTGACAATCATCTTGTCCTAATTTGCAAAATAAAAAGCCTAATTTAAATATTTTCTCAGACATAACTAGAAAACTACAATTTTATTCATTCCCATTCCAAATTTTTGCAACATGTTTATCATTAATGAATGACCACTACAAAGTTTATTACGATACACATCAATGTACAGAGCAAGTTCAAGTTTTTAACTACTTGTAGTGTAAAATGTAGTGGTGTGTACTATATTCTCATTAATGGTGAAACATTAATTATTTTTCACGTTTTTTCTTTGTGAAAGAAAACACAGAAATTTCTGCTAACCGAAATATAATTTCACCAAGAAAAGTAAAATTAACAAAATTTACATTAAATTGTAACTAGTATAATTAATTTAATTTAAAACATATTTTAAATTGTTAAAATCTATCACTTAAAATTGCACTTAAAATTATAAAAACAGAAAATATTAGATTTTTTTTTTTTTTGTATATGTAGTTATAAAAATAAATTACTTATGAAATCGATCTGACCACATTCCTTTTGATTATATAAAATTAATTAAATTTAATAAATAAATCAAATTCTCAAATTTTTGTTTTGAAAACGTTTTAAACAAGTAACTTAAAAAATTTGTCGTTTAGCACTTTCTATTTGTAATTTTCTTTCTTAAGTTTACACTGTGTATCAAATTTCACTTATAAAATTAACAAAATTAACTAATTTTGTAAACAATTTTTTTGTTAATATTACAAATTTTTTCCAAACAATATTTCTAATTAAAATTTAACTACAACATAATAAAATCATTTCCTAAATTTTTATAAACATAATTTTTGATTTGCAAAATTATTTCACTAAAATGAAAATTTCTTTATAAATTTATTAATTATTATTTTTTTTACACTGAATTAATATATATCAAAAATAAATATGAAATTGTTGTATTTACGGAAAACATAGCCAAAACACTTAAAAGTACAATAACAAAAAAAAAACTAGTTTTTAAATTGTTAGTTGGTTGCGCACCAAACAGATAAAAGTAACCACCATCAAAATAATTTTAATGATATTATGTATATTTAGAGGGGAATCAGTTCAATCAACTTCAAACAAAACAGAGGTAACAAAAAAATACGTCTTGCACTATGAAAATATACAGGTAAACTGTTAGCAGCTCTTTCTCATTGTTCGTTCATGGCAAAGCACATATAATAATATTTCAGTCAGGTAGGTTGTGTAAATTTGTTTAGTTTTGTGAGCAGGTTAGGGCTAGATTCTCTCAAAGATAATAAAAAAAAATGGTTTCTGTAATAAAATGCACTTGAAAAAATATTTGTTAATAGAATAAAAAGTGGAAAATTTAGAATGTTTACTTCATAATTCATTTAAATATAAATATTACCTGTAATATATTCCCATTATGATATCATTAGGTTGACATCTATAAATATTTCGTTTATTTATTACGAGAATGCCAATGAGCTGACCAGAATTGGTTGCGCAACAAAAGATCATCTGAACCACAATCGGTGTAGAACTGAAATCCCTAAAAGCGAATTTTAAGAAATGGACTGATGATACTCAAAAGTTTGAAGTAAAAGTTGTGAAGAGGGCCGAGCAAAGTAACGTACCATGAAATACCTGCAGGGTAGCATAAGATCAGTAACAGTATATCTAAACATATGTAGATGATGCGGGAGCAGATGAATGTTATACTATTAAATACTTTCTGGCCCTATTTCATGCACCTGTGATGTAAATACTTTGGTTCTTCACGTTCTTGGTTGGACACGAATTCGCTGTTCAGTTCGACAGAATTTTTGGTTAAGCTAATATGAAACCTATGTGTAATACGAAAACCCCAAGTTGTTCTCCTCTTTAGAATGAATTCAATAATTTATTTATTAAATGTTAAATTTTGTACAAAATTTTGTAATATTTACTTGCGTATAATGTTTCCAATTCATTTAATTATAAATTTTATCAGATCTGAATAAAATAAATAAAATCTTGTCTATAAATTTATCAATAAATTATCCGAAACATAGAAGTAGAAGTTTGATGTTAAATGAGGTGAAAATGTAGGAATTTTAGAAGCTATGGAGTTGTACTAAACTAACTGCATATTTTTTGAACGTTGACATTGATCAATTTAAATTATTATTTTTGCAATGAATAATCAATTGTATATATACAATTGATGAATAATCACTGAATAATCAATATTTATAATATTTCTACTAGTGTACCAATTGCAATAACCCTTATTTAATATGGTTTTGTTACCCGTATTTATTTTGCTCACGATAATTCTGAACGAATACCGATTTAGTAACCCCAGTAAAATGAGTACTACAGTCATGAATGACAGATCAAAAAGGTTATTCAATCTCTGATATATTTGGTATAGTCTCGCTTATAGGAAATGGTAATTGGAATTCAACAAATACCATATTTTTCCCCTATCAATTTTATGAAATATGTAATTTTGTATAATAAAAAAATTAAAATATCTCAGTTTCTTACTCCTGAATTAGAAAAACAAAATATGAAAACTGTTAAAATTTAAAAATGGATATTGAACCCTACAGTATTCTACTCTCGATATGTCTACTAATTTAAATTAAATATTTTACTAAAATTACTTTATTGTTTTGCTGACTAAACAAGCAAAAAGTCATGAAATTTTACGGAAATGTTTTTAGTTATAATTTATAAATAATTTTAAATTCTGTAATTCTTGATATAAATAATTAATTGAACTTATTGAAAATATTGGGTAAAGACTAGACTAGTGAAGATTTACAAAATTGCATCAAACTTTATATTTTAAGTTTAATTAAATAAATTAATCAATTTAATTAAATAAATTAATGTAATTATGTATCCAAATGAAATATTTATTTATTTTATTTATCAAATTTGTATACTTTCCAATGTCATATAAAACTATTTAGTGTAAATTGAAGAAATATTTATATTGAATTTATTTTTTTAGTAAATATAATTATATCTTATCAAATGTATACATTTTTTTATCGATATTGTTATTAGATAAAAACCTAAGTGTAATTTTCTATGAATTAATATTTTATATAGAATTGTTTTCTCAGTAAACAAAAATTAAGGTAAAATATTTCAGAATTTATCTTAAAAGTTGTTAAAAATAGTGAAAATTATTTTCCAGTATCTTATTACAAGTAATATTCGTTTAGATTGTTTTTACCCTTCTTTATTCCACTTGAGCTCAAAGATAGAAGAGCTTTCGTAGCATTCTGTTGCAATTTGGACCTAAAAATTGCAATAAGCTATAATGGCTTTGAATATTAGAGAAAATCTCCTTTACATTTTGAAGGGGAACAAAACTTTAACAAAACTAATAACGTAAAATGCTATACTAAAAATTCAGTTCATTTAACTAGTATTGTTACTCTTTAATTTTTAAATAATTTACGAATTTTCCTATTAAAATAAAAATAAAATTAACTTCGAACTTAATTTACTCATTGAAAAGAAACCAAATTAATTCTTTAGTTTATTAGAATATTAACTTAGAATAGGAATTCGATCCAAGTACCTATTTCAATTTTAATTTGACCCTAAATAGTTACATAATAAATAGATATTTACTAAATATCATGAAGAAATGGCACAAAAAAATAAATTTTGTTTTTCTATAAGTTTAGTTATGTCGTTTTTAATGTGAGAGTGACTAGTTAGTGGAAATAAAGCTAGGTAATGGGTATTATTTTACCCTTTTTATATCTATCTATCTATTATACCTTTAAGTTTAAAATTTGTTGGTTCAATAACGCTTAAAGGCAATTATAATATTACAGATTGTTGCATACATTTAGGTGTAAATAAATTTTGGACTGGTTTGTGTTACCAAAAATAATCTACATATAGATATTTCAACTTTCTTTAAAGTTTCGCAGGTCACCACAGGATTGAACGTTCAATATGTAGAAGATGTATTACTATACCATATATGAAGTATTAGCCATTTAACAGTCTAATCATTTGACGTATTACTTTCACTGATTGGAGTATTTCCTTGATCTATAGATTGACGTTTTTTACATTAATGGATCAAGTATTTTGCAGTTTTTTGAGAGAATGTTAATAATAAATACTTATACAAATCAATTTGATGATTCTGAAGGAGATGGCGAAAAATGAGGTGGTTTAAATATTAGGAGTATAGAAGTAGAAGACCTTTTCATAACTAACTAATACTAACTTATTATAGATTAATATCAATATCAATTAAGAACTCAAAAGTTAAACTCCTTGGACCTTAATAATAATAAAACATGTTAATACCAACTTAAATATGTATATCAGGTGTTTCAGTGTACGAGTAAAGGACCAATTATCCATAGAAAGTTTATTAGTCTCTATAATAAATATATAGATTGATCTGCAAAACATTCGAACTTCCAAATGTAATTTTATTCTTCTAAAGAACTTTTAAAATATATCTACTGTAAAAAAAACTACTTTATAAAAAAACTTTTTTCCCATTTCTAAAAAGTTGCCTTTTCTTTTTTAATAATTTTCTTTCAACTAATTTTTTTTATAACTAATTATTTGTTGAATATAAAACTGCATTGAAAGCAAATTATTAAATAAATATTTCATTAAATTAAATTAAATATTTTCAATAATTCATCACAATTTGTTTTAATGGGAATAAATTTATTAATAACGATTGGTAAATAATATAAATGAAATTAAACTAAATCATCAAGTTTAAATAATTAAAGAAGATTTTGATTTTAAATCAACAATTTCGACGTGTCCCAGCATTGCATATTTTATCAATAGAAACACCACACTATAGTAGGCTTTCAATAAATCATTGAATTGCTATGTTATAGTAGTTAGTGTTCACCGGTTTTGGTTTTTTAATCTGTTTCGGAGACCGGTTCAGATTTATTGTTTTCTGAATATTTCCAGTACACAAATATCTCTTGATTTTATTGGCTCACAGATTTCTTTTATTCCAGTCGTATTATAATCGATGTTATCTTAACTACAATTTCATGTGTAATAAATAAAAAAAAATAGGAGAAACCAGCTCTTCATTTTTAATTTATTATTCAAATAATACATTTAAATTAAAGAGCTGGCTAGTTCTAACACCTTTATTTATTATATTTATCATATATGTATATAATTAAGATTGATTATAACACGACTGAAATAAAAGATATCTGTGAACCAATCAAATTAGGAATATTGTGATCTTCAAATATTTCGGTAACAATAATTTTGAAATGGCATGCAATACTGATAAGAAAATCAAAACCGAAAACAACTAAACCAATTCAATAACCACACCATTTTTGGCAAAATTCTTAAGTTTTGGTGTATTGTCTCTAACTAAAAACATTTTGTCAAATAAATCCATCTAGGACTATTATAATTAATAGCACTACTATAGACTGAAATGATAAAAGCTTTTTAGATAGAGACAGTACGCGAAAACTTAATAAATTTGTTGAAAATGTTGAGGTTAAAAAAATTGGCTTCTTCTTACTATGTTAACTAAGTTTTCACACAGTAGGTAAAAATAAAACTTAAAATTTATTGAAAATTACAATTTATACTTATAGATCTAAGACGCAGAGTACGGACCAAGAATTTTTAAAATGCGATTCATCCAACTCTTAGGTGATATATAGCTAGCTATAGTATAAATATATAATTATATGAATGTGGAACCTTAACTATTTTGTTAAAGATTATATTTTGTTATAATAAAGTTTTGTTGTATATAATTATATTTAATAATACATTTTAAATTAAAAATAAAGATTGTATAATAATAATTAATTTTATTTAAAAATAAAAAACTAATTGCTAACTTGATGCAAAACTTGATCTCAGGGAAAAAATATATAAAAAAGCTAGAATTCTTTACGTAACCCATGAAATGTTTGTTATTTTACCATTTTCAGTTCGTCATACCTACTATTAACTTTAAAATCGAATTGAAAAAAAACTGAATAAATGCAGAAACTTTCCTTAAATATTAATGTTTATGTAAACTTAACTTACATAACATTTTAGTAGTCATTCCATAAAAGGATTGATCATCAATGACGCATGGCTCGATTAGGTACCACGCGAAATTCAAATTTTCAAAATTTCTCAAAGATCTATATTCTTAAAAAAAATTCCTATTTATTCTAGATTAAATTTTTTTTTATTCGCTCCATGTTGTATTTATCCAGTTGAAAACAAATAAAAACAGAGCCAAAATTGTTGAAAGTAGTGAATCAAAAATATTTCCGTAACCCTACTGGGTTAATACATGAAGTTATATTCTGTTAATTCGTTAACTCTATGATAATGTGTTAACTGTCAAAATAACAATAATTTTGTAGCATTGTATCTGTAGCTTTAACATACCAATTTTTTTCTATATGTGAAAAGAGCACCAACTTTACATTCGCATACGGCTACACTGAACACTTTAAAAAATGTCTGCTTAAATTTTTTAGCCATAGAGAAGATTTCAGTAAAACGTTTAACATAAAATCTTATTAAAATATAGAATTAATTAGTTTAAAAAGTGTAAAAATATTCAAAATAATAAAATAACTTAGGTAAAATTGAAATAGTGACTCAAATTTATTTAAAATATCGTAAAACTAATAATAAAAATAGCCACGCTTTTTTGCCGCATCAAATAGATATACAGAAAATTATTGGGAAAAGAAAATTTCGTTTTTAGTATTCTTTATTTGATTATTATAATTTTGTATTGATATTTATATATCTATTTATTTAAAGTTATCAAAACAAAAATATAAAAAATCATTGAATTCAATGAACAAAATATTTGAGTTCATATTTAACAGATATTAAAAATATACTTCAAAAATCAATCCGCTTCACTACCATAATTAAGCAATCTATATTCAAAAAAAAACTTATTCCAAATGCTGTAAAAATGTTAATAAAAACAAAAATTAATTTGTAATTTACAGATTTTATTTAACAAAAACTGTGAAAAATCAGTTAAAAATATGTCAATTCCGCCATATATGCTGCCAAATCCATGGGCGGCTCAACTAATGGCACAACAGCAAGCATTTGCACAACATGCAATGCATGCTCAAATGGCAGCAACACAGCAAATGCAACAAATGCAATCTAGTGGTATGCAACAACAGAATTCACAACAATTAGGACATATTCCACCACCAAAACCGGATATTATCAATGAAGAAAAACTGCAAGAAAAAGGTTTATATTTTACTACCGCCTATTTGTTTTTAAATTAAAAATATATATTTTATAGCTTCTAAATGGCAACAATTACAATCAAAAAGATTTGCCGATAAACGTAAATTTGGATTTGTGGATGCACAAAAAGAAGATATGCCACCAGAACATATAAGAAAAATTATACGTGATCATGGTGATATGACAAGTAGAAAATATCGTCATGATAAACGTGTTTATTTGGGTGCATTGAAATATATGCCACACGCTGTATTAAAATTATTAGAGAATATGCCAATGCCATGGGAACAAATTCGTGATGTACAAGTTTTATACCATATTACTGGTGCTATAACATTTGTCAATGAAATACCATGGGTTATTGAACCAGTTTATATTGCACAATGGGGGTAAATTATAATTTTTTTTTTTTTTGAAATATGTATTTTGAATATTTCTTATTTTTTTTTAATAGAACAATGTGGATTATGATGCGTCGTGAAAAGCGTGATCGTCGTCATTTTAAACGTATGCGTTTTCCACCATTCGATGATGAAGAACCACCACTTGATTATGCTGATAATGTTTTAGATGTTGAACCATTAGAAGCGATTCAAATTGAACTTGATACTGAAGAAGATGCAAGTGTTTTTAAATGGTTCTATGAACATAAACCATTAATTGGATCACCGTATGTTTTTTTGTAGAACACAGAAAAATTTATATTTTTTATTATCTTTATTTTATGTTAGATATGTAAATGGTCCAACATATCGTAAATGGAATTTAGCATTACCACAAATGGCAACATTATATCGTTTGGCTAATCAGCTATTAACAGATCTTGTTGATGATAATTTCTTTTATTTATTTGATCCAAAGAGTTTTTTCACAGCTAAAGCATTAAATATGGCTATTCCAGGTGGTCCAAAATTTGAACCACTTATAAAAGATCATAATGTTGGGTGAGTGTTTTTTTTTTATTTAAATTTATATAATTTGCAAATTAAATTTTCATAATTATTGATATTTTTTATTTAAAACAGTGATGAGGACTGGAATGAATTTAATGATATTAATAAAGTTATTATTCGTCAACCAATTCGAACTGAATACAGAATAGCATTTCCATATTTATATAATAATATGCCACATTTTGTACATCTATCATGGTAAGTTCTCATGACAATATCTTTTTTTTTACAACACAATTTTTATTGCAAAAACAAAATAATTCCACTTAAAATGAAAATTAAGTCCATAAAAACTAAACCTCGAACTAACTGTCTTTTAGTATATTCATAATGGATGCTTTTAGCGATTAATTTATTTCTAAGTAATTTCTAATATAACCACGAAATGTCAACTAAATAATGTGAAAATTTAATTATTTAGCTGTTAAGCTGTGGTAGATAAATAAAAACCATATAAGAAAATTTACTACTTAAATTGCGATTTAATTTAAAAAAAAATATATATTTTTTTATTTGGTGCTATTTGATTTATATTTTTAAATCTGAAATTTTTGATTTAATAATGCTGCAGGTAGCAAACAAACAGTTTTACATAATAAAACTTGTAATTTACTAGTGATAGAACAATAATTATTTCCAATTATTTAAATAAAGGAATACAATTTTAACAGGTATCATACACCAAATGTTGTATACATTAAAACAGAGGATCCTGATTTACCAGCTTTCTATTTTGATCCTCTTATAAATCCAATATCACATCGTCATGCAATTAAGGTATATTTTTCAATATTAAATTATCAATTTAAAAATAAAATAATTGCTTACTGGTAGATTCTCGAACCAATGCCAGAAGATGATGAAGATTTTACATTACCCGAAGAAGTACAACCATTTCTTCAAGACACACCATTATATACTGATAATACAGCTAATGGTATTGCATTGTTATGGGCACCGCGACCATTTAATATGCGTTCTGGCCGTTGTCGTCGTGCTTTAGATATACCATTAGTTAAATGTTGGTATAAAGAACATTGTCCACCTGGTCATCCAGTTAAAGTACGTGTTAGTTATCAAAAACTATTAAAATATTATGTTTTGAATGCGCTAAAACATCGAAAACCAAAACCACAAAAGAAGAGGTATAAAAACTATAATTAATTATAAGTTTTTATAAAAATTATTGATTTTTTTTTTTTAGGTATCTTTTTAAATCATTTAAAGCTACGAAATTTTTCCAAACAACTACACTCGATTGGGTTGAAGCTGGTTTACAAGTATGTCGACAAGGCTACAATATGTTAAATTTATTGATTCATCGTAAAAATTTAAATTATTTGCATTTAGATTATAATTTTAATTTGAAACCAGTTAAAACATTGACAACAAAAGAAAGAAAGAAATCACGTTTCGGAAATGGTTCGTAATTATACTAAATTAGCTAATTTGAATATTAAATTTATTTTCATATTGTTTTATAGCATTTCATTTATGTCGAGAAATTCTACGTTTAACAAAATTAATTATTGATTCACATGTTCAATATAGACTGAATAATGTTGATGCTTTTCAATTATCTGATGGCTTACAATACATTTTTGCTCATGTTGGTCAACTGACTGGCATGTATCGTTACAAATACAAATTAATGAGACAAATTCGTATGTGCAAAGATTTGAAGCATTTAATTTATTACAGATTTAATACTGTAAGTTCTCCCGTTCCATCTTAAAATTCAGTTTCCATAAAATTATTTATATATTTATTTTTATATACTTTCAGGGTCCTGTTGGTAAAGGTCCTGGTTGTGGTTTCTGGGCACCAGGATGGCGTGTTTGGTTGTTTTTTATGCGTGGCATAACACCATTACTTGAACGTTGGCTTGGTAATTTATTGTCACGTCAATTTGAAGGTCGTCATTCAAAAGGTGTTGCCAAAACTGTAACAAAACAACGTGTAGAATCACATTTCGATTTAGAATTACGTGCATCTGTTATGCATGATATTGTTGATATGATGCCAGAAGGTATTAAACAAAATAAAGCACGTACAATATTACAACATTTATCAGAAGCTTGGCGTTGTTGGAAAGCAAATATACCATGGAAAGTTCCCGGCTTACCAATACCAATTGAAAATATGATTTTAAGATATGTTAAAATGAAAGCAGATTGGTGGACAAATACAGCACATTATAACCGGGAAAGAATACGTCGCGGTGCAACTGTTGATAAAACAGTTTGTAAAAAGAATTTGGGACGTTTGACTCGATTATATTTGAAAGCAGAACAAGAACGTCAGCATAATTATCTTAAAGATGGTCCATATATATCACCAGAAGAAGCTGTAGCCATTTATACAACAACTGTACATTGGTTAGAATCAAGACGTTTTGCTCCAGTACCATTTCCACCATTATCATATAAACACGATACAAAATTATTAATTCTTGCACTTGAACGATTAAAAGAAGCTTATAGTGTTAAGTCACGCCTTAATCAGAGTCAACGTGAAGAATTGGGTCTGATTGAACAGGCATATGATAATCCTCATGAAGCATTATCACGTATTAAACGTCATTTACTTACGCAGAGAGCATTTAAGGAGGTTCGTTCATATAATAAAAACTTTAAAATTTAATTTTTTTTTTAAACAAAAATTTCTTTAACTAGGTTGGTATTGAATTTATGGATTTGTACAGTCATTTGATACCAGTTTATGATGTAGAACCTTTAGAGAAAATTACAGATGCATATTTAGATCAATATTTATGGTATGAAGCTGACAAACGTCGATTATTTCCACCATGGATTAAACCAAGTGATACAGAACCACCACCACTTCTCGTTTATAAATGGTGTCAAGGTAATTATTCCCTGTCAATTCATAGAAGAACAATTTCCAGAAAACAATTTATATTTAAGTTTAAAAAAAAAAAGTTATTTCGAGGCCTGACAAGGCCTTGAGAAACCTCGTTTTTCGATCAAAACAAGAAAACTTATATCTGGATATTGTTCTTTTGCAAATTAATAGAATAGCATCTAGAATTGTATTAAAGTTTTTAATTATTTAGCTGTATATTTTCTGTATCTACTAAACGGAATTTCAGGTGTGTTGTTTTGTGACAATGTGATTTGAATTTGAAATCCCCTTGTTACAAACCTCACGCTTGCGATATTCAAAATCAACGAAACTTAAATTTTCAAAAAATTTCATATCACAATCTTAATTATTATAAAGTAATACATTTCAGACAATAATTTAAGTTTTTTGTGTAAAATATTACAGGTATTAATAATTTACAAGATGTCTGGGATGTATCAGAAGGTGAATGTAATGTTTTATTAGAATCACGTTTTGAAAAATTATATGAGAAAATTGATTTAACATTATTAAATCGATTGTTACGTTTAATTGTTGATCATAATATTGCTGATTATATGACAGCCAAAAATAATGTTGTAATTAATTATAAAGATATGAATCATACAAACAGTTATGGTATTATACGTGGTCTACAATTTGCATCATTTATTACACAATATTATGGATTAGTATTAGATTTATTAGTATTGGGATTACAACGTGCTAGTGAAATGGCTGGTCCACCACAAATGCCAAATGATTTTCTAACATTTCAAGATACTGTTACCGAAATTGCACATCCAATTCGTTTATATTGTCGTTATGTTGACCGGGTTCATATATTTTTACGATTTTCGGCAGAAGATGCACGTGATTTAATACAACGATATTTAACAGAACATCCAGATCCAAATAATGAAAATATTGTTGGTTATAATAATAAAAAATGTTGGCCAAGAGATGCTAGAATGCGTTTAATGAAGCATGATGTTAATTTGTAAGTTTTAAACAAAAAGCTTTAAATTAAAAAAAAATTAATATAAAAATTATTTTAATGTTATAGAGGACGTGCTGTATTTTGGGATATTAAGAATCGTTTACCACGATCAGTAACAACAGTAAATTGGGAAAATACATTTGTATCGGTTTATTCAAAGGATAATCCAAATTTGTTATTTAATATGTCTGGATTTGAATGCAGAATTTTACCAAAGGTTCTAAATAATTAAATAATTTATAAGAATTGTTTTTTATATTATTTTTCTCTCCCATAGTGTCGAACTCAACATGAAGAATTTACACATCGTGACGGTGTTTGGAATTTACAAAACGAAGTAACTAAAGAAAGAACAGCACAATGTTTCCTTAGAGTTGATGATGAATCGTTAGGACGATTCCAT
Source organism: Rhamphomyia laevipes (assembly GCA_963920725.1). Lineage (NCBI taxonomy): Eukaryota > Metazoa > Arthropoda > Insecta > Diptera > Empididae > Rhamphomyia > Rhamphomyia laevipes. Next base: position 39,252,562 of record OY987259.1, read on the forward strand.
AATCGTGTACGACAAATTTTAATGGCTTCTGGTTCAACAACTTTTACAAAGGTAATATTGATTGAATCAATTTTATACTTACCAAAACATTTATTTAAATAAATAATTTCTTCATTTAGATTGTCAACAAATGGAATACTGCTCTTATTGGTTTAATGACATATTTCCGTGAAGCTGTCGTAAATACCCAAGAATTATTAGATCTTTTAGTAAAATGTGAAAATAAAATACAAACACGTATTAAAATTGGTTTGAATTCAAAAATGCCTTCACGTTTTCCCCCCGTTGTATTTTATACACCAAAAGAATTGGGTGGTCTTGGTATGTTAAGTATGGGACATGTTCTTATACCACAATCAGATTTACGATGGTCCAAACAAACTGACGTTGGAATTACACATTTCCGATCAGGTATAACCTTTAAACCGTTTTTATGTTATAATTTATTAATCCCTTAATTTTAATTTCTATCACAAAAATTAGGTATGTCACATGACGAGGATCAGCTTATTCCAAATTTATATCGTTACATTCAGCCATGGGAAAGTGAATTTATTGATTCACAACGTGTTTGGGCTGAATATGCACTTAAAAGACAAGAAGCTAATGCACAAAATCGCCGATTAACACTCGAAGATTTAGAAGACAGTTGGGATCGTGGTATACCTAGAATAAATACATTATTTCAAAAAGACCGTCATACATTGGCATATGATAAGGGATGGCGTATTCGTACCGAATTCAAACAATATCAAGTACTTAAACAAAATCCATTTTGGTGGACACATCAACGTCACGATGGTAAATTATGGAATTTAAATAATTACCGTACCGATATGATACAGGCATTGGGCGGTGTTGAAGGCATTTTAGAACATACATTATTTAAGGGTACATATTTTCCAACATGGGAAGGTCTATTTTGGGAAAAAGCATCTGGTTTTGAAGAATCAATGAAATATAAAAAATTAACAAATGCTCAACGTTCTGGTTTAAATCAAATACCAAATCGACGTTTTACATTGTGGTGGTCACCAACAATAAATCGTGCTAATGTTTATGTTGGTTTTCAAGTACAATTAGATTTAACTGGTATATTTATGCATGGTAAAATACCAACATTAAAAATTTCATTAATACAAATATTCCGTGCACATTTATGGCAAAAAATTCATGAATCTATTGTTATGGATTTGTGTCAGGTATTTGATCAGGAATTAGATGCATTAGAAATTGAAACTGTACAAAAAGAAACTATACATCCACGTAAATCATATAAAATGAATTCATCTTGTGCTGATATTTTATTATTTCCAGCATATAAATGGAATGTATCACGACCATCATTATTAGCCGATACTAAAGACACAATGGACAATACAACAACACAAAAATATTGGCTTGATGTACAATTACGTTGGGGTGATTATGATTCACATGATGTTGAACGATATGCAAGAGCAAAATTTTTAGATTATACTACCGATAATATGTCAATATATCCATCACCAACTGGTGTCCTAATAGCTGTTGATTTAGCATATAATTTACATTCAGCATATGGTAATTGGTTCCCCGGCTGTAAAATTTTAATACAACAAGCAATGGCAAAAATTATGAAAGCAAATCCAGCTTTATATGTATTGCGTGAACGTATCCGTAAAGCATTACAATTATATAGTTCTGAACCAACTGAACCATATTTATCATCACAAAATTATGGTGAATTATTTTCAAATCAAATTATTTGGTTTGTTGATGATACAAATGTTTATCGTGTAACAATACATAAAACATTTGAAGGTAATTTAACAACAAAACCAATAAATGGAGCTATCTTTATATTTAATCCACGTACGGGACAATTATTTTTAAAAATTATTCATACATCTGTATGGGCTGGCCAGAAACGTCTTGGTCAATTGGCTAAATGGAAAACAGCTGAAGAAGTAGCAGCTTTAATTCGTTCATTGCCAGTTGAAGAACAACCAAAACAAATTATTGTTACAAGAAAAGGAATGTTAGATCCATTAGAAGTACATTTATTAGATTTCCCAAATATTGTTATTAAAGGTTCGGAATTACAATTACCATTCCAAGCATGTTTAAAAGTTGAGAAATTTGGTGATTTAATATTGAAAGCAACTGAACCACAAATGGTTTTATTCAATTTATATGATGATTGGTTAAAAACAATATCATCATATACAGCATTTTCTAGGTTAATATTAATTTTACGTGCATTACATGTAAATACCGAAAGAACAAAAATTATATTGAAACCGGATAAAACAACAATTACGGAAGCACATCATATTTGGCCAACATTAACTGATGAAGAATGGATTAAAGTTGAAGTACAATTAAAAGATTTAATATTAGCTGATTATGGTAAAAAGAATAATGTTAATGTAGCATCATTAACACAATCTGAAATTCGTGATATTATATTGGGTATGGAGATATCAGCACCATCAGCACAACGACAACAAATTGCTGAAATTGAAAAACAAACAAAAGAACAAAATCAATTAACAGCAACAACAACACGTACAACAAATAAACATGGTGATGAAATTATCACATCAACAACATCAAATTATGAAACCCAAACATTTAGTTCGAAAACAGAATGGCGTGTCCGAGCAATTTCCGCAACAAATTTACATTTACGTACAAATCATATTTATGTAAGTTCAGATGATATTAAAGAAACTGGTTATACATATATTTTACCAAAAAATGTATTAAAAAAATTCGTTACAATATCAGATCTAAGAGCTCAAATTGCTGGTTATTTATATGGTGTTAGTCCACCAGATAATCCACAAGTTAAAGAAATTCGATGTATTGTAATGCCACCACAATGGGGTACACATCAAACAATTAATTTACCAAATCAATTGCCACAACATCAATACCTTAAAGATATGGAACCGTTAGGTTGGATTCATACACAACCAAATGAATTACCACAATTATCACCACAAGATATAACAACACATGCAAAAGTTATGCAAGAAAATCCAAATTGGGATGGTGAAAAAACTATAGTTATAACATGTTCATTTACACCTGGTTCATGTTCATTAACAGCATATAAATTAACACCATCTGGTTTTGAATGGGGTGCCAAAAATACAGATAAAGGTAATAATCCAAAAGGTTATTTACCATCACATTATGAACGTGTACAAATGTTATTATCAAATAAATTTTTGGGTTTCTTTATGGTACCAGCACAAGGTAGTTGGAATTATAATTTTATGGGTGTACGACATGATCCAAGTATGAAATATGAATTACAATTAGCTAATCCGAAAGAATTTTATCATGAAATTCATAGACCATCACATTTCTTATTATTTTCAAATTTAGAAGATGGTGGTGATGGTGCAGGTGCTGATCGTGATGATTTATATTCTTAAACAAATATTTTTAAATGTTTTTCAAATTATTTTATTATAAGAAAAGCTTAAATCGAAAAATGATATTTTGTTTCTTCTTTCGGTACAGTTTTATATATAATAAAAAAAAAATAATATCAATGTTTTATTATAGGTTAATATAAAGAAAATAAAATATATAATTTTTTTTAATTAAAATTTGATTTTGTATTTGCTTATTAACAATTCGTTTTTTTTAATTATATCATTAAACAATAATTACGGAATACTGACAACAATTCAATTACAAGACCACCAAATAAATTCAAACTTTCATGTTTATATCAGCAACCCAGAATTAATCGAATCAATAGACAATACTATTTCGGAATCTCAGAATATTTGTTCTAGCTTTAGCTTAGAAATAGCTAGCTAGCTAGTACCATTGATTGTAATTAACTTAAAGGGAACTACACAAGAAAGATCAAATCTTTTCGGACAGCCTAAAATTTAATATTTCTATATGGTGCAGGCACGGTTATAAGTATTAACATTTTATATCTTTCTTTACAAAATACTGGATTTATGTGAATAGAAAAAATAAAGTATTTAACATTTCTATTAAAATTTAATACTCCTTTCAGATGTTAATCCATCATGTATCCATCATTATTTATATTAGTTTTATGAGAAATCTTAAATTTAATCATTTTTCAAGTTAATAAATTGCCAAAAAATTAGTAAAACTTAGTTTTTGCAATATTTATTTATTAAAGTGATAGATAACATTTTTTCACCCTTGCATTTATTATAAATCAAAACTACTAGTAACTTTTTTGTTTCAAATTACTGCGAGGGTTGGCTTTTGAAGACAAACAATAATCATCTAATTCATAAAAATTTCAGCCAAAGGGGATAGAGGATTTATTTACTATTATATACACTTGTAGTATCAACAACTTTTTTTAATGGAATTCAAATCAAAATATACATTATCTCTATATTCCCTTAACTTTAAAGCAACGTCTGCGCAGATATAATGTTTTCAGTTGAACAATTTTTATTTTGCAAGAACACATAGTGCCGAATGTTTGGACACTGAGAGAAGTTTACAATATTAAATGAAATACATAATAAATATTTATTTTAAAAAATATTTTTTGTAATATCAAAAATTTATAAAATGGCTAATGCTCCTGCTGGAGATGAAAAAGCTGGTGAAGGAGAAGGATCTGAAAAGAAAATTTTACACGTGTACCCTCTAGTTAAGGTAACATAATATAATTAATATATTGTTATTATTGTAACTCATCCGATGTACAACAAAATAATACAATATTTTATATAAAAAAAAATATAGCATTCCGATATGAATGAGGAAATGTGTACTGAAGCCGTTGAATTAAGTATTACAGCATGTGAAAAATTTGCACAGAATTATGAAGTATAAAATAATTTAATAATTATTATTTGCATAAAACTTAATTTTATTGTTTTTATGTTATTATAGTTAGCTGCTAAAACGATTAAAGAAGCAATGGATAAAAAATTTGGAATATATTGGCATGTTGTAGTTGGTGAAGGATTTGGTTTTGAAGTATCATATGAAACTAAAAATATATTATATTTATTTTTTGCTGGTAATTTAGCAATTGTTTTATGGAAATGTTCTTAAATTTCTTTGCAATTTATGACGAAACAAATTATTTTCATTTTAATAGTTAAAATTAACTATATTTACCAATAATTTTAAGAATCGAATAAATCTAATATTACACATTTAATTAATATAAGTACCGTCCAAAAAATTGGTTTCTAAATAAAACAAATATATTCAAATTAAAAAGATTTATACACAAAATAATTATGAAGAAAATCACCTCGAGATTATAATGTTTGATCGATATAATGAAATTCTATATTTATACATATATTATATAGCAATGTACATGCAAATAGTAATTAAGAATAAAAACAACGTAATAATATGCAATAAATTTTAAAAGTTTTGCTTTTCAAACTATTGATTTCATTTTTAATAATATAATAAGATAGCTGAAATAAATTCTAAATGATATTCTTTTGTATTTCGACAACCCTTTCTTCGGTGAAAATTGAAAATTGCAACAAAAAACAAATTGATTTGGTTATATTTCTGTGGCAACATTTACGAGACGCTTATATTGAAAATATAAAATGTTCAGGAGTGAAACCTAAATGCAATATCAACCAAATTTCGAATATATGTATGGAAATATGCCGAATTTACTTACATTAATTACAACCAGGATAAAAGTTATTAGAACAACTAAAGAGAACCTAATTTACTTACAGTAATCACAACCAGGATAAAAGTTATTGTTAGAACTACTAAAGAGAACCTAAAAAGATTTAAAATGCTATTCTACAAAACTTAACTACCACACAATATTTTACTTAAAATGCTTTTAAACATAACTACCAAAGTATCCAGGTAATTGATAAGTTTCGCGATTGTTCGAAAGGACAACTGACCGAAAATACACAATTCACTGAAAGTAAATTTGTCGGATACGCTACAATTTTTGGGCCAGTATACTTTCGGTATATATTTGGTAAATGTTTTTTTTTTGAGTAAATTATGTTTCGGTCAATTAGTTCTTGGTCAATCTATCTATATAATATTATTAAAGCCAGTTGTGAATTCAGTCAATTATGAATTCAGTCATTTTTCGGCCAACTGTCCCAAATTATATTTTAAAATACATAGTTTTGGAATCATGACTTTATAATTTGCTAAAAATGAAATAACTAATATAATAATTAAATATAAATTCTCTATTGAACCTCTCTCAGTTTCCGTTTCCATTAGTGCTGAAATTAAGATTCAGCTTATTATTCTGTAACCCTATTAATAATAAAAATTGAATTTAATATAACGTGTAGCAAAAGATTAGCCTTTTTTTTTTAATATCCATCAGGTAATCTAAAACTTGTTATAAATAGAAAAATTATCAAAGTTTATTAATAAGTAAGCTCATCAAAAATCAATCAATTAAAAATATCTCGTTTATATTTTAATTAATTTGAATTGATTCAAAAAGATGAGATTTTAAATCAAACTGGAAATTGGTTATACATTTAAAATTGTTACAAATAAATAAAATAATTTTAACAAAATAAATTCCATTCATGAAAATTTCATTCATCAAAGGGGATATACAGGATTTAGTACAACACATCATCAAACCAATCCATACTAAATAAATTTATCTCCTTTAAATTAACAATCTGCTCGGTTTAACGAAAGCAGTTACCGGGTACTATAAATAAATTATATTCAAATAATATTTTAAATTTTATTCTAATTTATTTATACTTTTAATATCTGCAAACTAAGGATTAAAAATGGCTTCTGCTCCAGCTGCTGCTGCTCCTGCTGAAGGTGAAGCAGTCGCCGCAGAAGGTGAAGTAGTAGAAAAGAAAATTTTACATGTTTATCCTCTTGTTAAGGTATATAATTTTTATATAATAGTTTTATTTATGTAGAATTTATATATTAATAATATAAAAAAAAAATTAATTAGCATTCAGATATGAATGAAGAGATGTGTTCTGAAGCTGTTGAATTAAGTATATCTGCTTGTGAAAAATTTGCACAAAATTACGAAGTATAAAATATAAATCTATCACATTTAAATTATTTTAAATTTTCTTAATTTATATAGTTGGCTGCTAAAACAATTAAAGAAGCAATGGATAAAAAATTTGGAATATATTGGCATGTTGTAGTTGGTGAAGGATTTGGTTTTGAAGTAACCTATGAAACTAAAAATATAATGTATTTATTTTTTGCGGGAACTTTGGCAATTGTCGTATGGAAATGTTCATAATTTATTATAACTATTATTGTTATTGTCTTCATTTAACATTTTTACACTTTATCTAAATAAAATAAATTATTAATCTGTCTCAAAAATTCCATTTCAAACATTAATAATTAATTTATATTTAGATAAATTGAATATTCGAGTTATTGCTTCTGAAAGATTATAAATACGAAAAAACTAATCCATTTTTAAAATATGTACATATTTTCTTTATATCAATTATTACTAAATGCTAATAATTATGTATAGCGAAAGAAGTATTCGCTCAAATAAGCTTCGAAATAATTTGAAATTTTCTCAAATTAATATGAAAATTGACATTTTCGCAACGATTGTGATAATTTAAAGATCGTGGCCACATTTAAATTGTATGTTTAACTCAATTTGTCAAAAAAATGGTCCATTGAATACTTTAAGACTAAGGTGACTGTGGCACAGTTTTAAATTGTATTTTATTAAATTTATATTTTATTTATAAATGAAATTTGGCAGTCTATAAATTTGTTTACGTATTGACTCGACTAATTATAGTCGTGCGAAAATGACTGAATGCTAGTCTTCTTAGTAACTTGTGATAGTAAAATAAATTATTTCGCATAATATTAATACATTAAATTTAACTTAATATCTTCCAAAGAAAACGGTGAAAAATACATATATTTTTTATTATTTATATTTGTATGTTAAAAAAAATGATACAATCAATTCAATCTAATTCTAATAAAACTACAAAAATTATAACTAAATGAATTAAGTGATATTAATAAAAAAAAACACTGCAAAACTAAGTTAATTAATTATTATTGTCTATTAATGTTTCCAAATAATTAAAATAATTGATTTTAATTTGTATTAAAAATTTGTTAAACATTTGAAAATTTAAAACTCTCTGAATGAAATGAACTTTTTCACTTACAAACTAACATTGATTAACATAACATAATTATTGAATTAATGTAAGGAGAATTGTGTAAAGAATGTCTTTTCATTTCGTGTGTGCTTAAATCAAATGAAAACATTTTTTTTTTGTTAATTTTAAAAACGATTTAAATAAAGACAAACTAAATTGTAATTTTTTTATTATTGAAATTGCATAACTAGTGTTTTTGTTGCACTAGCTATATGTAAGGCGCAATCACGAACTTCTTGCATAAATGCATCAATAGCTGGTGTATCATCAGTTGATATAGATTTTTGTAAATTCTCGCATTCATGTTGTATTAATCCAGTATATAAATTTAATTGTTTTATGGCACCTTTAATTGGTTCATTACAATTTTGCTATAACATAAAAAAAAAAAATATTATTAAAATACTTTCAACAATATTAATTATTAAAATAATTGTTATTAACTGGTGGAAATATTGCTATTAATTCAGCAACAGCAACACGAATACGTTCTGCACATGGTACAAATGCATCTTTATTTGTAATATCTTGCATAGCAACACAAATTTCTTTTAAACGTCTTGTTACAATATCGGTACGATGACGTACTTCTTCAGCAAATGATTGTAAAAATTCAGTTGGTTTATCGCCAGCCATTTGATACATACTAGTTGTAGTACGGCATTCATTAATCTTACCTTGTGGTCCTAAACGTGTCTCATACATACTTACTGGCCTTTTAGCTGTAGATTGATTACTACTTGATGATCCATCTGGTACAGGTTCAGTCTCAGTTTCACTAGCATTTAAATCAATTCGCCTAAAAAAAAAACATAAATCTTATTTAGATTTGTTAATTGTTTGTTTATTGTAAAATTAATTTACAGTGGAACATCATAAATGTTATTGTAGCTGCTCGTTTGTGAATTTTCAGTACATTTTGATTTCAGTTCAGTATTTTCAAATGATAATTGTTGTACAACATTTTTTAATTGATTTATTTCGGAAATATAATGAAATAATTGCATACGTAGATTTGCTACTTCAACATTTGACACTATTGATTGATTAGCTATTCCCTATATTGTGAGAATTAAACCAAAAATTGTAAAATATAAATTAAGAAAAACAAAAGAAAATATAAAAAAAAAACATAATTAGTGTAAATATACTAAATATGCAGTCTAATTCGACTACTTATTTAGTTATAAAAAATGATAATCGATACAAATAAAGTTAAATAAATTTATACTATAAATTAAATTTCTAAAGCCTCTATAATTAATAACAAAATATGGCAATAAATAAAATAAAGTTATAAATTAAATTAACCAATAATAAAAAATTAAATTATAGCAAAACAAATATTTTAAAATATCAAAACTTAAATGAAATGAAAGACTTCATGAATATTTTTAATTTTATAAATTGTATTCGATTATATAATATTAATTTTTTACATTCTTTATTATTATAAAATATATTTTTCTATCTGAAATATATGATATTTTAAGCCATAATGAAACTATATAAATATACATAACAAATTTGATTTTTTAAATTATAATGCAAAATTTTCATATTTAAATTAATTCAAAAATATTAAAACTACTAATTTGAAAATTTATAAATATTCTAATTTTAAGATTTTATTATTTTCTATTCCAAATATGACGGAATAATCAGTCTTTTTAGTTAAATAATTCAACAATATAAATTAGACACAACTCTAGATGATATTTAATAGTATTATATACTAATTTTTTACTTCTACAACAAATATTTTTAAAAGAACTGAAGCCTTTTTTAATTATTTCCAATCTACAAGCTACCCACTAATATTATTTAGGCATAAATATTTATAATGTAATTTTTTTTTAAATTTTCATCCGAAACTATTATTTTTTAAATTTAATACTTTCTGTCGTATAATTTTTACCTTCTGAGCAACTGGTGCTAAAGCAGCATAATCATCATCCGATGCAACAGCATCATATAACGGTTCATCATCTGATAAATTTGAACCACGTTGATTATTTTGTTGGTGGATTTTTAGATTTATTAGTGCTGGTGAATCAATTGGCCGTAAATTAGCCATATTTTGTCGTCTGCGTGCATCAATTAAAACATCAGTTAAAAGTCCAGCAAATTCAATTGGACTAAATCTGGCAAGTTTTTGACGACCCTACAAAAATATATACAATTTATTTAGTACTTTATTAGTTATATAAATTATATTTTTCTCTACCTGATTACGAGTAGCACTTAAATATGGATTTGCAGGTAAAAATGGAACAGATCCAATATCTGGATTTAGAGAACTTGTAGCCCAAACTGTAATTGTATTTTACAATATAACAATTATTTATATAATTAAATATAAAAATTACCAGCTTCATTTTCACGACGATCAACTTCATCATACAAATCCATTACTAATTCTTCAAACATTTTATTTGGTACTAGTTGTAATTTACCACGAGCTATTTTTAATTGTTCACTAATTTCAGGAGAATTTTGTTCTGGTATTTTAAGATGTTTACCAGACTATAAATTAAAAAAAAAGTTTTTTATATATAAAATCATTAAATAAATATAGCTTACTGTGTGGTCTGGTTTTTTACCACCCAAAAATAATGTAATTCGATCAGTCACCTCATACATAGCTTCAATCAGCCTTTCAGCAATTGTATTATGATTATTATTTTTAGCAACTTCAACTGGTGTTTGTCCATTTCCATCGACAACATTAATTTGTGCTCCATATACCAATAACAATTCTATTTGCGATGCTTGACCAAATTTAGCTGCAACATGTAATGGAGTTGATCGTTTCTCCTAAAATTAATGTAAGCATCAATTGATAAATAAATTTTTATTTATTTTTTTACAAAATTTGAAATAATTTACATCATGGAAGAAATTAGGATCAGCTCCTTGGACAACAAGACGTAGAGATGTTTCTAAATTAATAGTACGTACACTAGCATGTAATTGTTTACTTAATTCATTTTCACTATTATTTAATCCTTCTTCTTGCATATTTGGTTTTAATACATATGCTAAATTAACATGTTTTGCTTTAATAAAATCAGATTTAACTGGATCTAATTGATCTTTTGGGTTTGGTTTACGCCGAACATTTTTACTACTACCACCACTTGTCAAATCTAGTAAACAATGTTCCCAAACACTATTTGCTCCGTGAGCATTTAATGAATTCACATAATTTAATACTGAAGGACACCATGTTCCTTGACGCAAAGATTTTACTAAAATTTAAATAATGAAAAAATAATTATGATTATAAATATATGATACAAATTATTCACATACCCAAAGAAATGTGCCGACCTAAACTTCTATGAATTGAAGCACAATCTGAACATAATAAAATACCACGATTAATTGATGCCCACGATGGATCTAAAAAAAAAAACATTAATTGGTTATCGTTATGACTCATAATATGTATATAATTAATTAATTTAATTGATGTTAATTAATTTTAAGGATTGGTTTTTTTATATTTACCAGTTGCACTACAATCACCGCAAATTTCTGTCTGAGTCCGAGACTTTACACGGGACATTCTAGTGAATAAACGATCTCTATTTGCAAAACACATTCACTTACTTCATTTTTCTCGTAAAGTATTTTTAATTATACAATTATTTAATTGCGGAAAATTTTTGATAATAAACGAAAAAAAATTGTGGAATAAATTTATTATAACTACACTGTAGAAGTCCAAATATCGGTCCCACTGACTGTCATTGTCATTTTTATGCATAATATTGTAAACAGTGGGAGGCGAATATGTTGCTGAAACTGAACAGATACGAACAAATTTCTTTAACCCTATATGTTTCACCCATCCAACTTTAATTTTCCGTATAGAGAGGAATGTGCATGCAACTTGAGGTATACAACTTGTTTGTGTGTAGTGATGTTGTAAGCCCGGACTTTCAACACTTAAAGTTTTTTTTTCGGATACAACCACTTTTTTGTTGGATTTAATGACTCGAAAAGAAGATTCTAAAAGCACTCCTTTCGATTGCCTCACAATGACAGAACATGTGTGCTATCGTTTCTTTGTCACTTGGGCAAAGACGGCAGATGTTGAGTTTTAGGTGGTAGTTGAAAGAGCTATGTTGTGTCATGGGGCTTCTTTTTGCCGAGTATTATTATATCTTCCACTTCTATTTTTTGTGGTTTTGTTAATTTTTTTTTTTAGATTGGGATTGGGAGCGTTGGTAATTTGTATCAGTATATTCTGTACTCTTGTTCAATCCATCAGCGTGAAGTGAGGTTGGAGTGTCCTCTTGGTTATTGGGTTACCGCAGAACGGCTCTGGTCCGATAAGTTTTGTACTTGAGCTAGTTTAACAAGTCTGCAACTTCATTTCTTTCAATTCCTAATGTTACTTTACGCTTTTTGGCCCGAAGTATTGGGTTTTGCAGGCAGTCCCAGATCTGTGTAGCGGACGGTTGCTCGCACTTCAAATTCAGATAACGAAGATTGCCTGTTCTTGCGTTCTCTGATGATAGATTTAAAAGCTAAATAAGCTTTTTCAAGCTCACAATTCTTTTACTGCGTCATTTCATTTCAATACGACTATTCCAGTTGATTATATATATTATCCAATATTAAAAAGAAACATCTGAACAACAAATTTTTTTAGGGACAATTTTTCGTTCTTTTCCTGAACGATAACCAAACTTAAACTATGAAAGAAGAACAGATTCAAGAAACTTTATTAACATCTCTGGCAAAAAGTAAAACTAAGTTTTGTTTGTAATCTCACAGTCAGCATTTTATGTATAAATATATAAAATAATAAATATTAGCAATTAAATTGAAATGAATATGTTTGCATATTGTTCAAGTTCAACGGACACATTTGCATTTGTACTTTCTGAACTAGCCCTCTCCCGGAATATGTAATTGTCAACCTCAGATCAAAGGAAGTATATCATTTTTATAAAAGGACAGCAAACGTCACGTCAACTGAAAAGCTTTTTATTTATTTTCGATATTCTCATAAATTGATATTTTGTGACTAATAAATTTGTTGAAATGTTTTCTCCATAAATATTTCATAACAGTTCAAATGGTAAGAATCATTTATGTAATCAGAAAGTGTATTAGTTAATTTGTAATAACAATTATGTAAATGAAATTGTGAAATTCTGCAAAATCCCTACCACTGCACTACTGCCAACCAATATACAAAAAAAAAAAAAACAAGGAAAATAAAAAAATATATAAAAATATATACATTCTTCATTCTCCTGTGCATTGGAATGAAAGTGCAAGCTCGTAGCTCGTTACTAATTTACATTTACAGTATTGCTTTACTATTCCTATGTTTTCTTTGTAGTATTACTGCTACATTATAACAATGTTAGTCTAAAAAATTTAGTTAAGTGAAAAGCACATAATAAACAATAATTTCCTAAGTACATAAAGAATTGCCAACGCGCCAAATATTAAAATTAAGTATATATGAAAAAACAAATTTTCAAATCATTGAGTGTTAAAAAAAAGTTTTATTTTCATTTTATTTATTTTCTCTTGGAACAGCTGAGAAATCCTAAAAATAGATGATGAAATATTAATAAACATTTTTCAATCAACAAATTCTTATAAGAAAGTTCTTATTATTTTCTTATTTATACACAATTTTAAATTATTCATTAAACTTAAACAATAAATTTATAATAAAAATATTCTTTAAATTGCAGAAAAATCATAAAAAAAGAAATGATTTGGATGTAATAAGTGGAAAAATAAATAAATACCTATTCAAATACAATAACAATTCTTAATATTTGTATACTACAATTAAAAAAAAATGGATAAATCACCAATAAAACAAAATCATTCACCTATAGAAGATAAATTGTTAATAATGGATCATCTAGTTCAGCCTACCACAGATTATTCAAGTATTAGAGGAAAAACTATTTTAGTTAGTCCTACAGAGGAACAATTTGATTTGTTAAAAAAACGTCTGGAGGAATTAGTACAATCATGTCGTGGTGAAACTATTTACGAAATTGGAGCTGCTGAAGGTAAATTGTCATATTAAAAATATTTACTATAAATTATATTATTGTATTATAAAGATGGTTGTGATAGTGGCTTAGAGGCTGAGGAATATGCTGCATCTGTTGCTACATTACAATCATTAGCAACAACAATTGATGCAGATGCTGTACTATTACGTGAAAGGAAAGGTGAAAAAGGTTTAACATCACAATATCTTGTACGAAAAAGAGTTGATACTTCCGATTTTATGGAAATTAGGTGTTTATGCAATTTTTTTTATATATAATGTTCCAATATAAAAGTAATTATATCGAAACAGAAAAACAATTCACATTAAATTATTTCGTGAAGGTCGTATAATAAAAATTTGATTTTAAAATGTCGCAGCAAAACATATTTTTAAGAATTGTTTTTTTTTTTTTTTTTTTTGTGAATTTATGTAAACTAAATAAAAATTTTGTATTTAAAGAGTTGCTGTAGTTGGTAACGTAGATGCTGGGAAATCAACACTGCTTGGTGTATTAACACATGGTGAATTGGATAATGGACGAGGACATGCCAGACAAAGATTATTCAGACATAAACATGAAATGGAAAGTGGACGAACTAGTTCTGTTGGAAATGATATATTAGGTTAGACAAAATTCAATTTTAAAAAGCAAAAAATATTTACATATTTTTCGAGTGCAATTTAATTATGAAATTGTACAGAAAATGACGCCGATGATCGGGAAAAGGATAGTTTGGAAATATGGTTCCTTAAATTATATGGAACTCGTTAATTTTGTATCCCCTTTCCCTTTTAGCGGTATATTTTGTATTTACATGAAAAAGGTGAGTGGCGGTTACTTATTCTACAACTCTTGGAGAGCCAATGTGTTTATTTTATGTACTTTAAATTTGTTATAAACTACTAATAAAATATATTTTCATATTGTTGAATTATTAAACATATATTTTTATATTGGTTATAGGTTTTGATAGCATTGGAAATGTTGTTAATAAACCAGATCATGGTACTCTAGATTGGGTAAAAATATGTGAAAAATCTGCTAAAGTAATAACTTTTATTGATTTGGCAGGTCATGAAAGATATTTAAAAACTACTGTTTTTGGTATGACTGGACATGCACCTGATTTTGGAATGCTAATGGTATAAATGTTAAAATTTTGTTTGAAATTTAATTTAATGCATTCATTTCACTTCTTATCAGATTGGTGCTAATGCTGGAATTGTTGGTATGACTAAAGAACATCTAGGATTAGCTTTAGCTCTATCAGTACCTGTTTTTGTGGTTGTGACAAAAATTGATATGTGCCCTCCAAATATACTTGATGATAATCTAAAATTATTATTTAAAATACTTAAATCACAAGGTTGTCGAAAAGTACCATTAATGGTTAAAAATATTGATCAAGTTGTAATGAGTGCAACAAATTTTGTGTCACAACGTCTCTGTCCAATTTTTCAAGTATCAAATGTAACTGGTGAAAATTTAGATTTATTAAAAATGTTTTTAAATTTATTGACAACCCAAAAATTGGGACAAGATGATCAACCAGCTGAATTTCAAATTGACGATACATATTCTGTACCTGGTGTTGGTACTGTTGTTTCGGGTACCTGTTTACAAGGTTTAATCAAATTAAATGATATTTTAATGTTAGGACCAGATCCGGTTGGACAATTTATATCAATTGCTATAAAAAGTATTCATCGTAAACGTATGAATGTGAAAGAAGTTCGTGGCGGTCAGACAGCCAGTTTTGCTTTAAAAAAAATCAAAAGATCTCAAATACGTAAAGGTATGGTAATGGTTAGTCCAGAATTAAAACCACATGCTTGTTGGGAATTTGAAGGTGAAATTTTAGTACTACATCATCCGACAACGATATCGTCCCGTTATCAAGCAATGGTTCATTGTGGTAGTATACGACAAACAGCATCAATTTTAACAATGTCAAAAGAGTGTCTAAGGACAGGTGATAAAGCATTGGTTAAATTTCGTTTTATAAAACATCCAGAATATATTCGGCCAGGACAAAGAATGGTTTTTCGTGAAGGACGTACTAAAGCGGTTGGCAATGTTCTTAAACCCTTAACAAATTCAGTTGCAGTTTTAAATCGTCCAAAATCAAATAAAATGCAAGCACGCGGACAACAAAACCAAAATCCAAATATTCAATCGCAAGCTAATCATACTCATCATCAGGGGCAACAGCAGGGACAAGGTGGATCAAAAGTAATTAGTGGCGCACCAGCTACAGTAGTTGATCATTTAGATGGGGTTTTAGAAGTAAGTGTTGATAAAAGAGATCACTCGGGAAATTTACGTGGAAATAATAATATAATTGGAGGTAATAAACGTAGCAAAAGGTTACCACCTGGTACTGGAGGAGGAAGTGGTGGTGGACAAGGATCAAATGTCAATACAAATACTGCTCAATCAACTAAAGTTTAGTTTTAATAGATTGCACCGTTTTATTATACTTTAAATATAAAAAAAAAAACAGAACAGAATTTTTAAACATATAATATATATATATTTTTTTTGTAGAATTAGACACAAGGAACAAAAAGTACATTTTTTCACCAAAATTTAAAATTATTATCAAAAGTAATTAAAAAATTTATATTTTTTGAAAATAAAATTAATATTTTAACTTTACTGATATATTTTCTTCCTAAAACGAAATAAATTTTAATGTAAAAATTGTTTTTAATTTTTTTTTTTTTTTGGAATGCAATATTTTTTAAATGCTTCCAATATTTTATATAAGTGCATAGCATATTTTCATATATATATATATGTATGTTAAGACAAATCATTAAAAGGAGGAAATATTTTTGTTTAAGTGTATATTAAAATAGTTAATTAAGTTTAGTCAAGAAGATTTTATTTTATTTTTTGTTTGTTTAATCATAAAAATGAAGTTCTCTTTTTAATTTATCATTTAGGAGAGTCTTACTTTTAATTATTTAATAAAAAAAATTTAAAACAAATATTTCTACGAATTCATTTTACAAATCACACCCCATCCCATCCCAATATATTTAATTAAATAAAGATGGTGTAGACATTAGATGTCAAATTAAAATTGATCAAACTAATTTTTAATTCCAATCATCTAAGTTCTAAGCGTTCTATTCTAATCCAATAATTAGAACTTTATCGAAATGATCAGCAAAGCTTAATATATCAATACAATTACTTTATTTTCTGCAGAGATTAGTGAATGTTTATCTTTGGAAGACTGTTTCGAAAAACGGACATGGCAATATACTAGTGACTGGTAGTTTCACCCAACTGATTTTCTAATCAACCTTGTGATATTCATAATATTACATGATGTCCATAATATAAGAATCGTTAACCACAATTTAAAATAAGTATACCAAAACCCCTAACCCTCGATTTATACGGTAGATTGGTTCCACAAAAGGACGGTGTATAAATCGAAATCGTGAATATCGATACCGTACAATATGAATCCAAATATCTTATATTGAAATCGTGTTAAACAGAAAGATAGAGTGGTGTAAATAGAATGTTTCCTCATTTCTTCATTCGTGTTAAACGATAACGGTGCAAATCGAGCACAATATTAATTATTATTAGTTATAAAATGTATTTGTTTCAAGGCAAGTTCAAAACCTAAATTACTGAAATGAATGGACCAATATTATTATTATTTATTATAATCAATTCTTAGCTATTTTATTATCAAAACACAGATTATTATAAAATTTAACAAAAATTTATCAAAAAAAAATTATTTTGTACGAGATATTATTATAAAAATGTAACAAAATTTAGTATTTTCGTATATGCGAAACAATTCACTTTAAAGTGCTATTATATAGGAATTTTATTTTATATTTCGGGTTATCTTAAACAATAGCAAAATGCTCTTAAACTATTATCAGTAATACAATAACTATATTTTCCATTAAAATTAATTCGTGTAATATTACCAACTACAAATGATAAATATGAAGTCATTCGAATTACAGCTTCATACTCTGCTAAACCTGGTTTTGTTTGAATTCGAACCATTACTTCAGAAATATATTCACCTTTAATACCTTTTAATACTTTTTTATTAGCCGAACTAACTGTAGCATGTAAAATTGAATTTAAATGTAATGTTCGACATTGTGGATAATCACGGATTTTTTCATTCAAACGTTGAATTATATATCGTGCTGCACGTTGTATTTTTGGATTGTTAGTAGGAAAAATTTGTTTTTCATAACAAGTACACCAATTGTATGAAATTCCAGCATGTTCACATGATCTATGATTAGGAATATTTAGAAATAAACTTATACCTCTTGGTAAAACATCATTTTCAACAATTTCTTTAGTTCTTTGATAAATTTGTTGATTTGTAATAGACGATAAATCTGATAAATCTAAAAGAGTTTCATGTAAATCATAATGTGTTGTTAATTTTCGTGCATTATTTCTTAAATTATATATTGCATCTGAATATTGTGCCTGAAACCAACTTGGTACAATTGCATAAAATAATGGTAATCTTTCTTCCATTATACCTTGATAAGTATTCTTATATGATTCAATATCAATTTCACCACGATCACTAATAAAAAACAATATTGTTTTATTTAATATTTTCGTATCTTTCATTTT
Organism: Rhamphomyia laevipes; assembly: GCA_963920725.1. Lineage (NCBI taxonomy): Eukaryota > Metazoa > Arthropoda > Insecta > Diptera > Empididae > Rhamphomyia > Rhamphomyia laevipes. The sequence continues at coordinate 39,271,415 of OY987259.1, forward strand.
CAATATTAGACTATACAATTCATAATCCATTAAATTTGTTATATTATAATAATTATTATTTGAAATAATATTTATCGTTGAACTAAACTGATAAAATGAAAAAAATATATTTGTAAGATATTGTGGAATTAGATTATTTATAAATTGTAAAATAAAATCAACTGAATTATTTATTTTACCACATGGTAAAAGATCAGAACGAGCACTAATATTACCTATATTAGATAGTTTTATTAATTTTTCAATTTCAATTATAAATGGTCTTAGGTAAAAATCAGTTGGTGGATATATAAAACCTTGTCGGAAATAATTAAAAACACCTAAATGTGCAACATCTTCAGCAAATACAGTTTTGTATCCTTTATCTTTAAATATTTTCCAAATGAATGGACATTGATCGTATGATTGATTTTGATATGGATGTAAACAAGCTGATATTAATTCATCTTCATTGAATCCACTTAATAAAGGTATTAAATTATCATAATTATTTTTACCTATTCTATTAAAACCAAAAAATTCCACAGCCAAAAGTTTGTCATCTAAGTTCCTAAGGAGTTTTGTAGTTTTTCTCATTTTTCGTAGAAAATTATAATGTGACAAATCTCTAAAACTTATTACCATAACCGAGATTTTATGATTTTTATTATATGCCTTAGTTACAATATCATCTAATTTATTATGATAGTGGAAATGATCATAGAACGTTTTAGTTTTATTATTCGTACACATTACTTTTATGTAATTTTCAGATTTTTTTAACATTATCGGTTCAAATAAATCAAATTTATGTTTTAAAATGTTATATTCATTGTGTACATCATTTATTCGATAAAACGACTGATAAATACAGGAAATATTTTGAATATTTGATATATTGTAAAAATATTGAATTTCAGAATTTTCCATATTTCGAAATATATAATTATGTTTAATGGTTGTTAATGATTTATGGCATATTATTGATGATGGTAAATGATTAATTTTATTTGTTGTTACACCACCACCACCATATCTAAAATCAAAACTTGGAATTTTGCAACCAGATAAATTAACAAAATATCTATCATCTCTGAAATTATTTAATATATTCATATTTTTAGATAATTCTAGTTCACCACCTTCTGATGCAATTTCTTCATTTATATTGTAAGTTAAAAATAAATACAATATAATTCCAGCTAAACCAAATATAATTATGTATTTTTTCATCATTTTTGATTTTTTTATGGTTTTTTGTCTTTTAATTCCATTATGAAAAAGTTGTTTTGCACTGAAAGAAAAATTCTAATATTAATAATTAAATAAATTTCATAACAACTACTTAAAACTACAAAACAATGACATCAGACAACAACCTCCTTCTATAAATAGTTGTTGGCTGCTGGCACGACTTAGAGTCATATGTAGTGACTATTACTTGTATATGTCCAGTGACTACTTAGTAGAATATATCATGACGAAATGTAAAAAAAAATCACAACAGTTACCTAAAACTCGTATTACTCTTTATAATTATATTAGAGATTCAAACTTTATTATTTAATTCCGGGGAAGGTTTACTAGATTATGTTTCAATGATGAATTTTGGATAAAAACACATTTAGACAGACTTTGATGATGAAATCGTTTAGGAATTACATATTTTATTTACTGTTTGATTACCAAAAATTTTTTTTTAGCTAATATTGAACGTAATATATAAATTTAGGAATGCTCTACAAGTTTGAGTAAATTAATTAATTTAGGCACAATTATATATACCTGTATAATACCATGTTTAAATGAAGATTTGAACTGATGAACTAAACAAAAATAATGCTGTAAACTCTTTGGCGGTTGATTCTAGTTTTGTTAATCCAAATTGGTCATCAAAATAAAGCCAATGTCGATGACCCAGATATTGTGCTAAAATATATATAAGAATTTGGTTTATTTATTAAACCGAAATATCAAAAAATATCAAAATTAGTTATCTATTTTAAAATTTACACTGAGAAAAATAATTTTAAATGTTAGTGTTGAAACTTTGCATATATATTTATACCTCTAAAAGAAAAATTGATTAACATTTTTTCCGAAAACTTTATTATACTAATTATATTTTTGTAATTTGTATTACAAAACTGAATCAAATGTTTGAAACAGATGTTGTTTTAGCTCTACTAAAAGTCTACTTATCAACATCGGTAACAAAATTAATGGCCTAACAACAAATTATTCAAAAGTACATTTATAATTACTTAGTATATTATATAATATAATTGTATAATTCATCAATAACACCTCTTAAAAAGAAGTCTACATTTCAAGAAACTTCGATGATAATGAATATATATATAATGTCAATTTAAATGACTGCATTAACTTAAAGAATAAATTACTTTCTGTAAGAAGATTTACATCTTAACCGAACACGATTGTCTATATAACTATAATAATATTTTTTTAAACTAATACAAATTTAGTTCATGCGCCTTGCTAGTAATGTGGCAGATATATATTTGCAAACAATGTCAAGATCTAACAATTTTGCGAAACTCTGACCTTGATGTTGTTTTATTTCAATAACAATATATTACTATATATTTATTTAATCATTACAAGTAAATTATCAATTAATAAAAATCTATTTTTAATAAAAATTTCTATTTCTTACAGCTGGTGCCAGTCTGTAAAAAAAACTGTAAGAAATAGAAAGATGTTTCAACATCATCTTTATTATTTGATTCATATAAAGTTATGATGAGGATACATAGATTTGATATATAGAATAATGGAACATAGAAAGATGTACCTTTTATTGAACTTATTGAAAACTGGAAAATGTAAAATGAAAGTATATATTCATATCAAATTTTGAATTGATGTTAGACATAATCGCTTCGGACGGTATAATAAATCTTGTATATTTATTTTAACTATTACAATATTGTAATATTACTAATTATTTTTTCATTCCGAACTTCAATTGGAAAACTAGGTATGCCAACTCAAAAACTATATGGAAAGTATACCCTCAAAAATATTTGAATTAAACTGAAATTTTGTATAGTAAACAGAATTATTTAATTATTTTCCTTGCCTTTTAAATTCGTATGATGCTGCAAATGAATATTTTTTTCCATTCTTTCTGCATAAGCAAATACATTAGAATTTAAGTTATACCCTCAACTGATGAATTTAAGTGCTATAAAAATATAATTAGTAAATGCATAGATTTTACCTACTTGTTTGTGCAAAATTATAACTAAATTAATTTATTGGTACCTGTTACATTAACACAATTAGAAAAATTATATGAAATTTTAACATTAAGATTATTTTTGTGTATAAAAAATATACTGAAATGATTAGGAAATGATGCTGTTTTGCGCATGAAAACAAATTACAATTACAATATGTAATATTCTGTGGTGTTACCAATTCTATTGGGACAATATTTTTAAATACTTTTGGTTTTAATATGTACCGTTTGTTAAATTTTATAGGTAATTTCTTAACTTAATCATTTCTTATTTGTAGTTTTGAAATTTTGAAAATTGAAATAAAGCACTAGCATGTCTAGTTTTACTGCATTCAAAAAATTTATTAATTTGAATACATATATCAAAATTTATAAGCCGATTTTCAAATTAAAATATGGATGGTCCAGACGTCCAGAGGGTTTAGTTTCGTGCAAGAGTATTGTGAGCGGACAGTGTATAGAAATTGATATAAAAATAAATCCTACAATAGCCTATATCCATAGAATATAGGCTATTTTGATATTGTTTACTTTATTTACTATATGTGGTTACGTTACGACCAAGACTATTGTGAGTAATTTATTTACTAAAATGTGTAGAGTTAATTAAGTATCGTGAGCGGATAGCGCAAATTGTTGTGGTAAAAAAAGACGTTATTCAAACTCAATACGCCCCAATTATGAAAGGCGGTTTTTAAAAATAGTTTTTGAATGTTGCTTGTTTTATACATATTTGCATATTTTTGTTACATGGGTAGCACATTTTGGCGCGTTTTTCTGATGGTTTTGTCATTCCGCATATGCAGTTCATTCTGTCACTTTCAATTTTGACAACAAAAATAAATTGCCGGGCTTTGAAGAACTTTTGAAGAATAATAATAATAACAGTATTAACCTTATCAAGAAACACTTAATAAATATAAATATAAATAATAATATCCGAAGGATTTAATTTAATTTTTTACTATGGATAATGTTAATGTAAATACATTTTTTGTATCCGAAAAGATTTCTAAAATTCGTTGGTTACCACAACTCGATCCAAATGAATTTGTCACGGGCAGTTGGGACAATTTTAATCAAAACAATATAAAACTATGGAAATTAATTAAAAATGAATATTCCGATAATGAAAATGAATTTATTCCTAAATGTATTGATAAAATACCATATAAAAATGATATTACTGGTATTGAGCTATTGGATTCCATGAGATTTGTTCATTCATCAAGCGATGGACGTATAAGAATTATAAATACTGCAGTAGAATATCAAAGTCTGTTGGAAAAAGAACAATCAGATGTTATTCATAAAACGAAATTTGGTGATTCCGTATCATGTACGGGAATATCAATATTTGATAAAAATATAGCCAGTATTGGTGAGGATGGCAAATTGAATATACTTTCTGCAAATCAATTAAAACTAATTAGACAAATGAAATTTACTGACAGTAGCTCTTTAATGGCCGTATCGTATATAAATAACAATGAGATCCTTGTAGCAAATCGGATGGGTGTTATACGAATTTTCGATATACGTAGCCAGGAAAAAGAAACTGATTCCAAAAATACATTAATCGTTTCATATGAAAATGAAAATAAATCAAATTTTGCAACTTCACTATGTTATCATCCAACCCAAAAACATATTATATTTGCTGGTAGCGATGAAGGTTCAATAACAATTTGGGATTTAAGACAACCAACATTTCCAGCATCATATTTAAGTGCACATTCGAGTGCTATTACTGAAATAAATTTTGATCGAACACATCAGATTAAATTATTTACAGCATCAGAAAATGGTGAAATTTGGCAATGGAATCAAAATAATACAACCGATCTTACAGCAGTTAATGGAAAAATTAATACATCATCAATTCCGGATACATCATATACAAATAATGATGTAAATACATGGTTGAATGGCGAAAGAACAAAATCAAAAATTAATGTAACATCAATTATATCAGGAATTGGTAAAGCTATAAATTCTTTTGATGCTCATGGATCAAATATTATATGTGGTTGCGATAATGAAGCAGTTTATTATGTTAATAATATGTTTTAATTTCAAAAGTAAATAAATAACTTCTTTTTTTTTTTAATCGAAATATATACTATAATTTATTTACCAAAAATTAATAAGCTATATTCTTATTCTTACAAATTTCATAATTTAGAATTTCTTTTTTTTCAATTCATTTTTAGCTCCTTCGATTTCTTGTTCTATATTATTTTTAAAATATTGTATAAACGACCTAAAAAATTTTTTTTATATATTACGTAATTTCAAACAATCAGTTAAATTTTTACCTAAATCTTCCTGGTGTCATTTCTTGAAATTTATAATTGCCAGTTACATGTTTCGTTTTATAAAAAATAGAAACAGCAAGTTGTGCTGCCCGTCGAACTGGATAGCTTTCTGATAATTTTTGAACTAATTGTTCATTGTTAGCAAAATAACGAAATAAAATTCGGAAAACCATTATTATAGTTGATAATTTTTATATTTCTTAATAAGATTTTGTTTCAGTTTTAGTTGATTTTTTAGTAATTCTAATTTTTGTAATTGTTCTTCTTTGTTGTGATCAATACCAGGTAGTTGTTTAATTTGATTTCTTGCAGATTCGAAACGTTTTTGTAGCTCTAAAATCTAAAATGCAAAGATAAAAAAATGTAGAATAGAAATTAAAACTTTATTAATTGATTTTTTACCTTTTGACTACACTCTTGTGATTCTTTTTGTTTACCAGCGTTATCGACGGGATCTTTTTCAACACTACAGTATATATGTATATAAGTAAAAATTAGATAATTTACATTTTTTTTTATTTCGTCGTATTATTAAAAATCAAAATAATGTGATAATAAAAACTAAGAGATATATTTATAATGTTAAAAACACATATATAATTTATATTTAAAATTTATAATTATAATAAAACAAATACTACTAACCAGCGAATAATATCATATATAATTGGTAAAATTTCTATTTCAAGTTGGTCAACTGTCAAAGATGTTGTCAAATTATTGGTAATATTAGGTTTTTTTTCTGTTGGTTCAGGTGATGATTGATCCATTATATTATATTAATTAAACATGATTTTTCAGAAACTATTTCTTTATAAGCGATAATTATTTTTTAATAAAAATATATAAATAAAATTTTCTGGTAATTTGTTCTTGGAGTTGGAATTACCTTCCGACCAAATTGAAGATTTGTTATGTTTCAGTTTTCCGAAATTTCCGGAATTTGTTGGCAAATGGAATGACATTTCTTCTTTGCAATAGTGTTTATGCGTATGAAAGTAAAGTATAAAACACAATGTGCGATAACCGGATCAGATTAAAATGTTACTACACATAATAGGAAGAAGAACAGATTTGCCTAACTTAACTTTTCCAAGTATATTTATATTTTATTTATTGTTTTCCACGAATTTGCATTTTGAATGAAGAGAGGTGTAGTTTTCTTATATCTTAATGTTTTAAATGTTGCATAAAGGCTCGAATTAAATATTTTTACATTATACAATTATACACCTATGCTTTTATAGTCAGTATTCCAGATAAGGATTGCAAAATTAACGAATAAATTGCAACCGGTTTTTCGATTATTTCCTAAAAATAATAAATGTCTTCAAAACTAATATATGTTATCAATTAATATTTAACAAAATTCAATTATATCAATATTGATAACTACAAAAAAAAAAACTCGAAAAGGTTTTTATTTTGTGTTCATTATTATTAGATTAATATCTAAATTTTTATTTTATTGTTTATCGGTATCGATATTAATAAAAAATAAAATAGAAAATCCGATTTTAAACCCTTAAAACCGATTATTATTCTTAGTACCAAAATTGATAAGGTTTTTCGTTTTTCGATTAACTGGAATTTGCCTTGCCATTTGTTTTTGCAATATCTAGTTCCAGGTACATATTTTCCTAATAGCTTGTAACTGCTTTCTGCTTTGGTATCGCAAGGCATAACGTTTTCTTTCGTCACCAATCAATATCAATATTATATATATATGGGGATATGTAACCTATATTCTGTATTATTTTTTTTTTTTTTAACCATTTAAATTTTTATTTTGTTAGTTTTTTTCATTTTAATCCTACAAATTATATTTTTTTATAATATTTAAGAAAGTTTTTGTACTGTACACTTTAACATTCTTTTACAAATAAATAAAAAACGCTGTATATGTTAACTTTTAGGATAAACAAATTAAATATATATATTATGTATATTGTTTTTCCAAAATTTAGTTTTATTTAGCAAGTAACTTTATTTTTTGTATAACATACATTATTAATAATAAGTCTCACAATGATTACAAACACTAAACTAAAAAATATGTTAAATTTTTAAAAAATATACAAATAATATATTTATTTTTTAAAAAAAAGGGTATACATATTATACGATAAATTAATACAGATTACTACATTTAAGTTACTGATAAGACTTAATGAGAAATAATTTAAAAAAAAAACATAATTTTATTAAAACTTAATACAAAAATAAAATATTAACAAATGGAATGCCTGATTTTTGTATTTATTTTTATATATAAAAATTAAGTGAGTAGAAATAATTGCAATACATCATAATCGATAAAATAAATATCACAATTATTAGTTCATTTTAATAGACTTTTTAAAATGTGTTAAATAAATTTGTTCAAGCTTTGTTCATTATTATTATTATAAAATAAAGTGTGAATTATTTCTAAATAAACTTTTATTATTTTGTATGAACATCGCGATCCTTATGGTTTACATACAATTTTAGTATTACTTTTATATAAAAAAATAGTATAGTTTTATATATATATTTATAATTTATATTTAAATCTAATTTTCATGATTGCCTATTAAAGACTCCTGCTGTTCTTCGTCATTAACTCTGAAAATTTACAAAATATACATATATATATAATTTCAAAATATTCTAATACATTACCTAAGAATACTTGCACTCCGACAGCGACATAGCTTCTTGTGTATTAATTTAACAAATTTTAGTAATGGATCACTATCATCATTTTTAACTAATAGTGCAACAAGTGTAACAGCCAAAAATATTGGTATTGAACCAAAGTAGAACATTGGAGCATAAATTTTACGTTTTAAAATAAAATCAAAGAGCATTGATAATGGTATTTGTAATGACATTGTTAGTGTACCTACTAAAGATGATGTTAAAAAGCAGCCCCTAAATTTTTATTTCTATATTATTTTTTTTGTTCTATATAATTTATAAATAAATTCTATATTATGAATAACTAAAATTACCATAACCAAAGAGCTTCACTTAATACAGTTCCAATAAATCCATTTAAAAATAATACTGCAAATTGTTGATGATTTGGAAGTTCAAATGTTTCAATTTGTAATAAATTTAAAACAAAAAATACTGGCCACATTAATACAAGATTAAATAAACCAACGAAACCTGAAAATAATAATATAAAAAAAAAAAATGTATAATTTAAACTATATGAAATTCACATTCATATTAAATATAATATTTAAATTTAATTTACATAAAATAACAATATTATATTAAAATTCATCGATCAATTTCTCCAAATACAATATCTAAAGAACCAATTATTGCGCATATATCAGCTAACATACAATTTTTGGACAACATATCCATCAGTGCTAAATGGGCATAACTTGATGGACGTATTTTACAACGATACGGTCGACTAGTTCCGTCTGAAACCAAATATACTCCAAATTCCCCTTTCGGTGCTTCAGTTGCTGTATATGTTTGGCCTGGTGGTACTTGAAATCCATTAGTAAAATATTTAAAATGATGTATTAACGCTTCCATTGAATTTTTCATTTCCCCACGTTTTGGGGGTGTAAGTTTTGCATCGTCTACTTTTATTTCGCCAGGTGGCATTTCATTAATACATTGTTCCATAATTCGTAATGTTTGACGGGATTCTGCGACACGACACAAATACCGATCATAACAATCACCATTCCGTCCAATTGGTATATCAAAATCTAATTTATCATATATTTCATATGGTTGAGTTTTTCGAAGATCCCATTTTATGCCGCATGCCCGTAACAAAACTCCTGTACAACCATAATTCAAAGCATCTTCGGCAGTTATTGCACCAACACCAATTGTACGTGCCAACCAAAGTCGATTATTTGTTACAACATCTTCAATTTCATCCAAACGTTGACCGAATTTCGATATAAATTCATAAATATCATCTAAAAGTCCAATCGGTACATCAGCTGATACACCACCTGGTCGTATATAAGCACTATGCATCCGACCACCTGATACTCTTTCACAGAATTCATAAAGTTTTTCACGCTCTTCAAATAACCAAAAGAATGGTGTTATAGCACCAATATCTATTATCATTGAACCGAGAGCCATTGTATGGTTAGTTAATCGCATAATTTCCAAAAATAATGTTCTTATATATTTTGCTCTTAATGGAATTTCAATATTTAAAAGTTTTTCAATAGCAAGAGCAAAACAATGTTCATTAGCCATAGGCGATACATAGTCTAAACGATCAAAATATGGTAGCGCCTGTATATAAGTTTTATATTCAATCAATTTTTCCGTGCCACGATGTAACAATCCAATATGAGGATCTGCATTCTTTACAATTTCACCATCTAAATGCAAAACCATACGAAGAACACCATGTGCAGCTGGATGACAAGGACCAAAATTAATTGCAATAGTTTGAAATTCCTTTTCTACTGGAAGAACTTTACCATTATAAACTGGTACTTTCCATTTATTAGATTCATCTGGAAACATAACAATACCAGAAAATTGAGATATAAATTCAGGATCAGGTCCCCATGTTGCTGCTCGTAAAATTTCTTGTGTAGAAATTTTTCTAATATTTCTTAAAGTTCCAGTTATGAATAAATTTTTAATGATAATCTGTGCAAATCGCATTTTTATTTCGATATTTCAGACAATTAAAATATTTATTTGAAATAAAACTTTTTTGATAGAGTAGCCAAATCTGTTTAGTTATTCAGTATTACAGTAAAGTGTTTTTACTATTATTGAAAATATTTAAGTAATTATTTAAAAAAAAAAAATTATTACAAAAAAATATATTGTTATTATAAATTAAAACCTTATTCAAATAGCTAGAAATTATAGTTTTTTAATATAAAAATTAAAGAATCATGCCGATAAAAAGCTAAATTCAATTATTTTTTTAGGTAGGGTAAAATTAAATCAACTGTTCTAAAATTTGTATTTTTTGAGTTTAATAATAGAGCAAGTAATTTAATGTCAAATTATTAATATTAATGAAAATTTAAGAACTCTTTAATAAAATTAAACGAATAGTGGTTAGTTTAGTTTGGTTGAAAAGGGGGTGCCAACCATTAACCTAAGACTAGGTCGCTATTTATAAAATAGATACCTTCTCTTACTAAATTCAATTCGTTGCTTCACAAATTTAACGAAATCCATTATCAGGATTCCCGCCAGCTCATTTGAATTATCGTATTTATAATTCTGTAGTATCTTTAGTCTACCAATGGTGAGACTTGAGCAGTCACAGAGCATGAGACTAAATTATATCTTAGTAGTTATGACTGACCTTATAAAGCTGCGTAACTGATTTATACAATATTATATAATAGAATAATTCTGTATGTTTTTACAAACAATAACATTATAATATCTAATTTGAAAGTTTTGGAATTTTTGCCAAATATTGAAATGTAAATATGTATTAAATTTAATGCATTTGAAATTAAAATTGAATTTATAATTTAAATAGTATCAAATAATTACTAAATTGTAATTTATTTTGAATTTAATTTTAAATAAATTTGGATTTAATTAATTTTTATTTCTTTTTCGGATTTATTATTGGCATAAAACTAAATATTTACATATTCATATTACAAAATTAATTTTAGTAAAAATAATGATTCAAATGTCTCACAATTTATTTATATGTAATAAAATTTTTACTTTTATCTTCTTAGATTAATATTCTGCTTACCAAAAAATAATGGAATGTCTATTTTTTCTTCAGTATCACTTTTTCGTTTAACAAAAACCAAATACGATGCATAAAAAAATGCACTCAATAAGGATAAAATTATACCTCGTGAAAATTTAGACTCTGTTATATCAGATATTGTTACTATTATCTAAGAAATAAGAAATTATTTATTCAAAAATACAAAATAAATAAAGAAATGAAAAATTACCACTCCGATAATATTAATTAAAACAGCAATAAATTTTGAATAAGTAAATTTATCTCCGGATGACGATGGAAAAAATGCAGCTAATATTAATGTAAAAAAACTTGAAGATGAGCTAAGTAACGTTACCATTGCAGTTTCACTTAATTCTAAAGATAATTGAAAAAGGTAGTTTGCTAAAAACCACTAAAAAATAAAATAAAAATTTAATAAAATTGCAAAAAATAAATAAATAATATAATTTTTTTTTTTTTGACGACTTACCAAAATACAAAACATAAGTGCTGTTCGAGCTGTTTTATGATGTGATTTTTGTCTGCGTATTCTAATACTAGCGGCATAAGATAATCGTGACATTAGAGCATCGGTGGCTTCGTTTGCAGACATTTCTCGTACTTCAGCCATTTTGCTGAAACGTACACTACGAATACTAGAATCATCACTTTCGGTACCAGATACTGGTGTACCTTCTTTGGTGGGAGGAGCAGTTCGTATCGGAATAAAAGATGGATCGCTCTGAAATATGATATAATTATTATAAATAAAATATAAGATTTGTAATTTATATTTCATACTAATGAATTATGATTCGAGTAATAGTTTTCATCTTCAATAGATTGATCCATAGTCTAAAATAAATAAAATTTATTTATATTCTTCATTCACTAACTGTTATACAAAGCATTTTTTTATTTTGTTCATTTTTTTTTCAAATATTTGGGGGGAATTTTCTTTATACGACGAAATTAACATTTCTTTGGGAGCGTAAATTTACTGAAGTAACTGAACAATTATCCTCCTAAAACCAGTTTGACTACATGCAACATGCAACCTCATATTGATAAAATGATCATAAGTATATTTGAATTCTAGCCAGATTGCAGAGGAAACATTTCGTACAAGTACAAGCAATACGTCTATTGGATAAAATTGAATAATTATCATTAAATAAGAACTATACCCATTTAATGATTTACTATAATTTTGTAATTTATTTTCTAAAAAAATAAGTACATATATATTTCTAAATTTTAACAAGTAGATCAAGTTTTTCAAAAAATACTAACAATTGGCGACCCCAAACTGCACAGTATACCTCTTATCATATCCAAATCTGTGATTTTATTAATATATATTTATTTGCAAATACACAATAGATTACATAAATGTATAAATTTATTAATTTTAATCTATCTCGGTAATCGAAAATTGTTAAGTTTCAGTTTAGATAAACAATTTCATAAATTCATTTAAGTATTCTGTTATTGATTTTTCTAATAAGATATTTCTAGTTGGATTTTTTTTCTAAAAAAATACCATTATAATGAAGGTTTAAAAATAGCATGTGTATTTTTTATATGATTTTTCCCGCCAACTTTTTGCTGTAAATATTATTAATTATTTATATACCTACTAACAGAGTTTACCTCATATTTCATACGTTTACGAATACTAACTAAAAAGAAAAATTATAATTATTTACCGTATAATTTCCATTTTTTTTGCAAGTATCTTTCCATGGTGCCATAAGACCAATAACAATCAAATAGAATGTAAACATAGATGTTTTAAAATATGTACAAAAAAATGGTTTATCGTATTTTTCATCTTTATATAAATACTAAAAAGCAAAAAAATTGTTATTTTTTTTTTTAATATAATCTCTGATTATACAATAATTACCTTTGTTAATTCACTAGATGATACCCAAAGTACATCAACGAGAATTAGCACAGCTGTACCTAATAATAGCTTTTGTAATTTTGAATTTAACATTTTTGTTTCATATGATTGTTCCACACTTTCATTTTATGTTAATGTAATATACCTAGTCAGTTATTTATTATGTTAATTTATATGTGAGGAATCTAAAAACAAAATCAAATTTTAAATTAATTATTTGACTTATAGTAATTAAATTTTAAAATATGTATATTGAATAGAGTATCTTAAAAACATAATATTATTGTCTCTATGTAAACATATTTTGTTAAGGAAAGTATAAATACTTTTATTAATTCCTGTTGTTATCTGAATAAATTATTAGAACGTAAATTATAGTAAGCTCTTCTATTTTATTGATTTTTCATATGATATTTTTAATGTAAAAATTTCACTCGTTTTTCAATATTAATTGATTTGCAAATAATAATATAATTTATAGTATATTCTATTTATGAGATCGTAATAAAAATAAATTTTAAATATGTTTCCCAATACTTATTTGTTATAATACTAAACTTTTCATTTCTTTGTGTTGTTTTTAAAATGATATAAAATTTATAAACTTTACTTACCTTTCGAGCTGTATAAATCATGTTTAACTTAACTGATTAATGATCATTAATATTTTATTTAAATTTAAAACAAAAATTAATTACTAAATTCTAAAACTTATTTAAAAAAAAATGTTTTCCACCCTATAAAAATTAATATAAAATTTCAATATAATTGACATTTGTCATATGGGCTCGGGCTCTGCTAACGTTAACGTTAACGAAACACTATCTTCTATACACGTTACGGTCGTTACGGACAATAATAGTACTACGTGCTGACTTGCCGTTCTCATTAAATATTGGTTCAGGTTCATATATATATTGGGTAGGTACTATAAAAACTTTATAAAATGCATCATTTACTTATTTACTATAACTGCTCTACATCTATATGGTTAGATTAAAATTACAAACTTGTAGAATGTTGGATATGTTAGGATAATTTGAATAGAGTGTAGAACAGCCAAGCTGGTAATACGAAATTTTTTAATTATTCGTGATAAATTGGATAAATTAAACTTAATTAATAGATAAAACTAAATGTAATTCTGAAAATATCGATAGGAAAGCTATACAGGTACTTGTATCTAAATCGCACCATACATCTAGCAGATGTACAAGTAGGATAGCTTCCTTCTTCACGTCTTCATCAACACACATCGCTCGTAAGGATTACGATGTAAGAGCATAGTCTATTTATGTATTTAAAAAGTTTTTACGGTATAGTAGAATTTCAAGCAAGGGGTAGAATTTTTATTTATATGAAAAAAATGTTTATGGTAAATATTTTTACATAAATTTGTATTGTTTATTGACATTTTTATAACAAATCTTTAAAAATATATAAATTCATATGTAAAGTCCAATTCTCTCCTAATTAACATAACAGCATTTATAATATTAGTTAAATATTGTTAAATTTTTTACAAAATTGTTTGTATTAAGCAATATAATGAGGAACTTTTCTTAGATAAGATATTTTGTTTTTAAAGTAATAGCTAAGCTTCCACTAAATCCCATGCTCCATCCATGCAAATCGAAAAGTAGATGTGGAGTTGAAAATGAGGAAAAGTAAAAATGTGGTATAGAATATGAATACTCTTAAAAGAGTAGCAGAACAGATCTGCTACTAAAGTACTTTACGTGGAAAAGCTATATCACGGCAGTCTAGCTTTAGGAACAGCACACAGCACAAAATGAAAAAGAAACATGACAGCTGATAATGACAATATCACATATATTTTTTTTGCAAGAAAAGAAAAGTAGATAAGTAAATAAAGATTTGGTTATAATACGTATAGTATTCTATTTTATTAACACGTAAACCAAATGTAAAATACAATTTCAATATTATTAAATCTATACAAAATAGTTGAATCTTGAAAAACAAAAAAAAATGGAAGAAAACTGTCCAAAATGTTTAAGGGAAATAAATAACAATAATAGATTAATTACTGAATTATGTGGTCATTTAAAATGTCGTCTTTGCCTATTATTTGAAACAAACCAATGTGCCGAATGTGAACTTTCTACCAAAAATTCTAATATTTTAGAAAATCAATCCGATATAAATAAAAATCAAAATATTTGTGAAGAAATAAATCATAATAATATCACAATTATTGAAAATATTATAATAGAACCAAGAACGATTAATCTAAATTCACAATCAAATAGTAATAGTAGTTCTACATCTCATATTATTAAAGAATCTTCAGGTTTTAAATGTACAATTTGTAATAAAAGTTTTCAAAGTCGTAATCAAAAATATTATCATCTTTATTGTAAAAACGCTGAAACAAAACCATACAAATGTACAGTTTGTCCAAGGGTATAAGAAAAATATTTTTTATTTAATTTTAATATTTAATATTTTTAATATATTTCTAGGCATTTTCATCATCATATCATTTAAAATATCATTTAGAAAATCATACTGGTAAAACATATAAATGTACAATTTGTTCAAAAATGATGGCCAATAAGATAACTTATGAAAAACATGTAAAAAATCACAAAACCTTAAAAATATATAATTGTGAATTATGTTCAAAAAAATACAAAGATTTAATATCTTATAATGATCATTTAAATAAACATAATAATATATATCCTTATTCATGTAATAACTGTGATAAAAAATTCTCTTCAAATTCTAATTTAGTTAAGCATAAAAAAATTTATACAGGTAAAAAAAATTCTATCGCACAGAGTAATGTAACTTTTTTAGTTTTTTAGTTTATTTAGTTTATATATTAAATAATTTCCCTATTTTTTGCAGTTTTCGAGAAAAAATTCAAATGTAATCAATGTGGTAATACGTTTTTTCGCAAATCATCATTAAAATCTCATATATTAAAACATTCAAATAAAAATTCTTATAATTGCAATATTTGTTCGAAAAGTTTCTCAGATAAAAAATCTTTATTAAGGCATCAAAATGTACATAACGATGGTGAGCAAATTCATAACGTGCAATATATTTTATTATTAATAATATATTTTTATTTTTAAACAGCTATTCAAATGTATCAATGTGAATTTTGTGATGTGAAAATTGTTCGAAAAGATAATTTATTAAGACATATTAGAAATATGCATCCAAATGAGAATCAATATAAAATTATAAAATCTAATAATAATATTAAATTACAATCAAATGTATCCAATGAAAATATATCTAATGATAAGATAGATAATAGTAATATAGAAAGTAGTAATGATGAAATTATAATAGCTAGTTCTGTAATAAGATCAATTGGAAATGTAAAACCTTTGAATATTACAAGTACAAATTCTGAAACAAATATTTCCACATTAGAAGAAGTAATACCAAACACAGATGATAAGTTATTAAATGATTTTATGACGACATCATCAACAACAATATTTTCTAATAAAAAAATTAAGAAAAAATATGATCCATGTGAAATATATAGAAAAATATTATTTGCTAGCAATGATGAAGATTCAACTTTAGAAACTGAAGAGCCTAACAATATTGAACCATCAAAAGAAAATGAATTTTTAAAAGATTTTAATAATAAATCAATACAAATACCGGTACAGAATAATGATTCTAATAATTTGACATATTCAAATTTTAGTGAAAAACATTGGCGGAAAAATTTTACCTATAATTATAAAAATAATTCCTAATTTCATTCATCATGTAATTTACTACAAATTCTCTTCATTGCTGCTGTTATTTTTGTTTTTAAATAATAAATTTTTACGATAAAAGAGAATAAATTTTATATTGTGATATGTAATTAAAAATTATATTTTTTTGGCATTTTTTCAATTTTTATTGAATAAGAAATTTATTCATTGCTGACCTTAGACTTGAATTTGTTAAATCGTTTTTGTCACAATTTTTTGTTTCAAAGTATTTTTCAAAGTTTTTAATTTAGTTTTATAATATCATGATGGCACAAACAACTAAAAACAATAATACAATTTTTGAAGAACAATTCAATTCATTAATAATTAATAAAGATTGGAAAAACATTATTAAATTGGGTGCAAAATTAACAATTGAAGAAAAAATACGTTTAATATGGTCATGGCCGACAGAAAAAAATTTAATTTTTTTTAAAGAAATTTCAAATGAACTAAATTTAAAAACAGTTTTAAGTGTTGGTTGTGGTTCTGGGCTTCTTGAATGGATTATAATGCAGAGTACAGGTAAAAAAAAAAAGAAAATTTATAAAGTAAAATTATATTTGAAAATTGAATAATTATTAGGTGTAGAAATAATTGGTTTAGAACGTGATGAACATTGGTGGACAAGTAAACATTCACCACCAACTTTTCTTCAATTACAATTTATTAATGAAACAACTGAATTGTCAGAAGAATTTCTTAAAAACTGTACTAAATCAAATGAATTTGCATTATTATTTTGTTATTTTAATAATAATGTTGCATTTCGTAATTATTTAAATATATATGAAAATTTTGGAAAATATTTAATAATTATTGGTCCAGGAGAAGGTAGTAATAAATTTACGGAACCGTTACCATTTGATTTAGGTTTAGAATCACCAAATGATTGGTTTTTATGGAAATTTTGTGAATTTGGTGAATCAAAAGATTTTATATCAATATATATGAAAACATGATTTTAATTGGAATGCTAGTTAGATAGTTTAAATTGATAAAAATAATTTTCAAAATGTTATAATAATCATAATGAACAATTTATAATATAATATAAACAAAATTATATATTATTTTTAATAAAAGTTTTCAAAGAATATGGATGGCTTTTATTATTTTGGAGTGTGAAATCCACAGGCAAATAATTTTATTTCAACAGTTCCATATTTACGAAACTTATACAACAGGATTACGATATGAAAGGTCAATCAAATAGAGAGGCAGAATTTCTGGTCATCAAGTTCATTAATAAGCAATAAAGTACATTATCAGCAATAGGGTGATCTCTAAACTTGTCGGAAGACACATAATAATGGTATCAAAAAAATATTTTCTTTTGTATATTTTTCTAAGCCAAACCAACGTTAATTCGGTAATTCGGCAACGTTAATTCGAGCCTCTTCACACTAAAAGATTTTTCCGACGATTTTTCAGACGACTAGTATAAATTTATACTAGTCGTCTGAAAAACCTTTTAGTGTGAAGAGGCTCTAAGTATATAGTATGATATCGCAGTATATAGTTTCGCTCTTCTAAAGAAGATTATATACATGACAAGGAGTTTGCTGTCAATTAAAAACTGTTGCTTTATTTTACTATATCTCGTTCAATTGACTTTACCTGACCAATAAATAAACTAAATATTTTAATTGAATAAATATTTTTATGTTTATATATATACGAATACTATTATACTCATATAAAAAACTCATAACAAACCCCTAATTTTAGTTTTGTCTGATGACCAAATTGTTACTATGGAAATTAGTAATTTAAAATCAAAACAAATATTACCAGTAATAATGTTGTCAATGAATTTATTATATAATAATTATCAAAAACAATATTTTTTATATACAATAACATAAAAAAATAAAGAAATTGGGAATTATTATTAAAATTTTGATAATGGCTGAAACAATTTGTAATGGAAAAACTAGAAATATGCCATCGTTAGAAGTTGTTAAAAAAGGTATAGAAAGAAAAAAACAAATTTGTTTTATATATTTCTTATTAATGGAATTTTATTATTTTATTTTATGTTTTTTTAGTACAAAAACCAATCATCCAAATGGAAAATATGAATTTTTTACTACATCATTATTACGCTCGACAAAATTTTGAAAAATGTAAAAACTTAATAGAAAATGAATTTGACCTATTCGTAAATCCAGAGTATTTGTATTTTGTTCAAGTAAGTGAAAAATTTATGTAACTATACAGTTTTACAAGTCCCCGATAGACCTTGTCTTCCTGAAAATCATTATTTATCAGAGGCTTTTTTGTTGATCTACATACAATTATATTTTTTACTGGATTGGGTTGTTAGCCGTATCCCAAACCCCGAATATTTAGTCCAGTTTACTATGTTGACTATGATTATACAGCCAATTCTCGGTCGACAGATCCTTTATTTAATACAGGGTATTTACTGGGGAAGGTGAAGGTCGATAGTTTGTGGGTTGGAGAGGAGAGACTATATATTAGAGATCGTACACCCTTGGTACATAATATATACAGTTAAAATCATCTTTATGAATGAGTTAACAACATAATTTCAGAAAATTTAATAAATATTCTAATTCTAACAAAATAATAAATAACTTTATCTTCATATGATTTGTGAATCAGTTTATATGATTTATTTAATTATTTATAAATTCAATTTTTATAAAGTTTTATTTATGATATAATATTTAAATTAGTTTCAAAATAGAATATATTTTATTTTAGGTTCATAAATATTTATTTGCAAAAATAAATATTGTTGCAAATTTAATTTTTAATAAATCCTGTAGGCTAAACAAAAATATGGTTTTTTTAGAATTTCATTATTCGGGTTTTTCCTTTACTGTGTTTTACAATTCCTGTTAAACACATTAATCTTTAATACAGATATTATGAGCAGATACAGATAACCTTTAATTCAAGTTGTAGGACATAATATTTTGATACTTTGGATTTGCATTATTTAGCCATTTCATCTTAAATCAAATTATTATTTAAAAGAGAAAAAGCTTCATCCTAATATTTTAATAGTAATCAAAATTCGTAGGTGAGCTCGCAATTTTGATGATGATTCTTGTTTGTATATTAAAGCAAATTCACTAATAAGGCATCTGTTTACTATTTGGTTATCAATTTAATGATTGCCGCATATAAAAGAATTCAGGGGACCATGAAAACGTATACGAAATAGAATATCGGATATCTAACATTTTAATATAATTATCTCAATATTAATGTTATTATTACCATCCATCAATCAATAATAAGTGATGAAATTAAGTCAATCAATAATAACTAATGATAAATTTGTGATGTAGGTCATAGAATCGTGAGAATGAATACTACATTTTTTAAAAATGTTATTAGATGACAAAAAAAAATATATATAAATATAAAAAAGCAAAGAAAAGTTAATAAATTAAATTAATTTAAAGAATTTAGAAAATGTTCCATTTTATGCGTCCATCAAATTTGGAAAATTAACATTAATTTATCATTTATTGTACTATATATAGTTTTAAAAAAAATATGACATTTTATAATATTTTTTTATAAAATTATCTAATTCCTAATAATTTTGGGTTCTGGAAGAAACCTTAGATATAAGTGTAAATTTATATCCTTAAATTTTTTGATAAATTTTAATTTTGTTACAGTTGAAAACATTTTCTATTTTAGATATTAAAAACTTCTAAGTGATTTCATTACCTCTTGAGATATATTTTCAATATCAAAAGAATTTTTGATAAATTTTCATTTCTATTGAATGTTAATCTCTTTTTTCATCATGCCAACATGTACAAAATTCAATCATTCCAAATAATGAATTGAACTGGCAGAAATATATATAAAACCTTTTTTATACAAATGCCTTTCAACTACGGAAATATTTTTAATGATATCAAATTTGGTTTAATGTTAATATTAAATAAAATGCTTCCGTTGTATATATATGAAAAACCGCATTAATTACGCTTGAGGACTGGAAATTCAATTGCCATTTATACATAATATGAAAAAGGATATTTCACATATTTTCGATTAAATAATTTGCTCATATATTTTATTTAACATTTTTTTTTTATTTTAATTGGTTTTGGTTTAATTATACTTAAATATATAAATTATAATACTATAACATAAATATATAAATATTGATGATATTACAATTTTAGAAGTTATAAATTAATTTTGACACAAATTTTATAGCTTGATAAGTTTAGAAGCTTGATAATTTTCTGTTAGTCTGTCTGTCACTTCTAAAAAACATGGTAGAATGAGTAAATCAATCATATTTTTCTTTATACCATTGAATTTATACTTAAATAGCATTTAAATAACTTAAATAACATTTAGACTAGACTGGTTTTATTAAAGGTAAAGAATTCAGCCTTTCCACAATTAAATCTAAAAAAAATATTGTGTAGAATAATATTTATAGTCGGCCGATATGCAAACTGCAAACTATACTGGAAGTAGCTCAAAATTTTATCCTGATTAAACATAATCGACATACATTATTTTTTAAATATTGCACAGGAGATATGTCAACTAAATAAATAGTGGCCAGTTTCGCTATGAAGCTCAGTTTTGCTGTGTTTCAGTGCTTTTTTTTGTTAATTATACATACCAGTAAACAGATTTCAATTATTCCAGTATACAGATTTCAATTATTTCAAGTTGTTTTCCCATTTTCTGATTCCCTTCATTAGATTGCTTCTAGAAGTTATACAGAACGGTTCAAGTCCCGTGAAAAACCAATTGGTGATTTTTTTTAATAATTAATTTCTCTTATATCCGGGCTGTCCTCTCAAATCATGGTACTTATATCAGATTGCTTGTTGTTGTTAGTCATCTATTTGACACTCACATACTAGTTCCATAAAGGTGATATACTTAACCGGTATGTTACGCTCACTGGACAACTGAACTATGGATTGGATATATACGGGTAATCCAAAATCGTAGTTTGTAAAGCACATTGATCAAATAATGAGCTATGAGTGTTCTATTACCAAGTGTATGTTACGCTCCTTGTACAGGTTACTTACCAGTCAATAATTATTAATTATATTTTAAAATTTTCATTACTTTTCACATTTAATATATAAAAGGCTTAAATCGTTCTAGAAATTCTGAAAATATAAAATATTTACATAATTATAGTAGAACCTTCCACGTTATTGTAGAATGAATGAAAATAATAATCCTTTTAATTTATGTGTTATTGTAAGCAAAAAAAAAAAATAAACTGTTCACAATAATTATTCTTAAAAAGTGTTTTTAAATAAATTATTCATAATTTTCTAGGGATTAATTGAAAAGCATGAAGGCAATTATTTTGAAGCAATAAAAAGTTTTCAAAAAGTAATTGATATGAATTCAAATAATTTGGAAGCTTATAAGGAAATAGGAAAAACTTTGTAAGTAATAATCAAATAAATTTAAATTCTTTTCTAATTACTTTTGTCCAATTAACTTGGAAAATTTGATTATAAAAGTAAATTTTCTTTTACCATATATTTTATTTGAATAAAAATTTTCTATATTATTTAATTGGAAAATTTCTTTTATTTCTTATTATTTTTTCGTAATATATAATAAAGATATTCAATGGGTAAATTTAAACAATCAATGGGTGTTTTTCGTGAAGTTGAAAAGATATCATCACGTCCAGATGCAGAAATATTTCATTATATTGGTGAACTATTACATCGGAATGTTATACAACAAAAAAATATACAATCTACATCAAATTTAAATGATGAAATTAAAGAATATTTTCATAAAGCTATACAATATGGTAGAAAATTGGAAAGTTATAAGAAGTTAGCAGAGATTTATCGTATTGAAAAGGAATATACAAAAGCAATTGAAATTCTTGAGAATTGTTTGCAGTTAAGGAAGAATTTTTTTATATATAAAATAAATTTATAAATTTATTTTAATATTTAAATATTTTAAAATTTTTGGTAATTTTTTAGAATAGCACCTGATAATACTGAAATTTTAACAGAAATAGGTGTACTTTATCTAAAAGTTAATAATACACAAAGAGCATTTGATAGACTTTTGGAAATAAATGTAATTAATGATAAATGTCCAAGAGGATTACTTGCTTTTGGTGCTATTTTACAGGTAAACATTATAATAAAATAGAAGTACAAAAAAAAGTGTCAATTTTTAAAGTATAATTCAAAATTGTGTGTTGTCTTTCAACTTTCATTATTGTCGTATCAATTTCAACTTAACTAAATTACTTTTATCAATATAAGACATTAAATATAATTCGGGAATTTTAGCAGTAATCCACTGAAGCATCGATCTATTTTAATTGGTTTTATGGTTATAATGATTTTCATTATAACTGATTTTCTATAATTTATGCTACAATTTTGTTTATTAAATTTTTCATATCAATTTTTATATATATCACTGATCCACTTACAATATGAAGTATAAGATGCATTTTCTACAAGCTTGGTTCTTTCAATCTGGTTTATATAGTTCTAACAAACTATAAAGAAAGGTTAAGTAAATCCTATACTCTGAAATTTCCGACCTTATGAATCAACTCGTGTTGAAAAAGCTGCTAGTGTCGAATTTTATTCAAATCGTATTGAAACTACTCTATTATTACACCGGTTATTTGATTTTTTATGTATGTTGGAGAATCTCTAATCACTTTTTCAAAATTAAAACTGTATTGAATGTGGTTAGCTGCTGACAATAAATTTGTATTGTGGATTGTACAATTTAATACATAAATTATAATAAAATTAAAATCAGTCTCGAAAATTGTAATGAAATAATGTATAAAAAAAACTCCCACTGTGAGTATTACGACCAGATTTAACTAAGTGGTAAACTAATTAAATTATATCATAACAAATTATTATTACTAATTCTTTGTTAAATTTCCTTTTCATTTCAAATGAAGGATTGATTTAAACGACAACATAACTAACAATAAAATTATTCATCATATTTCCCTTATTTCCCTAAAGGTTTTTTAATGTATAATCAAATTTATTATGTAATGAAAGAAAAAACCATTAAGATACAAATAAAAATTTTTATTCTTTCTTTCCAGTCCCGTAACGATATGGATGGAGCTTTGAGTAAATACAAACAAATTACTGGTGATGAAATTAAATGTTCAGAATTGTGGAACAATATTGGTCTTTGTTTCTTTAAAAAGAAAAAACTTATTGTGGTATGTTAAAATAATATTTGAAATGATTATTTATAGAAATAATGATTTTATTTTAAAATATTTGTTACATAATTATTCTATGTTTCGCGTGTCGTAACTATTAAAATACTGGTAATTTTCTAGATCAGATATGAACATCTTAATATCTTTTCATTTGCCTTAATAATTTTGTTTAGTCCTTTTGAAGCTAGCTGAATATCTTACCGGTTACTTGCTTCGCCAAAAAGTACGCTTCTTCGTGTCCTTCAAATTCTACATTAGTTGGAATCCAAGATAGATTATGTTATTTCAATGTTAAGTAGTTTGAAATTTGAATATTAGATGTGACATTTTGTGGTATCGTTTATTTAGATATTGTCTTGTTAACTAACTTACAGACTGCCTTTCAAAAATAATTTAAATGGTTTCAAATTACACTCAAACCATGCAAACTTAGGGTTCAAATGTTTGCCTTTTAACAAATACTGTACAATATTGTTAGTAAAATAATATTTTAATTGCAAATCATTTTTATCATTTTATTTATCACAAAAATCATTTAATTTTTAATAAATAAATTAATTTAATTAATTTTATTTCAGGCAATATCATGTTTACGAAAATCAGTTTGGTTGTCACCACTGAATTATAATTCATTATATAATTTATGTTTAATTATGATAACAGGTGAGTTCTTAATTTTTAATTAAAATTATACATTAAATTTATTATATTTTCATTGTATACTAGAACAAAATGTTTTAATATAGTTTTACTTTGTCCATTTGTCTGTCAGTCGCTATCGTTCGTTCTCTTTTATATCTTATTCATCAAATATAGAAACGTTAAAATATAAATTTCAAATTATCACCTTTAAAAAACTTTAATAGTCTTTAGTTAATCATCCAAGATTTGGGTCACCGAATACTTTTATTTTCAAAATAAATGCTTTAACTATAAATATTTGAAAAAAGTAGAAAAGTGCCTGAATGAAATATTGACCTATCAATCTAAAGACCATATTTTTTCTATTATTATTAAATTAATCTCTCCTGGATTTATGAAATGACATTTCCGATATGAAGTTATTAAATGAAAAACATATTTACTATGTTGTTTATTAATAAATCTTCAATTTGTTCCACATAAATGCGTTAATAAACAATAAAAAGTTATTTATTTCATATTTATTATATAATTTTCTATATTCTTTTTTCGTATTTTCTAATATTAAATGTCATCTCGTAAATAAATGGTCAAATACAAACACTATATATAGATTATATTAACGTATAGTTTATATATCCTTATACGGAAAGGACAATACATTTTATACATAAGTAAAAAATTTTCCAGTTTATTTATTCTTTTATTCAAAATGATTTTTTAAGGAGTTTGAGTAAGGAGATATGATTTTTCCGATTTATTCAATCTTCTAAAGGAATTTCCAACTAAATGTATAATTGTGATATTTTACATATAATTTTTTGTGACAAAAAGCAATTTTATGTAACATGACATATATCATGTTTATTGGCGATGAAAGACATTCAAATTGTTTTGACAATTTATTAACTAAGGAGGTTGAACCATTACACATAAGTTCTTAAAAAAAAATGTATGTTTTGAAGGATGCTACAAATGCTTTCATTAAATTACTTATAATAGTAGGGTTTAAAGTACTATTTTATTTAGTAGATTAATTTCTTGTTAAATTTGTAACAGACTTTATGTAATTTCAGTACATAACCATTTTCACTTAACAAAACAAACTGAGTCGTCATAATCATATATCATAAAAAATCTTTGATAAAATTCCGAAATATTTCAAATTAAATGTAACAACTTTATAGAATATAATTCTAAATTGATTAAATTAATTTCTTTTTTGTTTGTTTGTTTGTTTTATAGCTCAACAATATGCGAGTGCATTTCAGTCTTTGGCAGCTGCTATAAATCTTCGTAAAGATAGTGCTGAATGTTATATGTTACTTGGAGGTTAGTATTATTTTATATTGTACATATACTAATTTAAATACAGGATGTTATATTGAAATCAGTTTTAAATTACAATTTTTTTTTTTAAGTATACTTATCCCTTCTATAATCTAATGCAGCTGGTGGCACAATGATAATGGTTTAAATGTCCCGCTATCATACATTAGTTTATAAGGGTTGGAATTCTGCTGGCAACATAATTGTAAAAATATAACAGCAAACATTAGCCCACTATTTCAGATATAAGTATATCCATTTACTTATATGATTTTCGTCAACTCCTCAAGGCTATAAACTGATGGTTATATCTTAAAGTCTTTTTCTCGGTAAAATTGTCAGTAAGATAAATCTACTGATATCCTGTCTTCTGACCATTTTAATTATTTGTAGGCCAGTGTGCCTGGATAATCATTTTGTAACTTACTCCTGAATGATAAGAATATTCGTGTTTCTGTATTCATGTTTCTTTATTACTAGTTAAACTGCTTTACAAACCTGACCAGGAGGAGCAGGTTGTGATGACTAAGGTCTAGTCTAGATTACAGTTTTTATTATAAAATAATAGCCTAAAATAAGATAAATTAAATATTTTGTAATCCTTATTTGAAATTGAATTAATTTAGTAATTTGGGATATCCAGAGCACCAATTTACATGTAACCCTGTATAAAAGTCATTATAAAATATTTTAGTAACAAAAATGTTAATGGCTTTCATCTTTTGCAATATATTTCTTTTTTTATGTTGTCTTTCCAATTCTTTTAATTTTGTTTTTAAAGATTTTATAATAACCATAAAATGAAATTATCATTTACTATGTTCACTTGTCACACAAAGCAATTTTTATCATTTTATCCGTCATTTTGGATGATTTATTTTATTAAATGGAAAAGATCATTATTGTTTTAGTTTTAGTATATATTACTTATATATATACAACAATCAACAAAATAATAATTCATAAATAAAAAACATTTTTATTTGCAGTTTGTTTAAGGAACCTTGAAGATTATGAGAATGCATTTACAGCATTTGAAAGAGCATCAACATTACCGGATGCACAAAAAAATCCATTAATTTATTTAAATTTTGCATTGTTCTGTTATGAAACGGAAAGAATTGATTTAGCTGTAAAAATGTTTAATAATTTTGTACAAGTGGCTCAGAATGTTATACTACCAACAGAGGTAAATTAATAGTTTAAAGAATTTGGGTTTTATAAAATGTTTATAGATGTAGCATTCATTACCAAGTTCGTTCTTTTCTAAGTCAAATTGATGTTAAATGTTTTGCAGTTTTATTTTAGTTAAATATTATCCTAAAAGTTTTCCATTAAAATAAGTTTTTATTACTTTTTTTTATATGGTTCATTAAAGATTTTTTTTTCACATAGATGAAGAAAATTTATTGAAAACTTTTAAAGTTTTCACTCTATATATGTTTTCACTCTATATAATAATAAATTATGCAATTATCCAATTAGGAATAAGTAAGGACAAGGAGTACAAAAAAAGTGTATTTACAAAAAATTATGTGATGGAACCAAATTTTCTAATGAAGTGTTGGGAATGGACTTGACACTAAACAAAATCAATTATACTTCCATGTATTTTCATTTACGAAGGTAGGAGAGATTACAAACACCTAAAATAACGAGGGTGTAGTGCGCAGACTCTTGTTATTTAGAACCTATTTTACGATTTTAATGAAATTTGTCACCTGCAGGTTCGCTTTTAGTTGATGTTCGATAAAGATAGGATCGGTACCTGCAGTGGTTTCATGCTATGGTTTCCGAACCTTAAGTTTCTTTAATATTGAAGAAATTTTTTATTGCTACAAGCAATTTACATCAACTTAGATCTACATCGTTGTCTAGGCTTTGATTTATACCCGGGACCTAATCTTGTACAGCATACCACTAGCACACTACCATTACATCACCGCCACTAGAGCATTATAGTAATTATTATCTGATTTTAATGAATTTTTTTTCCTAAACATGTTGCTAGCACCTTAAACATGTTGCTAAAAAATTGCATTGAAATAGTTTGGGGTCATATGTAAATATTTCTGTATTTGTTAAAGATGTTTGAATTACAAATCGCAGTTGGGCATAACTACAAGTTATCTGCTCTCCCAAGGTTATCAGCTCTTCCTAGATTATCAGATTTCTTCGTTTCAATCAACGATATAACAACAAGGATTAGGTACTTAAGTTTATTCCTGTTAGCCAAGGGTGATTGATAGTCCAATTAGTTTTAAAATTATTGCCGCCCAATGCTGAAATCCATCCCAATCACTTAATAACATTTTTAAATTTCTTTTTATTCTTTTCTTTATTTACATATTTGGTAACCTCTGTTTAATATGCGTCATTACATCGATAAAAACTATTAATAAATTTTGTATAATTTGTAAAACTTATAAATATTTTTATGTTTATTTTTTATATCTAATTTGGTTTTAATTTCAGTATAAATTTCATGCTACTAAACTTAAAGCAATATTACAAAATTGTGAACAAACTGATAAATTATCAACAGAAACAACAACCGAAGAAGTTAAAGATATTTTGTTAAATGATGGAGAAAATGAATTGAATCGTGAAAATTCTTTATCTGAAAAACAATTATTTAATGTCACTACAGATGACAATGACAATGTCAATATAAATGGTCAACAAAATGATGATAATAATAAAAATAATTTATTTCCTAAAGTTGGTGGGAAATATTCTACTAGTAAGACCGATATAACAGTAGCCAAAGACGAATCACATATTGATGAAAATTCTACTAATAATCGATTATTAAATGAAAATTATAATGTTACAGATGAAATTAATGATTTGGTTTAATGAAAATATATTGTAAAGTTAAAGTTTTAGTAATGTTTTTAAGTTTCTAGAAATTTAAATAAGATTTAAAATGTATTAAAAGTTGGTTGTCTTTATATATTGTGATTATAAAATATTTATTTTCAGTTCTTTCATTCTATTGAGTTTTATAATAATAAAGTTTTCTATTAAACTTACAACAGATTAATTAAAATTAACAGCATCACTTACGAAGTAACTTCAAATTATGAATGAGATTTTTTGAATGTTTTGAAAATTTAGCGCAGTATAAATCAAAACTCTGGAGATCTACACATTAATTTGTTGTAACCTTACTTCCGTTCAAAATGCGTGATCTAAAATTATTTTTTATTAACATTTACTAATGCTAAATTGTAATTTTCTCTTCCTACTGAAATTCTATGAAATATTTAATTATTTTAATGGCGGGATAAAGAGTTTCGAGTGATTCAACCTGTTCATACTCGTTCCATATTAATTTTTCAGAGTATACAAGCTAACTCAATCCTTTGTGAATCATTTCAATACAAACGTTGCAGTCATATAAATCCAATGTTGCCGAAATATCCGCATCTTAATTACCTTCAATACCTATCCTGGCAGTCAGTCTCTCAATTTACTTTGTTGACCTATAAATTTTAAAAAGTTTACAATCTGAGGTTCTTAAGGTATTCATTAAGAATTTTTTTATGTTTCTATTAAACGTACGAAAAACAATTTAAAAATTGCATCTCTTTCGATTACATTAACATAAATGATTGCTAAAAGTATATAATGAATGATAATATAAACTTCAATAATTTAGTCACGTTTTCAGAAATATTTTTTTTACATGGAATATAAATTTTATATAAAATCTTGGCTGTTGGTCATTGGATGCGAAATTATTTAAAATTTCTAGAGAATTTATTAAAGGTTGGTGGTGTTAAATTCGAAAATATTTAATGATTTTTTTTTATTAATTAATAATATTTTAATTGGTTACACAATTTTAATGAATGAATTTGTAATTTTATTAATGAATTTATAAAATTATGTAATTTTATTATTTATTTTTTATTTTAAAAGTTTAGTTGATTTTAAAAGAGTGGGAATTTGGAAACTTCCGCGCAAGTAGGCCACGTATTAGTGATCCTGATGTACCATTCCCACAGAGTGTCCACACATCCCACTTCCTTAATGAATGATGCCACATTGTTAGGGTTTCAGTTTACCTGTATTTTCAAGATTTCTTAGAAATCAACTACGGAATTTCCTAAATCTTTTACGTTCGACTGATGGTAAATAACCAAATTTTTTCAATCTTTTTTATGTTCATTTTTCAATTATTTTTTTGTGGTTATAAATATAGGAATGCACCAGACCTAATATTTATTGGTAAGTACTATATATCTATTGGTTCAATTACTTATTGAGAAGATTTTAAAAATATTGGAAAATGGGAAACATATCTTGTACACCTCAAAAGTGACCTTAGGAGCATCTTTTTAATTACCTTTTAATTACCTTAGTATATAGTATAGTAAGCCTTACGTTATTACTACTATAAAATTACACAATTGATTTAGTAATCGAGAGTCTAATTCTCATCAATCTCACATACAAGCCCCATCTTCCTGTTACCAAGAAAACCTTGGGTAAAATTAAATAATTTGTTTGGATCAGCGAAATCAAGTGTAAGGAAAGATATTGTTAGTAAGGCTATGTTAGAAACTTGATTCCTTAAGCTTGATTTCTTGCACTTTATCACATGCTGAGAAATAGACGCAATGGATTAAACTCTGATGCTGCTATGTCTAACCTGCCAAAAATATTCTAAAATATACTTACCATTACTAAATTCTGAAATAATTAATTTTAGTTTGCCTTGTTTGAATGATTTAATTTAAACATTCAATTTTTTCATTAATTTAACATTTTTATTTAAATAAATTTATTTCTTGTATATTTTTTTAATACAAAATATTTTCGTATTATTTAATTTTGTTTACATTTATTTTGCATAAAAATAAATATATAAATTTACATTATTATTTATATATTTTGAAATGAAGAAAAATATTTACAAATTAATTATTAATTTCTATTTTAATTTATATATTATTATTATTATTATTAAACTTTAATTTTTACATATAATTTGAATAAGATGATTTAATATTATTCGTAATCTCTTGCCTACAGATTTTATGGGCTCATTATAAAATGTGTAAGAAGAGGAACAAAGTTTATAATATTTTCATCTTAAATGTTAATTTATTATTTATTATATTTATAATAACGCTTAATTAATAATCAGTTTTTTTTTTTAATATTTTTAAAATTATTATTATACAGTTCATTATAACAGCTTTATTTTATCATAACTTGGTTACATTAACATTTAATACATAATTAAGAAATTATATTTGGTATATAAGCAGATTATTTAATTTTGAACTATTTACACAGTTGTAACAAAATTAGAAATAGATTAAATTAACTAAATTCCAAGTATAAAATCATTTAAATAATGTTTGAAAGTTTGATTATTTAATATACAGAATTCGTAATTCTGATAGAGTAATACCAACTGGTCGATGAAATAGCAGACTTATTGAAATACCGAAGACAAATTTTGAAGAACAGAGAAATAATAGAAGACAATGTCAGTCAGTTAGGAATCAAAAACTGGTCTATTTCAGTTGTATTTATACAAAATAATTCATACAAAATAGTGTTTTGTAGTAAGGTTTATACATTTTTGGTAGGTTTTACTAAAATTTAATGTTGAGGAAACCTGAACCACTTAGGTCTATCACAATAACTATACATAAATAATTTTTGGAATTTTGGACAGGAATTTCACTGAAAATATAACAAAATATTTGCTGTTTCGAGAACATCTGTTAACATCAGTTTCGTGACAGGAAAGATGACTTCATCTCATAGACTGTAACAAAAATTAAACAAGACCAATAATTTCAGTTAGTATCATACGTTCCCAGTAATCAACGATACAATGACTAGACTGATTGGATATACAAAGAAAAATATTGTTGAAAAGTAAATTAGATTAGTCTAAAGATTACGTGATATTATATAAAAATTACGTAATATACGAGTAACAATATAAAAATTGTATTGAAATGATAATTTTTTTAATATTAGACATGGTTATAAAGAGCATTCAATTCCCACTAATGGTATAAATTGATATATTAAATTAAATTTTATATTTAAAATATTAATTTAACAATTTTAGTTGGAACTCAGTAATTTTTCAGTAATATTATACAATAATTGGTAGCTAGTGTAGTTGGTAATCATATTTTCTGTTAAATTTGCTGTTTGAAGTTTGAAGTTGTTTATTATATACAAATTCCTGGCGGTCGAAACAATATTATTTCAATTTTCCAACTACAACAAAATTATAATTGATAAAATAAATTATAATTAAATTTTATTTGTTATTTTATATTTTTTTTTCAGGAATTATTTATTAAATGTTCTGAAAAATGATGTTTATCATTGTCAGCAAGATATTTCTTTGAAATTATGTTAATTTGAATTAATGAAATTTATAAATTTAAAGGAAAATTATTATTTATATATTTAATATAAAATATTCTTTTTGAGAATACCACTTAACAGTTTCGTGACAGTAGGAAAATCTTCCTATGAAAGACCTTATATAAAAAATTAAAGAAAACCAAAACATTTCTTATGGATTCCTTAATAATACTATCGACAATCTTCCAAACAAATAATCAGTCGATTTATCAGGTCCCCATTTTCTTAGTAAATAGAAGATGGACCTAATGTCCGACATGAATGTGGATTAGATACTCGATTACTAATTAAAGTAAATTAGATTATCATTCTATTCCAATTATTATTAGTATAAATTGAAACTAAAAGTAAACTTGTTAAATGATGCTCTACTTTGATATTATTTGAAACTTGAAACCAATATAAAAATTTTATCGAATTGAAATTTATGTTAAATTTAACAATTTTAATTGGAAATCAATAATTTTTCAGTAATCGTATAATCAAATTTCCTGTTTAAAGTTGTTTATTATGCAAATTTCTGGCGGTCCTAACAACATTTCATCTTCAATTATGTCAATTTTCCAACAATTTATTTATAATTTATTTTTATATTTTTTTTTTCAGGAATTATTTATTTTGTGTTCCATCACGGTCAGAAAGATATTTCTTTGAAATTTATTAATTTAAATTTGAATTAATGAATATTATGAAAAATTTTACTTTAAAGCTAACAATTTGTTAAAAAATTATTTTAATACAAAATACGAAATGGAAATTACAAAATTGTAAGAATATTTCGAATACTTATAAGTATTTGCACTACAATTTATTCTTGTTTCATGTTCATAGTAGAAGAAAGATAATTTTATTGGAAAAATCTATATTTTTATTTAAGAAGTAGATTGATAAAGTTGAATCGAAAAAAGTTAATTTTTAACAATTTGATTATAATCAGCAGAATATAGATAATTTTGCTAATTAATCCATATAATATTAAATTAAAATTCTCAAGATTCCATCCAATCTGACTAATTACAATAAAGCTGGCGCCTGCTTAATTAGAGCAATTATAAATTCTTGATTATTTCAGAGAATTTGCTTGGATTTAAGTTTATGATAATATAGTAACTGATTTGTGAGTTGAAAGATAATAGAGGCTACTAGAAACAACCGAAAAGTCAAAAATAGAAAAATTGTTGAATATTATATAAAAACCATATATCATTAATGAGGAATAAATGAAAGAAACAATATCAAAGAAATTTTTAGAGCTGAATAAATTGACACGCTATAAAATATAACCAATTCGCTTACATCTAATGTTGGAAGCATTTCGTTTTATTAAATTAGAAATATATCAATAATTTATGTATATAAATTTAATTTTAGCAATTATAATATATAAACAAATTAACAATACGACGCCAACGTTGGTGTAACTTTAAACGCTTTAGCGTACCTATAAACATAATATGTCAAGTTTTAGTATTGGCGTCATATTGTGAATTTAATATAACATAAAGATCTATTATAGATAATCTTAACTAATATACTTTAATAATAAAAAATGATATACAAATTTATATATCTATAAGTACAAAGCAATTATCTGTACTTTATCTGTAATCTACTTTGAAAATGTTTTACGCATTATAAAAATATATAATTTTTCTTTTTATTAATATAAATAATATCTAAAATTGATTACATTTTATAAGAATTTTTTTATTCAATTTACGTACAATTATAATTTAAATTATAATTTTTTGTATAGTTATACTTAATTTATTAATGTTATAAATATTGAAAATTATTATATATAAATTTTAAATTATCCTGCATATTCCATAATTAAAACATAAAATTACATAATAAATATAAATTAATAGAAAAATTTTAGTCAAACACAAGTTGTTGTGACACCAGTAACTCGTGTCATTTCCAAACGTGATAAACGTGTTTCAAAAAATAATGATTTAAAACTAGTACGAAATTGTTTTGACATTAAACCATATAATACAAATCCAACAGCAGCATTAAATAATGCTAATAAATCCATAACTTCACCAAATGGTAAATAACAACCAATTAAAAAACTTCTACCTAATATACCACTTAATAAACCAAGTATTCCTTGTGGAAATTCAGTTATTAAAAATAGAAATAAAACAGCAACTAAAAGCATTGTTGTTCGATCTGGACGACGATCATGTTTTGTTGATCTAAATAATTATTTATTGAAATGATACAAAATATAATTATGAAATTATATAAAATTTGAAATTTTTTACCTATGATTTCCATTTAAATTTGCTGGTGTTTGACTATA
Source organism: Rhamphomyia laevipes (assembly GCA_963920725.1). Taxonomy (NCBI): domain Eukaryota; kingdom Metazoa; phylum Arthropoda; class Insecta; order Diptera; family Empididae; genus Rhamphomyia; species Rhamphomyia laevipes. Next base: position 39,306,275 of record OY987259.1, read on the forward strand.
TGCCTTCAGGTTTAATCGACGTTTAGATGCATCACATAATACACGTACTAGTATTAAACTTATCACAGTTAAAATGCAACATGGTAACAATTTAATAAGAATTGAATGTACCCAAAAATTAAATCTGTAAATCAAAGAAATTTTTTTTTGAAAAAATATAATTATTATTTTTTGAATATTTCAAATATGCTAGAGGAAAGGCCGACTAAATGTGAGAATATTGGGAATTGAGTTTGTCATCTTATATAGATTCGTTTATCATAAGTTTCCTAATATATTAAAGGATATTAACAATGTAATTCCTTACTAAAATAGTGATCAGAAGAATGTCGTTAACAATTATTAACACTTTTTTTTTGTTTAAAATGATCAGAATTGGTACTCAGTATAATATTCGGAAAACAACTATCATCAATCAATTCAGTAACTTTCCAGATAATTGAATGTAACTAAAGTAAAAACGATTTAAATAGTGAGTTATTAGGTATTGCCTATTCAATCATTAGATTTTATATTGATCTTTTCGCACGGAATTTACGCCTGTCACTTTTTATTTTTATGAGGATTCATATATTTTTAATGCTGCTATTGTTATAGATATGATCATATGATTAAGGATTCACGAGACTGAAGATTGTTTTAAATCTTTAAACTTTTACTTTTACATTTTACATAATATATGTATAAGGAAATCAGCAAATTACAGTTCGCTTAAGTAACTCACTCCCGAAGCAGTAGAAAGAAGATAACTTTTCATATAAAAACTGAGTATTTAAATCGTATTTCCCTTAGTTAGAACATACGTAAAATATTGTTATGTCCTTATTGAATTCAGTTTACATAAATTGGAATTATCTGTAGCGATTTAAATAATTAATTGTGTTGGGTTCATTTATGCTTCCTTTTACGGTTTACATACGATGAAATTTATTATTTTGATTGTAAAACGTTATGAAATTTATTTTAAAATAAATCACATATTATTATTATAGGAATTCGGAATTAATATAAAATATATTTCAACGCGAATAAAAAAGGAATTAGGAGTTTTTAAATTAATAATTTCGGTGTTGATTAAATGTTGTGAAATATTCTACATGATTAAATTTCAATTTATTAAATTACGACTGATTTATATTCAACAATTTAACATTATATAAATATCAACAGTTTATTTTTCATAGATTTAAATTTTATATTTAATGACTCGTATTACAATTTATGATTAATGATGAGTGAGGTATGATTTTGCATATTTCGTATTTTGCTTATTTCTATTAGTTAGCAGATTTTCATTTATAATATTTTAAAAAAAATGTTATACTATAAAATTATAACAAAGTTTATAACAATATTGGAAAATGCTGTAAGTTTATTAAAAGGTTAAACGAAGTCGAAGAGACGCGCGATAATAAATGGAAATAGGAAATATTAGCAAATCATTTACATTTAAATATTGTACGTGTACGAGTAACGAGTACAGAAGAAAAAGGATACCTTTAAAATATATCTTGTTCACGTGGTGCATAATATAGTAGAGAGGTCCCAGGTGAGTGTTCACCTGGGACATTATACGTAGTACACAGCGTTGTAAGTCGACCATAACGCCTCTGTTGAAGAAATTTTAAAACTCTATAGAATTGACAGTTGTTGTTGTATATTTTAGATTTTAAAAATAAATAATTTTGTTTCTGCATAATATAAGTTAAAAATTATGTAAATCTAGGTGCATTTTTACAAAAAAAAAACATTACAGAAAATCCAAATTACTGTAGCTATTTGAAAGATATTCATTGCGAAAGTTTGAAACTGAACGCACTGAATGTGCGGATGTGCGTGTGACAAACAACATATATACCATATAATTTTAATATATTCTACTCAACTTTTCAACAAGTAATTCGATATGCACGTGGCTGTTGCGACTTTCGTTTCTCGTTCAAAGATTTTGCCTTAAATTATGTATTACCTTTAAGGCGGTCATTATCAATTATTTATAATTTAATTATGTACTGCACTAAAACTAAACTAATTTTAATTGATTTAATTAAAATTTGTAACGATTGAAAGTAACATGGCGGTTACTTGTAAAAATTTATTTTTAGAATTTTTTTAATAATTTGTAATTATGATAAATATTAATTGAAATAATTATATTATATACTGAAGCTTAATCGAATTGCACTCTTATTTAAAAAAAATATTATGTTTCATAGTAATTAAATAAATTGCATAAGAAATATATTAATGTTTGCTTAATGTTACTAATCAAACTTAATAAAATTTAACCATTTTAAATTCGATTAACTTCAGCATATATTTAAAAATTCAATTTATATATAAATGCAAAGAAAAACCATTAAATTGTAGCATAAATGTGTGACAAATGAACCACGTGTATGACAAATTTAATGAACCAAATCTTAATAAGCACCTCAAAGAGTATTTAAGGCAATAATTTAAGTGAAAATCTTCAGTTCAGTTCCAAATATTCACAATGAAATTTTTTCAAATCGCTACAGCAGTTTTAATCGTTGCCTTGTTAGGTAATAATTATTTCATAATAATTAATTGAATTATAATAAATTATTCTTATTTTAAGGCTTAGCTCAAGCTGATGATGCTTCAAACGAAAGCAAATCAGGAGAAGCAACAGAAGGTCCAAAAGATGAATAAGAAAATTATCTTACCAGCAGAAACATCTTCAAATTTTAATGATTTTCAAGATTTCTAATGCTTTGATTAATTAAATTTAAAATAATATTTTATTGTAAATATGTAAACTTGTATTTTACAGCCAAAAATATTAAAAAATAAAATTAATTAATACTAATTGTGATATTTTGTCAATACATTGGTCTTTCCCCAGTGAACTGAAGCTTCGGTACTAATTATAATTTAAATTTTTCAAAATTGAAAATATCTAACGAATTGTTATATCTAACGAATTGTTATTCCATTTTAATATTCGTCTGCGTTTGAGGTTTATTTGTCTGGGTTTAAGGTTTCTAGTTGATGCCAGACTAAGGTTCGTCCTCACAAATCTTCATATATTTTGATGCCAATGTATAGTAGTACTTAGTACGAATTAGTGTATTTTTAATTGTTTAAAATTCATAAGGAAAGTAATTTGTTTTTTACTCATCATGAATCAGAAGCATTGCCTTTAGATAGTGTCCTAAGCTGTTATACTTTAGGTATTGGGTTCAATTCCAGACCGAGCCATCGATGTCGGTCTAAGTTGACTCAGCTTTAAATGAGTACAAATAATCTAAGTTTGCATTATGTAATTACATGTAATTATCATTTGAAGGCAGGGAAAATGCTAACGCTTGGGATAATTTGCCGATAACAAATGTGTCACTATAAAATGCTACATATTAGATTGTTGTAATTAAAAGTTACTTCTTACTTGACTGTAAAGTAATTTATGGTTCGGAATTTATATTGAATTAGAATATCAAAATTTTAATAAACTTATATTGAGACTCTACGCTTTATTCTAAGTAAAGTGAATAAGGAAAAATAAAATCTACAGTCATGCATGTCATCTATATATATAGAACATATCTGAGTAATAGCATATTCTGTAGATTTTAAAAATAATTTAAAATAATCTAAAAAATCGCTTTATAAACGCGAAATTAAAATGTCAAATTTACATGAAAATCTTTTTATTCGACCATAATAATGCAAATATAAACTATCTATATAGAAGTCCATATCAAGTCTTACGTCAAATATAATTAGATATCCAATCAAGCGGATTCACGTCTTTATATGAAGAATCGCCGCCACTCTTAGAAGTTTTGTGTAATTGTAAGCTAAGAATATTGTATGACAAAGTTAAGTTCAGGTAAATTTTAAAGTCGTTCTACTTCATTTAATTAATTGACTAATTTGAAAAATTCACTTATTTAGTATGAACTATACTAAATAAGTGAATTAATCAAATTAATCAATTAAACTTATTAAATGATGTCGAAAGACTTTGAAATTTTAATAAGAATTTAATTTTTTAATACAATATTTAACGTATTTTCAAAAATAATTTCTGTATATTAAAAATGTTAAAAAAACTAAAATGAAAGCCTATTCTATCAAATCCAATATTTTTGTTTCCAATTCGATATTAAATTTTCAATGAATCACTAAAAATCTTAATTTAATTTTTCAAATATTTTCAATTTCCACTTTAAGAATATTGTTTTCATCAATTTCTATTTATTTTTAATGGTGGTCCTTTTGTATCAATAAAAGGAAAGAAAATTAGATCATTGAAAATTGATAATGTAGAAAATTCTAAATAATATCTCGTCCATCATAAATAAATTATTGAAAATATTGCTATTATGTCTTGTCATATTGAAGATATTATACTTTTTCCAAGTACATATAACAATAACTCATTTTTAGGTATTTAGAAAGAAACCAATTCATTGACGATATTAAGTGGAAATAATTTTTCCAACTGTCAAATATTAAACACAGAGTGGGTAGAAGAAGAAAAACATAATTCATCAAGCAAAACATAGTAGATGTATTCAACAATAGTAACATAATATAATTTTTATTATAGATTTAGCCATGATAGTTTTTATCATAAGCTTAAATTTGATTAACATTTCTCTTTTATTGAATCAAAATAAATTCCTTTTCAAAGTTTTTATTATGTTTTTATTAAATTCAAAGTTGAAATCTTTTAGTTCTGAATTTAAGAATCAAATTACGTGGATAATAGAATTGAGTTGAGGCCACTTTTACAAATACAAAATGCGTCATGGTTTCACTTTGTCAATCTATCTGGTCCCTTTAATTTATTTTTCAACCAACGTTATTCGAAAGCTAAATGTCGTTTAGTTGATACCTTTCAGAATTTTTTTCCTGAATACTTAATATTTTCAAAATAAATCTTTAAAAGTATTTAAAAGAAGTACAACAGTGGTCGGATTAGAGACGAGTTCTCCAGTCCAATATAGACTAAGCATAAGAATTTAAGTTGCACTAAAAGTAAATCTTGTAAAAATGTCAGTTAATTTTGATAGAGGATCCTAAAAATTTAATTAAAGATATGTGATGTAATTAGAAAATAGATATTTTGATGAAATTTTTAAAACCGAACTGTTTGAACGTATACTAAGTGTTAAATATGTATCTGTAAGGATACAATGTTGTTTTCAATTGGTTCACCTTATGCTTTGATTGTATCCCTCTTCCTTAATACAAGCGCAATAACAAATATTAGCTTAATTAAATTTTACCATTTCAAATTAAATTACGTTCACCATAATTTTAAAAATTCTATTTAAGATAAATTAAAAAAAAAAAAAACCATTAAATTATAGAATAAATGTGTGACAAATGAACCACGTGTATGACAAATTTAATGAACCAAATCTTAATAAGCATCTCAAATAGTATTTAAGGCAATAATTTAAGAGAAAATCTTCAGTTCAGTTCCAAATATTCACAATGAAATTTTTTCAAATCGCTACAGTAATTTTAATCGTTGCCTTGTTAGGTAATAATTATTTCATAATAATTAATTGAATTATAATAAATTATTCTTATTTTTAAGGCTTAGCTCAAGCTGATGATGCTTCAAACGAAAGCAAATCAGGAGAAGCAACAGAAGGTCCAAAAGATGAATAAAAAAATTATCTTACCAGCAGAAACATCTTCAAATTTTAATGATTTTTAAGATTTCTAATGCTTTGATTAATTAAATTTAAAATAATATTTTATTGTAAATATGTAAACTTGTATTTTACAGTCAAAAATATTAAAAAATAAAATTAATTAATACTAATTGTGATATTTTGTCAATACATTGGTCTTTCCCCAGTGAACTGAAGCTTCGGCACTAATTATAATTTAAATTTTTCAAATTTTCAGTTAAATTGTTATATTAACGAATTGTTATTCCATTTTAATATTCGTCTGGGTTTGAGGTTTATTTGTCTGGGTTTAAGGTTTATAGTTGATGCCAGACTAAGGTTCGTCCTCACAAATCTTCAGTACATAGTACATTGATGCCAATGTATAGTAGTACGTAGTACGAATTAGTGTATTTTTAATTGTTTAAAATTCATAAGGAAAGTAATTTGTTTTTTACTCATCCTGAATCAGAAGCATTGCCTTTAGATAGTGTCCTAAGCTGTTATACTTTAGGTATTGGATTCAATTCCAGACCGAGCCATCAATGTCGGTCTAAGTTGACTCAGCTTTAGATGAGTACAAATAATCTAAGTTTGCATTATGTAATTACATGTAATTATCATTTGAAGGCAGGGTAAAATGCTAACGCTTGGGATAATTTGCCGATAACAAATGTCTCACTATAAAACGCTATATATTAGATTGTTGTAATTAAATTTTTCTTGACAGTAAAGAAATTTATGGTTCGGAATTCATATTGAATTAGAATATCAAAATTTTAATAAACTTTGTATTGAGACTCAACGCTTCTTCTGTTCTAAGTAAAGAGAATAAGGAAAAATAAAATATACAGTCATGTCATCTATATCCTATATGTATACAACCTGAGTAATAGTATATTTACTAGATTTTAAAAATAATTTAAAACAATATAAAAAATCGCTATATAGACTACAAGATTTTAACTATATTTTTGCATAATATGGACTAGCGGCATGTAAAAATAATTCTACTTTTGATATCTATAAACGCGAAGAATGTGAAATTTATATGAAAATCTTTTCATTCGACCATAATAATGTAAATACTGTATAAACTATCTATATATATAGAATTCCAAATGAAGTTTTACGTCAAACATAATTATATCCAATCAAGTGGACTCACGTTTTTATATGAAGAATCTCCGCCACTATTTTAGTGTACGTACAAAGTGACGCTAAAAGCGGTGCTGATGATAGTACCAATCTTTTTATATTCTAAATCTAAAACATAACATCACACCGTCAGCTTTGCTCAAAACGGAGTTTGTACCCTTATTTAAACCACTACAAAAAAAGTTATATTAAATACTTTCCTATTGTAAAAGTTTTGGTAATTGTAAGGTAAGAATAATGTCTGACAAAGTTAACTTCAGGTAAATTTCAAAGTTTTTCTACTTCATTTAATTAATTGACTAATTTGAAAAATAATAAATGTCTGTATATTAAAAATGATAAAAAAACTAAAATGAAATCTTTTAAAATTAAATTCCAATATTTTTGTTTCCAATTCGATATTAAATTTTCAATAAATTACTAAAAATCTTAATTTAATTTTTCAAATATATTTTCAATTTCCACTTTAAGAATATTGTTTTCATCAATTTCTATTTATTTTTAATGGTGGTCCTTTTGTATCAATAAAAGGAAAGAAAATTAGATCATTGAAAATTGATAATGTAGAAAATTCTTAATAATATCTTGTCCATCATAAATAAAATATTGAAAATTTTGCTATTATGGCTTGTCATATTGAAGATATTATACTTTTTTCAAGTACATTATAACAATAACTCATTTTTAGGTATTTAGAAATCAATTCATTGAGGATATTAAGTGGAAATAATAAAAAATTTAATTTTTCCAACTGTCAAATATTAAACACAGAGTGGGTAGAAGAAGAAAAACATAATTCATCAAGCAAAACATAGTAGATGTATTCAACAATAGTAACATAATATAATTTTTATTATAGATTTAGCCATGATAGTTTTTATCATAAGCTTAAATTTGATTAACATTTCTCTTTTACTGAATCAAATAAATTCCTTTTCAAAGTTTTTATTATGTTTTTATTAAATTCAAAGTTGAAATCTTTTAGTCCTGAATTTAAGAATCAAATTACGTGGATAATAGAATTGAATTGAGGCCACTTTTACAAATACAAAATGCGTCATGGTTTCACTTTGTCAATCTATCTGGTCCCTTTAATTTATTTTTCAACCAACGTTATTCGAAAGCTAAATGTCGTTTAGTTGATACCTTTCAGAATTTTTTTCCTGAATACCTGGTGTTTTATCAGCTTTTCATTTTCAGAATAAATCTTTAAAAGTATTTCAAAGAAGTACAATAGTATTCGGATTAGAGAAGCCCATCTAACTAAGCATAAGGATTTAAGTTTCACAAATGGAAAATGTTGTAAAAATGTCAGTTAATTTTGATAGAGGATCCTAAAAATTTAATTAAAGATATGTGATGTAATTAGAAAATAGATATTTTGATGAAATTTTTAAAACCGAACTGTTTGAAAGTATACTAAGTGTCAAATATGTATCTGTAAGGATTCAATGTTGTTTTCAGCTTTGATTGCGTCCCACTTTCTTGTTACAAACACAATAACTAATATTAACTTAATTAAATTTAATGAAACTAAATAAAATTTAACCATTTCAAATTAGATTCACTTCACCATAATTTTAAAAATTCAATTCATAGATAAATACAAAAACAAAAATTATTAAATTATAGAATAAATGTGTGACAAATGGACCACGTGTATGACAAATTTAATGAACCAAATCTTAATAAGCATCTCAAATAGTATTTAAGGCAATAATTTAAGTGAAAATCTTCAGTTCAGTTCCAAATATTCACAATGAAATTTTTTCAAATCGCTACAGTAATTTTAATCGTTGCCTTGTTAGGTAATAATTATTTCATAATAATTAATTGAATTATAATAAATTATTCTTATTTTTAAGGCTTAGCTCAAGCTGATGATGCTTCAAACGAAAGCAAATCAGGAGAAGCAACAGAAGGTCCAAAAGATGAATAAAAAAATTATCTTACCAGCAGAAACATCTTCAAATTTTAATGATTTTCAAGATTTCTAATGCTTTGATTAATTAAATTTAAAATAATATTTTATTGTAAATATGTAAACTTGTATTTTACAGCCAAAAATATTAGAAAATAAAATTAATTAATACTAATTGTGATATTTTGTCAATACATTGATGTTTCCCCAATGAACTGAAGCTTCGGTACAAATTATAATTTAAATTTTTAAAATTTTCAGTTAAATTAAAATTTCTAACGTATTGTTGTTCCATTTTAATATTCGTCTGGGTTTGAGGTTTATTTGGCTGGGTTTAAGGTTTATAGTTGATGCCAGATTAAGGTTCGTCCTCACAAATCTTTAAAAAAATAAGATATACTTTGATGCCAATCCAATGTATAATATTAGTAGTACGAATGTGTGTGTTTTTAATTGTTTAAAATTTATAAGGAAAGTAATTTGTTTATTTACTCATCATGAATCAGTAAGCATTGTCTTGAGATAGTGTCCTATGCTGTTATACATTAGGTATTGGGTTCAATTCCAATTCTTTTTATTAAGAATAGTATTTTCATGAATTTCTATTTCTTATTGTAACAATAATTATATAAAATATTTAAAGACAGAGATTGCCAAGAAAATTTTAAACAATTCCTGTCCATCAAGTATAATCACCTTCAGTCCAGCTGACAAACTCAGACTTAAAATAGAGTTTCCATATTTTTCTTTTAACAATATTAATTTATTCGAAATTTTTTCTAATTTCCTTTTATTCTTTATAAAAATCAATGGTTTAATGAATATTTATCGTTTTACATTAAAAAGTGGAAATCTTTCAAATATAAAATGTCCTTTATTACGAATTCAAAAACATGAAAGATTTTCTTTAAAATGAAACATCCTACGTGTTTCTTTAACAATCATTTAATATCGTTATTTCTCATTGATTTGAAAAACGTGAATTTTATTTTAAAAAAAATAAAAAATATTCAAGATTCAAAAATATATAACGAATTATTGTACGATTTATTTAAATCTATCTATATTATTATTATATTATTTTGTTTTCCGTTCGGATTTCCATATTTAATTTAAATAAATCATTTTTTGTATATCATATTATCCATAGACTTACTTACCTATATAAGGATGTATTTTCTTGTAAATCGACACGATAAGTTTCTGGTTTTTCTTCTTTAATATTAAATACAAAAAATGTTGGCAACCATAATATTGGTGATATTATAAACGAATATAAAATAGCAGCACTACAATGTGATAATAGAAATGTTGAAAATTTGCCATGTGGATGCCTGAAAAGTAAAAAAAAAAAAAAAATGAGGAAAAAATTAAAAACTTGTTCAGTTCCTTGAATTTATGAAACATAAAAAGAATATTAATTTAATATTTAGGTGGAATTTATTATTATAAATGGAAAAATTACATGGGTCAAGAAAATTTTTAATATATAAATATAATATGATAAAATTGTCGTAGGATATTTCATTAAATTATAAAAGTTTTTATAAATAACGACACGTGTAAATATAGAGTCATTTATAACTTAATATTATTAAATTAAATTTTCAATTTAATTAATACTCAATATAATTTATAAGATTTCCACTGTAATAGATTTACGTTTTTTAAGATTTCTTCTGTAATCATACAATTAGCTATTAATTAAGTTGCTACACTATTAGCCAATGTTTAAAAACTATAATTTTTAATAAATATTTATATTATAAGCAGCCTGGAAGTGTTACAGATATGAATCAGAAATGAATAGTAATGCTGTGTTGTATACTATATCACTGTGTTATTGGGTATAATAATTAGATTTACAGCCTAACCAGGAATGCCACTGTAGCAGACAGTAAATTAATTAAATGGTTGTAAAGTGTAAGATATAATGTTAAAAACAAAGGTCCAATTCCTCGAATAGAAATAATAATAAACCAAAAAGGTTAAGTGGTTATAAACTGATTTAGTAATAGGTTTCTTAATTTATATACATAATAGGAATTCTGATTAGTCAGTCATTCACTACATAAGATCGTTGAATATCGTCCATTTTCTTATTCATTATTGCATTATTGGACTATTTGATTTCTGTCTGCTAGCAGTTGTTGCATTTTTTTTTTACTATAAAAATTATTTTCCAAATTTTCTTTAATTCAAATTTAGTAACAGAAATTGGTTTATAAAAATATATTAACTTAATTTTTTACTTATACTTATACTTTTAAGTATTTACTTATAATGTCAAGGGTGATTTTACCTTGAACCTCCGGTTAAGAATCACTTACAAACTAACATTTATTAAATAATATTTAGGTTCAAAGCACAAATTCTTATATTTCGTTTAAAAGTGCTAATAGAATTGCCCGCTAAATTTAAAACTTTATCTTCATTATACATTGTTTTTTTTTTTAGCTTGGAGAGAAAATATGTTTACATTATTTATTTTGCATATTTACTTCAAAGATTCTTTAGCGCAATGTCTGGTTTATTTCAAACTTTATTAGTAAACAGCTAAAAGTAAAATTTTAATGAATTTTAAAACATTTAAAGCTTTAATATAATTATTATAAGATGGGCGGGAAGCGGTGGTGGTATTATGTATAAATAAACATATAAAACCACAATTTTTAAATTGAATTAAACTTTCCAGATTTTATTCGACAATGATTTTTATTATATTTAATTAAAATTCCATTTTCAGTAAATGTTGAACGTAATAATTGTTCTTTTTGTTTGCTCAAAAGTTTTACAGGGGAATTTTAATCAATTTTATTGTTATTGTCTAGGAAAGCAATTCACTAGTATTGTAAAATTGGTTGGTATGACTCTTTGTAAGGTGAATTTAACCAAAAACACGAAAGAGTTTATTAATTTAGTTGGCATAACTCTACGAGGAATGGTTGAACTTGGATGAATTCACAAAGCCCAAGCTAACAGGAGTGCCAACCATTCATAACTATTACCTCAACTCAAAGAATGCGCGAGATCCCTGATATGAAACATCAACAAAACTAATTTTATTGGGCCAAGAACACCCAATTCACGGTATTTGAAATCTCAATAATATTGTTTGAACAAAAATTTTAATTAAATTAAATTAATTTTCAATATCTATTAATAAATAAATTAAATAATAATTTTATATAAATATTTATATATTATTAATTTGATTATTGAAAATTCTTACTTGATTGCTACATATCGCCACACAGCTAAAGTCACTGTTAATGAAATTGAAATGGTATGCAAAATTTGTGAAAAATGCATATGGAAAAGTAAATAAAATGCCCACGAATATCGTCCATTTTTAACTGAAATATAATTAAAATAAAAATTAATTTATAATTAATTGTATATTATACAATAATGAAAATTGATATTTACCTGGTGATACAATATACATATTCGTTGTAAATGGAATATATTCAATCATAACAAACATATCAGCTACAGATAACCATTTTAAGATTTTATTAATTGGAGTTTTAGACATATCCTTTCGTGTCAATACAATAATATTTAGGATATTTGCTATTGTGCCGAAAATGCAGATCTGGAAAAGATATTAAAAAATTTCATATTACATTGAAAATCTAGAAAATCATATTATTTTGAACAGGAATTATAAAAAACTGCACTAAAAAATAGAAAGCAAATAATTTTCATATAGCAATTTATAATTAGCTGAATATGATGATTGAAGAAGGAAAGAATACTGAAAGAAAACTGCCAAATGGTTTATTTTATGTGGAATACTTGTATTTCATCCATTTTTAAGTAACTGATTCATAAATTAACTGATTCTGTAATGTCAATTAGTCATAGAGCTTGAATAGCAACCCTGTGGTGAGACAATATTAAGGTGTAAATGTAGAAGTTATGTCGACATCAGTATCTTACAGGATACAAAGTTATAACCATTTCATCTTCGTTTTTACTATTGCTATATGTAGTTTTCAAATAAATATAAATGGTTTTGAACTATAAACTGTCCTGGTATTACCAATCATATTATTGTTCTGTATTTCTTCCTCGCTCACTTTTTTGATGGTTTAGAAAAATATAAGTGTACGTCGTAACAAATGATGGTATATTAATTCAAATTATTTCTTTTTAAATTATTTCTCAATAAGTATTATTGGCATTTTTTTTTTTTGAGATAATCGAATAGCATCTTTGAATCATGGTTTCGAATATCTTCAAAAAAAGAATGCCAACTTTCAAGAGAATTGAAATATTAAACTTATTTTTATTTCTTATTTTTACATTATTATAAATTACAAAATATAAAATAAAACCCTAGTTCATGTATCAAACAAATTCTGCTCATGTATCAAACTATATAGTTTTTAACGTTAACAGTGTTAAGATCCTAGAATTATTCAAAATCTTTTATAGTATTATAGTAATCAGAATAAGATATAGGCTTGTTTTACTGCGACCAAAAAAATAAAGGATTTGCTTATGTTACTATTCCACTAAATAAATAAATGATTTGAGGGGGTCAAATCCAACTGCTTAAATTACCTAACTGATTATAATCAAAAGCATTATTGTTCCACTACAGAATAAACCAAGATTTCTGAAGAGTTTCCTACATATTTTATCATATTTTCTAAATATATTAAGTAGTTGCACCTTTAAATATTCAAAATATCTATCACAAAAACATAAAATTCTTTTACAAATTCAAATACATAACCTAAAAATAATTTTCATTTGCTTTTTTTTAAATCGCTTTCGTATTCGCATTCACATTTTTCAAAACTATATTTCTAAATCTCCTCGTATAACATTAGCCAATTACAAATTTCAACTTCCGCGCATGTTTATGACATCATCATTATAAGAAACTTCAAAACTGACAAAAAGTAAAAAAAAAAATTCTCGAATTGTGAAGTATAAATTGTGTTTTCTTTTACAGTGTCTCGAAAGAAAATTCCGTAACATCGATTTTAAATTTACTGGAGGTTCATATTTAAGAAAAATAAATGGCTTATCAGGTAAATAATTATTGCAAATTAATATTTTATATTCTAAATTTTATAGAGATAAAATTACTTTGCTATTTATTATTTCATCAAAAATATGTTGACTAATTACTTGTTTTTCAAAAAAGCTTTTTTAATAATATTGTAATTATTTATAAAAATTATTAATTAATTTGTTTGTTGTTGATATATTTGCAAAATTGTGTGTTAATTTTTCGACCAGAAATTTAAGTAGTTAAATTTATTAAAATTAACATCTCAAATTAAGCATTTTTTGACATCGTGACTCAGTTATATAAAAATAAAACATTGAATTTTAATTTAACAGGGAGGATACGGCGGAGGTTATGGTCAACAACCACCACCAGGTAGTTATGGACAACAACAGCCACCACCAGGTGGTTATGCACAACCAGCTGGTTATGCACCACCACCTGGTGCTTTTTCACCACAAAATTCTGGTGTTTCACAAGATTCCCAACGTTGGTTTGCTATGGTAGATCGTGATCGTTCTGGTAAAATTAATGCCGATGAATTGAAAGCAGCATTAGTTAATGGCAAAGGTCAAAATTTCAGTGACAATTCGTGTCGACTAATGATAAGTAAGAAAAATGTTCAAATGAAAATGTAAAACAAACAATTTAATTAAATAATAATTATATAGGTATGTTCGATAAAGATGCTAGTGGAACAATTGATATATATGAATTTGAGAAATTATTTGCCTATATTAATCAATGGTTACAAGTCTTTAAAAATTATGACCGTGACCAATCTGGACATATTGATGAAAATGAATTAAATCAAGGTAATAATACATTTTATGTTATACAAATAAGTTTCCGGTCTTTTTTTTATTAAAATTCTAATTAAATAAAATAATTTTTAATTTTTTTTACAGCATTTACACAAATGGGTTTTAGATTTTCACCAGAATTTATAAATTTTTTGGTTAAAAAATCTGATATGATTAATCATAAAGAAATATCAGTTGATCAATTTATTGTTTTATGTGTACAAATACAAAGATTTACAGAGGCCTTTCGTGTACGTGATACAGCTCAAAATGGTACAATATCAATTGGTTTTGAAGATTTTTTAAGTGTGGCTATTGGTTGTTCAATTTGATTTTTTTAAAAAACTTTATTACACTTGAATGTTTTTTATTTTTCTTTGAATCAAAATAAAAGTTTATAAGCTTATCAAATATTAAAAATATTAATTTTAAATACAAATACAAAATAGATATATACATTATTATTCCATTATAAATTTTGTTTACAAATAAATTTTATTAATTAAAATAAGTGTTTTTGTTTCGTATATTTATATATAAATTATCTTATTAAATCAATAAACCCTAATATTTATTGAGATGGATAAAATTGTAGACAAGAAAAACTAATAAAAAGTTACAGACAGAATTCTATCTATAATTTTATATTTGTTTGCAGTAGAATGA
Source organism: Rhamphomyia laevipes (assembly GCA_963920725.1). Classification (NCBI taxonomy): domain Eukaryota; kingdom Metazoa; phylum Arthropoda; class Insecta; order Diptera; family Empididae; genus Rhamphomyia; species Rhamphomyia laevipes. The sequence continues at coordinate 39,321,509 of OY987259.1, forward strand.
GGCATCAACAGTAGAAAAAGGCGAATCGTTTGAAATAACTAATAAAAAGTTGAATGAATATTAAAGTAAAGAGATGATTTTCATTAAGAAAACTGAATAATGTGTGAAAAGTTTATTAGTATAGTGGAAATGTGTAAAGCTTTAATATAAAATTTAATTATAGATTCTATAAATTCCTTTAGTCGTCTAATTATCGCTTTCATCACTTTACATTTATAAATATGATGGAAAGATTAATTATTGATATATTTTTCAAATTCTTGATTGTGTAGGACTGTGGAGAATCAACCAGCACCCCATTTTGAATCGCTGGAATGTTGGCTTTAAGTATTCGACAAGAAGCAAAATAAAAATAATTACTAAATCTATTAATAAATTACAATTTTTAATGGAAATAATTGAATAATAAAATCATTTTTATTTAATATTTTAATTTATATTGAATTGAGAAAATTTGAAGATTAATTATCTTTGATTGGTTGCGCTTAACGCTTCAAGAAGTGTAATTAATCCTACGCTGGTGATAGACGTAATTTTTAGTTTAGTCATTGGAGTCATTGAGTCTTAGCAAATAACGAATGTATAGAACTAGACAAGGACCAAGAAAAAACCTACGCTTATCATATTTACATTACAATCATACACGTTACAAGTAAATATATAAAATAATTTATTTATGTAAATCTTTTCATTCTATATGAGTCTTTATTTATTTATTTTCCAACTGAATAATAAATTGAAGATTAAATTTATGTAATGTAATATAGGATTGTATAATTTATAATAATTTCTAAGGAATTTCCTGATTATTACACTTTCTTGTTGAATATTTATATAGAATACATTACAAATATAATTTATTTATAAATCATTTTACACAAAATAGAAAATCAGGAACAATTTGTGTAACAACTTATTTTTTTTGTTTGTTTTATTTTTAAGCTAATTACATTTCTAATTCTGATACTAATTAATAACATTTAAAATGTTAATATTATCTTGACGGAAATGTAATTATATTTTTATAGTAATCTTTAACAAGATTGGCATGAGGAATTATAAATAAAAAGTAATTGAGAAAAATTAAAATATTACGTCAACATTATGATAACTGATTACATTTCATAATTGCAGAATCAAAGCTTTTAAAGCTTCAGCTTAATAAGCAAATCTTGTATTTTGAGATATATTACATATTATTCGATTAGAATAAATCTGTTTCCATATTTTTAAATTTTATTGGTACAATTTGCTTCTATTTCTACATTTTTACCTTGAAAAAAGAAGTGTAAAAAAATATATTTTAATTATTTCCAGATTGCTATCATAAATTGGTAAGTTTTTAAATAAATTTCGTTAAGACTTTAGTCATTATTGTTTTAGTATTATTTTTAATTGGCATATTGCCAGCTATTAGCTATTATACTTATTATTTTTTTTAAAAAAAATTTGCTATAATTCTTTGATTACATTATAAAATGAAAAATCATATTTTTTTTGAATAAGTATTTATGTATTTTTTAATTAACATTATGCTAATAGTAATAAACAACAATTTTAGGGGATTTAAAATATTTTTGGAAAAATTATATTTTAATTTGTAATTAAATTTTAGTATATGTATTTATAAATAATTTAGTAAAATTACAAAAAAATAACAATTTTTATGATAATAATGTGTTTGGCTGGCAGTAGCACTTGTTCTATAATCGTTTTTTAAAATTGAAATTATGATATTATGACTATAGACTATAGCTATGTGTTAATGTTAACAGCAGTATTTAAAACAAAATCAATTGAGTTATATTGATACAATGAGCGTTTAATATAATCCAATCGGACCAACAAGTCGTAGGATAAGTAAAGTATAGTTTGTAATTAATATAAAATAATTCTCTTTATAAATTTTTAAAAATAATTTTAGTCCTTTTATAATGGAATTATCAATTTAATAAATATAATCGCATTTACATTAATGTTAAAATCCTGTGGTTAACAATTTTATGTTGTGGAATTATTTTATTATGAAGAAGATTTAAATCGTAGTTAAAATTATACCACAAATACTTTTTAATTTAAAATTTAATTTAAAATAATGTTTATAAATATTATTCCTATATGAATACAATTAAAAATAAAGATTAATATTGCCAAAAATACAGGGTCTTCTAACGTGTATAGGAAAAACTACGAATTTTTCTTGGGTTTATTTGTTATGACAAAAATATTGTAGGTGAAATACGTATACATCTATAATGTTATATTAAGTTTTATTTTACGATAAACGACTTAAGGAAGGAGGAATATATTTTACGCAAATTGAAAGAAATTCGACAAAGTTAAAGTAAGATAGTGAATTTTCCATTTGTATATATCATTATTTGGTCGTGATAGTGATAATTAATATTGGATCTTTTTCATCCATAATGAATTTCTATAGTTAATGCAAAAGCAATCCAATAAAAAAACAGGAATATGCTACAAAGATTCACATATAACTTCTGAGACACTGTGTTATATGAAATTAAAATATAATCGTTATTTATTGTAATTTACATTTCAGAAATTGTGGTTTGTCATCAATAGCTATTATATATTATTTAAATCAATAAAATAAAAAAAAAATCACTCATGTAAATATTATTAAAATTTCCCTTCATCTTTTGGGTTAAATATGTTTGAATAAAAGTTAAAGCGGCGCATTTGAATATGGAGTAATTCCGAACGCATTTTACCCTCACTATAATCACTCAACAATATCTTGGGCAACCAGGCTGTGGGTCCGTCAAAGAGACGGTGGAACGAACTCACTAACTTTAAAATGACGAAGATGATTTTTTCGTATAACCAGAGAAAATCGACATTCTTCATTATTTAGCATGCAATGCAGGAAAGCAGTTAATATCATGACCGGGCAATGCTTATCGGCAAGCATGGGATGTGGTTGGGATTGATAATAAGAAGAAAATCTTGAGCATCTTCTGTACCACTTCTGAAGAATCCTTGCCTAAACTCGAGTATAGTTTCGAGAATTGCAATCAGAATGATTTGGAATTTCGCAAATAGCAGGCAATTTTTCGAATTATTTTTAGTTACCTCAACGAAGGATGCTTTTTAGGCAGGTCTATGCGTGGCATTCGGCTGCCACTCTAACATTACGTAACCTACAATACATATTTTTGGAATTGCCTGTTATTTATAATTATTATACAAGGAATTCAACTAATTTTTCTTATTACTATGTATTAAAAAAAACTATGATTTAAAATATTATACTTACCAATAATGAAATGTATCCATGATATTCATGTTTATATTCCATTAGGAAATCTCTAACATCACCTTGGCAACAATCACTCTCTTCATGCCTATATGTTTGGCTGCCATTAATATTATTTGGTGTACCAAAATGTAAAAGTTTATGTAAAAAATCATCAATATGATCAATTGTTAAATTATAACCACTAAAATCTGTTTGACGGAAATTCTGTTGTTGATTCGTTATAGATTTATTACTATCTAATATTACTAGTTCAGAATTATTTGTCAAATTATTTATAGAAATATCGTACATTTTTGATTTGTTTTGTAAATTTGTTGGTGGTGTAGAATTATTTGAATTTATTATTGTAGTTATCCATTGAAAAATTTTACGCTTCAAATCCGGTTCATGATAAAACATAATTTTACAAAAATTAATTCCATATTTTCAATTCGAAAATATAAAATAAAAACGATTGGTTTTCCTTTAACGAGGACGTAAAATTTGGTTCACCCTGAAATGATGAAATATTATATAAATTAAATTCAATTTAAACATAATATATTAAAATGAATTTATTTAAAAAAAATGGTAGTTTAATTTTGTTTAAAATAATATTTTTCGGATTGAAATCCTTGAAGGAATTTCGCAAATAGCACGAAATCATTTGAATTACTTTTGGTTACATCAACGAATATCCAGGCTGTATTTGACAAAAATTTCATAATTTTTATATTACAGTCAAGTTTTTCCAAAATTTGTGGAAAAATATCAATTAAGAAAAAAGGAAGTCTTCACTATCAAATGTATTCGATATGAAATGTGCGCTAAAACTGAAATTTAAACCGAAACATATTGAATTCATTGTATTATATGCGAATGCGATTGTTAAAGTTATAGAATGAACCAATTTTATGGACCAATTATGTGAGAGCCTTTATTTAAACATATTAAAATGTTTGAGTCTCTAAGGATTTCATACTCTTCTTATTGCTTTGAAAATATTAAATTGGTGGCATAAAATCATTGACTTTACCATTAACCCATGTTAAATTATGATTTTCAAAGAAATTTTAATATATTACAAATTAATTTATAATACAAATTTCATGTGTATATGACTTTTTTGATTTTTAAAATTCAAAGATTTGATTAGGTTATTATTATTTCTTTTGATGGTATTTCTAAGTAATAAATGACTTTGATTTCAGGTCTTTGAAAGGAAATGCTGTGAATGAAAATGATAAAATCCTAAAATAGAAAATAAATTATTCAAATTATTATTGGGAATTTTATATTTGCTATAATAATATAATATTATACTATAAGCTCTGAATATTATATCAAATTATACTATGCATTTTCCCATTAAATCATTTCTATAATTTAAATTAATTTTTATATATTTGTATTCAAACTAGTAAATATTCGTTGTACATATGTAAAGGATCAAAAAAATAAATTAATAATGGATTTATTTTCAATTAACTTAAGGGATCATAGAGATTTATTTCTGTAAATTGGAAAATATAATTATATACCAAATGTTTTGAAAAATTGTAACAATGAAAAACTAATTAATTTCAATCTTTTTATTGTATTCAATCTTTTCATTGCATTCAATATTTTCATTAGATACGGACTGAGAGTTGCACTATATAAAAAAATAAATAAAGCATTATCCCAAAAAAGAAAATTAGAATTTTCGATTTTCAAAAATAGCTCGTATAATTGAACTAACAAAAGTTAGATATATTGGACAAATTTTGTTTTGGTTCTATTGAAATCAGTTGGTTGTCAACATTTGAGAAGCGGATTCAATCAATATCAGAGTATTCAACCCATTGAACCATTCAATATTTTAATAATTCTATTTAAATCAAAGGATATCGAGTAAGGTAAATTTCTATAATGGAAATCTTTTCACAAAAATTATTGGTGCTTTGCTTGTATGCATAGCCAATAAATTTAATAAGTAATTTTAATTTAAATTAATAATACATTTTGTCTGATAATTTAAAAAAAAAAGAATTGGTATCATATTTTCATATTTATTATATAAAATTTTATCATAATTATTAATGGCAGTAATTAAAATAACAAAAGTAAAAATAATGAATATAAATACAAAAACCAAATCGTATTTTATATAGTAATAATGTTAAAATGTCTGGTAATGAAAGTAATTGATGTTATATAATTAAATTAACTAGACTTCAAGTTTTGAATGTGCTTCATAAAATATATCTTATCATAAAATTCATAATATCAGACTAGTCACTTAACCAATCATGCCGCAGCTGCAGACAAGTGAATGAGAAAAACATAATAACTCATTTCACCTGCAAGGGCTCAGCTTGGGTATGAACTCAACAACCTTAGCGTTTTAGACGCTAAGAAACGTACAGATAAAGTACGATTTAAAATCACTATCCTAGCCAAGCCAGGTGGTAGCAAAACGATAGCAAAATTGGAATCACCGTCATATCGAATTGGACTCGCTTAACCAACACAAATATACTTCTCCAAATTACATAGTGGGACAAATTTTTTTGGATTTCAGTTTTTATTATACTAATTTTTTGGTATAGCTACACGAAATTCAGTTTTTATTATCTTATTTAGAAGATCTATAAAGAATCTTTTAATACCAGAAGATATTAACCAAAACTAATGTCAATTTGTAGATTGTCAACTGTTAATGGCACTTTGAAATAATTTATAGTAATCAATATTTTTTATTTTTATCAAATCTGACTAAGCAAAAATAATTCTATAAATTGTTCTGATACAATTAAAAGAAGTTCTTGTTTATTTGTATATCCATCACCACCTCCTCAATTAAAGTAATACGAAATAATTTTCGTTATATCTAAAATCTTATTAGACATGAATTTTTATTTGTTCATTTTATGGATAAGGATTAACATTTATAGTTATTTCACGTATTCAAAGTGTAGGTATTTTAATTATCATTGTAATTAATTAGTATCTGACTAGACTGGTATTATCTGGCCATTGGGATTTATGAAATTAATTAATTGTTTATCTTAATATTACCTAATAACTTTATATGATAATAATTTTACAGCATATAATGTTAAATTTGTGTTTTCGGTATTTAAACCAGGGCTGGGGAGCCGGAGTAATATTGATTTAGCTCAAGCTAAATGTAGTTTTGTTATAGAAAAACTTTTATCATGAAACTGTTCAGCACTATGACTATGACAACTTTCTATCGGTTATTATCTTGATATTTGAAAGCATTAAGGTAAATAGGTGCCTACAAGATTTTTTCCATGTAAAGTCAAATTAAAATTTCAAATTGATGATTGTCAATGTTTCTTAAGAAGTGTCCTGTTGACAACCACAAATCATTCTCTAATGCAAAACGCTTAAGAACATTTACAAATAAAATATTTTTCTTACATTTTGTCTATTGCACCATGGACACTCATAATGTAAATTCAATTCATTCAATATTCTCTACCATAATTACCTATCGACATGATCCAGCTGGAGGTATCAGTGCAAGAATAAGTGTCAAAAAAACAGAAGAGTAAAATAACGATTCATTTTTTACAATGATTCCCGTTGAGTTTATCGAAAGCGAGTTGATTGAAAACGGTTGATTCATGAACTTGTTACAACGTTACAAGGTAAAACTTATATTTTATATTTAAATCAGTGCTGTTAGGGTTTGTGATGAAGATCAAAAAGAACCTAACCTTCAAATATTAACTATCAAATCAGAGCAATATAAACTGAGTAAAATATTAGTAATTTTTTTTAATTAATAACTAATTAAATAAAATTGATATATAAATTATTTCATTAAGTAAATTATTTAATATTCTATTAAAACAATTAATTAATATAATAATCTAAAATAATAAAAATGTTCAAATTAAATTGGAAGAGTATCTTTCTAAAATTGATTCATTAAAAACTTCTAAGACATTGTAAAACTAAATTGTTTTTAATTACAAAGTCGTTTTAATATTGATTAAAAAATGCGTGTTCATAAAAAATATAATTTTTTTTTTTAATTAATTATTTTTTTATGATACTTTTAAGGACAATGCAATTTTAATGTGACATTAAAATCGTTGTTTTTTTATATGGGAATTGTGGCTATCTATAGGATAAATATAGTAAATATAAATTAATTGAGATATTTTAATTAAAATTTTTATATAGTATGATAAAATTTCAACTTTATATTTATAACAACTTAATTATATGGTGAAAGAAAATCTATTTATTAAAGCCTCTTCAACGTTCACTGCATGAACTTTTATCGTTTTTAATAAATTAATGTCATCATTGTCGTTTTAATATTTATCTTTATATAGTTTTTTTGCTGGATAGTAAAAAGAAACACTATAAAATTGTAAAAAAAATAATTGATATTTTTAAATAGATAGTTTTATAACCATTTTGGTAATAGTGGATATATCTAACCGATATAGCAAATTAAATAACGTTTAAAAAATTATATAAAAAAAACACTTTCTTATAATTAATAGTGATTTATAATAAGGTTTTGAAATAAATTGCAGGAAAATTTAAATTAATTTAATTTATATTCAAATTTTTATAATTATTTTACTTTAATTAATTGATTTTTGTTATTATATTGTATTAATCACGGGTATAACTTTCGTAATATTCTTATTTAAATAATCTAGTTCTAGTATGAGAGTGATTCCGATGCATTCATTTATTTTGATATATTAATTAGCAGATGTGGTTATGTACCAATTAACAACTGTACTGTATAGCAATGGATCAAAATTTTATACTTCGTCCTTTGTGAGAAAGAAAGAATTGCGGTAAAGAGGAAGACTACATGATTTATTCCATTTTTACACAACCGTTCTTGAACTCAACTTTGAACCTTTTTTCATAATCCCATTCATCTCTATTTCCTACCACTTCTTCAAACTAATCTTTTTATAAATTTTATCACTTTTTATTTCTCAATTTTTGTACCACTCGGCAACCACAGGGTTACCATTTGTTATATAAAGTTTCTGGTCGAATTTGCTTATGGAAGTAATAAATAAAAAACAAATTCAATTTTTAGTTATTATTTTAAAGTACTACTTCTAGTTGGTAATATGTTGGATCTAGTATTACATGTGGCAATTCAATTTAATTGTAATTACATATAACCTCAATTATTACCGATAAAATAACTTAGAGCTCATTTTACTATATTGGCAAATTCTTTTACAAGATTATTCAGACTTAACATTCAAATTATTCTTATATAAGTAAACATTTATTCATAGTCAATTAACAATTCAGTTTAAATTTTAAACGAATTTTATTAGTTGACGTTGAAAACCAATTATCAATTATTATAGATTACATTATTCAAATGTGTTTTTCGATGTCGGAGATTCTGAATCCAATTACCTAGTTGGTGTCTATTAAATTTGGAATCTTTAGCTTCCAGTATTTATTCTTTTATTCTAAATTTATAGAATTATGATCCGATTTTAATGAGATTCGGTACATTTAGTTAGTTTTATTCTGAACATGCTCTGCTGACACCATAAACATGCATGTTCAACGGCAACACTTTTTATTAATTATAGCTTCTCCTTCGCCTATTCAAAGCTGGTATCTTAAACACGGATTCGCGTTTTATCTAAAATTTTACTGCAACATAAAATGTGGAATTTTTTAAAAAAACAGTGTTTTTCATAAAGCATTGCTTGTTACAATAAGTATTGTTAATTAAAAATCACGGTTGTACATAAATTAGTATTGGCCATAAATACAAGTTTATCTGTTCCCCTAGGTTATCTTTCTATACATTGATATTGATGAAAATGATATTCAAAACTAAGTGATTAAAAATAAATCATAATTTGTATAATTTTTTTTTTATGCTCTATCTTTATTAAAGTTATATGAATTATTAGTTATTTACTCAATAGACTCTCAAATTTATAATTAAACACTAATTTAGGCTCATGATTTCATATAGAATTTAAACTTGTGATAAAATTATTTATGACTGTTTTTTTGGAAACAATTCTAAGAAGACTTATAGACGCCAAAAAAGAACTATTATTTTATAAATGTTCCTTTTAGTTTCAACATTATCTTTAATGTAATAAAAATATAGCAATTAAAATTGTCCAAAAACATTATTTTATTTATCTAAATTTCTATATCTACATATAAAAATTTTTTCTAATTAACTTTGTATTTTATTTGTCGTTTTTACAGGCCTATTAATTTTTATGATTGGTAAAAGTACCTTAAAAATATTGCAGAAATAAATTGGTATTATTTTAGTAGTGACGATGATTAGAACAGATAAATTAAGATAAATTTTGTTTATAAATAACTTTTATTACATAGAAAATTAAACTATTTTTTTTAGTACTAAGTTAGTCACCTCTACTACAACAATATTTAGTGTGCCTTCCAATGTTCCAATACAACATTTTTATCAATGATATTAAATATAATAATCAATATGATATTGATGAATGATATTCTATATAAAATGATTTGTAAAAATGTTGTTAATGAAACTTATTCATAAAATATAGAAAAAAATTATTTCTCAATAATAATAATTTATTAAATAAAGAATTTCGTTAATGGTAAAAATTAATATATTACTTTTGAAATAATGAAATATCTGGTAATTTATTAAAGTAACGAAATTTTTACTGAAATCTGAATATTAAAGAACATATTTTTAAAAAAAATAATACTTTTCCAAGAAATTTGAATTTAAAGACATGAAAAATAAAATGTTGGTTAATTATATTAAATTATTTATCAATTTCTCAAAATATTCTTGATATAAATATTAATCATAGATAAATAAAACCATTAAAAGGGCAGCCTCTGCAATATTGATATTCTAGGCCTATTTTACTATAACCACAATTCCATTTTACACAATTTCACTGACACAATCCCAATTGGCAGAAGAATTTCACTGGAATAATTCCACTGTTGTCCAATTTCATATGACAAATTGTGACTAAAGTAAATTTTGTCAAAGATTCCAGGTCCAAACATTATTCTAACTTGATTCAGATAAAATATAATTGCACTTTTCTATGTAATTTGAAATAACGTTAAAAATTTCCTAATATGTAATCATTAATTCTGTAGTATCAATTAAATATTATATGTAACTTAAGAAATTGAAAATTAAATAAGAGTGACGATAACTATTATATGTCCACTACTGTGGCAATTCATAAATTAAAATAAAACTAATCTTAAATATGATGAATTTTATATTTATATATTTATCTCGGATATTGTTAGTTTTAATTAATTAACTAAATTAAATTTCTGACTTATGACAACAAAATAGCATAGACCATCATATTACAGAACCAATAATTTTGAGGCAAACTTTTACAATATTATTATCTATATAAATTTATTATTTTGGTGAAATATAATCCAAAGTCAAATTATTTATAGTAATTAATTTTGTGAATATTTTAAATATCCAATCAGCTAGAACGTTCCATCAAAAATAAAATTTCAAATATATAATTTTTATTAAATATTCATCACAGAATCAATATTATCATAAATTATGGTAGATTCTGTCTATTAAAGTCCTCAAAATCATTAAGGCAAATAATTGTTCAATGTGAATGCTGTCGCGGAATTAATTATAATTACAACTTAAAAAATAGAAATACCAGGAAATAAATTGAAGTCTATTTAACAAAAAAAAAAATTTATTCGTCAGATTATTAATTATAAGTAAAATAAATTGAATATTTATTTTTTGGTTAAATATCATATTTAATATAAATTGGGTTTTATCATAAATTTAATTATATTAGTTTTATATGTAAACAATGATTTTATAAATTCGATATAATAATCTTCTTTATTTAACGATACTAGGAAACCTCAAAAGTCCTTTGTCATTAAGTCTAAAATAATTGAAGGATTACAAAATCAAATAATATTAAAATATTGATGTTATTTAGTATCATATACTTTAGAAATTTAGTAATAATTTAGTCATATAATTTTAAATAACCAGACCTTTTTTGATGATAAAATTTTGCAAACCATTTTTAAGATAATATTATGATAAATGATTGTTTTTTATATAATAATTGATGATTTTTATTTTAAATTGTACCAATCATAAATAATATAAAAATTCTGTTAAAATTAGTTGAGTAGATAGATAACTCGCTGTAATTTATATAACAGTGGCACGTGGCAGTGCCTTGCAAAAAAATACAATTTTGATCAGTAATCATTTCAAGAACGTGTACAAAATTTAAGATTTGTTAATACATGAAGAATGTATTTTATGTATCAACACACCCTAGAGTTGTACCTGAAGTACAACTTTCGTACCTGAAAATATTGAAAACTTAATTGAAATCGGAAGAATATACTAAGCTCTAGGCTAGAACAATTAATATGATTCGGATATTTTACTATGGAATCACTGAAACTACTGAATTATGCTGCAAAGAAAGAATGATCCCAAATGTACTAAATTTCATTCCAATCAGATAAGAACTTACTGTAAGTTATTTATGCGCATCATTGGCCTCGCATTTTTTTTTTTCAAATTCTGTAATATCTTCCACCCTCGAAAAAATAATGAAATATTTTTGGTGAATTATTTTAAAATTGACATAACTCTTCTAAATAACTTTCAGTTCATCATCATTCTCGTAATTGAAAATATATTTTTTGATTATCTAAATTATTTCTTATATAACTTCTTGAAAAATTATGTTCAAAAATAACTTTATGTAATTTCAATTATAAATAAAGTTGAAGAATTCTTTTAAGAGTTTTGAATGTTTTAACAGAGTTGGAATAAGTCAGAAACAATTTTCAACTTAAAATTACGATATATTTCCGACACGGAAAAAACCACTACAAGAATTAATAACCGACAGTAGTTTCTTAGTTATTTATCCTTGTTATGACCTGAAATTGTCTTGATAATTCTAGAATAATATTAGAAGAGGACCAAATAAATCAAAAATTGTCAATATATATTTTGAATCCTTTGTCCTTTATTAGTATATCTTGCCTACATTTTAGTTTTCCAACTTAAATTGTAATGTTGGGAAGGATATTTTATCTTGATGTTTTCGTTCTATGTATTTAAATTAAATTCAAAAAATTATGTAAAATACTGAATTTAATTAATAATATTTTACACATATACACATTATCCAAAAGGATAATCAAATGTAAACAAATGGAATAAAACTAAAAATTTTCATTAATTTCAACATTTACAATGTTTTTATACGATTTTAGTAATAATAATAATTTAATAATTATAAAAAAAGGATTGATTGAAAAGGTTATTTGTATAGTATATTAAAGTCTAGACATCTATGATATCAAAAAATTTATTCAACATAAATTGAATAGGTAGAAATCATAGATGTTGTAAATGGAAAATTGTTAAGTGAAAGTACAAATATCAAAGTTCAAAGTTGATCATTAATTGAAAAATATTGGAAAAAACTGTTAATTTCTTTGATGTGATGAATGGTAACAAACTAAACTCCAAATATTTAAACAATTTTATAGCTTCGTATATAAAATATGGTCGTGTTCTTTTTGGGTGGCTTTTGTTAACTAAAATTTAGGTCGAGTTGTAGCCGCCATGATAAAATTGTACCAAAATTAGGTGTACATTGTTAATTACAATTTCTTTAAGACATGAAGAATGTCATATAATCATCATCATTCCGATAGCTAAACCTATCGTGGCGGTGATGTAGTGGTAGTAGATGATGCTGTGATGCTTTAGGTCCCGGATTTAACTCCACACCGATTCATAGATATCTCCTTTAAGTTGACTCAGCTTTAAATGAGTACAAGTAATAAAATTGACTATACATAAGACTGTGAAAAATGATAACAAATGTCTCACTATTAAAAGCCATTGCTTTGTTGTAAATAAATATTTCTTCACTATAAAGAAACTTATGGTTCGGAATCCATATAAAATAAGAAGGTCCAAATTGCAATAAAAAGTGCCTAGACTTCTTTGAGGAGGCCAAGGATCGATGTGTACTTTAGTGCCATTACAAAGATAACTATAAAAACTCTACAAAAATACAAACAATTCATAATACAACAAGCTAAGTCTCATTTTTTTTTAATTTCTGTTCACAATTTGTTTACGGAGGCTAGTCGATTTTGGTTCTACATGGGATGCTGTAACATGAAACTTTTTATCGTCAACATGACTACATAATAATTCTATAATATTAATCATAAAATCTAAAAAACAATAAAAAATTGATACTAAATATCAGAAATATATTTTATTTTTATTATAATAAATTCGTAAATATTTTGTTGCCAACAAAATGTTTGAAGAAAAAAAATGCGGTTTTGGCAACCATGAAATATTTATTTAATTTTTATTGTTTTAAATTTTATATAATTTTAAATCTATAGCATAATAATTGAAATCGTAAACTTTATGCGTCACATATGCTAAGATAATTAATTTTAATGTTATATAGCTATTAGATTTTTTTTTTATTTCTATGTAGCATTTTTATAAAATAAATGAAAAAAGTTTTCGAAAAACTTTTGGTTTATGCAATTTATTTAAAACAGAAAGAAATTAAAAGAAATAAAACTTTTGTAACCTTTCGAGTAGAGTGAAAAGGTGTTTAGAAGTTCAAAAATTTATTACAAGTATTATAAATTTTAATTAGGCATAAATTTTATTAAAGAAAACTTTTTTTTTTATTGGAAATTTTCATATTTATATTTAGAAAATTAAAATAATATTTCCATTCTATGCTATATTTAGATAATAATTATGTAAATAGTATACAGGATAACAGGATGTTTATGAAATATACAAGACGATTATTATGAATAATTGGTATAATTTGTGAATTATTATCACAGTTGGTAACTAAATTGTAGATTTGTTTTAAAAATAGCATTATAAATCAATAAAAATAGGTTAATTGATACATGACACAAATGTTTTGAAATATTGAATACTACTTTGTTATGTCTTGAAAATGTTGCACTGGATTTATATAAAAAAAAGAAATGCTGCTCTGAACAGCATTAGTTTAATTTTTTTGGGTTTCTTATTGCTTTTTTTAATCTGTAGTGCCAGTAATTATTCGTTAGAAAGAAAAATAGTTCAAGGAAAGGTTGATTAACGCCACCTATAGTTAATAATTCTTTAACCTTCTCAGTACAAAATCAAATAATTTAACAGTTTAGCTGAACATTGCTTGAAAAGTATAAAAAGATGAAGATTGAAAATCAGGTCCAACACATTTGTTACATCCATATTGAGATACAATTAAAGAAAGGCTCCAAAATAAAGTCTTTTAAGTACAACAAGAGTTGCTATAATTAAAAGAACAGTAATTATAAGTAAAGCAAATCCGGATAAATGACAATGTGATTTAATATTACGTACTGTGTGTGTTTCTGTATAAAAATTAAATTAATCTTAATTAAATAAATATTTATAATGTTGTTACAAGGAGTTAAGTATGAAGTCTTGAAATGGCAAGAAAAAAAATGTAAATCGTCCAAATTAATTTGTTTTCACATTTCGGAGCGTATTGAACATTTGTACAGTAACCAATCGACTGGGTAAGTAGAGTGAATACATAATTATTAAATCACATATTATTACTTTTTGAAACTATCAAATTTCATTTCACTTGGCATTCAGTTTAGATTCGTAAAAGTTCAATCGTTTCAATCGATTTAATTCGATTGCAATCATAACTATGTCAGTCAGTCGATTTTCAATACAAAATATATGAAGGCATCAAATTTGATCTTTATTGAATGAATTGGTACTGAACTGATCGATATATTGAATCCAAGGTTTTGATTCGAAAAATGTTAAACTATATTCAACGTAAGGGTTCGTGGATCCACAGCAATAATGTTTTAAATTTGAAGTTGGTAATCAGTAGTTCCCTATGAAAATTTGCAGAATATATTTAATGAATTCTAATTGTTATTCAATTTAAATGAATTTTTGGCACCCAGCTAAAGAAATGTAGAAAAGTTTCTAAATGATATAAAAAAAAATTTTCATTTTATTTTACAAATCGCTCTTTTGAAAAACTCCTAGTTTTCAGCTACCCGTAGATTATCAGATTTTTAATTCTAAAAAATAAGTAAAATTTTCTACGCATTTTCATTTTTTTGTAATATTATATTGGAAAATTCATTTGTTTTAGGTTTTGTAATTTTACCATGACTTTTACAAAATTATTTCATCATAAATATATTTATTATTATGCTTAGAAAAAAAAATAACTTATGATTTTTATTTATGATTGTATTATTGTATAAACAATATAAAAATTATATACTTTATTGTTATGGAATTCAATCTGAACCTTAAGGCATATAAAACGAGTACTAACATTTTCTATGATTATGATTTATGTTTACTTAATATCATATTATCAGATAGAGTTTTCCGATCCAGATATATATGTATATAGTCTTATCTAAAAATGATTACATAAATATCATAAATCTAATATTTTGTTAATAATAAATTGTATTGTTACTAATATAGTAGCACTAAACTTATATAATTTTTTTGTACTTGAATATAAATTTTTTGTACTTGTCTGACAGTTGTGCTCTGCTTATTATAAATAGCAATGTTAAAGATTCCTTCAAATTTAATGTTGGTTGGTTAGAATGGAGGCAGATCACAGAGACCTTCACGTATCAAGGGCACAAGGAAGGACCCGTTGTTTTCTCCCGCTGGCGTATAGTCATAATTTTTAAATAACGTCAACCCATCCTATTTCTTTCATGAACGCCATCAAATTTAATGTTAAAATTTTGGTATTTTATATCGTGTTATTTTATGGTATAGCTTACTGTATGACGCTGGTTGGTTCCAATAGTGACAAGTAAAACATTAATTGATTATATTTCCAGTAACGTTTAAAGGAACTCTACTCAAGTCATTTTATGATATAGTTTAAAGATGTGTTTTTCTTAGTGAACAAAAAAAAAACATTTTTTTTTCATGTCGAACAAATGTTAGTTGAGTAAAAAATATGAAACGATGATTCTATTAATTTCAGGGAAGTATATTTTTTTCAACATTTTATTTAACATTTTATAAAATATAATTTAATATTATTCTATATTGTCATGTCAATAAATCTGGAGTAAAAATAGGCATTAAGAAAAAATGAAAAGGATTTTTAAGATATTCAAATGAATAAATATTTAACCATTTATTAAATTTACTGAATATACATATTAAAAAAATATGTAACATAATATGTAAAAAAAAACAACAACATTGATCTTAAATGTTTAATGATCAACGTCCCAGTTTATTTGGAGATAATCTAATAAAAAATGTATTTAGGCTACGAACTTATGAACATCCACAAAATAATCTTAGTCATAAATTTAATACAATATAGAAATCGAATTTTACATATTCTCCAGTCCCTATGGAAAAGTTGTATTAATTGTCGAGGAGATTTTAAGTCCCTCAGGAGAAGATTTTAATTCTCCTCGACTTATAAGATATTTTATTGATAAGAATATTTAAAAATAAACTTATATAGGAATTTTTGAGTAATATTGGATATGGAATAAATATCACACTCCTGGTTGGTTGTTCTGTTTTGCTACGTTTTTAGCACTGTTACATTACATACGATACATTCCCGTAACCTTTCACATTGATGAAGTTTGTTCAGATCCATCTCATGCAGTTAAGGAAACGAACGGTTTTCGTAGGCCGTTTACTGGCTAAAACATTTAATTCGGTAAGATGGTAGTTGGCAAGGGAACATATTGGGTAAGTCTGGCACCAGCAAATTAAATGCTCGATTTTTTCTTTTTCGTTTTATTTTGGTTCTGCATGAAGTTCGCTCCAACCGGTATCAGCTAAGTGACGGTAGGTGTATACCCGTAGATATCCCGCAATGAAGGTAGATGTTAACCGAAAGCCTTGTCTGATAAAGGGACGATAACATAACTGCCCCAATTGCTTCTATTTCCGATATAATTATTGATTTTAAATTCTGAAATTATTTTTAGTGTTTTTGGTAACCTTAAGATATCCCAAAAGTATGAAGTTTGTTGGGGACAGGACAAATAATTGTGAAAGTAAATTTCAATCAACTAAATCTGTAATTTATAAAGATATTAAAAAAGTGCCTTAAACACCAGCCTTAGTCTAGTAATATTAGGTATGAACTGAAAATTCAAAAAAATTGCTTGAACGAGAATAATCTTTGGAAATCCTAACATTCATTAGAGAAACGGTTTGATATTTTTGTATAATTTCCAAAATTGCATACCCTGGGGGATCTACTATAGATCCGCACCTAAACAAATTCAAAAATTATAACAATATATTTTATTCAAATTTAATAAGAGAAGAATAGAACAGAATTAAAGTTTAAATTTATTTAGTTCCCTACTCTATTTAAATTCCAATTAAGCCTGAAAACCTTTTATTTTACCAAATAAATCACTTAAATTAATTAAATCAAGTTTTCTTGAAATGTGTTAATATAAAATATAAATCCTAAATATCCTTAAAATAGTTTCTGTGTAAAGAATAATAATAAAACTTTACGAAATTTTCGGATTTATGTTTAACACCACATTCCACATTTCATTTATTTTTAGTGTTTTGTAAATAAATTGTTTTGTATAATTTAATTTTTCGATTTATTTGATTACTATTATTTTGTCTTTGAAATAAAATATATAACTTAAATAAATTTAAAATATAGTTTGAAAATAAGAATGACAGGTTGTGTCAAATTATTACCATTAGTTCATCCAGAAATTATTTAATGGCGGCCGGTCTTTTATATGGAAACCGAACCATTAATTTCATTGTATAGTGATGAAATTTTAATTGGAAAATATTAGCTAATAGCTTTTAATGGTGAGACATTTGTTGTCAAAAATGGATTTATAAGCGATAGTAAAATAGTAACTGTGATAAATAATTATACATATTATTTCCATACGGAATTAGGCTCATGCTATCTTGATTTAAGTAACTCGTGTAATATCATATCAATGGTGGACATGCGGTGAACCAGTGATCATATTTCAAAGTATACACAACGTTTGAACTGCATTATAAAACGAGCTACTTTGGTCCAGCAAATATTTTTAAAACAGTTTTATAAAATATTAAAATAGGAACGTAAGATTTAGTTACAAGTTTAATAATCAAAACTCTCTGCTACCGGTTGAAAGCACCGAAATGAAAATCCTAACCCGATCTTTAATAGTTTTGGAAAATTGTTTTATAAGTGATCGTTACTACTCTAATAAAAAGTAGTAAAAACTTTAACTTATAAATTTAATTGTACAATTCTGTAATTACGATTCACTTCTTAATAAAATTGCCATTTTAAAATCAATATAAACGATATAAAAGAAAATTTCAAAGTTTTTCCAAAAGTTAAATGGTTACCAGAAGTTTTCTGTATTTGATACAAGTTCTTAGGACTAGACTTAAAGTTGATAACAAGATTTCCGGTGATCATTCAGCAAAATAATATTTACTTTAAGGTTATTTAAATTTTATATGCTTCGCAATTAACTATTACTTATAATAACAGATTGATAAAATACAGACTGACAGAACCTGTCCAAATATAACGAATTTATAAAGCATTTTGTATAAAATTGAAATTATTTATATTATACCCATAAGATTATAGTCAGCAATTGAAAAGGGTCTGTAAAAGGAAAATCACAGCCATTTCCATGACAAAGAAAATATAAAGCTTTATAATGTCTCTTTCAATTTATTTGAAAATTCTTAAAATAGTATTCTCAATTGTATAAATTTATATATATTGAAAGATATTATTAGTTTTTCTTGTGGTTTATTGCAAAAATTACGACTCAATTATTAGATCAATACGCCTTTACGAGATTGTTTTTATAAATAAATCTACATAATTCGAAAAGAAAACTGATATATACCAAAACGATTACCATTAAATTTCCAACAAAATTATATTAAACCCTCAATTTAAAAAAAATTTCGAATAATTTTAAAATATTTTTCTGAATTGATTTTTTTAGTTTTCTAGTAAATTCACAAAGAAAATATGTAAATCTAATAAATCCTTTTTGTTAATGATGGTGAAAAAATTTAATAATTATTATTTTTTTCGTATACTCATACAACATTTAAATCATTCTTAATAGGTTTTGCTAAGGATGAGAATTTAGGACCTATATATATATAGTTAAATAATAAATTTATTTTATTTCAAATTAATGTTATAAATAATTTATAAACACTAGGATTACGAGAATATCTTAATTGTATATTGGGGCTAAAACAAAGAATTTTTACATTTGACAAATTTTTCTATATACGAGGTTTGTTTGATAATTTTGGACAACGACAAAATCCAGTCGTAAAACAAAAATGAGTAACGCTTTTAATATATTTACCAGTCATCAGAATATAAAATAAATTTCATTTAAACTGTGATAATCGTTCAACAAGTATTATTGGGTGAAATACCTTATGAACATTGGAGTTTACGATATTTTGAATGATTAATTCAAAAATGAGAAACCTTTATGAAAGCTGAGTGTCGAATTTCCTATCCCATAATCAAAAACAAGCGTGTTTAAAACATTTTAACACGAATAAACCCAATTTTGTACGTACATTTATAAATTTGTGTGAATCTTGGATGCACCACTACACACCGCAGACAAAACAAAACAATGGTAAAAAGTTGATTAAAGTGCACCAGAGAAGGAAAAATCAGTTCCTTTAATAGGTAAAGGTTTTTGTAACAGATTTTTGAATTCAAAAGGAATTTTGTTGATAGCGATTATTTTCACAAAGGTATAACAATTAACTAAGAACATTATACAAGTCTATAAAAATCAAGAAGAATGGTCTGTTTTACAGAACAAGACAATACAACAGCTCACAAAAATGTTTGGACTATGGCAAAAATCAACGAATTGAAGCAAGAATTACTTGACCATCCATCGTATTCAGCAATATATTCCCAACCCTTTTTTTCGATCAATTAAGATGTTTTATTTAGATGGGTTATTTTACAAAGATTGATACAAATCATTATAAACAAAACATGGTACACAATTATAAGAAAAATGTTGAACTGTGTACTGTGTGTTCAGCTTGAATGAGACCAATAAAATTCGATCTTCCTTTTTTGTTTTTCCAACTTTTCAAACAGCCCTCGTATATTATATAAATATCCAACAAAATTAACTAACAATTTGTTGATAAGATTTTATTTGTTTGATAAGACTCTTTATTATACAACAGGTAAAAGTAACAAAAATGTTAATTTGGTTCGACTTAATAGCCTATAAAAAAACCAAAATAACAAAAAAACACGCAAATGTCAATAATTAAAGTATGTAATATAATAATAATAAAAAATACTATAATCCAAAGAATTTTTTTTATATATTTTGTTGATTTACAATGTATTTTACATAATCTATTATTCAAATCAGCAAAATAATTTTTATATAACTAACTTTTAAACGAATTTATAAGAATTTATAAGAATTTATTTTATAAAGTATGTAGACGACCTACACTAAGTGTATGACTATGACCTTTAACTATTTAACATTTTTATGAAATAACCATTTTTTAAATAACTAAAATAAAAGATAACAATTTTATTTTACTTTTTATTTGATTACTGTATTACAGCAGTTAAGTCTTATGTATTGCAGTTCAATAAATTTCATTTATTATAATTTTAAATTACAATATTTAATTGTAATATATTTAATACATAATTGAATTTCATTATAAAAATCATGTGGCAGTAAAACCGATTACAAATTAAATATGAAACTTATATATATAAAAATAAGTACATATTTAATTATGCTTTAATTATATTTTATTGAGCTAAAATATAAAGGAGAAATCAAAAATGTTCTATACATTTTAATATTCAAGTAATATAGCCTAGCATTCATGCTAGAATTATAATTACACACTGTTGACAGACATTATCAATATATAATCGTTTTTACATGAGCGGATTCAGCCATTGCGAGAAATTAAAACCAAACATTTATTTAAAGTATTTTTTGGACAATAAAATTTCCATTCTAGTAAATAATTAAGTTATTCGTATAATTATGAAATACCGGCATACCGGAAATTGTCTCAACTTACGCCTCCACATCTTGGTTGTTTATAGTACAATACAATCAATAATACTATCATTATTTTTTAAATATATTTATTTGGTCGCTTTCGACTAGGTCAACATTCTCGATCCATTACTGCGTTTTTAAGTAGGTACTTACATATTTATTTTATGATTATTTTTGTTAAATTTAAAACCAAAGTGTAAACCAAAATAATTGAAAAAGGAACTTTTTATCAACTAAATTTATTTTGGAACTTATTATAGTATCACATCTCTGGACAAATCGACTGTAAAAGTAAATTGTATTTAATTTTAAAATAAATTCTAATAATAAATATTGAAATTTAAATAATTTATCTAGTTTCCTATTAAAATACTCGTTGTTATTTGATTATTTCCTTTTCTAAATATATAAGGTACAATAAATTTTTTGATAATCCTCAATAATACTAAAGAGTTTCGAAAATAAGTAAATATTTTCGTATTATTTTTGAAGATAAAAACTTTTTTTATATAAATTATATTCAAAATCTATTTAAAGCAAATCTTAAATTCAAATCTTCTCCCATTCCGAATATTTTTCTCTTCAAAAATTACGGTTTCGAAAAACGAAAGAATTTCTGCAAAATCATTATCGTTTTTCAGTCTATTATTGAAAAAAACTGCTAAAAAAAAATGGATTGTTATAATCAATATCGAATTTTGATTGACAGGAAAACATCAATCGATATTTTTCCGGTTTCAAAAAATACTGGAAACCATACTTTAAATTATATTACTTAAAAAACTGACTGTAACAAAATAAAAATCTAATATTTCTCTTGCAGATTCTTATAAATAAATTATATATTATTATTTTATTTTTTGTTTATTTTACTTTCATGTAAATAATCATTTTTTTATTATTATTATTATTTTTTTTTTCATCATTTTACAAATTCACTTAATATTTATAGGCAAACTAAAGATTTTTCAACACAACACAATTATTTGGAAAGAATTATAATATTTTCATTTTTTAATAAAAATTTAAAAACAACTAAAAATCTATAGTTGATCCTAAAATTATGAAATATATTTTTTTTTTAAAAAAAGAAGAAACGTAATTAAATTTTTATTATTTAAAAATATTCCGATAAATTTCAAAAAACAAATTACAAATTTTCTACTATAATATAAAGACGACACAATTAAAAATTACATGATTTTATCAAGAAATTGATTTTTTTACTACATTATTTTTCTTTTTTTTTTTTTTTTGTAAAATTTCATGATATACAAATTAAGACAAAAACAAAAACTTATTTCTAAATATTATAAAATTTTAAATTTGTGTCCTCAAAAAAAAAAAAAAAATTACCTTAAAATTTCTGTTGTTATTATATACAAAATAAATTTTCCATTCTTTATTTTCTTTAATTATATTATATATAAAAATTTTCTCATGTTTTACACAAAAAATTTATATAAAAAAGATAAAAACAGAATTAATGAAAAAAAAAAAAAAAAATAGTCATTTATTTCTTAATTACAATCTATATACTTTTTTTTTTATTATTGTGATTCAATTTAAAAAAATTGTTTTGCGTTCAGAGCTCAAAAAACTTTTTGTTAATTCAATATTATTATTTCCCAATCGCCAAGGGGAGGGAGGGGGGATGATAGTGATGGTTTTTGTTTTCTTCTACTTTTAATCTGAAAAACTATCACTCCAATATGTTGTTGTTACTGGTGCAACACATTTAAACAAATCTCTGCCTAAAGTTAAATTTTCCATTTCGGATTTAACACGTCGTTGTTGTTGTTGCTGCTGTTGTTGTTGTGGTGCAGCAGCAGAAGCAGTATTTGTAGTTATTGATTTTCTTGGGCCAGGACATTTACCATCTTCAATATGTTTTTCTAAACTTTTCTTTAATGAAAATACTCGTTTACATTTTTCACATGGAAATGTTTCTGGTTTTTCATTATGTTCATCAATCATATGTTTACGACGTTCTGATAATTTTTGAAATGTTTTATCGCATTTTGTGCACATTAATGTATCACCATCTTCTGTATGTTTAGCTAAATGTGCTTGATAACTTGGTGCCATTTTAAATGTTTTACCGCATAAATCACATATCAATGGTTTTTCACCAGCATGAATTTTTTTA
The DNA here is from genome assembly GCA_963920725.1 of Rhamphomyia laevipes. NCBI lineage: Eukaryota > Metazoa > Arthropoda > Insecta > Diptera > Empididae > Rhamphomyia > Rhamphomyia laevipes. The sequence continues at coordinate 39,345,124 of OY987259.1, forward strand.
TGTTTTTGTAATGCATTTTGTGATGGAAATATTTCATTACAATAAACACAATGTCCTTCTTTACTAGCATTACTTTTAGCTACTGCTGGTTGTGTACTAGTACTATTATTATTATTTAGACCGCCACTACTACGAGATTGTCGTTTTTTTGGTGGTGAAAAATTATCATCACTACCACTACTAAAATCTGGATTTGTTGTAATTGGATTTTGTTCAAATGATGAATCACTTTTACGGCCACGTTTAACACTTGCTGGTCCTGGTCTTGATGATGGTGCTGATCTAGATGGTGTTGATCTTGATGATGGTATTGATCTTGATGTTGTTGCTGCTGGTGTTGCTTGTTTAACAGTTACTTGTCGAAATGTTGGTGCTGCGGATTTTTGTGCTGGTGTTGTTGGTTTACTAGCACGTCGTCGTCGTCTTGATGGTCCTGTTGATTTTCTAGAACGTACACGACGTGAACGACGTTTACCAGAACCATAATCTGAATCAGCTTCGGATTCTTGTTCAGATGATTTTAATTCTTCTTCATTTGATATTTTAAATTCATCATCATCGCTGGGCTCATCAATTGATTCATCGCTTTCACCAAATTTTGTTGCATCCAATAATACATATTCAGTTGGACGGCGCATATTTTTTTTACTACGTGACAATTTGCTACGTAAATCTTTATCGGTAGCTTCACATAAACGTTTTAAATTATAGGCAACTTGTACACTTTGCATACACGTATTACATATGAATTGTGGTAAAAAATCTTTACGTTGAATCCGGACACCAGTACAAATTGTTATTATTTTATCGGCAATTGTTTGACGATTTTCCGATTTAAAAATACTCACTAAATCATCTTTTGATAAACAAATACGACATTGATTTTCATCAATATCTTCACCTTTTTTCGTTGATGATGTTTGATTACCTGTTGCACTGCTACTATTATTTTTTTTAATATGATCAATTGGTGTATTACTACGTGCTCGACTTTTTGGCCCTGCACGTTTATTATCAGATTGTAATAATGGTGATTCAGATTTAATAGCCGGTGTTTTACGACCACTACGACGATTAATTTGTTGTAGTGTTTTGTCATCTTTCATTATATCTTTAACTTTAATAACAAAATTTGTAATTGGTTTAACATCAATTGCTTTAGCTACTTCAGTATCAGCTAATTCACCAGCTAAAACATCTTCTTGATTTTCCTGTTAATTATTTTTTTAAAGATTTTAATTGTAGAATATGAAATAAAAATTAAATATATTTCTTAATTTGGAATTCAATTTCATCTAATTTAGTCGGTTTTGTTGCAATATCAAATAAAAACCAATTATAAAAATATATTTTGGAAAAATTAGACTATTCAATATGTTAATGGAAATATATTTATTGGCAGTTCTATTACCGATGTTGTTCGTTACATAATTTTGAATATATTATTAAAATTAGGCGTTTCAATATTTTAAAAGAATTATTTTTCTTAGCACTATTTTAATCGAAGTTTAGTTAGACAAAAAATAATTAAAACGCTTATTAATACATAAATAATAATTGCCGCCTTTGACATACACAGATTATTTTTAATTTAATTTTCCTGGCTTGTTGCAAATGAAGCTATAACAAAATCATACCAGCGATATCCTGATAAAAAATTATTATACTGACTGTTCTTAAATAATATTATATAAAATTAGTAAGTAAATTCACTGAAAGTTGGATAATTTTACTACGTTACATTTAATACCGACAATAAAAATACGTTTTGAAGAAAATTAGCAGCAGAATGAAACGATATTTCGGTCGGGAATATTAAAACAACAATGTTGTTAAGAAATGAAAGGCGGACAATGACAAAAGGTCGTAATAAATACTTTTATTATTTAAGATAAGAGAAAATCTTGGAAATCTAGCTGTTTTTGTAGGATTAAGTCAGTTAGTTTATATATTTTTAACTTAGAATTCTTGATATTCTTTATAAAAACTATTTAACTACCGTTTCCCCATTCAATTTGTATTTGCTCAATACCTCCATAATAAAATGAATTTAAACAAAATTTCCGAAATACGATCGAAACAGTCTCTTATAAAAAACTCGATTTAATGAAACCCACTACTGGAGGTGTTACCCTATTTAAATAATTTAATTTTTTTGATACTAATTCTTCATTTACACTTATTAGCGCTGATATATATATTTATATATATAATCATTAGATCATTTATGCAAACTATTTAAGAATTTAAATGCCTTAATAACATTCAATTCATCAACAAAATGTTTAAAAACTCCAAATTGCCAAAAGGGTTAAATTCCGTTTAATGATTGAAAAACCTCTGCTTCATTTTCAATTGGCGAGAAAATTGTAATTTTATTTAAATAGATTTGCCAATAGGTGTAAATGAATAATTAAATTTGAGCTAACCTAAAAAAAAATTAAATAACAAAACCGATTTAAAAAAAAAAAAAAGAATAACAATAATTAAAAATTATTTACCTCGACACCTTCCTCTTCACCTTCTGAATCCACAGCTGGTTCATCCATCAATATTACTTCTGTAACACCATTCGGTTTTGTTGGTTCAATTGTTTCAACTGGTTCAACTATTGCAGCATCTCCTTCAACTGGAACTATTTCTTGTTCAACTGGTTTTTCATCTATAATATTATCTTTGCAGTCTTCTACATCATTACTATCAACTTTTTCATTTTCATTTTCATCTTCAATTATTTTATCTGTACTACCACCACCACCACCATCATCAATTTTTTCAGTTTCACAATTTCCATCATCATCAATTTTTTCATTTTCATCTTTATTTATTAATGTTTCTGCTAAATTCGATTGTACATTTTGACTTGCATCATCATCAAATGATGTTATCGCTTCGAAAAGTACTTTTTCAACTGTAGGAACACCATTATCATCTCTAATATTGCTATGAACAAGATTCTCTGAATGTTGTTCATAATTATTGACTTTTTCAATTACTGGTTCAACAGGTAAATGACCAATATCACTAATATTACTAACATCACCACTTACACTATCATTCATATGATGATGATGATGATGGTGTTGATGATGCATATTACTAGGATCTATATGGCTTGAAAGTTGATTTATATGTGAACTTTCTTCTAAATGATTATTTGGCTCTAAATGACCAACACCAACATGCATACTATGATGAAGTTGATCGTGATGTTCTTGTATACCAGGTACAACACCATAATTATTATCTTGATAATGATGGGGATGATGTAAAATTTGTTGTTGTTGTTGTTGCTGGTGTTGTTGTTGTATATTTGTATCCATATTATCTGGATCCATGTTGCTAGTAGCAATATTCATGTTTCTCATTTGATCAAATGCATCCATTTTGTTGGCAACTTTTTTATTTATTCAAGAAAATGTTTATTATACAAAAATTTTATGTTTGTGTGTGGGGCACCTAAAAAGACCGCGCAATATTTGACAACACTTTGTTCCAATGAAAAAAAATAAAATAAAACAAGTACCACCAAGCTGCCTGCTAATTTTCTGTAATCGTTTGTTTTTGTAAATTAATTTTATATTAATTCGATTTATTATTTATTTGTTATTTTCCACCATCAACAACTAGTTAATTTCATCATTCAAATTCCAATTGCACCATCAATCACACTTGTTATTATATGAATTTCTATTGTTATTTTCTCCACCAGTATTTTTTTTATTCACACTGAAATTTTACAAAATAGAAAAAAACAAATATTTTTTTTTTCCTTTTATTCTATTAACACACCTACAAAATTGCAGAAAAACATTTATTTTTGTATATTTATAAAATTATTTATTTTCGGAAAGGAAGCATTCAGCAATAACAAAAAAAAAAATGTAAATTTTTTATTTATTTAGTGTTTGTGTGTGTCCAATTAATAATATTTTAATGGAAATTCGTTCAAGCACAAAATAATTATTTAATTATATACTTTTTTACGATTAACAACACTTTGACAATAGTAAATTTCTATTTAAGAACTCTTCCGACAATATCACTTGTTTCATACGACCGGCCATTTTGGAAATTCTTATTGTAAATTTTATTTTGTTGTTTGATTGTGTGTGGATTTTAGAAGTGGATGCGCATTGAAATTGAAAATGATTTTTGATTGAAGCGGTTTTTTAATTTCGGAATGTTGGCTGCATTGTAATGAGTTATTGGAAATTTGATTACAGCGTTAATTTTTTGTTTAGTTTTTGTGGAAATATTTCTAATATTCGTTGAAATATTTCGATATGTTAAATTAGTTTTTCTATGGTTAAATATTCTTATTATGAAATATTACAAAATTCTTATTTTGAAAATTTAATTTTCATATATGAATTTTTGATTTTAAATTGATAATTTTAAAAAGTTATATTTAATTTTTGTTGATTTTAATATAATTTATAAAAAATATGTGTCCCACATTTCTTTCATATTAGGGTAATAGTTTAATTTAATACAAAATGGAATTTTTTTGGAATAATAAATGTAAAATTTTATAAAATATAGTTTTAATTACGATTTCCAATCAATAATTTCAAGAAATAAATTTAAATTTTAAATAATTTTAAAAAAATATAAAAAAAAACGTTAAGTTAAAACTGACGTGCATGTAAAATGTTAATTCTAAATACTTAGAATTAGAATAGTGTTGAGATGGAATATAATATAATATAAGGTTTAAAATATAGAAAGAGTTTGTTAACTAAACTAAAGATGTTAAAAATGGGTTTTGTTATTTGACTGGAAGTAAAATCGCGCAATTTCTTATATAAAAGAATTATTTCACTACTTGGCAGAAAAAATTTCAGGGGCGAAGTATTTTTGACTATTTTTAGTTTCTAAACAACGTATTAATATTAATCAGAACTTTCTTTACCAATCTAATGATTATATCAGTCTAACATTGAAGCAATGAACTTTTAACATGAAATCGTAAAATGGGGGAGCGTGAGCGTAGGGCCCTTGCCTTCAAAAAATTCAATTACAATTTATTGCTGCAGGAACACGATCGATAGTGTATCCGTAGTTCAAGTATTTGAAACTCATCCTGTATATATCATACTCTTTATCTTTATTAAATGGTATCACAACGTTCGTAGTGATGATGAACAATTATTTCAAGTGTTTGCAGTTTGTTGATAGAATAAATTCAAATAAAATATAAATACAATTCAGTTTTTAATAATAAAAAAAGAGAAATTTTGATGATGCAGTTTATATAGAAAATATCTAGCAATATCTGCAGTAATCCTAATTGATATATTTAGGAATATACGGTTCCTAGTTCCTACAACAGATATAATACTAGATAATTCGATTAGTTTTAAAGGTTGGAAGGGGAAAAAAATCAGGGATATATACAGGCCGTTTTTTAAGAGCAATATGTATTATATAAATGACTTTAATATATAGTTCTTGTTTTAAAGGCATTTATTATAGTTTTTGTTAAAATTATTGTAATAATGCTAATAAAATGTACCGAAACTTCTTTGAGGAGGCCAAGGCTCAATTCCGGCTGTAGCGTCATTGTAATGAAAATCTACTAATTAATTTGAATTTATGTAAATTTGGCCGCTATTGTTGAAAATTAAATAAACTTTATTTAATGCAAAAATCAATTTTTCAAGAACTCCGATAATATTTTGTATATAATTTAAGCATTTGATTGGTTATGCTTAGTAAAATCTACTTTTCTATAAATTTATAATAAAGATTATGAATTCCTTTTAGTCGCCAATAAATATTTCATCCATGCAGAAATTTAATGATCTTCATTTAAAATTTTTGTCGGAATTCTAAACAGAATTTTACATTTAAAAAAATACATAAATTTACTTTTCAACCACTCAAAATTATGTAATATCATTGTAAATATAGACATAGAGTATTATATTTCTAATAATGAGACCAACCATTCCATACCACTATGTGCTAATGTTAACTATCAAAAAGTTGAAGATGGTTTGAAACTATTTAATTACGGTTCCTTTTTGTAATTTTGTACTACATATTCTATTTTTTTTTATGAAGTAATTAGGGTGGGTATATAAGCGTAATGTAATTAATAGGAATGAAAAAGTGATCCACAAACACAAGGAAAAGCGAATAAATATAAAATATAACTTTATATCATTAATTAACATCATAATGTTATATAAAATATTTAAATTTTGTTTTTCTGTTTCATTTCAGGAATTATATTTCCAAATTCTATACAGAACAGAGCAATTTCCTTAGTTTACTTTTCTTTTTACAGAAAACTTTTAGTTAATTTCTTCTTATTACCCTATTTTTGTTTAGCTATTTTAGCTCTATAATACAATATTACTCAATATGCTGAATATGTAAATGAATTTAAGAATTTTTTATAAACACTTAAATAGAAAAAAATTATAATCATCATGCAATATTTCTGTAGAAGTTTCTATAAGTTTTGGTGCTTCCTATCCACTTTGTAATTATAATACATACATAGAATTGAGATATACAAAACAAATTCGTCGGCTACAAAGAAGGGGGACTTGTAAAATTTGACCTATTTACATATGATTTCTCTAATTTCCGTGTTACAAGGATTCTAACTATTCTCGCATTTAACAATTATAATGTTAACAACTACAATGTTAATACAAATTCACGAAACTCTTTGAGGATGACAAGGTTCGATTCCGACTGTAGTTTAATTTCTAAAATACCAAAAAGTTTCTGAAATCATTTCAAATCTATTCCTTCTCATTACTAATGGAATGGGTAACATTGTCAGTCATTTCGAAAGACCGTAATCTGATTCTATCAAATGTTGTGTTTTATTTATGAAAATTTCAAATGTTGAGCTATTCCTCCCACTCTTTAAGATGTGGATACCATTTTTGCATATACGGAGAACAACAAACAAAAATGTTCTGCAACGGATTGAAATGATTTTTTATTTTCAACACCACTACAGAGTTTCATATTCTATGTTTGATCTAGATATATATTACTATGAAGTAAGAAGCATTAAATGATAATATTGACTTAATGGTTAGGTATGTATTGATGCTTCTTGCATGATTTTAAACTTCATATTTCTTTGTTTTTGTTATAAATCAATATTTACATTTGTGTAAACAACTTTGGAAGATGAAAATGATGATGTGAGGTGAATTCTATTTGCCTTGGTCGTAATAAACCGACATAAAACATAATTGTATTTATTACATTTCGAAACAAATAGTAAAAACTTATATAAACTTTAATTTATTACATACATTTTGTTCTTATAACTTTTAAAATATTGTATGCCCTAATTGCATTCTCATGTAAGTGGGGTCTTTATTAAAATTTAATCTTGTCATCTTCATCATAAACAAAAAAAAAACATTTTTTTTTTCTATTTCTAAGTTCTTTTACGAAATCCCTTACAAAGTCCTTTGAAAAATATTAAAACCAAAAATAATATTATATCTAAAATTCCAATTTCCATAAAATAATTCTGAATAATATCATATTTAAAGTCATATTTTGACAGCATTAAATTAAATCCCTTTTTTTATTTTTGTGTGGAAAGACCTTTGGTTCTTTTGTCCACCCAACTTTTTTTAACATAAAAAAAAAAATGTAATCTAAATATTTACTTAATTTCATTCTAGCTTCTATATTATGATTCTTATATATATATGATAAAATGAAAATTTTGATTGTGAAATTATTCAAAAATTTTATACATTGACTGTAACAATATTTGCTATTCTAATATTGTAGTAAATATTTTAACATATGAATTTGATAGATAAAGGTAATATTACCTTATTTGTCACATTCACAAGTCATAATTTCTGTTTATTATTAGACTTGTAAATCTTTGTGGCAAAATTTGCATTACAGATTTCAAGGTTTTGTTACTTTAAACATAATATTACATAAATGTTATATACATAATACTGAAATATAATTGGTAATCCACATAATATTAGCCACTGGGGAGATTTTATACAATCAGTGAATACTCTACCAATATTTTCAAAAGATTTTTGTTGGATTGTAATTAGGTAAGTCCAACCTTTAATGAAATATTTAAATTTTAACTAAAATATAATGTTAAATACATCACAAATATTTAAATTTTGGCATTAAATAACATTTGCCATTTATTCGTTATTTGGTTATCGAATCAAACAGATTTTCAAATTTTCATTCTATCATTCTGATTTTCCTACAAAAAAAATCAGTCATCATTTTTAATTTTAGTATTTTAGATATAAATGTCCTTTCATAGACAATCAGAGTGAACAAATTTTGTCCCGCTGGTTGGCGCCAATTTAATTCCTCAATTTTTATTTATTTTGTCATAAAAATTTAAAATGATGAAGATTCAGTAGAAGTTATATAAATATCTGTTTTAAATTAATAATTATCAAATTAATAATTATATTATTTATGTTTTCTGATTTCTGTATGGTACTTTTTATGTTTAAATTATATTGCATATTTACATTTATTTTTAAATTTTCATTTAATTTTTCCTTGAATTTTAATATTTGGAAAACCAAAAGTTAGAAACTTTCACAGAATGACCATAAAATAATTCACTTTATAAAGTTCTTTTCCAAATTAAATTGGTGTCCAAAAAAAAAACTATTAGTAAAAGTATATACAAAATGTAATAGATGAAGAGCTAGGAATAAATTTATTTTGAATTGGATATTTCAGTAGTCAAATGAGAATGAGTAACTTCAGAGTTAACTAAATAGGAAATGGTAGATTTGGAAACCACGCGCAAAGGAATTGTCATACTCCTAGATTTCAGTGACAAAGTTTTTCTCTATTGCCACCAATTTTCTTCACAGTTTTTATTAAATTTTATTAGCGAAAAAACTATATACGAAAACTATGATAGTTGATGATGCAGATTCAGTAGAAGGTTCAATTTTTGTCTATTAAGGAATCTTTCCGATATCCAGGTGAATATTGACACCACAAGATTTCAGAAAAAGCTAATTAATTCGTTGATATTTATCAGCTCTTTGTTAGTCAGTTAGTTAGTTAGAAGGTTGTCCGCTCCGGTGTAGCCGGTTGATTACAAGAACTTGGCTATTATCTGATCTATAGATATCCTCTTACTAAACAATATTACACCCTTCTCACGATCATTACAAACCATTGCAAATCCGGGTTCCCTACCAAATTCTGGGACATCCTCCCTGCAATGTACAAGTACCAAACACTTAAGCTTGCTAGCTCTTAGTTAATAATGAAAGTAAATCGGTTGCTAGCTATATTTATATACATATAAATATTTAAATGAAATAAATACTTTTCATTAGTAAACAAGTAGTAAATTTAGAATAAGAAAATTTGGAAAACTACCAATTTAATTTTTGGTTTCATTACAATATAATTTTTTTTTTTTGGAAAAATACCAATTCAATTTGAATTTCCTTGTTATTATTCAGATTAAATCGATACTTTAAATGTACTCGAATTCATTATAAAATTAATACCGATTAGATTTTAAGTAAATTAAAATTTTCTCGTATTTTAATGAAAAGTATATTTTCATTTTTTTATAGCTGATTCTGTAATACAATAATATTTATCCTGCATACCACAATATTATGAAGAACATCAAAATAATGACTATACTTCAAAATCAGTCTTCAACAAAACAATTTTATAAAGTCTAATATAAATTTATTCATGATTTCTTTATTTTTATCTGTAAATTTTTTATAGTCTGAAAAAATATATAGAATTTAGTCCTAATTAAGTGTAGACATCAAAGAAAATATTTTGTATTCATTTCATTAGTATCCCAAAAATTATTAGTAGATTAGTAAACAAGATATTATTTATAAGAATTATAATAACAATTGTTTGTCAACTACTAAAGCGTTTATATACGCAATAATTTATAAGGGTAAAATTAAAATATGCTAAATGTTATTGGGTATGTTATATATAACCCTCCACTCTTTGAAAAATAGAATACTTCACTTTCATATAAACACATTTATATTCTCGAACTGATTTAATCTATATTTTTAGAATTTAACTTCCTGATTTAAATTTGTCATATACTAATATTGATAAGTCATTACATTTGATGTTTATCTTGTGAAACAGCTTATTCTATAAGATAAATGATTTAATGTTTTAATTATCATAAATATTATCGTATAATTAGGAAAACTAAAAGGTAAAAGGTAAGACTAACAGAGAAAAATTTATGATAGAAACTATAAAATATTAAACATTGACGAGTTGTTTATGACAACTATAGAATTTTGTGCAGATAATAGATAAGTACATAGTCAACTGCTCAGCAAGGTTTATAGGATTTCCTTAAGGTTAGACTGTTTATAGGAATACAATGAGTCTAAATCTCGGGTTAATACATTAATCCCTCGTGAATTTCTCTATGTTCATCCATACATGTACCAATCATACGAATATGCTACAGATTTTAGTGGCTTCTTACCACAAAATGAGACCTGTAATGTATTTACAAAGTATTAGCCGATATTTAAATATTTCTGAAATTTGATTTGATTTTTTCTTTAAATATAAAACCGGAGGTAAATCAAAATAAAGAAATTTAAAATTAAATATGAAATTTTCATACAATCTAAAATTTAAATAATAATTACGATTTATTAAAAAAAAATTTATAATTACTTTAAAGATATTAAATTTGGATGGACAGATCTTATTGAGCTGTATTAAGGTGGCCCCAAATTGCATCAATATTGCAGGTAATTGAAACTGTTTATAAAAAAAATTTCATCTTTAGCTGTTTTCAATCAAACTAACTCCAGCTGGAGTAATATAAAGCTAGCCAGACACATCGATAATGCTGTAATTTCTTATTACTTTTAAACTCGTCTGGCTAAACTGGTTGGGGCTAGAATACAGCTGAATTATTAAGCTGTAACATATTTCTTTATTTCATTATCCATTGGAAATTTAAATATGTCTAAATATAAATTTTTTATATTAAATTTTTGTATTTAATTTCTGTCTACGTGCACTATGAAATATTAGACTTTATTCTATTTTAATTAATGTTTATAAATGTGAATTTTTGTATATTCGTTTTTCTAATAATATCCAAACTATTAATAATTTCAATTTAAACATTAATTTAGAGGAAAGAACATTTTAAGTAATAAACTTTGGAATTTATAATTTAATTATTATAGTATGTGCCAGTAAATTTTTATGGTAATGTAATGCAATTATGATTAAATTGATTTTTCTATAAATATTAAGATTTAAATTTTATATTTGAACTATATAGAAAATAATCATTTTACATACTAAAAATAGTTTACTTTGAAATATCTTTTTAAAAGTTTCTTTGTACTATCGATCCAGTCAGTTTGTTATTAGAATATTAACTATACATCCTCACTGTGTATAATGAGAATATTAAAAAGTTTCTAAAAATATATTATTAAACGCTGTACTGTAGACTGACTTACTTTTGGTAATTCTATAACTATCACAATTTTACAAATCTTTTTGGAATATGGATACTACATATAATAATTTCCATGTATAACAGACTGATTGTGTCTAACTAATGCATAAAAGTTAAAACAAGCTCACCATTTCGATTTCAGATTGAATTATCAATGCCGCTATCCGCTATGGCTAAGCTATGAATACATGTAGTAAAATGTATAATTTAGAGACTACACAATTGAAGATCTTTATTAAAGTAATTTGATTGTTGCTTTTTTAAAAGTTTGAGGTAAATATGCTTACATTTTAGACTATTTATAGCATAACAGTCCATATGTAAGCAATTAAATACTAAGAAAGATAGTTTAAAGAAGCAAATGGTTCTAGTTAAGTTATATAAATTTTTGTAATTTATTTCCAGGATAAAAATCTTACTATACAATTATTTAAACATAAAATTATTATAGTAGCTCATTATGGGCTGGCATAATAAATTGCAGAGAAAAAACAAAAATGTTAACCATTTTTTAAACTTATTCATATTAGATTTCTCGACTTGGTCTGATTAATTTTTACTATTCTATATAGAAAAAATAACTTTTCTTTAGTTTAAACCGACTATCAAAATTATGTGATTTCCCAATCAAAAACTTCTGCATTTCCTTTAATATAATAATTTTATCAAATCCATCACAGAAATTAACTTTTGTTCTTGGTTTTGTGGTCTTGAAAATAACTTTTTGTTCTCGTTATTGTGGTCTTTAAGTAACTTATTGGGAGGATACACATTAAGTTAATAGAACTTTTTTGGTCACAAAACAACAACCGAAAAACTTTTACAAAATTTAGTTTCTTTATTTATTAAAATATCAGTTTATATAATTTCTATCCTTTTATTATTATTTCGTACATGGAACTTTGAAAAATTGTAATTTTTAATATATTTTTTAAAAAATACTTAAATATTAAAATCAAGAAAAATAATCGAATCCTATAAATATAATTGAAATTCATATCATAGTACCCCACAAATTTTCGAGTTTAACTTGTCTGGGCGGTTGACTACAACCGTAATAACTATAGTTTTAGTCTCCTCACTGCATCTAGTTTGCTGATCGATCCTGACCACTAAGCCTCGCGCAGTTTTTTTATAAAGTAAGAATTAACACATTTATGACGTATGTACATGAAACTATGATACAGAAATTGCTCAACCGTTTCACATTCATCCCTACAACCCTAACAGATATTTAAAACCGATCAACGAATTTCAGGATACCGAAGTAATGTTTATATTTATGAAATGTTGTGAAGTAAATTTATTTTGAAATAAAATTTTTAAAGGATTAATTTTTTAAATAATTTATATGAATATAATTTATTTTATGTGATTTCAATGTAATTCATACAATTTAAATTTTTTATTCAAAATATTTAATTTAGGTATGTAATTTATTGTATTTAATAATTCAAAAATATTATATAAAACATTTTGTAAAATGAAAACTTACCCAAATTATTTTAGGTTTTCCAAAAGTAAAGTCTTCCTAGAAATTTTCCTTCGCAAATTTTGATACTCAAAACGTAAATGTCTTCTTGTTTACTTGTTGGATAGGCTTTTCTTTAGTTATTCAACCTACAGAAATACAAAAATTTAAATTTTTATAATATTTGTTTTTTTGTTTTTTTAAGTATATATGAATTTATGAAATTTTAATGGAATTTTATTAGATTTATTTGGGATAATACTAATAGCCGATTTCACTCTGAATGCTTAAGCTTAAGGTTAGCTAAACCGATTGTATAGTTTAAGCCTGCAGTCAAAATTAGCCCTTAGCTTAACTAAACTAAAAATTGTTAATTATTGTGAATGATAATTGAAAATAATGTTATTGTGAATGATAATAAACCATAAAATTTATTGTAAAATTGAAATTTGTGAGATAGTATGCGTGTTTATTTTATTTTTTGTGTGTTTTATTTGGTTTTTTTTACTCTGATAATAAAATGTGTCAAAGGGTGTTGACGGTGAAGTTTGAACCTCAGTTAAACCTCAATTTAAGAAAGGCTCATCTTTCAACTTACACTAAGACCCCGAAAATAAATTAAACCGATGCATAAGCTGTGTCATATTCTTAAGCTCTCACTGTGAAATTTGTCATAAGACTACATACTAAAAGCTATTTTAATCTGAACGTAAATTTGTTAATAGTGAAGTTTAGGTTCTACTTCTACCCATATTCGGCTTTAGTTAAATACCACTTGAAGGAATGCTTATCTTTAAACTTGCACCGTAAAACCAGAAAATAAGTTGAACCTAAGTTTAAGCTCTGGCAAAGGCTTCAGTTGTGAGTTGTGACTGTGAGTCGGCCATAAGACTCATATCAAAAGTTATTTACTTAAATCTTATAAACATGTTTCATAGATAAGATATACAAACAGCCCAAATACATTAGTAAAATCGAATTAAAAGGGATTCAACTAGTGAGTTAAAGTATTTTATTATTTAGTAACTTACGGTAGGAAAATATGTTTTAATATAACAAAAATTCAAAACAATTACAAAATAATTATGGACAATGAATTGCTTAAGGATTTGGGTAGGCAAATAAATCTAAATTAACAAATTCGTAAAAGAGAAGTCCAGGTGGAAACTTTTGGAAAACAATTAAAATTTTGTAATATATATTATTAAAATGTTGTTAATTAAATTTTGTATATGACCCAAAAATTATGTAAAATTAGAAATGATACCAAATAAAATCAAAATCAAAGCAGAAAATTTAATTAACAAAATAAAAAAATGAAAATAATAAAAATTAAGTGCTAAAGAATGTTTTAAAAATGATAAATTATAGCAAAAACCTTGAATTTTTTTTTAACTTAAAAAGAAATTTGTAATTAGGGATTTTTGCTTGGGTGATGCTTTTATTTTAAAAAAATTTGGCATAACACGAATTGCTACTCAAGTGCTTCAAGAAATGATAAAATTAAATTATGAGTAATTTATAATAAAAGAAAATTTCAACAAATCAAAATAAAATAATGTCAAGAAGCTATCAATAATTTTGTAGACACAAAGTGAAGTCAAGCTCATCTAGTCATGAATATAATCAAATTCTGTTAACTTTTCACGGAAAATATTATCAAGTATTAACAGGAAAATATATTATTAGTATTAATATTATTTCTAAAAATAGCTAAAATTATATTGTTTGAAAAGATTATGGAATCCTCTAAGAATTACCTTGAATATTTTACACGATAAGTAAAATATAAACAAATTTTGGATGATTTTTCTTAATATAAAGAAAGTTAAGAAAACCATAAAATATAAGAAATGAGAAAATTTAAAGCTTGACAAATTTATGAAAATTTCATAAAATTAAATTTCACATAATAAATTTCATAAAATTTATAAAGTTCACAGAAGAAAATAGTTTTAGGGGGTTTTATGTAACGCTGAATTTCTAAATTTTATAGTATAAAATTTAGAATTTAATGGAGTTTTATGTTCAGAACAAACCCATTTCATAAATTATTAAGATTTTCTTATTTCTATATAGATTATTGAGAATCAATATTACCCTACGGTAGCACGTAACATTATTCTAATCCACTTGAAGAAGAATAATATGTCGAAAGTTATTTTAAAATATTATTGGCGCCACTAGAGCCATATAGTAATTACGAACAAATAATTGGATGAAAATCTGTCCACTGTCCAGTTGAATTTGATTACAAAAATTAGAATTTGGAGTGTAAGACATCTGACTATAAATATGACATAGTTGTGTAGTATTCACTGTTGTTAAAAGTATGATAGATTAATATCCAATGTACAAATTAAATTTCAATGGTTTTTGGGTCCTGACGACTGAAATTTTCAGGTTAGCATCATTTTGCTACCACTTACAAGTTTCATTAGTATAGTTATAATTTTAATTCTATCTCGTAGCATTCAGAAACCGTACCATGTACGTAGGACGTTTAGCTGGTAAAACTTTACGGTTGATGAATGTGAAATTAATTTATGTACTGTCACTATCCTGTGAAAAGGGAACACCAAAACCAAAAATGTTTTTAACTAACTAAAGTTCACTTGCAACTTGCTGGTGAAGTGCGGTATGTTTTCTATCATCTCATTTTGTTCTCCTCACTTATAAGTCATGATAGGTTAAATGAGATACCCACCACCCAGTCTGGCCGAATGCTCACCAATTGATCAGTTTCACGTGTACATAGCTGTCTCTACATGACAGTTTCATCAGGTTTTCAGTATTCCTTAATTTAAATAATCTAGGAATTATATTTCTATCTAAATTTATAATTGTTTTAAATAAGATATTTATTCCAAATCTTATATCGTAAAAATGTAAATTTATAATGTGATTTACGATATTATAATTTGAATGTAATATGTAAACTATTACCATGAAAGTTAACCAAATTGTATTTTCCCAATAATAACAATTGATAAATTATCTCATGTGTTACGTATCATGAATAAATAAGATTAACATTATTCGTCAAGGAATGTGAAGTTATTCTTTCTTTAAAGTAATTGTTTCTATAGTATAATTTCGTAATATTATCATTGATTTGACAGAATATAAAATCAATTTATTAGAAGTTTTACATAGTTTCTTGTAATCCAATTATTCTTCTTCCTCGTAGTGAAGGTTTCCGACACATAAGAGTATTTTCAATTTATTTAGAAGATGAAAATTAAATATTTAAATTTAGCAATTCGGTTAATTTTGTGGTAACTGATGAAAATACATGTTAAAATACTGAAGCAGAATTGGTAAAGTTTTTGATAAATAATGAAATTGAAATGAGTTTTTCTGTATTAAATTTCAGTATTTTCGTATTGAATAAAATTTCAAAATGATTCTGAAAATTTGAGTAATACTATTGGAAATAATATCCGTTTTATATGATTTTAAATTGCTTTTTCCATTGATATTTAATACATATAATTTATCACTACAGATGTAACATGTATTAAAATTCCTTCAAACGAATAAGGTCAGATTTGAATTGTAATTAATTTAATAATATTTCAAAAAGTTGTATAGAATTTTTTCTAAAATAATTTAATTTAATCTTACATTTATTTTTTATTTTAATTTTTATTTAGTTAATTATTTCTTTAGGATCATACATTTTTCAATTCTTAAAATATATTTTTTGGTAACTGGTTTCAAGGAATATGGGGTTACTTTTCCCCACGCACTGAAGCCATATTAAAAGGCTCGTTATACTCTCCAGTTGATTACCTTTTTCATCATTGTTAGCTCCAGGGAAAAAATACCCAAATTTATTAACCTTTTTTGTTGAACCCATGGTTAGTGGAACAGTAACCACCTCCTCCTTCTCACATCTTCTTTATGTTGAGGTAGTGGTCAATCTTAAACTTGCAGCATGATTTCTGAAAATTGCACTCTCGTAACAGTTCTAGTGAATCATATGGATTTCGTTTTGCTCATTTTTCAAAAATTCCTCGTATTTCGAGGATTCGTGGTCTCCCACAACAGTTTTGTCTGTTACGAACATTGTTTAGCTCAAATAATTATTGAATCTTTTACATTATATGTTACTAAGGTATCACCCATAACTCCTTCCTTGCCAGATTATCGGATTTTTCATTAACTTCGATAGAGTTGTGCTCTGGTGATCAGATATATAATAACGACAAAATAAATACCACAAATAAGTAAATTGGCTTTAATTCCAAATTACTAAAAGTGAAAGCATGTAAAAATTAATTAGAACTAAAGGAAATTAATTTATTTATTATCATTGTCCTTTGAAAATCGAAAACAAAAACCAAATGTTTTTAATTTTCCCCCAAAATGTAAACGACTGGCAACATTTTACATTGAAAATTACCAAATGAAAATATAGAAAAAAAATAATAATAAAGTAGTTAAAGTCAGAACTACGTCTACATAAAACTATATTATTTTCCGGTATTAATAAAATTGTTTTTCTAGGACTTGAAAATCATTTTTTTATTTTTTAAATTGACCACTACAATTTTCATAATTTGTTTTGCAAAACTTTAATAACTTACACGATTGGCCAGTAGACAATAAAAATATGATGATACCAAAAATTTTTGTTAGTAAAATTAAAATTGAAATAACTCATGCAACTAAAAATAAATTAATATAAATATTTATCTATTTTGGTCTATTAGGTCTGTAATCTTGGAAGTGGAATAATATTCACAATTGCCAAGATATTAATTAGATAGGATAACTTTATTCGAAGGATATTATTAGTTATATCCATAAAAAAGGCATTTTTCTATTTGGTTCTAATTACATTCTTGAAGCAAAATATTTTATTTTAGTAAATTGTAACTAGGTAATTAGTTATATAAGCTATTAGTAAATAACTTGTTGGAAATAATTAGGTCATTGCAAAATCATTTTTTCGTATTTTTATATTCTAGAAACTGAATTTCACTTGTATATAATTTACAAATCTCTTTCTGAAACAAAATAGCCATTTATATGAAATTAATTTCGGGTCCTTATTTTATTCATATAATAATAAGAAGCTGACAGTATCTAATAAATCATTTTTATTAGTCAAATTTTGGAAAAAGATAAAATTCCCCTTTAGTTATATTTTTTAACATTCACTAGATTAATTTTTCATCACTTTTCACTATGTTATCTTAGTTCTGGTAAATGATTTATTTACTAGCACTTGTATATAATAATGAAAATTGTATATATGTACTATAAATAAAATGAGTTTGAGTGATCACATCCTAAATACTGTAACAATTTTTGCTTACGAGGACTATCAACAATAATGATTGATAGTAAAATTTTAATATAAATCTTATCTTTATTTAACTTAAATATTTTTGGTGATTTTTACATCCTTTGAGGGCATTTTGAAATTAGATTTAATAATCGTTTAATACAAAGAATTTCGTTTTTTAAAAGAATTTTAAATTTGGCTTTAAATGATAAAATTTAAAATATAATTTTCTTAGGCTGTATGAAAGTAGTGAATCCAAGCATTCTCACAAATTTTGATAATACATTGTTAGTAAATAGTAAAGAACTTGTTGGAAATAATTAGGCTAATACTCAATCCCTATTTTACTAGAACTCTTAATATGAATTACGATAAGATAGATTCTTGAATATGCTTGTCAAATCTGATCTTCATATCAAAAGGTAAATATAAGATTTAAATTCGTCCAGCATAGATTTAAAAAGTATGCTTTAGTCGGCTTTCTCGGTTTGATTTATACAAGTTATTACCGTACATAGACCACCTTAAACTTATTGATCTATAAACTCTTTAAAGGCGACGAGAAAACGCTAACATCGTATTTCTATATCAAGTATGGCATACTTATAATTTCAAAAATAATGAAAACTATTGAAAATTGGTTTAATAAACAACAATATTTTTAAATATTTAAATAAAATTACTACAATTGTGTCCAAATAATTCAGTCTGCGAAGTGTAGTAAATGCTAATGGATGTTAACTAATTGATTTTCAAATACTCATGCTTTCCAGACAGATTAGTTTTTAATATAATAAATTCAAAATCGATTCATCAATTTTTTCAAAATCTAACCTTGAAATTAATTTCATATTACTTTGATTTTGTGAAGTAGCAAACAAGGATATTTTAATAAATCATAAAATTGAACACTTTTATGACAATGTCAAATCAAATAAAGTTTTTTATGCTGCCAATAACAAAAAAAAAAACCTCAAGCAAGACGACACATTTTTAATATTGAATTACTTTTAACTAATATTGAAAATTAAATCGACAGATTAATAATTTGCATAAAAATAATATCGACTTAAGTTCATTTATGTTAATAATATTATCTTCTTCTGAGTAAAATTTCATGGAAGTATCGATAACTGAACAAAATTTTATCAGCAAATGTTAATTTTTACTATTAAAGAAGCTCTTCTTATGGTTGAAGGATTTTGAATGTGTCATCATCGTCTATGAAAAAGTGAATATTTTAACCAAAAATGTGTTAAGGTTGATTAAATTGAAAAATTTATAGCTCTAGAAAATTTGATATTTCATAATTTATTCATGTTTTAATGATTTATTAGCAATTTTCTAAAGATATATTCAGTATACTGAGATGTATAGGATTTAGAGAGATGCTATTGCAATTTGGAATAGCAAAGTTTTTAATTTAATTAAAATGAAAAGTTGATTAAAAAAATCTATTCGTGGTATCAACTTTTCATTTTAAGTTAAAAAGTTTTATTTTAAGTAGACCATAAATTTATAGGAGGATTAAGATTTAATATTTTTTTTAGGAGATATTGATTATCTCTAATAAAACCAGTGGCTTTTGCTAAAAATCTAGCTACATCTTTACGCTAATTATTTTAATAATATAATATTTTTAAATCAAAGTAACGACAATCAATTGGAAAATATTTTCAACCAAATAAATTTACTTCTAATGTTGAAAATTTCTGCTATTTCAATTCTGATAAATTAAACTTTTTGATTGTAAAATAAAAATGAAAATTGTGTCACATTTTCAAATAAAAAAATATATTTTAATATTAAAAGCAAAATCAAATCTTGCTGAATTTATTTTAAATACATAATATTAAATATTCATGTATAAATATTCTTAAAAAAAATGTTGGAAAACATTTTATCCTTCCATTTTGAAATTAAACTTTTTTAAATAAACATTAATGTAATAAAAAGAAAATGGAAAATATAAAATAATAAATTTTAAATGAAAAATCTATGTAATAAGATTAAAAGCATCCAATGTTGAGGATTCAATTTTAACTAGAAGTCATGAAAGGTTAATTAGAATCTAAATCTTATAAAAATTCGCATTATTTTTAAATTAATTTAACTAATCTATTACTTTTATACCATTAATTGTGGTTTTGATACGAGTTCCAATATAATTTGAATAGATTAGGCTGTAAATAGATTAATCTAAATAATAAATTTAATTACATTAAAAGTTCAAATATATTTCTAAATATTTCCATTAAAAAAACAAAATCAATTTAATTATGTTCAAATTAATTAAATTTATTATCAAGGATTCATTTTCGCTTAGGTATTATTAATATATGTACAATGCCAAATATCCTAAATATGTTTTTTAAATATGAATTAGGATAAAAATATTTAATTTCTGGTTGGTTCTGTTGATAAAAATTAATTTGTTTGGTTTTCATATCATGAAATTTTCAGCTGTTGATCTTTTATTTCCTATATGTATAATAAACATTACCAAAATTTATAGAAATGTTAATACAAACTTCAGCGTTATAATCTGTAAATTAACTCCAGTTGCGTGCATTACATTTTTCTACCTAAATAATAAATTATTTTGTGACATTTCATGGACTTTTATACATTTCAATCTATTTATTGATTTATATAGGAACTTATTTTAATCACAAAAATAGTTTTAGATTATTCGTTGGCAATTGATGGTATGAATCAGGATGTAATAGAATAAGTTCCTTAATTTAATATAGATAATTAATTAAAGCTGAGTAGAAAAGATTCCACTAATATGAAAAACTAGCATTGATGACAGCATTAAAGTGTTTATACAAATTGTTTTAATTTTTGTAATAATGATGCAGAGGTAAAACAAATGTAGTAAAAATGGACCACAAAGTTTTATGTACTGAAAGTAGAAACAATTCTAAATTTTGTCGTTACCTATTGACACGCTTTTTAAAAAAATAACTAAAAATTTGATTAATTAATTCATATTTATCTGGTTGATTTCATAATAGCCTAATTGTTACCAATGGAATTGACCTTATTTATTTTAGCAATCATGAAAATTTGGATGGTTTGTAAAATCTGCTAGATCTTCCTCTTTACCGAAATCATTTACTTTGAAAATAATTATATTTTTATTGAAACATTTTTTTTTTTTTTGATACAAAATCCATTTTAAAATTTTTATATCGCAGAAATTAATTTTTATTACAACGAAAAGTATTTAATTTAATTAAGATTTTTATATAAATTTTAACAAAATCTTTTTTTTTAATTAAATATTATAACCGAAAATCGACTGCAGGTGGTTTTTAAGAAGAATTTATAGTTTTACATAAACAAAATTTGTTCCAATTAAGTTTTAAGATCTTAAATTTATTTATATAAATTTAGGCTATGACGTAACGAACAACTTTAGAACCAACTTTTAAATATTTACATTACAATTTGTATTAAAGAAATAAACATTCTTGAAATATTGAATAAATTTTCTAATTCTTATATTTATTATCACATCCTTGGAATTTATAGAAAGGTCAAATCTATAAAGAGAATCAATGAATAAATTTAGTCTAGTATTTGGTGCTGTTCAGTCCATTGGAAATTAATATTTTGATCTGCATTCATTTTATCGTTAAACAAATTTCCATTCAAAACATTAATTAATAGTGTAAATGTTGTGAAATGCGATAAAATTCAAATGTAATAAAATTTGATTTATGAATTTTCCCATTTTCTTTAATTAGATTGAATTAGGAAATCAACCAATATATAAAAAGTTGTGCGAGATGAATTCGAAATTGGCAAGTGTTAATTATTTATAGTTTCATCAGATTTCGATTAAAGGATTTTTATTTTCATCATAATTGATTTTTTGCATTAAAAATGATATAAAAAAATTAAATTTAAATAATTTTGAGTAAATAAAAAAAATGTAGCAGAATTATGTCAGCTATTTAATATTTTTGTAACTATACTTCCAGCTGGGCTTTCAGTTACACTATTTATAAATTTCTATGTCAAAATCACAAATTTCTTTTATACCTGAATTCATATTGTTTTATTTAACTTCAGGCGATTACACTTGGAACTGAGTAATTATTGTTGATGACTTAGGGCACTTAGGAGATTTTACAAACAAAATGAGTGAAAAACGACAATTTAACTTTTTGTCAGAAATTTTTCAGAAATAAATCCTTAACATAAGTAAAGCCTTAAAGCATTAAAATGGAAAAAGCAATTTTTCTTTATTTAACTTTGATCTTTGATGTTTTGTATTACAATTCAATTAAAAATGATTTAATTTCAATTATTTTAGATAGATTCCAAGAATTTACATATTTGACATATTTATTTTAATAATTTTTATTGATTTGATAAGAATCTTATCGTAATTCATTATTCATAGTTCAAATATAAAATTTCCTTTTTTGGTTTCAATTCAATAAGTTCAATTCAAAGGACCTTTTTACAAAAATTTATATACAAAAATTAAATTTATTGGAAGGACAAGTTAATAAGTTCAAAAGTACGATAAATTAATGTTATTTAAATTGTCAAATTGAATAAATATTAAGGTCAGGAAAATACGTTTTACTTCCAAAAATTCACTAATTTTGTCTTTGTAATTTGAATGGCAATTTGAAAGGCATGTAAATAGCTTGCATAGTAATTAATAATTATGCATGTAGATACTTCGTTTGTTACAATTTGTAAGTGTCGTCTAAAATATTCAATAATTTAATAAGTCCTTAAATTTTAAATATCAATTTTCAATGTAGCGAAGGAAATTATGATTTTCTTTACGATTATTACACATTTATAATTTTCGGTTAAGCTAAATTATATTTCCTAATTATTTTCGAATATTTTTATATATTTTTATTTAAGTTTTAATTTATTTATTGATTTCCATTTTTATGTTAATTAAAAAAATTAATATTTCTTTCGCTACATGGAAAATATTATTTGTAATTAATTCTATTATTATTTCATAAATATTAAATATAAGTTTAACCAAATTTTTTGGAAGTTTTTTTAATAATCAGATTGATTTCTCCCTTCGTCCCCAACATATTTACATATTTATTTAGTCATTAATTATATTTATATTTATTTTATGAATTGTACTTAGTTTTCTTGTATATTCATAAATTGTCACATTTTCTTGTACTATATTTAAAAAAATACTCAACTTAACTTAATGTATTAGTAAGAAATTTGTAGATATTTTTATTTATTTTTATGTTCACCAAATTACTAAAGACATTTTATCACGGAAATTACAATTTTCTGTCATGACTATAAAAATATTGCTGAACAACATAAGGAAAAAGTGTGTCGCCAAAAGAATAATTTAATATTTAACATTAATATTAAATTCATTTTCAATGCTATTATTAAAGTTGAAATCCGAATATTTTGAGAATCAATAAATTTTGTTCTTGGGTGAAATGATTTGGTCATTTTGTAGAGATAATTAAATTGTTCCGGTAACACATTGTTCCGGAACAATTTATTTATTTAATTAATCTACAAAGGATCATCTGAACATGTTGTATCCAAAATTATATAGTTTGAAAGGAAATCAATGTCAAAATCTGCAAAGACAAGCAATAAATCAATGAATTACGTAATAAATGATAGCAAATGTTCAATATTTTCATTTATATTTGCTATTCATTGATTTATTATTTCTTTTTGCAGATTCTGACACTGATTTCTGTTCATGCTATGCAATTTTTGATACAACATGTTCATATGTAAAAAATGAATTACGATTAATAAAATGGAAAGATTTCATTGGCAGTTGCATTATAGTTAAACCCAATTCAAGCTCTACGGTTAGAACTCAAAAATTGAAACTTTTCAATAAGAACTTTTTCATTTGGGTTAATAATTTAACAAAATTATTTTGAAACATTACCAAAAAGTTTGACTTTCTTAAACTTTACGTAATAACTATAACTAAATATTATTTTGAAATTTTCAAAATTGTATCTAACCAGACAAGTAAATGTATTTTAGTAAAAAAATTGATTATGAGAAAAGTTTAAACTGAAAATAAAATATTGAAATTGGTAGACAAAATGCACGTAGATTTCTTAATTCAAGAAGATTTTAATAAACAACTTTTTTTTTAAAAAAAAGAACATTTAAAAGTACTTAAATAAATTGAAAAATAAAGTTTTCAACTTTTACTCTGCCATATTTTTATAAATTGAATACAAAATATAAAACTTTAGAAAATAAAGTTTTGAGGGCAAGTTTTTTAAATTAATATTTATGGGATAATAAAATTTCAAATTGTGTCATCAAACCTAAGGATAATATCAAATTTTACTTACAGCAACAATTGGAATTAAATCTAAGTAAATGAAAAATAAATTTTATAAATAATATTTTAAAGTTTTCATAGTTTTAAAAATAAATATGAAAATATTAAATAGTAAATATTAACGTAACTAAAGGGTAACTTATTAGTAATCATAATTCAGAATTAAAACGTGATTTCAATTATTAAAATCTTATCTAAGAAGTTGAAGAAATTTACTTTTTCAATAGTATATTCTGTAAAATGTACGTGTAATTAATTGAATTGGTTATAATCAGAATAAGAATCAGATAAAACTATCAACTACAAAGTTTTCGTTTTGAAATATTCGAAACTCAAAAAAATTAATTGGAAGTATTGATTTTTTAGTTGTATCTATGCATCCGTATCTTTATCATGACCTTAATCAAAGTATATAAATGAAATATTTTTTTTCTCTCGACTTTATGAATTAATTAAATGCTTTTATTGAACTACCAGTAGATTTGTTTGGAATCAATTTCAACTGTCTTAAAATTATTTGAAATTCTGCACATATTTATATTAATGATAACAATTACAAAATGTGATTTTTCTTTTTTAAAATAATTACATATTTAAAAGAATATGACAGATTATTTTAAAAGCAAAACGTTGCGAAATTTATATTACAAAAAGAAAACATTATATTTTTTCTTATAGTTTAGAACTTTCCACTTTCGTTAATGATTCTTGGTTGGTAGATTTTTTGATAAATGTTTGAAATTTCTATAACACATTTTTTATTAAGAAAAGTACTTAAATATTGATGACATCTGTAAATTTGACAAGGTATATTTGTTTTTATGAATACTAAAAAATCACTTAGGTAGAAATAAGTCACTTTAATATCACATTTAATAGTACGTGTTGGTAAATCATGGAAAATATAAAAAAACTGCTAAACTAGCAGATAATTCTTCGTGATTTCTAATTAACAGACAGTGATTGTTCAAAATTTCAGATTGTTAAGATACTAAGAATATATAGTTTATATAATTCGGAATTTTGTAAGAGAGCCACTGAGCCACTTTGACAACAGAAGATAATAAAACTAATCAGTGTCCCAAATTTCATTGAAATTTGTTAGGAAATGTTGCTACAACATATTTAAGAAGACAACAACATGTTCAACATGTTTATACCAAATTTTATTAAAATTGGATAACATTTACTATATGCTGAAGAACACATTATATAAATATACTTCGGAAACTAAACTACACATTAAATTATTTATCAAGGTCAGAATGCCACATAAATAGGAAATTTTAGTACAGATCCACTGAAGCAATCGATGTAATCTTTGTCGAAAATCAATTAGAAATATGCTCACGGAAATTTTTTTATTTTTAACATTTTGGACCTCGAAAACGACGAGATTAGTCCAAGTCGATATCAACTTATCTGTTAGATTTACCATCAATTAATTTATTGAAATAATTATGATATATGATCACTTTCATGTTTTATGCTTACGGTTTTCATTCTTACAGTATACAATTTTCGTTATGTTTTCATTATTTACAGATATTTTAAGAGTTAACAACCAATTTAAAAGTTTCATCGTACCATTATTCAAAAAATACGACTACTTCAATAAATCCGTCGTCACCACTAAGTATAAATTTACCTTGAAGCGTCTTTTAATGTTCCATTCATTTTCCAATATAGTATTATTTTCTTTATTCATAAAAACAATTTTATTTTTATATTAAATTAAATTATTACCGACTAGATGGCGTGGCGATAGTTCTGAAAAGAATAACCGGCACAGGAAGTCAACACCCATGATACAGGACTCAGTATGGTGAGAACGGTTTTTCTGCAAAGATTAACCGAAAAACTGAATCAGCTCTTATCTAAGTGCCGATTCCTTGGTTCTGCAGGAAGTGCCTTATTCAAATCAATCAATCAAAAAATTATTAGTAAATCCGACCGTTAAGTTAATTAATACATGAACTTACACAGAAGTAATATAAATCAGTACTGCAATTTTAACATGACAAAAAATATCAAATTTTATTTTAACAGACAAATACTAACAGTAAGGAAAAACTGTAATGAAATCTGTAATTTTTATAAATATTTATTGTAAACTTTTTTCTCAGCACTTTTAATTAGAATATTAAATTTTATTTATTTTGTTCTTAAAGTATCAGGAAAAGTTTATGCTATTTACATATAGAAATAATTAAATTGAAATTTTTGGTTGGACTATAACTTTTGCGTATATTAGTTTTTTACATTACAAATGTCATAATGGTGTACCACATTATTCAGACGAAGAAGATGACAATTAAAAATATTACAGTACTGTCTCGATAATATTAAATAAACGCAATTTTTAAACTTATTCAATTAAGATGTCAGTGTTAGGAGCCATTCATTAATCAAAAATATTATTTTATAAATTTAATAAACAATATTATTTAGACAAAATGTAACTTAAGGTTTTCATATATTTAATATTTTTTTTTGCTATAGACTTTTGAAACCTTCACATTTTAATTTTCTTTTAACTATCAATAATAAAATGCTAAAATATAATTAATAATTCTTTGCGTGTAACGAAATAACACGAAAATTATTTATGGTGTTAAAAAAAAAGTCAATGTAAATTTAATACGTGACTATAATGTCAAGAGTTCCATTTTTTTTTTCTCTCTATTAGATACAAAAGACTGGACATTAATAAAAATTCATTTTTATTTAACATTACAAAGGACATTTTTAGATAATATCAAGTAACAATAATCAAAGGACATTTTAGAAATATAATATACCGAAAAAAATCAATAGAATTAAAGTCTAACCGAAACAATTTTATTATTTAGGCTGAATAAAATCAAAAGTTAATAGACATTTTCATAGTAAAATTATCAGATTTAGACGTAGATTTAATGAGAATATCTTAAATTATATTCATGATTTCTTAGTTGACATTGAAAATTTTCCTATGGTTACAACTAAATAAGAGACCTTAACAATTTTATTGAAATAATATTTAAAATTTAAGGTAGAGTAGAAAAATAAGTACAAAAATCACTAAACAAATATAATAACATAAAACTGTAGGTGATCAATTTATTCATGCTGACGGAAAAAAGTATGTAGTTATAATGAAAGATATTATAGCATTATTTATACAAGCTTATTATTTTTTTTTTTTACTTTTATAAAAGCAAATCTAATAATTTATAAAACAAACTGCTTGGCTGCTGTAATTTATGTGAATATAAAGAATAAATTTTCCTTTGCGTGTTTTGTATTTAAATTTAAAAAAGAAATGATAAAATTATAATTTATTAAATTATAGAAAAGTTTCCTTGAGAATCAGAATCGTAAATGTTCAAGAGTTCAGTTTTTTATCTGGACTGTTCGGTATATATAGATTGTTGAGCAATTTATGGCCACGACTAGAACGAAATAAAGAAATTCAGATCAGAAATACATCAAGCGTTAAACTGAATGGAATAATGGAATTACTATACACTCAAAATATTTAATTCATGGGCTAATTCAAGATTTAGGTATCACTACTGAAGTAAAACATTGACTTGAACTAGAAGATTATTGACAAAAAATTTATTCGTAAACAAGTCCTTAAGTAGGACTGACTAGCCAAGTAACATACAAAAATGTATTTCCTACCTTTAGGGAGTCAGAAAAACATGAATTGCCTGGTAGGAATTTAGTGTTCAGGAAATAAGAAAATTATATAAATGAAATATAAATTTGATATTAGAATCATGACGGGGAATCCCGGTAAAAGATCATTTTTTATATAGTATTATTTTCTTTATTTACTCTGAATTTTACATAAATATTTTATTTTATCAGAGATTTTTATTAAATATAAAATAAGGTTTCATATTTCAGTAAATAAAGAACACCTTAAAAAAATATGATAATAAATTTAAAAAATTTTCTTTTGTATAAAAATAATATATTTTGTATCTTTGATATTAGTTACATAAATAATAAACATATTTTTTTGTAATGCTGTTTTATTATTAAATCATATAATATAGAATTATTAAATTTGTTCAAAATTGATTAAATTTATTGAAATTTATTCATAAATTTTGAAATATTACACCAAATATTACAACTTAGAATTTAGCACCCTATTTCAATTGGTTTATGCTCTCAATTCTGACAAACATTAATTCTACTTTTTATGTTAATAATATCGGAATCATAGCTAAAACATAAATGAAATTTATTTAACAAATTCAATAAAAATAATGTTATTTTTTACAGCTGGAATTTTACACGTGGAAATTTATTTATTTGAAAAAAAATAAAAAATAATTTAATTTATAATTTATTTTAAATTTAATATGCCCATTCTTTTAATACCAATCCAAATAGATTTAGAATAAGATTTAGAATAAATAAAATGAATTACGTCTTAGAAGAAAAACAAGAATTTTCTTAGAAGCATATGATTTGGAATATAGGTCAAATATTTAAGATAGTCCATTCATTTTAAAGGAAACAATAAACTAATGATTTAATCATGTCATGATTCTGAATATAATTTGTTATTCCTATCAGTTTTTTGAATCAATATTGAAAATGTATAATATTATATTTTGGAATTCAACATTTTTATTAATTTAAATGTAATCACGATGCTAAATTCTACATCAGGCAGGATTTATGTACGTATATCGATACTGATATTTCTTAAATATATAAATTATATCAATTTGTTGAAAAAAATAACCTTTAAAGTGGTTTCCACTACAAATTGTTACGCCACTGCTCATCAATATCGTTAAAAGTATCTACTAAATAAATTTTTGGTTTAGATTTTTCTAATCTTGAAAATAATCCCTTAGAAATCAAAGAAAAATTTTCTAAAAAGTTTAATTAAAAGTAAACAGTTTCCATTATAAGAAAATCGACAATAATTTACAAAAATAATTGAAGATTATTTTACGGTCCTACTTAAATTACATAAATTTAAAAGCTACTTAAGTTCAGGCAAAATTTTGTGTTATTTTAGTATGGTAAATTTCATAATAATATTTTGTATAATTATATTTAATTTCAAATTTTATTAAAATATTTTTCTTTTATATATTTTATACTTATATTTATAATTTTGTTAATTTTGAATTTATTTTTATTATTTACTTTTAGAATTTCAATAATTTTCTATTATTCTTGGAATCATAATTTATTACAAGTAATTGACTGCCTCACAAGTCCATAATTTTCAAAAAGTTTTATTTGAAAAAATTATTATGAACGTCCTTAAGAAACCTTAGGCTTTCATTTATATTTTTACTGATTGATTGATCATCAAACAAAAACCTGTTGATAATTATATTTTTATTTAAATAAATAGAATTTTTTGAATTTTATACTGAAAAATTTCAAAATAATTGTAAATGTGAAAAATGTGAATTTATAAAAATTAAATAAATAAAAAAAAAAAACAAATTTTTGGTAATAAATTGAAAATACTAAAGCCCAGCGAATGCAATAAATTTGCTGTATTAAATTAATTTTCTGGTCATTGAATATTTCCATATTTAATTTCACACTTAATTAGTTTCATTTCAGAAATTGAAAATAAATAAAAAATAAAATCAACTGACTAAAATTTATACCCTCCAGAATTTCAACGAATTTTTATAGGGTTTTTATTTGATGATTTGACCTTTCTAATTCTAATGATTTGGGTAATTTAGGTTTTTTTTTTCAAGATGAAAAAGTTAAATTTAGAATTAAACAAAATAAAAAAGGAGTTTTAGCGAAAAACGATTTATGATTTACATATTTATATATAAAGTAAAATAAAATTTATCTATTTCTTGACATTTATCATGAATAAATTAGCAATTATTTTAAGAAATAATTAATTTAAATAACAAAGATTTGGTAATAAATATTTATTTTTATAACTTATGTAAAATTAATAAAGTAAATTTTTATATAAATGTATCTAAACTCCAATTTCTTTCATTTAGAACACTTGTTTTAAAGTTATTTGAATAATGTAACATATATAGAAGACAAAAAGGTTCGTTGTTTTAATGAATATTACATTGACACATAAAATACAATAATTTTATGAAATATCAAACTATTAAGGAAACATGAATTTGTATGGAATTCTATTTATATTAATTAAAAATAAAAAGATTTAATAAATTCATTAATGTAACGAAAATATTTCATTAATTTAATGAATACACGTTTATACTATCACAATATATTTCAAACTGAAATGTTTGATTGTAATTATTCGTTCTTAAATATTGAAATCACCAGGATATTTATCTAATATTCGTTAATAAATAAGTGATTTATAGTAACATGAAATTAAATACAGTGAAAACTCATTATAAGAAACCTTGTTATAAGAAACTTTTGTTATAAGCAACCCTCGATATAGTCGACAATTTTTAATTTTATAAATTTAATATAAGAAACTTGAAGAAAGTTGAACTCTAAAACATGTAAAAAAAAAAACAAATGCGATTTCAATTCAACAAAAAAGAGATATTATACGATAATTAGACGGTGTTAAAGTAAAGTAAGAACTTTATATAGTTTAAAATAAAGAATAACAAAGAAAATTGAACATAATTTGTTTCGAAGACCTTGTGCAATATTTATTTTCACTTTTCCACTGTCATCAATTTTTAAAATTATTATTTGGAGTTTTGGAAAAAGTTCATAAAACGCTTCAAAATTTATAATTTACTTGAAGAGTTAAATCTTCAATTATAGATTGTAGAACAGCTGCATACAATAATTGTGCAATACGTTAAGAAAAATCATTTCAACTCAATTTTCGAGGAACAAATTCGAGGTGGTATACCACGAAATGTAACCAGCTTATAATAAAATTTTCCTCTGTTATTAACAATACTTGCAAATATGAAAATTACTACACAGATTGTGAAAGTCAAATTTTTGAAATATGTAGTTTTATTTAACAATTTTTTAACACTATTTAATTTTAATTAATTAATTAAATAAACTTATATAAAAATCCTTACCATTTCAGGCTGTTTTAAATTCAAGAAAAATTATTCCAAATGTTGGGCTTGTTCATTCAAAACAAGATTAAATTCTTTCATGCGTAAATTTCACTTTTGTAAACATATAAAATATTTTTTTTTCCTTATAAATGACAGGTAAACAAACACATCACTGGTTTTGACATATAACAAATTCAAACATTAAACATGAAAAAAGTGAAATTGTTACTTTTTAAGGACCATAACGTCAACAATTTAAAAAACACTTTTTATTATGTCTATAAAAAAAGTAAATTAAAATAAAAATAAAATTTAATTTTATATTTTTGCACTTTTTGGATTTATAAATTATATTAAAATAAAAAATTTTTACAATTTTTTTTATATATTTTGAAAATTATTTAAGAAATTTCACCGAAACTTTTTCTGTTAGCAAATATAAAAAATCCTTTAGTATTAAAACGAAAAAAAAGTATCTTACAGAATTTTTATTTCAAGGGATCAATGTCAAGCATAAATGAAACTTCTGATAAAACATGACATTATAAAGACGATAAATTGAAAAATATTGTACATTTTTTTTTATTTTTTATTTTTTTGATTATTTGAAGAATTTCTTTTTTTATTAATGAAATATTTTTGTAATTTCTTGAAATTTTTGGTTTAACTAAAAATAAATTTATGAAATATTTTCATTTCAGATTAATGAACACAGTTGCAAAGCAAAAATTATAAAATCTCACAATTTCGATAATTTTAACTTATATTTCACATCTTCGTTATTTATTAAAAAAAAAAAATTGAAACACTTTTTGGTTACCAGGTTCCAGGATTTTGTTTCGTTAATGTTTCCTTAATAATAATTTTGATCAAAATTTAATAAATTCATTTAAAAAAAAATACTTTAATAGAAAATTTATTATTTATTTATATTGTTACGAAAATTTAATGTTTTCAAAAATCAGTTCTGAAATATTCAATTTATTTTAAACCAAGAATAAACTTTACTGTATGACTTTGTCAGGAAAACTGAATTTTCATCATGTTTTCATTTCGAAACATAGTCCAAAAATAAATATTTCAATGAATTTTTTATCATATTTTTTTACATTATATTTTCTTTCGTATTGGAATGGAATTTTAGAAAATGAGGAGAAGAAAAACAACACGAAATTATATTACGCAGGTGTTAAGTAGAAGGAGAGATCGATAAGGGGAAATTTTATGCTAATTTTCTTTTATATTTTCGTTATGGTATGAAATTGCACGTGGATATAGTAAATGTAGTAATTCTTATTTCATTCAACAGTTTGGTAATAGAGTTTTGTAAAAGTTATGAAACAAATGAGAAAGTTTCTTTGCCAATTTAAAAATACCTCGATTAATGATTGCTAGGAAACTTTTAATGGGAAATAATTGACAATTTGTTTAAATGATTGCTAGAAAAATTTTTAATGAGAAGAAACTATTATATATTTCGTGAATATTGAATAGTAATTTAAAGAGTTCGGGAATTGTCAGAGAACATGCGATTCTTAGAAAGCATTTACAAATTAAGATTTACAACTCTACCTAAATCAGAACATATGCCCATCATACGTCTCCTGAAAGCCACGTATGTGCTAATTATTGAACATTAAAATAATTCGCTATAAAGTTTTAAATTCTTTTCCAAATACTAGAAAACAATGAAACATTGATTATGCCATATAGCGAGCCCCTCAGTCCAACATTAAAGAAAATTTGATGGTTTCTTTCTAGAAAACGTTAAAGACGCGAGTAAACTGAAGCCGACGAAAATGATTTCATTCATTAAAGAAGTGGGATGGGTCGACAAAGCTGTAATGATGATGCAGCGTTTGAATGGACTATGGTTTAATGAACTCACTATTATGAGTGTACGCTTAGAGTCTTCAAACTCCCAGTCCTTTGAAACTAATTTTAAGAGTTATTGCAAATGAATATATAAATAAAATACTTATTGGAAATTGTTAATAAGCTAAATGGAAGAAATTTTACATTAATGAAGGCACATTGACTTAGAACATTAATTTGACTGCACAGGTGTTTATAACAGGTCGATAATTATTTCATATTTTAATTAAACTTAATCACAGCACTACAAATATGGTTAATTATATTATTTACTTAAATCAAAGTAACACCAGATGGTTTCTAACTAACTAATTAGAAATATTTTATTAAATCAGCATAAAAATTATCTGTGATTAATAATATAATTTATATCGGTACAACAAAGTAATTTCCATAGCAAAAAAAAAACGGATATAGATAACTCAAATTTCATAAAATCAATTTTTTAGCAATGCTAAATTATTTGATTAATAATTAGTGTTTTATGATTTTTTTCCAGTTAATCAGCTAAATAATCCTACTAAATATTTACGGAAATTAAATTTTTATTTAATATTAATTTGCTTATAATTGTAGAGTTTAATAAGAATTGTAATTCTATATTAAATCAAAGTATCTTTTGTAATATTAAAAATAAAGATAATTTTATTTATGTAAATTCTTTATCGAAAATATAATATGAAAATGAAAGGAAAGAAATCGAATATCGAACCAATAATTCATGGCAATTTCAATAAAATCATATTGAAAAGGAGAAATCTGAGATTTTTTTGTTTGATAAGTGAAAATCTTTGATAAATTGATATTTTTGTTATAAATTGTAATTTTATGTAAATGTGAATTATACGGAATTCAAAAAAACTTAAATAGAAAATTTGTGGATTCATTCTTCTTTATGGTGAATTTTCTTCTTTGAATGAAATATAAAAATATCAATTTCAAAAGTATAATTAAATTTAAATTTTGTTTTTCTTTGTAATAAGGTTGCAATGATCTCAATGACCTTTTTATTGGTATTTGGATCTATTAATTTTGTATTGATTCCGGAATCATAAGTTTCGTTAATAGTGAGAGAAACTTTTAATTGTAATAAGAACTAATTAGCTTTTTAATAGTAAAACATTTGATGTCAGTAAACCATTAACTTTTTCACACTCTTCAAATCACAATTAAATATTACTTGCAGTTGAACACGTACATGGCACATTATAACAATCTTGTTGTAGAATAATTAAATTTCCATCTAGAAAATTTGAATTTTCTTGATGAATGGAAATTTGAAATTCAAAATCATATTAATAATAATTGCAATTTGTGGTTATTTTTATATTCATCTAATTATTTATTACAGAATTACTGATAATAACGACAGAATTACAGAATCACGAGGTTCATAAAATCACAAAGAATACGGTGGGCGGGAGATGTAGCTCGTATGCCTGAGAACAAAATGCAGAAGAAGCTGCTGAATAGAACACTGGTAGCTACAATACATAGAGGAAGACCAAGAACTAGATGGAAAGATGCGCTTGAAGAAGATTTAAGGATCATGAGCATACATAACTGGCAATCTACAGCTCATGAACGCGTTAAATGGGGAAAAATTGTTGACGAGGCAAAAATTCGAATAGGGTTGTGAAGCTATGAAGAAGAAGAACTGATAAAAAATTATTATTCATTTCACATAATAAAAATAAAAAGATATTTTTTTTAATAATGTTAACTTTATTTGCATTTATGATGACATTTTTTATGCTATTACCACTTAAATTTTATTTAGTGCATTTGTAATCTGTGATTATAAAAAGGAAAATGATTATTTAATTTTTAGCTAATTATCTACTTTATTAAATATAAAAATAATTATATTTCTTATCATTAATTAACAAAATTCATAATTTATGTTTGAATTGAAAAGAATCATTAATGCATGCGATTATTTATGCTTAAAGTGAAATTTCGAATTAGTTTGACAGTTTTGTTAAAGAAAATAATCTTTTCATAGTAATAAAATTAATTTTTGAAAATCTTTTTCAATAATTCATCTTTAAGTGATTATGACGCTTTGTAAATGGAAATCGTATGGAATATCTTCTGACAATTACAAAAGTTTTGATAGGTAAATTTTGTAATCACCAAAGGATAGAAAATATTTTTCATGTTCTGATAACATTAACAACTGTCAGTATTGTGATCAAAATTTTATTAACAAAAAATATAAATTTATTCAGTTTTTTAGGTTAATGACAGCAGGCATTTTTCTTTTTTTTTATATAAAAAAGAAAATTACGTTGGAAAATAAAATTAGGAATTCAAAGCACAATTGTAAATGTAATAAAAGTTTAGCTAAAATTTTGTTTGTTAATGTAGGTTAAATTTAACATTTCTGATTTTAATAAAAACTTTTTATATAAATTGAAACTTAAAGATTTAAGATTTAATGATTTAAGTTTGAAACATTTTTATGTATTCCATTATTGTGGTAATATAATAAATTAAGGAATGATTCTAAATTTTAAATAATTGTAGTTAATTCATATCAAATCTTTAAAAAATGAAGACGCTAAATGTGAAGACTGTATGATTTCTCTTGATTATAATTAAATGATCTCTCCATTAGTCTTCCTTAAAACGTCATAATGATTTGTTTCGCTAGACGAAATGTAAGATACTATCTGTATCTTTGATAGAGTGGGAATGTGGGATGACTGACATTCACAATTTAAAACGACATTGTTTAGCTTCTAACGTTAATAAATGTTGCTGTATCTTCTATTCTGAAATAATTTTTTTTTTGGTATAATGTAGAATGTAAATTTTTTCAAAGTTAATTAAATTAGTTATTTAAAATATAATAATGCCAAAAAAGTATATTACGTTTATCATTCTATCTCTTTCCACACAATCGTCGAAAAATGTTATTTAATCTTAAAAGAAGCCTAATGGACAGCTCCCTTTATATAATTGTGAATTATATTTTTGATTTTTAAATTACAAAATATGTGAAACTACTTTTCTTATGATGTATTGTCAATACGATATATGAATACGAAGGCTGTTTGAAAAGGTTCTGGGTTAAAAAATACTTTATTATCTATGATAGTATCCTCGAAGCTCAATACACTTAGCTAGTTCACACACTTTCAACCATATTATCATCCAATACCATTTCTGTTGTTACAGTTAATGAACGTGTAGTTCCTGAATTGTATTTAATGCTGTAACTACCATATTTAAACTCTAAAGTACATCAGTAAATAATTGGAACTCTAAAGTACATCCTTTAATACTTTTACCATCTTCGCATGAATTATTGTTCTTGATAAACCTTCAAGAACAAACAATTTTATTATATTCTATTATATTATTTCTATTTTCTACTAGGTGTATTTTTATTTAAAAAATTGGTTAAAATGTTTTACACTTTGGCTACATTTTTCTAAGTAAAGTCATCTGTTAATGATTTAGATTCTATTTTTTAGATATTTGAAAAAAGGATCCTTAAAATTATTTAATTATGCTGTAAATTAGTTTATATAATATTATAATTATTTATTTTATTATTATGATTAGTCATGTATTTTCAAAAAACTAATTTCCATTTACATTGATACAATATACATTTAGCTGAAATTGATAAACTAATTAATTAAAATCAATGTTTAATGTAAAAATCTATTGTAAAGGTTAACGACTACTAAACAGTATTTTCAATAAGATTTTTCTAGAATAGGGAAAATATAATTTATTGCCAGAATCTAAAATATATTTAGAAAAATTCGTATGAATTAATTACAAATTGTTACAGCAAATTTATGTATTTTTTTAAGAATTTAATAATCTTATGTTTTAAATACAATTTAAATAGTAAAATATTTCATTAACTTAAACGTTTCAAAAGGAATAATATTTATTTATGTAAAATAAATTAAGTAAATTAATTATAAATTATCATAATTACATTTTGTGTATGACAGGATGTATACATAAAGTTTACATCTAGAATATAATTAAATAATGGAATAGATTAGTAAAAAGTAAATTGTATATTTAACTCGTTATTATGGAAACCATATTTTATTTGCCATTTTATGTGAAGTTATTGAATAACTATGAAGTATTGTGATGGGATCGGTTGACAAAATTGAAATTGGTTAAATAAAATATTCTTTATATTTTACTGTTGGTAGATTTACAAAAATGAAAATAGGAGTCTAAGGAAGGGTCCAAATATTTAACATGAATCTTTTCACTCCGCTTGGAAGCATAGGGTTTGAATGATAAAAGTTTCATGACATTTGACAAATAATAGAGGTTTCAACCATTACCATTTTTTTTTCAGTTTTAAAATCATAACTAAATATTGTAAATTGTTGTTACTGATACTTATTTAAAGCTGAATCAATTTAGATCAACCTCGATGGCTTGATCGGGAGATGAACGTGAGACCGAATGCTTCACCGCATTAGTATACTCTCACTAGACCACAACGGCTCTGTTTACATAAGTAAGCTTTTACTTGTCTTTGAATCTGCAACATAATTCACAAAGTTCTTTCAAAAATTAATTTATTTTAATTGTTGTTTCTGAGTTTACTTAATGAATTTGGCTGTAATTTTATACTTTTATTTATATTTTTCTATGTTTCAATATAAACAATTTTATAAAAACTAACAATACCTAAAATAATTCAAGCGTGCATTAAAAATCCTTACCAATTCAATGTTATCATAATTTGATATGTTTACATAACAAAAAATACAAAAACTCAACATGAAACTATGAAAGTTGTAGACAAATTGTCGATTTTTATGAATAATATTATTTCCACATGAAATAATTTGAATCAATATTGATTTAGAAACTATGTCATTTAGGTGAAATTTAAAGCTTTGTGGTTGATTGGATATTTGAAGATAAATTTATGAAAAACATATTTTCTTTAGAAATTATTTCAAATAATTTATCATTTTGAAAAATTTTCTTTCTGTTACATTTATTAAGTAGAAATTATTAGAAAAGGAAAATACGCTAACTTACTTGAAACTCAAATTTAATGGTTATATTTGATTGATTGTTAAAAAAAGACGGGAACCGCTTAGAGGTTCATGCATTTGAATCGTATCCTTCACATTACATATTGGTTATCCAGTACCTCTTTCGGCCGAATCTTCATTCAATTCATTCATTAAGTATAGGAACTAAAGCATTCATGTCTGGTTAAATTAAATATTACTTTTTTTGGAACACGTAATTTTAAATAAATATTTACGTTTTATTTGTTTCCACTATTTACTCTATTTTTAGTTTTTCAAATTTTCCAAATAAAACTCGTTGAATTGAACTGATTCCTTCCATCCTTTAAATTTAAATGACAAAACGTTTTTTTACCCTAAATTTTTTTTTTAAAACATTATTGAATATTGAATGAGTTTTGATTCGGTAATTCTGAAATAGTACAAAGAAATATAAAGATTCTATTCATATCAATCAAATCATATTTTCATAAAATAAAATCCTCTTATTTCGGAAAATCTTTTAGATAGACATTTTTCCTTCCGATTTGTATAAATATTTTCTATGAAAAATTACAATAAAATGACATTATACAATTTTTATATTCAATATTTTGGATTTAGTGCGACATTATTAATCCACATTTTATTTTTAGGATAATTTTCCTTATGGTTTACTCGTAAAATCAAATTTTTTAAAGATTTTTGATTAAATTTATTCATTTCACAATATGATTTTGTTAACCCACGCAATCATTTGCTACACTTACAATTCCTTGTAAATGAAGTTATTTTTATTGTGTAATTTTCCAAATTATGAGATAATTGTATTGGAAAATTCATTCGTTATTTTGAAAATCGGTAAAAACAAACTGAAATAATTATATTTAAAATGTTTATTTGTCTGTAATTACTTCAATTTTTATTCAAATGAAGAGTCAGTTCACTTAATTTTTCAGTAATTCTGCGTTAATTTTCAAGAAAATTGAAATGACTATCAAAAAATATTATTAAATATAAAAAGGTGGAATTTAGGATTTTTTTTGAATGCTCAAAAATCAAGTATGCTAAATGTAGTTTAAAATAAAAAAAAACATAATAAATCATGGAAAATATCCTTTTCTAGACATTAACATATTAAATTTAGATTATTGTTAAAATTTACGTTGGAAATAACCAAGAAAAGAATAAGTTTTAAAAAGCTGGAATCTTTTTCGAATTACAAAAAAAATTTCCATATACAAATTTCTTCAACTATAGAACAACAATCAAATTTAGATTTAAATAAACTTAAATCCTTCTTTTGTTCAAATCCTTGGTCTGAGATAATGCATTTTTGTAAATGTTGTAATTCTAATAGATAGCTTTTATGTATAATTTATTAAATTTTACGTTTGCTTGCATTTTGGGGACATAGTGGACTAAAATGTAACAATTATTTCATTTTCAAAAGTCTACGAGTACTTAGTACTGTAATGTAACCAAATATGTTCAATATCTTAAAAATGTATTAGCACTTATTGAATTTGATTATTCTTACTGCAAAAAAAGCTGCTGCTTAGGGGTACCTGAAAAAATAATTGTTGTAAATTTGAATTAAAATTTGAATATGTTTCTTATTCCTACTAAATAGTACTCACAAAAATGATTGATTGATTTTTTTAGTCTATACGTGGTTAAATAGACAGTATATATTTATTCAGTATTTTCAATGAAATACATTGCTTAATTGTATACTGACGGCCCTTATAATTTGTTATTTTTTGGTTCAAAATTACGATAACTTAAATTTAATATTCGTATGAACATAATACAGCGAAAATTCATTATAAGAAACCCTTGATATAGTCGACAATTTTTAATTTTATAAATTTAATATAAGAAACTTTAAAGTTGAATCCTTAAACATGTATAAAAAACGAAATGCGATTACAATTCAATAAAGAGGCCTTACAACAAAAGGCCCTAAAAAATTTGTTGACTAACCATATGATTCAAATGAAAGCTTTGGAAATAAATAAAATAGTTTCCAACGTTCCAAATTTTTTAGCAAGTGTAATACAATAATTATGCAATACCTTAAGGAAAATCATTTCTAATCAATTTTACTACCACGAACAGTAACCAGCTTATAATCAAATTTTCCTCTATTATTAACAATACTGTTATTGTTGTTTACTAATGGATGGAAATTGTCCTAAGACATCATTTCACGAGCTGCCCAATATAAGTTAGTTAAGCTGTTACTTTGTTTCCTGACCGCGTTTAATCCGGTGCATCTGAGTAAATGCACTCATTCTCATTCTTCTTTCTTTTTTGTAGTGCCTTTGCGTACACTATTTCGGTTTATTCCTTATATCTTTTTAAGCTCTTTAAATCCATGATTTGTGGTCCATTTGGCGTTACCCAGGGATCACCACGATGAGGCGGACTACATTAACACATTACGACAAAGATTATGAAAGTGACATTTTTGAAATATATCAAAATTAATTGTAATACCTAAATTTCAATATATTTTAATATCGCAATCAAAAAATAAAAGAAAATCTTATTTCATTTAAGCAACTTTAAAAAAAAAAAAACGTTTTCAAAAAGTTTCTTATAACGAATTTTCACTGTATACTTACTTTTGGTATTGAATAAGATTTTTCTATACAATATATATTGAATATCTTTTGAATGCTTCCTGGATATTTAGTTGTGCAGTTTTCGGTATATGAAGGAACAAATAATGGAAATGTGTCACATTGTATGTATTACATTCAACTTATACAGTTAATAGTATGAATCCTAATCTAAATTGCAATAATATCTATCTGTAACCCAAAATTGTTAGGGATTCACAAAATTTAATTATTGATTTCGTTAAATTTTTTTAATTATAAAAATAAACAATTTTTAATATTTAATTTAGAATAAAAATTATTCTCAATAAATTCAAAACACAATTTTGAATAATATGTTCATATTAAATATTTAATGTTTTTCCCATACTTCTGCAATAAAAGTAACCAAGGCGATTCTATTTTTTGGACTAGCCTTTATTTCAAGATCTAATCGATATTCACCATTTGGAAAAACTAATGTTCCTAAAGACAACTTACTTAAATCAAAATCTGTCACTATAAACGGTCCCTATAAATAAATATTAATGTAAAAACATTATATAAGTTAATATTATATAATAAAATATAAAAATTTTACCCGTAAAAATGGACATGTATGATTGAATGATGTATTTTCAAAAATCATATTTCTAAAAATTTTTAATATAATATGATTTCTACCGGCCATGAAGTCACAACCGTTTGTAGTGAAATTGCCAATTACCCAAGGTTTCCAACCACTATAACGTTTGAACAAATTTATTGAAATCTATTAATTAAAAATCAATTTATAAGATTATATTATTATTATTTATATTAAAATGTCAATTTAACTGAAAACTGTTGTATTGGTTGTACAATATAACCTAGAATTTCTGCAGTACGTTTTGTACGACTATGTGCCTTTACTTTACAGGTTACATTAGTAACCCATGTATTATTTGGTTCACAAATAAGATTTTTTAATTTCATTGGGGCGTCATTCTGAAAAAAAAAAAATTAGATAAATTATATTATTAATTGATAAAATCTCTTTAAACGCCAACATTAAAATAGAAAACACACGCTGATTTGTATAATTATCGGCGTATTCCTTGTTATGGGATGAAATGACAGAAAGAATCATATATTTAATATATCTTCAATCGTTGTTGGTTAATATTTATAATCAATCCTTGTTGGTTGGTTTTAAGGGATATGTGGATCTTTTTTAAAAGGTACGTTGTACGCTGCAGCCAACCACCTTTCCCTCATTGTACGATTTCGAACTACCCTACTTCTCCATATTATATAAATATTATTTTATTATTCATTGAGGTTTTTATAATAAATTAATAGTTTTTATAATAAATTAATAGTTTATGATTATAACAAATATTTAAATTAAATATTAGTGTCACTTAAATTATTATTTAATTGTAATTAATTATAAATTTTGATAATTTTAAAGTTTTATATATTTTAAAAATAAATAGAAATAAAATAGCTCAAATAGAGTCACTCCAAGTTTAATACGGATGTAGCTATACATTTGCAAAAAATAATAATAAAACTATTTAGAAACTTGTAATTAAAAGTCGTATTTTAACGAAGTCCACTTGAGAAAACTGAAAATGCTATATACATGTATGATAATAAAAATAAGCAATAGAAATTGACCGAAATTAACATTACAAAAATTTTCCAGACTTACGAGTCAAAGATTTGTGTATGATAAGTAGTGACTAGAAATATGTTTTTTTCATATGGAAATCCGGCTCCTTCAGTATCAACGGAAAATTAGAGGTAGAAAATAAAACCCAACTACTGGCGAATTGCAAAAAACAATATATTTTTCGGTATTTCGGGTCGAACAGCCAACACATTCATTTCTCTAGTACATGCAACAAAACGTATCGTCAGGTAGGTAATTTATAACCTACCTTTGTTATGGATGATATGTTGCAAGAAAAAGGTGGTAACAACCGTATTGTATTTTCTACAGTTTTTCGGTTGTTCCCACAGTTTTGTGGTTTTTTTTACCGGTTTTATGATTATGGAAAGCCAATTTTACGATTATGCCAACCGTTTTTCGGTTGGTCATAGTTTTTCTATTAATGGCACAAACCAATGTAATTAATAACTTTAAGTAAATTTAAAAAATTAATTACTTTATTACTTAACAGTTCATCTATAAAATTTAAGAATACTGCACAAAAATAAATTAAAATCAATTTTGATATTTTCACCATAATTATTATAAATAATAAAAAATACAACTTCTAATCTTAAGAGACCTTCAACAACTATTCTAAATATAAATATTTCAGGAATATTTATATTATTCTATAGTAATTTTTTTTTTTAATTTATTTTAAATTATCATTTTTTGTTTACTGATTTTTCCGGATAATTAAAAATATTAAACGAAATTTTTATTTATTAATTTCATAAACATAAAAATAGATTCAGTATAGAGCATCAACTGAAACGTAATTTGAATTTAAAATTTAATAATTTCATGAAACACTACTGACTAATTTATTATAGACAAATATCAAATGATCTAAAATGCACGGTACATCGTACATATATTATAATTGACATAAAATTGCGTTAATTATTTATATATTTAAAATACATAATCTACATTTAATATTGTAGTTTAATTCAATAGAACTAAAAGAATTATGATTCGTACATTATGATGTAATAATAGCAGTTAAAAAATCAGCTCGTGCTGTTGGTTATCGTGTTATTAATTCCGGAAATAATCTTTCCACTCCGCTTCAATTCCAAATTTTTAAGATTTAAGTATTGGCCTAGGTTATCTGAAACATGGTTATGCAACATTTATTATGCGTTTAATTAAAATGTTTATCAACCTTGTAGTAGTTAGATATAAATTATTTAAAGACTTGGAACGTCATTTCTGAACCGACATGGATGAGGTTAGACTAAGTGTGTTTATGAAAGAGATTAATTGAAATGATGTGCTTTAGGGTAGAATAAGCCATCATACTGAGGGTATAATTTGGCTAGTGGTCTCGGAAGATTTTGGTACCCTTCTCTCCCTGCAAACGAACCGATCAACCAATTGAGTTTTATATAATTTGTACTATATTTTAAGATAAATACTAGT
Source organism: Rhamphomyia laevipes (assembly GCA_963920725.1). Lineage (NCBI taxonomy): Eukaryota > Metazoa > Arthropoda > Insecta > Diptera > Empididae > Rhamphomyia > Rhamphomyia laevipes. Next base: position 39,389,379 of record OY987259.1, read on the forward strand.
CGGGTTATCGGATAAATATTCATATTAAACGTATTACAAATAACAATCAGCATAATTATTAAAATTTTATTACACATTTTTGCTTTTTCGATTTGGAAAAGTTTAAAAATGTAAAAAGAAAACGTCCGCGTTCACAAAATTTCCATGTTCGCAGCATCTCATAGAACCGCTTTTTATATTTAATGAAATTTGACACACAAACTTCATGTTTAGATGAACCCTACAAGATGGTATCGTTAGAAGTTTTTTATATATATTAAATATCCTGAGCAAATATAAAAATTGTTAGGCCAATTTTTCATATTGAAATATAATTTTTTTTATAGTTATTTTTCAAATTTGAAATTGTATTAATTTGCTAACTTACTGACTTTGGGCTACAAACAATTTTGTTGATGAAACTTTTCATAATAATATAATTTCTATTATTTGTTCAATCCAGCCAACCTTCAAATTTATTTCAGACGTAAAATAATTTTCTAGATTTATGGTGGATCTGCATACCCAACGGCAACATAATTTATAATTTACTTAAATGTTTTTTTTACAAGTTTTTTTTTTTAAATAAAAAATGGTTTGTTTCAATGTAAAATATTTTAAATAGTCATTTATACTATCAACAATATACAGAAAAGTGTTTCCAATTGGTTTTCCCCGGTGGTCACTTGTTAACCTGAAATATATAAAATTTAATATTACCCTTAAAAATCAGATTTATAGTTATTTTTCCCAAAGAAGAAAATTACATTTTAGGTTGTTTTGTTATTTTAGTTAACCCTAACTTAAACGCTACTAACGCCATTCTATAAAATTCTAACTTTATATAATAAATTCATAAAATTAGAGTTTACTATATCAAAATGAAATTTGATAATTCATTTATTTATGGTTGTTTAACCTTTTCATATTTTTTTTTATAAAGTTTTTATTTTCTATAATGTTTTCACTTTTGAACTTTTAATTGGCTTTTCTCGCAATAATAATTTTTCCAATTTCAAGTTTTTCCTTTTATATTATGAAACTTTTGTGAAACAGAAAATAATTTTTATAAAATTTTCATAAATATTTTTTTTTTGAATATGAAATTTACGAATAAATAAAAATTTAAATCTGACCTGATTTAAATGAATAAAAGTTAATTTGAAAAGAACGATTTTTGAAATTACACTTCTATGTTTTTTATGCTGAGAAACAGTTAAAATACATTTTCAAAACTGACCAAAAACATTAATTATATTTAACGTTTTTAACTGGAAGATATTCAAATGTAATTAAAAAAGATTGTAAACAGACAATTTTTATGTTTTACAAAGTAATTTTCATTGAACATTATTTTTTTGTAAAAGAAAATTATTTTTAATATTTAATTTAATTTTTTATTTCATTGAAAGTTTGTGATTAATTTGATTAATGGAAATAAATTGCTTAATTAAAAATACAATTTCTTCATAGTAGTTTGTAAAAGTGTTAATTATCAAAGTTCACTAAAATAAGGATAAATTTGGATTAAATAATTTTGATATCAATTTCACTAATTAATTAATTTTATAGATAAGTAGGCAATTATTTTTATTTGGAGAACATTAAAGAACATTTAAGATTCCGAGAAGATGAAATACCATTAATTTTTTTTTATCCAAAATCAATATTAGTTGCTGAACCAAAAATCTGTTTGTAATTTAAAAATAAATTCTTTGAACAACAAATTAAGTAATGAAATGATAATTACTTCTTTATCAAAATGATTGTAATTAAGCATCAACATTATTAGATAATTTCTTTAATAAGAAAATTAAATTATGTTAAAATAGATATTCAATTTAAATGAATAATTTGTTAAATTAACGATAAATGAATTAGCAAAAATGGAAAATTAAACTGATAGAACATTATAAATTCATTACAATTAAATCAATCTATAGTCCACGTAATCTTCTAATTGAACTGTAGGTGTGACTGTATTGAAATGAAGTATGTAATAAAAATATCATTACAATTACAAATTTACGACAAAAGTTACTAATTTTATTAAATGAACCTTCTAAAGTTCCTTTTACCAACAGTTAAATAGTTCAGTAGAAATATTAATAAACATTGAGTCGCTTCATTGGGATTATGAGTATATCATTGATTATGACAAAACAATTCCAATTTTGCTTGTGTTTCACATTCTCTTTTATAGAAGTATAAACATTGAATTTAATTTCTACTAAATCCCTTTTGTGACTCAAGGATAATATAAGTCAATTAAGCGTATTGTTAAAATGTTAAAGTAGCTTTGCTATATTAAACAACAAAAGAAATTTTCATATAGTTGAATAGCTTGAAAATATTAAAGTTTTATACTTAAGGATATAAATATGTTGAGTTTGAGTATGTAATTGATTTTTCTTTATCATAAAGGCAATAAATAATAATAATCATTTCAAGGATAAGTTCAACATTAAATTTGAACTTATTAAATTAAGTATTTTTTACAAGGAAATTAATAATAAAATTCCTGAAGGTAAATTATTTTAAATTAATTTCTTTTTAAAGTTGATTATAAAATTTATTCGTATACCTTTCCAAAACATAATATTTTTAATGAATTATGAAAATTTTACTCACAAAAAGATGGTAACCAAAGATTACAATTTTTTAATTTTCTGCTACTCGAAAAAAAAAATGATTCTTTTAGAAGTTATTTTATTTTCAATCTGATAATCGTAATCTAACAGGCCATCTTATACTCAGTTACATTTTCTGTGAAGATAATTAATTAAAATTTATTATAAAAATAATAATAATTTTTATGAAAATATTTTGTATTAGTTTTTATTATCATATTTTTGAAAACGTTCCTTAAATTATTAAGAAATTTAAAGATTAATAAATTAGAATAAATAAGAACAAAATTTTAATATTTCATATCCAATGATTTATTTGCTTTCCGTTGGGATACAACAACGGAATTTACTTGAAATGAAAAAAAAAAGAAAAAATATTTACAAAAAATAAAATTATCCAAACATTTACAAAATATTATTTTCATTAATTAAATATTTCTATATATAATTTACAAATTCTTAATCTAATTCAAATGAATCTTAGTATCTCATAAAATTTCATATTTTATGTAATTTTTCTTGATCAGATTAACTTTTTTTACAATTTTGCATGCTGCTAAACCAATTATGGCAGTAAAAGAAGCTGTTCAAAAGTTATGTAGTCAATTTGGTACTGAAAATTTCTTGAAATAAACAGCTTAAGCATCCTAACATCGAAGTTGTTATCTGTAAGTTCCAAGGTCTGGAAAAAATGAAAAATGAATTTATATAACAAAGAAAAACATTATTTTCTATATTAGTTTGTAAAATTTGAGAGATGGAAACCATTTAATTTTTCTTGGTTTCGTTTCTTAATTTTGGTCTTGGTTTATTGGTTTGGTTTTGGTTTTGTCACATACGTTTTAGCCCCTACTTTTCTTATACTAAAAATAACTCATATTAGCTCGTATAATATATATATTTAATACGACAATCTTATGACGGTTAATATCCAGAAGTTTTGTCGAAAAGGTTAAGGAGCAATCAGGGGCGGTTTTGGTCAACAAGTTTAGGGTGGAATAAACATTAAAATTAGCTAAATAACTTTTGATTTTAAGAAGAGTATCTTTCTGCATTCTATATCAGCAAATCGAGGTTCCTAGATATTCCAGTAAATTTTGGAATTATATTATCAATATTTAGATCCATATCGCGATGGATATGTAACAAAACTAAGTCGGTTATTCGCTCCTGGGAAATTTTGGAACACAACGACGTTTTTCATTTTTTGAAACTAGAAAAACTATGTTTCACCGTCATATTACTCTGTTTTATACCGGTTTCCATCCTTGGAAGTTATTTAACTAACAACTTATTCATACGAAAAAAGTTACATAATATTTGTTGAATCTGGATAGCTAGTAAATTAATAATTTTTAAATTTATTTTGTAAGTTTTCCGTTTTTGAAATAATTAATAATTCATAAATTATTCAGAAATATTTTGTAAATTTAAACTGAAAACTTATCCAAGGATTTTTATGTTTCCAAAAAATAAATTAATTTTAACATAAATTTTAAATTTTTTTTGGTGAACAATTAAACGACCATTTTATTATGCTAGAAATTTAAATGGTTTCGTGATATTTGAAACATAGAATTTGCCTTTTGGTTATGTAAAATTTCCATAAGTTATTTCGTTATTTTCTTTAGCTATATAAAAAGTTAAATTTGATTTATTCAAAAATTTTCAAATAATTCGTAAATAAAAATATTTTTATTAAATTTTAGTAAAATTGTTTTCCAATTCATTGCGACTACAAATCAAATACTTAGAATTGTTATCCAATTAAGTGATTTTGAATATTTAATTTCAGCAGTTTTGTGATGTAATAATTTTGATTAATTCATTTAATGCTAGTATAATTTCAAACAATAAATTTAATAAATATTAAATTTTGAAGAGGAAAGATTTATTACATTTCATAAAATTAATTCATAAAATCATAAAATTAATTATTGTTTATGCAATTACCTTACAAACATATTTATAGTATGTTTGTAAGGATAACGTGAATTATAATTATATTATTTAATAATTGAACTTTATATATAATAAGTATTTTAATTTTGAAATATTATTGAAGATTTTAATTGAAATTTAATTTATATAAATCAAAACATTGAGGATATAAAATGAATAATCAATTAAACTACGCATAACTATTAATTTGAAAGTGCCCAGTGCTAGCCAGGGTGGTCAGGTATTGCTCTCTTGGTAACTTAACACTTAACTACAACCTTAACCATAAAGGAATTAAACGATCTAGTTAGTAAATGGTACCCGTAAACCTTACATCTCCTAAATAGATCTAAAATAACCTCATATATGCTATAGTATAAACGATTCACGAGAATATCAAAATGATGCTAAAGCTGTACTTGTCGTCCGTGTCAGACTGTTTGCGGCTCACCAGTCGTACCAACCAATTTTTTTATCAATGTTAACTAGGGATGTAAAATCACTTTTTTATCAATGTTAAATTTACGTTATTTTAATTGGTTGCCTCCGATTTGTATACTTATTAAAAAGAATATTTTGGGGGTTTTAGATGTTAATAAAAGAAAGAATAATTCCAGGAAAACTTTTGGAAACGTTATTACAATCCTGGTATTAACATAATATTGTTTTATGATTTTTATGATATTTTTTTCAAAAAAAGACGGTCACATCTTCGGAGTTCTTGCCGGTAATTTGCAAAATAATTATAGCGTTCAATTATAATGGCATTTGTGTGCCCTTCATTTGACGGAAGATTTTATACTTTCTTGAGCATGAGATGACGAATTAATATAATTATTGTTGATGCCATAATTCCGCTTCAAGAATTACAATAGTACAGTCACAATAATGAAGGAAAGAATATTTTTATATTGATAAATTAAAGTTTAATGCCAATAAATTAATGATCAACTTTTACGATGTTATTATATAGAATCGAAACTTCGTAAAAATATCGATACATTTAGTTAATTATACTCCTAATTTCAGGAAGTTACGAACTTTTTAAATAACAAAATAATTATGGTCATTAAATTGTAAAAGGAAGGGAAAAAATCTAATTAATAAAATCGCAAAATTCGAGTATATTTAGAGGGAGGGAAACGTTTACAAACTTTTTTATTTGGATTTTTTTTGTTGTCGTTAATTTAGTACAGTGTTTTTCAACATGTGTTCCCCGGAATGCGGATTTTATTGAGGACCCACGAGAAAATTAAAAAAAAAATGTAATTTGTAATTTTATCATCAACAATGAAAGTGTGTCGAAAAAGCTTAATGTAATGATAATCACATTACATAAATTCACTAAATAAATAAAATCACGAATTATTTTTGAAAATTTTAATAAAAATTACAAAAATCACTCCCAGTTTTGATGATATTTGTAATGAAAACCAGGCACAACCTAAGTTACTGAGTCACTGAAATTTAATTTTAAATCAAACATAATTTTACTTCAACAAGAGTTCCCAAAAAAAGGATTCCTATTTGTATTATTGTCATGAACGGTTGCAGACCACTAATAAATAACGATATATGCTAAAGCTATCTATACATAGAAACAATAACAAAATTAAAAGCGGAAAAGTTAATTAACAAAAAAAATAAAAATAATAAAAGTTAGTAGAATTAAAAGTATTAAAATATTCAAATTAATCATTAGTACCAAAAATATTCTTAAATTAAAAGAAATTTATCATTAAGAATTTTTAATGATTTGTTGCTTTTATGTTTTTATTACAAAATTTTTAGAACATAACACGACTTGTTACTTAAATGCTTTAATTATAATGTTAATGACAGAATTTAAATTTGAACTTATCAGAAAAGGACAAATTACTTTGTGGTTATTTAGAAATAAATAGAAGCATCAAAATAAATATATAAATTTTTAAACAAGTAAACTCATTAACATCGCAATAATTTATCAAATTAAGTTGTAATAAAAGTTGTAATAAAATTTGAATTTATTTATGTTAAAATATGTTATAAAATGTATCTAAATATAACTTTTATATGAAATCTAAAGCATGTTTTCTATTATAGGAAAATATTTCAAGAATTTCTCTTTAAATATTTTACGTAAAAAGTAACATGTCAGTATTTATAAAATGTAGGATGATTTTGCCTAAGAATAAATAAATTTAAGATACAGAAGAACCTTTTATATTAATTAGGTGTCTGTATATAAATAGTGAAATTTAGTATCTTTACGTGTCTTTAATTTATAGTGTCCTAATTCAATAATTATCAATGTGCTATTATTATTGATACTGATGATTATAATCATATAATCATGTTTACAATATTTTTATCGTACTATTATTTAAATTTAAATGTTTGATAAATTACTTAAAACTTTCGGTAAAGCAAAGTTTTAAGACAATTAAAAGGTTTTGATGATTGAATAAAATCGAGTAATTAAATCTTTAATTACACTAATATTAATTCAATCCCCAAAAATTTATTTGTATCTGATTTTTCAATGCAACAGCTTAAATGTCACTTCAAAACCAATGACAGCTCAATAACATATTCATTTAACTAATTATGTGATTGAAGCTGTTAACAAAATAAGAAGGAAATCATAGCAAACTTCACCTGTAAGTGCCCGGAGCAAAGGGAAACTCTAGGTCAGCTTGTCATACATTCAACAACCCTAGAGATTTACTACCAATTAAATGACCTACGAACATGGTAAGGTTTCTGAATGCTACGAGATGGATTTAAAACTAACACCAAAATAAACTGATGGAACTCGTGAGTAGTAGAAAAACGGAGTTAATGTGCTAATTAGTATCCTCGTCGTGTTACTCGGTAGTCGCCATCGAACTAACCAATTTTAGTATAATTTTAAAGTTGATCTTATTCCTATTATGGTTTTGCAGTTTGAACCATACAATTTATATGAAAAAGCTGATATACTTTTCGTAAGGTTTCTTAATTCCATTATGATTGCGCCTTTAATATAAATGATTATATTTCACTTGATAAATATAGCACTCCATAAAATAGATATAAAATTAAATACAAAATATCGAAGTCAACAAACTGATTTGAATAATTTTATTTGTATAGGATTATAGTACAAAATTAAAACAATTTCAACTTAAATAAATTATTATTTATTTAATTTTCAATAAAAATAAAATAAAATTCTTGTGTAAAAAGGATACAATTAATTCCAATTCAACTAATTTTATTTGGACAGAATCACAGAATAAAACTTTTCGTATATAAATATTTTATTAGATAGAATTTAATGATTTAAACCAAATATTTAGAAAGTAAAAAGAAAACTTTAAATTCCCAATTAGCAAATAATATTCAAATATTTTTATTTATAGTTGGAACATTATTTAGTGTCATTGTCCTGTCCCAAAAAAATAAGAAAATTTATATCAAATATAAACAGTCTTGATTACAATCACCTTGAAAATGGTTAATTACCAATAATAAAGTAGTTAATGTCAGCATTATGTGTCCATGCTGTTTCCATAAATCTATATTGCGTCATTATATAAAATTATTTTTATATAATTTTCTAGAAATTATTTGATTAGATAATAATTAATTAACACGATTAGGCGTTTAAGACCAATAAGAATATAATATCGACGAAATATAAATCAATGTAAAAACTTCTGTTTTGCTAGGGTTTGCAATAATGTGATTGGAAAGATGTTCACAATCGAACACAAATTATCAAAATGTTACGAGAATGTTCATTTAAAATAAATTAGTTTCTATATAAATAACACAAAAAACCAAATTATTTCAGTTGTTATTAACTAAATTTATGCTGTAGAAAATATTTTATTTAGATCTTCTGATCCGATAATAATGAGCATTTTACTAATTAACTGGTTGAGTTGAAATTGTTTGGAATGATGTTGAAAATCATATTTTATTTGTTAAACACATAATAATATTTCAAAATCTATGATGATACTAAGATAATGATGGAATTGGTAATATAATCACTAACAATATTTTAGATATAAATACTAAATTATTTTAGTAATCAACTGATTATTTATTAATATAATAATGAAATTTTAGATGGTAAATAAAAAAATTAGATGTATCTATTCTTAAGCAAATATAATCTTCAGAATATAGTGACTTTTCTAAAATAAGAATAATATAATGACAAAAAACACTGACATGAATGTCACGTTATTCTATTTTCCGAAACAAGATATCATGATTTCATCAGTTAATTGGCTGGAATATATGAAAAAATTTAGTAAATCAAATTCAGACGAAATTCTGAGTTATGATGACAATCTTCTAACTTACGAAAGTTTTCCAAAAATGTACGATTTTTAGGTCGGTTATTTCAAAAATACAAAAATATAAAATTCTCATTATGATTTTGTCTGAAACGTGCAAGTAGTAAGTTTCTAGTTGTTGTCCGGACAAAGATTGGAGAGGTAGCTGCAATTTCTGTTTTTCACTTTATTGACTGAATTCTTTCTTTTTTTTTACTTTAATTTGCTTGTGGTCTAAATCTAGAAGCCCACAGTAGGTTAGGTTAGGTTATATTGGCGGCAGAGGCTTGGATAGACCACACTGGGTCCATTACATTGTGGTACCACTTTTATGGATAATTAAGTCTGAGTATGTGTCGAGAGATTATCTAGTAAATCGAAGGATTTCGTAATTGCAGCAAAATTGAAGAGTTTCCTGGTGCTGAACTTCGAAAACCTCTTTCAGAGATGGGTAGTAGGTCTTTCCCAGAGTACAACTTTTACGACTAGCGAGTGCCAATAGTAATTATTATCATATTTTAATAAAACTTGGTACACATGACTTGCGTTTTCTTCAGTTATTGATGGTACCTTAAAAAATATATTTTAGCTAGTTGTTCCGACCATTTTTATTATGTGTCATTCGTGGAAAATGTTGTTGCAGGATGTTGGTAAAACATTTAGGTGAAATTGGGCGTACAGGTTAGTTTTATGATTTTAATTCAATGTTGGTAGTTTGAGTGGGTCACTATTAAAATTCCGAATTATATAAAATACATTCTTGGTGTCCTGTACCAAAAATATTTTTAACGAATATCATTCTTTGTTACGAAAGTATAACGTTTTTGTCAAATCACTGTTCGATATAACTACGAGTTATCTAATAACTCTAGGTTAGGATTTGTTTTTTATATTGAATTTATTAAAATAATAATAAAAAAAAAAAAAATATCTCATGTCAAATTAAATTTATATAATCTCTAAACGAATATTTTACACAATATTTTACGCGTGATGAATAAATGATGTATAAAAATGATATATTTTTAAATATTTTTATTGGAAAAATCAATAATGGAATCTAGTAAATATTATTAAATTTTGTTTTCAGACTGGAAATTGATTCTCCGAATAATATTATTTATGATTCTATGTAATTTAATAGACCTTTTAAAATATCGTATGAAATATTTGTGATGACAGTGATACAACTTTTAATTAAAATTTCTGAGAATATGGTAATAAAACATTCAAAATTGAAAAACAAATTAACGAAAACTTATGAAAATTGTTATATAAACATGATACTAAATCAGTAATTATTATAATTAAATTGTTGTTCGTGTTTGTCAATATTGATGGCAAATATAAATCGATTTAAAGTGTTATATTTCTGCGAAAACAATTAACTTATAAGTTTGGTAGTGTTCTTGTATTAACACTGTGTACTACCATCACACTACCCACCAGAAAACGTTTATTTGGTATCAGTTGGTATCGTGCTCGTCATTGGTCGGATGATTAGCTTGTCTCCCTCAGCCAATGGCCCCACAACACTTTACAAATCGTATTCTGTTGGATAGCTTTGCTGGGAAATTGATGTTATTCTAAGTTTACTCATCTTCAAATATGATTACTATAATCAAAAAAATTCCAATATGTAATTGTGAATTTAAGACTGGGAAAAATAATAACATTGTTGAGCCTCTTTGAGTAAGCCAAGGTTTGATTTGGTTTGTAGCGCCATTGGAAAGAAAGAAGAAGTTTCTAGTAATTTTTAAGTTACATTGTTAGAATAAATTTGTTAGTATTACCTAAAAGAATTTATTGTTTGATAATAGTTATCTATCGATTGTCGAAGACTATTTAAACTGTTAATTTTTTCGTCACCGGGTTCTTAAAGATATAACCTTGCCTGAAATAATGCTGTCTATCACAAAATTTATTTTTTACTATTTTAGAAATATTATTACGATGACCCTTGAAAAGTCCTTTAATAAATAATATTATAAAAAATAGTATTCAAATTTCCATAAAATAATTTTGAAAAATATCATTTATATGAAACTCATATTGTGACATGGACAAGGACCTTTGATTCCTTTATCCACCAAATTTTTTTTATAAAAATTTAATTAAAATTATTGTAGCAATAATATAAAAAATATTATGAATTTAATATTTAAAATAAAATGAATATTTATCGAATAAAATTATTCCCATTTTTTTTTGTTACAGTAGACGAATAAAACTATGAAATTTTATAGATAAGGTAACAACTCTCCATTATTATGTCACATTTACAATTCATAATTTAGTGTTTTATCAGAATTTTAAATCTATTTCTGACACATTTGCAATACAAATTTCATGGTTTCATTACTTTACACGACAACTATACAAAATATTATTTTTGACTATTTACAACAGACATAGCCAACAAGAGAACCTTATACGGCCCTTCAATGAAAAGTTTCAGATGAAAAGAGAAAAATTGGGAAGAATAATTGGATTTCTTTATAGTACAGAACTCAAAATTAACATTTTAACATCTAATTATTAATAAAAAATTAGATTACAACATGAAACGATTCATGTATCTGTAGGTTTCCAAGGTGGCCCGCAGAACTTTTTCGGTTGACCATGCCTGATCTAAAAGTATCTTTAAGCCACAGGCGATGATATCTATAATTTAAGTTAAGTTGAAAAACTTTCGATACGGACTATTCAACCTTTATTTCATCATTCCTGAGATCTGATTAAATTTTGTAATAAAGAAATTAAAGAGTAAAGAAATATGAAAATTTGAATTATTTTTCATTTCATTAAATAAATAAACAAATTTGATTTTTGGAATTGAATATATAATATGACAAGTGTCACATTAGTTGATTTTAAACAAACAATACTTCTGGTGGCAGAAATACACTATAACGACATCAACAACAATTTAGTTAATAAATAATTCCATATTCACAAATATTATTGAAATTGAATTATTGAGGATTAAGAAATTATTAAATGTGAATGTCAATTAATGAAAATGTATTAATATCAATTTACAAAATTATGTTTTAGCATTAAGGAATATTAATATTTTTTTTTTTACATTTGTATTTATTGATCTGAATACTAACTAAGGGTTGACCAGCACTGATAGAGAGCAAATAACAATATGAAAAATTGTATATTTTCTGCCAGAAGTACGTAATTTAGAAAGGAATATCGCATTTTAAAGATTTTTATGTTTTTAGTCTATATGCATCTTTTTAATAAAACTATTTATTATTTTTGCTCTTTTACATACCAAGCATTCTTATGCTGAAATATTTACTCATAAAGAATTTTTTACGATGAATTAATGTATAAAAATGTTTCATAAAAATGAATGTTTTCATAGGTCATAAAAAGCTATTTTTAGATAGAATTTGTTCAGAAAATATTTTGATTATTGTTATAGTTAAATTACTTTTGAGCAAAATTGTATTTTTTTCTGCAGTACTATGTAAGAAATGCAATATTTTGGTCCAGTATTGTTGGATGAAACTTTTTATGACATATTCTATTTAATATCGCCACCCCAATTCTTAAATATTCAATATATAATTTTTTTGATAAATGTAAATTTCGTCAAAAAAAGTTCAATTAGTTCAATCCATTTTGTTCTTTCACAGACAGTTTTGTTCAAAAGGAGCAACATTTTAATTTATTTCTGACCATATTTTGTATGATAGTTTGTATGACATTTGAAAAAAAATTTCACTACTTTTTTAACAAATAACATTTAGCGTTTATTTGTTCAATATCTTATAAATTTTATTCAATTTTGTTCAACATAAATCCGTTTTTATCGATAAATAAATTATCAGTTATCATTTATATTTTTTTTTTATCAATTATAAATTTAACTAAAAAACGTGATTAAATTTTTGGTAATCATTTTTAATTTCAATTTTCTAAAAATTAGGTTAATGGACATTGAGGAAATAAGAACCGCGCTGACGATGTGTAATTTTCAACACACCGTCCAACAAGTTCTTCTCAATTTACGCCAATTTTATTTCACAATTTTAATTGTTTTTTATGCATGAAAAAGCAATTATACGCCAACTATCATAAAAGTTGAAAATGATGCCGATTCAGTAGTAAGGTATATCAATTTTGATCTATAAAGGAATTATTTCAAATACAAAAATAATAATTGTTTATTTTTCCAATTTCTGAATATTAAATTTTATGTACAAATTATATTTCTAAATTATCAGATTTAATTTTAATTATTAACAATAAGTTTGCAACTTAGAAATTTAGAAAATATATTACAAAATTAACACAAAATAATTCACTTTAGAAAATTGGTTCTGTTCCAAATTAAATTAGTGTAATAGATGGAGAGCTAGGAAGCGATTTATTTTGTGTATTTCAATTGTCGAATGATATTGAGTTAGCAGACTTTTAAGAGCTCACTAAACAGGCAATGGAAGATCTTTCTTGGAAATATGCTCAACCTAGATTTCAGCCAAACTTAATCCGTTTGCAAGCTGTTAGCTAGTAAGAAGTGAGTATCTTCTCTATAGCTGGTTGATCATAAAAACTAAGCCATTATCTAGCCCATAAATATCCTCTAATATACTCAACAATGTTACATTTTTCCGATACTCAAGCCACCTCACGTTCTTTACAAACTGTAGCAGATCTATGATTGAGATTCCTACCAACTCCTACAATTCGTTGAATCGTTAGTTTCTTACGATTCTTTACCTGTTTCTACTTAGCCCCGGAATGTCATAAAGCATTTGACTGATATCTTCCTCTACGCCTATATTTAGGTATATATTCTGCTCTGAGCAGTGAATTTTGTCACCCGACATTTGACAGTCGGTTGTGGCCCATATCTCCCTTACCTTCTTTGCTGTTGTTCATATCTCCCTTACCTTCTTTGCTGTTGTTCAATCATTCTTGAAATCACCATAGGTTTGATAACAGATTGATCAGATAATTCAACATCTATATCAGCTGTTGAATTAACTGTTTCGCAAGCTGTTTGTTGCCATATTTATCGCAATGAGCACGTACCCAACTCTTAACATTGCTAGCTCTTAGTCAATAACCAAAAGTAAATCTGTTGTTAGCTATTTATCTAAAAATATTTAAATTAAATAAATACTTTTCATTAGTAAACATTAAAAAAGTAGTAAATTTAGAATAAGAAAATTTGGAAAAATACCAATTTCATTTTTGGTTTTACATAAATATTTCGTTTTGGAAAAAGACCAAATCAATTTGTATTACCTTAACCTTGTAATCATTCAGTTTAGATCGATACTTTAAATATAACTATTTAATTTATTATAAAATTCATTTCGATTAAATTGTAAAAAAATACATTTAAACTCTCTTGTAATAATCTTTAAAGGAATATTTTATTTTCTATTTATTACACCTGATGGTTCTGTATTCAAAATCCTTTTTTATACATTAACCATATAAATCCCTGCATCCCTTCGGTGTCTAAAGGATGTCAAAACAATTTTATTTATGGAACTACTTAAAATTCTAACAATCTTATGAAAAAATGTTGCTTTTATATGATTCAAAATAAATTTCTTCATGATTTATTCATTTTATATGCCTAAGTTTTTAACAATATAAATATAGAATTTATTAGTAATCGTAATTAAGTGTAGACATCAAAGAATATATTTGTAATCATTTATATCCCAAAATTTATATTAGTAGACATACTACTTAGTATTAGAGTAGTATAGTAATAATTTACAAGTTGACGGGTCAAGGATTGCAATATAAAAATCGTTTATCAACTTATACCTGCTACGTAAACTGAAAAATTAGATTTAATTTGTAAAATTAAAGTAAAATGCCACATTTTATTGGTTAAGATCTTTTAAATGATAAATCCAGCAAATTCGGATACAATAATTCAATGTCTTTTACTATCCATGAATTCATTCAAAGAACTCTTCACATATAAAAGTGACTTTATCTGTTTCTATACAATTTACAATTCTGCCATCAATTTCGATAATTTTATAAGATACGATTATCTTATTTATGTTTTAGATATGTTATTAATAAATCTGAATTTCTAGATAAATGATTTTTCACATAAATATTATTTTGTTTGAAAGACAAAAATTATAGAACTTTTGAGAACTTTTGTATTGAAATTTTGAATTATATTTTCAGTATTTCGAGCATTAACAGCAAAGAATGGGTAATAGCATCGTCAACTATCTAGGCATAAAATGAAGAGTTAAGAGGAGTAAAAGGTATTCAATTCTAGATTTATTTAATTCAAATATTTCTGAAATTTGATTTGATTTCAGAAAAAAACAAATCATAATAAAACAAATTAAAATTAAATCTAAAAGTGAAGATTTTTTTATATATAACCATAGACACAAGTGTCTATGATATAACTTAGTAAAAAGTAACCAAAAACCATTTTCATGAAACTTCGTAAATCATAACCGAACCAGTAACAATTTTTTTTCAATCAATCCGATTTTTGTCTTGGTATCCTAATCTGCTTTAGTAAAATCATTTTTATTTAAGTCACTTAGAAACTTTAATTAATGCATTTAATTTATAGCATTTTCCGGTCAAATTAGTCTTTTTACACATAAAGATAGTCTATTTAAATTTCAAATTAGTTTTTTTAAATTTCAAGTTAGTCTTTTTAAATTTCAAATTAGTCTTTACATTTAAAATTAGTCTTTTTACAGTTCGAATTAGTCTTTTAAAATTAAAATTTCTATATGTTTTAAACCTATTATTTAAGTATAGAAACAAATAATATTAATTAACAATCAAATTCAAAATTTTATGAATAAGAACCATTTAATTTCACCCAAAAATCTTAACGATATTTTTTAATTTTTTTTCCAAAAGATAAAATGTTTTGTTCGGCAGCTGTTAAATGAACCAAGAGACCATAACTTGGTAAATGCAATTGTACAAGGTGTTTCAACATTGCCCGATTAGGATTGTCGAAATTATTTTTTAAATATGACGCTAAAAATACCAGATGCTATTGCTGGCGAAGATTTACATTAAAATTATATCATCGCTTAATAAAATTTTAATTTGAACAAAATTAAAAAAATTAATATTATTTGTTTCTACTTAAATAATAGGTTTAAAACACATATAAATTTTATTTTTAAAAGACTAATTTGAAATTTAAAAAAACTAATTTGATTTAGTTAAAAGAATATCTTTATGTGTAAAAAGCCTAATTTGACCGGAAAATGTTATATAACATTATTAGAAGGAATATCAGATATAATTAAGTTATTTATCATATAGAGAATTTTGGATTTTGAATTCTGAATTTATGCTTGAGCCTAAGTTCAACAATTCTAAAGATTTCATATGCTATTTAAAAATATTATTTAAAATTTAAAACATTTTGTCCAATTAAACTTATCCAATTAATTTTTATTTTCCAAAAGTAAACCTTGTGTAGAAACTTTCTATCCCAATGTTGAGCCTAAAAACTTAAATTTGTTGGATAGAAGAAATGTTTTTCCGTAAGTTATTCAGCTTACCGAAATATAAGAATTTAAATTTAATTTAGTAAGACTTTTTTGTTTCCAATGAATTTATTGAATTTTAATGGAATTTTTCGAACAACACTAAGTCTTCCATATTAGAATTTATTTAAATCTGATACACATTTATGTAATATTCTTTAAACCTAGTTTAATTTGGTTACTTTTTATCATGCAATGAAACTTTCTGAATAAGTAATAAATTAATTAGACCTGAATCAATGAAAAATAACAATCTATTCTAATGTTTTAACAATTATGTATTCAAATTTGTACTACATATAATGTTACATTTATGCAATTACAAAATGTTTCTATCAATTCTTAATGGTTTTATGAACGAACAGTTTCATATACTTTAGAATTAGCTCAACTTTGACAAGACACATTTGTGAACTTATACAAAACGAAATAAAGGATTCAAAATACATTTAGTAACGTACCGGAGGAAAATATGTTTTATTATAACAAAAATTCAAAGAATTAGAAAAATACAAAATAATTAAGGACATTAAATTGCATAAGAAGTCCAGATGGAACCTTTTAGAAAACAATTAAAATTTTGTATGTAAACCAAAAATTTAAAGAATGTTTTAATGATAAATTATAGCAAAAACCTTGATTTTTTTTAACTTAAAAAGAAATTTGTAATTAGGGATTTTTGCTGCTTTTACAAAGTGTTACTCAAGTGCTTATAGAAATGACAAAATTAAATCATGAGTAATTATTAAAGTTCGAATTAAATAATAATTAATAACGAAAAAAAAGTTAACTGACCCAAAGTTGAATACTTTTGTAGATATAAACCATCAAGATTTCATTATGAATGATTATGGTCAATAAATTCTGATGACTTTACATTGTACAAAAAAAAATCAGCAACAATTACCTTGAAGGACACCAATATAAGATATTTTTATACCAAATTGTCACAACACAAATGAAGACTATTAATGTGATAGTTGACTTCATCTTGTTGTAATCCAGTTGATGTTTATGGTGAACTATTTCTAATGCTATTTATCTTGTTGAAGTCCATGAATTGTTACAATCACATAATTCAGGCCACTTTCTGTTAGTATTAATGGGTTTACATTCCAATAGATTTTTATCTCAGAACCGCAGAACGTAGGCTAGATTGTAGCAACTGCTTGAAATTTGTTTGAAACTTGTTAATACATTGACTCGGTATATCGCGATTTGTTAGTTTCCTACACCATTAACAGATTTAAGCCTATTGTAGAACTGATCCAATCTGATTGCTCAGTAATCTTTAAAAAATAAAAATAGAAATAAAAAATTCATAA
The DNA here is from genome assembly GCA_963920725.1 of Rhamphomyia laevipes. Classification (NCBI taxonomy): domain Eukaryota; kingdom Metazoa; phylum Arthropoda; class Insecta; order Diptera; family Empididae; genus Rhamphomyia; species Rhamphomyia laevipes. Next base: position 39,407,102 of record OY987259.1, read on the forward strand.
ATTTATATTGATATTTGTGACTTATAATACAAAACGTAAGTTAATATCATGAATGTTAATCAAAATTGTATTTTCCATAAAACTTTATTATAAAAACTTTTTCTTTTCATATGTAAAAAATAATTACATTTTCCTCTTCGGAAAATTGGTTTTATATTTATACCTAAATATTGATAAATCATCTTGTAACTTGTACGTTTCGTATCATTCATAAATAAGATTAATATTATACTTCAATGAATGTTCAATTATTAAAATAAATATTTTTGTAGTGAAAATATCGAAGTTTGGTAATACATAATATCAATGATTTCAGAAAAACAAATCAATAATCTAAGAAGATTAAGTATTTTATTTTAATGTAATTTAATTTCGTTGTCTACAATGTGGCAATAATAAATATGGATTCAATTTTTCAGTTTGTTTCTTTTTTGTGGCAGCAGCCGATCAACACATTAAACGAAGTTAAAATATCAAAAAAATAATTGGAATAATTATTGAGGTTTATGAAAAATAATGAAAATAAAATAATTTTAATAATTTAAGTAAATTTTGGGCGCCGTAAAGGCTGTTTTAATACCCTACACATCAGCGCAATAATTAAAAAGGATTTAACATTAGGACTGTGTTGGCTACAATTACTCTAAATGTAAAACTTAAAAACTAACTTGAATAGTAAGTAATATTGGAAAGTTATATGATTTTAAATCAACTGTTTGCAATTTGAAATTTTTATATATGAAATCTTTAGAATTGTTGAACTTAGGCTCAAGCATAAATTCAGAATTCAAAATCCAAAATTCTCTATATGATAAATAACTTAATTATATCTGATATTCCTTCTAATAAAAAATTCATAATTTGAAATACAGAAAAAAATTCAATAAATTTAAAATACAAAAATATAACACCATAAAAGTATAAACAAATTTTTATTAACTTCAACAAATTTTAGTTGTCGCCCTAATACAAATTATTGTGAATTCAACTGTCACGTTCAATCCATATTGCCATTAATTCCCAATTACCAATTTTAACAGCTACTACAATTGAAACCATGTTGAAATTAATTAGAACTAGAAAAAAGAAAGTTAATTTATTTATTGTCATTTTCCTTTGAATAGCAAAAAATAAAATAAAATGTTTTTAATTACCTCACAAAACGTAAACGACTGGCTACATTTACCTTGAACATTACCAACAAATATAGAAATAAAATAATAATAAAGTAGTTAAGGTCAGCACTACGTCTCCATATATGCTGACATAAAACTATATTATTTTTCGACATTAATAAAATTGTTTTTCTAGGTGTTAAAAATAATTTTTTTTTTTTAAATACAGTGATGGTCAATTTTCATAGTTTGTTTGGCAATAATTTTGTAACTAACACGATTTGACTGATGTTACCAAAAATTTTGGTAGAATTTAATTTGACATAACTAAAAATAAATCAATATAAATTTATCTGTTTTGCTCTGTTAGTACTGTAATATTGTAACTAGTATAATTTTATTCGCAGGATTTTATATACAAAGATAATTATTATTCAATTTCTTTCCTAATCAAATTTCGTGAAGCAAAAGGTTTTAATTTAGCTAATTGATAGTGGATAATTATTGGAAATAATATTAATTTGTAGCTTAAATTTTATGTTGTATTTAGACTAAGCTTGAATTTATTTCCCTTTAGGTCTTTTTACAGTCCATTTCATAATTATATTTCACAGAGGATTAAATTTTCACTATGTTATCATTTGTTTCTGTAAATGATTTATATAGTGGCACTACTTGTAAGTATATAGAAATGAAAATTTCATGATTTTGTGAGTATAATCACATCCTAAGTACTTAGTAACAAATTTAGCTTATGGCTATCAATAATAATGATTGATAGCAAAATTAAAATGTGAAGTATTTTTCTTTTATATATTTTGTTTTTATCATTATTTTAACTTAAATATTTTTGTTGATTTTCGTCCTTTGGGGGCTCTTTTAAATTAGATTTAATGTTTTTAATAAATATACAAAGAATTTCGTTTTTGTTTTTTTTCAAAGTATATTTGAAATTTGGCTTCAATTAAATTAAGAAAAAAAAATATAATTAAATGTTTTCAGTTGATGTTTTTTTCATAAAATTATGTAATTTTCTTTAAATTCATCTGAATAAATATTCTTCATTTCCATTTGAACGACTTAATTTTTAAAAAAATAACTCCTACAGACAAAAATTTAAAATATTAAATTTAAAAATATATTTTGCTTGGAGGCGAAATTTCACTGTTTCTCATACCATCCCACAAAATTAGTTCATACAATTTTCATTAATTTCTTACCTAACATTTTCGGGAATTTATTCCTGAAAATACTGAATAAAATATGATTCCCAAAATAAGTTATATTTTATGTAAGTCAATATTTATAAGTTAAACAAATTTAGATAATTAGTTAAATTATTAGTTAAGTTAAATCATAAAATCTGATAATTTAAATTTGTATTTAATTTATGGAATGGTGCTTCGTAAACTAGAAAGTGTTAATAATCTACAAGAATTGTAAATTTTATTTTGTCAATTTATTTAAATATTATTTTTAAATTATTTTTTTAAAAAATTATTATTTATTTAACTCCTTGAATTTATACGTATATAGAAAATTTATGTAGCTGAGATAATTTTATGTTAAATTTGCTTTGGAAAATGCGCTCATTGGTTAGATTTCAATCAAAGAAGTGTATCCGTATCGCCTTCGGATTGTCATTCACATTTATGTAGTTTATTTAGAGTATAATTCTTTTCTTGTGATATTTTTTCGAAATTAAAACTTTTGAAATGACAAAATAAAAGTTAAAAATAGCAAAGTAAAATGGATTATTTTTGACTGAATCTATTGAGATTGAAACTTGTGATTAAAGGACCAAAGGATCAAAGAAATTAAGTTCTTCTTTGTAAATATAATTTTGCATTTTGTTTTAATATTTTATTTTCATTTTTCACTTTTTTTCATCAAAATTTTCAAATGGATTTCGTGCTACATATTACAAATTGCAGAATAATATTCATAGTTATAGTTACATATAAAGTTCAAGAAAGTCAATCTTTTTGGTAAAATAATTTTTGGAAACGGATAATATTTTAATAATGTTGTTAAATTTGTAACCCAAATGAATTTTTTTTTATTGAAAAGTTTCAATTTTAGAGTTTTTCAACTAACCCTAGAGTTTGAATTGGGTTTAACTATAATACAACTGCCAAAGAATACTTTCCATTTTATTAATCGTATTTCATTGTTACATATGAACAGGTTGTACCAAAAATTACATAGTATGAACAGAAATCAGTGTCAGAATCTGCAAAAAGAAATAATAAATCAATGAATTATAATAATACTAAATGATATAGCAAATATAAATGAAAATATTGAACATTTGCTATCATTTATTACGTAATTCATTGATTTATTGCTTGTCTTTGCAGATTTTGACATTGATTTCCTTTCGAACTATATAATTTTGGATACAACATGTTCAGATGATCCTTTGTAGATTAATTAAATAAATAAATTGTTCCGGAAAAATGTGTTACCGGAACAATTTAATTATCTCTACAAAATGACCAAACATTCACCCAAGAACAAAATTTATTGATTCTCAAAATATTCGGTTTTCAACTTTAATAATAGCTTTGAAAATGAATTTAATATTAATGTTAAATATATTAAATTATTCTTTTGGCGACACACTTTTTCCTTATGTTGTTCAGCAATATTTTTATAGTCATGACAGAAAATTGTAATTTCCGTGATAAAATGTCTTTAGTAATTTGGTGAACATAAAAATATCTACAAATTTCTTACTAATACATTAAGTTAAGTTGAGTATTTTTTTAAATATAGTACAAGAAAATGTGACAATTTATGAATATACAACAAAACTAAGTACAATTCATAAAATAAATATAAATATAATTAATGACTAAATAAATATGTAAAAATGTTGGGGACGAAGGGAGAAATCAATCTGATTATTAAAAAACTTTGGTTAAACTTTTATTTAATACATATTTATGAAATAATAATAGAATTAATTACATATAATATTTTCCATGTAGCGAAGGAAATATTAATTTTTTTAATTAACAAAAAAAAAAAGGAAATAAATAAATAAATTAAAACTTAAATAAAAATATTCGAAAATAATTAGGAAATATATTTAGCTTAACTGAAAATTATAAATGTGTAATAATCGTAAAGAAAATCACAATTTCTTTCACTACATTGAAAATTGGTATTTAAACTTTAAGGACTAATTAAATTATTGAATATTTTAGATGACACTTACAAATCGTAGCTAGCGAAGTATCTACATGCACGATTATTAATTACTATGCAAGCTATTTACATGCCTTTCAAATCGCCTTTCAAATTACAAAGACAGAATTAGTGAATTTTATGAACAGAAACGTATTTTCCTGACCTTAATAATCATTCAATTTGACAATTTAAATAACATTAATTTATCGTATACTTTTGAACTTATTAACTTGTCCTTCCAATAAATTTAATTTTTGTATATAAATTTTTGTAAAAGGTCCTTTGAATTGAACTTATACGAATTATTATTAAATTCTCGTTTATAAAGTAATTGAATTGAAACCAAAAAAGGAAATTTTATATTTGAACTATGAATAATGAATTACGATGAGATTCTTATCAAATCAATAAAATTATTAAAATAAATATGTAAAATATGTAAATTCTTGGAATCTATCTAAAATAATTGAAATTAAATCATTTTTAATTGAAATGTTAAATAAAACAGCAAAGATCAAAGTTAAATAAAGCAAAATTTCTTTTTCCATTTTAATGCTTTAAGGCTTTACTTATGTTAAGGCTTTACTGACAAAAAGTTAAAATGTCGTTCTTCACTCATTTTGTTTGTAAAATCTTCCTAAGTGCCCTAAGTCATCAACAATAATTACTCAGTTTAGAGTGTAATCGCCTTAAGTTAAATAAAACAATATGAATTCAGGTATAAAAGAAATTTGTGATTTTGACATAGAAATTTATAAATAGTTTAACTGAAATTCCAGCTACAAAAATATTAAATAGCTGACATAATTCTGCTACATTTGTTTTAACTAAAATTATTTAGATTTATTTTTTTTATATCGAAGAGAGTCGAAATCGTGAAATAAAGAAATTACTATACAAAAATTCAATTATGATGAAAATAAAAATCCTTTAATCGAAATCTGATGAAACCATAAATAATTAACACTTGCCAATTTCGAATTTATCTCGCACAACTTTTTATATATTGGTTGATTTCCTAATTCAATCTAATTAAAGAAAATGGGAAAATTCATAAATCAAATTTTATTACATTTTCCGAATTTTATCGCATTTCACAAATTTCTTACTAATACATTTACTCTATTAATTAATGTTTTGAATGAGAATTTGTTTAACGATAAAATGAATGCAGATCAAAATATTAATTTCCAATGGAATGAACAGCACCAAATACTAGACTAAATTTATTCATTGATTCTCTTTATAGATTTGACCTTTCTATAAATTCCAAGGATGTGATAATAATCCCAATTGGTTTTGTGTTTAATTGATTCTAGGCTTGTTTATCGCAAGCAATTCATCGCGAAGGAATTCATCGCAAGCAATTCATCGTAAGCAATTCATCGTAAGCAATTCATCGCAAGCAATTCATCGTAAGCAATTCATCGCAAGCAATTCATCGTAAGCATTTTTTTATTATTTAATTATTTAACTCTGGTAGCCAGAACAATCGCGCGATTATTCTGGCTACCAGAGTTAAATAATTAAATAATAATAAATTGAGTTAAATATTCAAATAATGATAAATTAAACATAAAAATAGAACATATTATTATTAACATATTATAAAAATAGAACATGTTTATAATAATAATAAATAATATATTATTATTATAATTATTCTTTACCATATAAATAGAACATATTATGATTACGTGTATACAAAAAGAAATAAAAAAAAAATGAAAAAGGTGCGATTAATAGGAATTAAGTTTTTAATTATTGACATCATCATACATTTTTGCCACCCTTCCAATATCAAAATTATGAGCCATATGCTTCTCAAGAATATAACTGGTGGCAATTTTTCAAAATTTTCTATTCATCGCAATAGACTTCGCGATGAATATTTCCTTGCGATGAATTGTTTGCGATGAATTGCTCACGATGAATTGTTGGCGATGAACTTTGCTATAAATTTCTTATTGCGATAAACTAGCCGGATACCGTTTAATTGATCAAAAATTGAATAAATAGCAAAGAAAATTATGATAATAAATATAAGAATTAGAAAATTTATTCAATATTTCAAATAATGTTTATTTATTTAATACAAATTGTAATGTAAATATTTAAAATTTTGTTCTAAAGTTGTTCATTACGTCATAGCCTAAATTTATATAAATAAATTTAAGATCTTAAAACTTAATTGGAACAAATTTTGTTTATGTAAAACTATAAATTCTTCTTAAAAACCACCTGCAGTCGATTTTCGGTTATAAAAAAAGATTTTGTTAAAATTTATATAAAAATCTTAATTAAATTAAATACTTTTTATTGTAATAAAAATTAATTTCAGCGATATAAAAATTTTAAAATTGTTTTAACATAAATTTAATATATTTTTTGTATCAAAATTTTCAAAGTAAAGAAGGAATTGAAGGAATTATTTAGATTTTTCAAACCCTCCAAAGATGCAGGTTTTCCACACCTTAAATTACATTTTTAGTGAGTTAGTAAAACTATACCTAGTCATCTCATGATTGCTAAAATAAATAAGGTAAATCCCATTGGTAACAATTAGTTATTAATGAAATCAACTAAGTTGAATTACTACTAGATAAATATGAATTAATTAATCAAATTTTTGTACAATATGTAATGACAAAATTTTAGAATTGTTTATACTTTCAGTACATAAAACTTTGTGGTCCATTTTTACTACATTTGTTTTACCTCTGCATCATTATTACAAAAATTTAAAACAATTTGTTTGAAGCACTTTAATTCTGTCATCAATACTAGTTTTTCATATTAGTGGAATCTCTTCTTCTCAGCTTTGATTAAGTATCAATATTAAATTCAGGAACTAATTCGATTACATCCTGATTCATACCATCAATTTCCAACAAATTATCTAAAACTATTTTTGTAAGTTCCTATATAATTCTAAATAAATAAATTGAAATGTATAAAAGTCCATGGAATGTCACAAAATAATTTATTATTTAGGTAGAAAAATTTAATGCACGCAATTAGAGTTAAGTTAGCGATTATAACGCTGAAGTTTGTATCAACATTTCTATAAATTTTGGCATTGTTAATTATATGGGAAACATAAGATCAACAAAAGCAAATTTCATGATATGAAAACCAAACAAATTAATTAGAACCAACCAGAAATTAAACATTTTTATCCTAATCATATTTAAAAAACATATTTCGGATATTTGGCATTGTACATACATTAATAATACCTAATTGAAAATGAATCTTTGATAAAATAATATTGAATTAAATTGAATTACACATAATTAAATTGATTTTGTTTTTCAATAGAAATGTTTAGAAATATATTTGAACTTTTAATGTAATTAAATTTATTATTTAGATTAATCTATTTACAACCTAATTTATTCAAATTATATTGGAACTCGTATCAAAACCACAATTAATGGTATAAAAGTAATAGATTAGTTAAATTAATTTAAAAATAATGCGAATAAGTAAAGATTTTTTATAAAATTTAAATTCTCATTAACTTTTCATGACTTCTAGTAAAAATTGAATCCTCAACATTGGATGCTTTTAATCTAATTACATAGATTTTTCATTTTAAATTTAATGTTTAATGGTTGTTCTTTTCATTTTGTACCATTAATATTTTATAAAAAAGTATAATTCAAAATGAAATCATAAAATGTTTTCAATTTTATTAAGAATATTTATACATGAATATTTAATGTTCTTATTCTTGGTAAATGTTGGAATTTCTTTTTAACTTTGCAATTTGTTTGGAAGTCAAAAGTTTCAACAGAAAAAGTCAAATTATTTACTTCAAAATGCTTTCTACATTTATATTGTTGACATGAAATTATATTTTATCTAATTTAATAACTTTTTGAACATTAGAAAAAATCAATAAAGTAAAATATTAAAAAACCTTGCAATATTTTCAACATTAAATAATTGTGGTCAGTACAGGATAGAACATTCATTAGTCTCTTGGACAAAGCTTCTTAGAGGTCCATGTTTATAAATACGAAAACTCATCAATCAAAAATATTGGGAAACCATCAATAGCCAAACCATCAATCAAATTACATTGATTTTTATGGTGTTTTTATGTCATTAGTTAAAATATTTCTACATGAAAGATATGACAAATTAAAAATTTTTAATTTTTAAAAAACGCAATTTTGCTGTTTCCATATCTAAAGATCCTTTATCTCTCAGTATGCTTAAAATTTTCAAATAAATTTTCATCATACGAAATATATCTTTAGAAAATTGCTAATAAATCATTAAAACATAATAATGTTAAATTTCTATACATTTAACGCCATGAATAAATTATGATATACCAAATTTTCCTGGAGCTATAAATTTTTCATTGTAATCAAGCTTAACATATTTTTTTATTAAAATATTCTTTCACTTTTTTATAGACGATGACACATTCAAAATCCTTCAACCATAAGAAGAGCTTCTTTAATAGTCAAAAGTTACATTTGCTGATAAAATTTTGTTAAGTTATTGATCCTTCTATAAATTTTACTCATCAGAAGATAATATTATTAACATAAATGAACTTAAATCGATATTACTTTTATGCAAATTATTAATCTGTCGACTTAATTTTCAATATTGGTTAAAAGTAATTCAATATTAAAAATGTGTCGTCTTCCTTTGAGGTTTATTTGTTATAATCTGGCAGCATAAAAAAAACTTTAAGTGATTTGACACTGTCATAAAAATGTTTAATTTTATGATTTATTATAAATTTTGCTTGTTTTATATTTCACAAAATCAAAGTTATATTATGGAATAAATTTCAAGGTCTACTTCTTCTGACCAGTAGCGCTACATTTCAAGGTTTGATTTTATTAAAAATTGATGAATCGATATTTTTTTTTTTATATATCAAACAAAAATCTGTCTGGAAAGCGTGAATATTTGAAAATAAGTTAGTTATTAATTCATTAGCTGATTATATTTTTATCTGAAATATTATATAGTAAAACTGTTTACAGAAGTTGAACAAAGATTTTATAATTTTTTACTGAAAAAATAAATAAATATATAAAAATTCAAAGCATCCTTGAACTTTGTTAAAAATCCACAGAATATCCTTAATGATAATAAACTTTTTCAGAGTAAAAACCAAAGAAAACATTCAAACGAAATTTAGAATTTATTTCAATTTAAATGCATACTTTAATTTAAAACGCTGTTATGGTGTTAAGCTGGTGTGTTTGTAAATTCAATTTTATGAAATCAAATAAATATAGATAGCATTACAGATAGTCAAATCTTGTAAACTGCAAATCTTTCTTTAGTTATTAGATTACATACTTTTCGACTAGCAAAACAAAAAGTCCAAGAATTACTTGTACTATTTATATTATAAAAAATATTTTAGTAATTTTTAGTAAACCAAATTATATAGAAATAAAAAATTTATATTAAATTACAGATCTCTAAGTGCACATATAAAGTGAAGCTTTGAGTCGTGCTGGATGCTGTGCTGTAGCATCAAATGAAAATGCACTAAATCACAGCTTCCCACCACCGTTCAAAGGGTCACTTTATTCGTAAAATCTTACTGTTGGTTGGTTTAAAAACGATTGGTTCGTTGGTTTCAAGAGATATTGTGGTACTTTCCCCATACACTGATTGTTTTTTAAACCTTTTACTCATTTTACTCTCAAGTCTACCAGCTTTTTCTTCTTTGTAGCGTATCAAACTACCCTCACTTCTTTAATGAACTTAATCATTGTAACCTGTCTTATCTCGCCTGTTCCTTCCAAGTTATCCAGGAAGAAATTTCAAAACTTTCTGAACTTTCTTTGTGGGACCGAAGGACACAATGGTACAGTAGGTGTTCCACTGACTCTTCCTCACATCCTTTTCACATATTCTGTATATTCAGAAAGTGGCCAAATTTAACTTTGCCTCATGGTTTCAGAGATACCAAATGCAGTGAATAATCTGATGGATGTCGCTTTCTTCATTTTTAAAAAAATGTTTGTCTTTCTAGTTGTGTATTCACAACAGTTTTGTGCTGGGCAATATGAATAATAATGTTACCGTTCCCCAGGGTATAAATAATGGACTGAGTTATTTGAACAAATTGTAAGTATATTATTTAAATATTAATAAATATGGCTTCCTCTTAAATCATTTTTCATCAACATTTTTTTATTGTTTAAATTAATTCTTTAGGGATATTTTTTACTCAATCAAATTTCATGATTTATTAATTCTTATAGTAAATCTTTTGTTCAAAACTGAAATATTTCCAGATTTTCTATGAGATGAATATAAAGTTGATTTTTTTGTTAATGAATGCGATAAATATAATTATTCCTTGGGGGAAAATATATTCCTGAATCAGAAGGAGGTTACTTAAATTCCCATAACACATTTTTTTATTAAGGAAATATACCTCTTACTACTGAGATATTGATGACATCTGCAGATTTGCCAAGGTATACTAAATTATATTGAATATACAAAAAATAAGAATCACTTGAAAATGAAAATAAATCATTTTAATATCGAATTTAATATTATATATTTTTCCATTTAATGTGGTCAATACAATAAAAATAAGAATTATAAAAAAAAAATTATATTTCTAAAGTAATATCATAATACAGTGAAAATTCGTTATAAGAAAATTTTTGAATACGTTTTTTTTTTTTAAAAAAGTTGCCTATATGAAATAAAATTTTCTATATTGAATTTGGTATACGAAAAAAGAAATTTTTATGGTACCAAAAAAAAATATTTTTATTTTTTGATTGCGATTGAAATTCAGGTATTACAATTAATTTTGATATATATTTCAAAAATTTAACTTTCACAATCTGTGTAGTAATTTTCATATTTGCAAGTATTGTTAATAACAGAGGAAAATTGTATTATGAGCTGGTTACATTTCATGGTATACCAGCTCGTGATTTTTCTTAACGTATTGCACAATTATTGTATGCAGCTGTTCTACAATCTATAATTGAAGATTTAACTCTTCAAGTAAATTATAAATTTTGAAGCGTTTTATGAACTTTTTCCAAAACTCCAAATAATAATTTAAAAAATTGGCGACACAGCGGAAAAGTGAAAATAAATATTGCACAAGGTCTTCGAAACAAATTATGTTCAATTTTCTTTGTTATTCTTTATTTTACTTATTGTATTTTGGTTAAACTATATAAAGTTCTTACTTTACTTTAACACCATAGTCTAATTTTCGTATAATATCTCTTTTTTGTTGAATTGAAATCGCATTTTTTTTTTTTTTACATGTTTTAGAGTTCAACTTTCTTCAAGTTTCTTATATTAAATTTATAAAATTAAAAATTGTCGACTATATCGAGGGTTGCTTATAACTAAAGTTTCTTATAACAAAGTTTCCTAAATGAGTTTTCACTGTAATTTAAAATAAATAGTGTTTTTGAAAGTGAAATATTTTAGTAGTTTCTTAATTCGGTAGTGAAAGTTATTAACATGACATTTCTATATAATCAGCAATTTTGAATCAGTTTTTTTTTTGTCCTTTGATGAATTTATAAATTTCTTTTAGAATGATTGTTTTAATATAACATAAAATGATTGAATAAATTATTTAAAAAAATTATGCTCCAAAAATAAAAGTAATAAAAATTTTGAATTATTTTCAAAATACATATTTACAAAAATAAATATTACAATTTAAATTTATTACGTCTTGAATAGCATAAAATATCTAAGCATATTTTGTTATGTCTGGAGCGAATTAAATTTATTGCCAACATTAAATCATAACTTTCATTAAATTTCTTTAATATTATTTTGAATAAATTTAATTCATTAAATTAAATTATTTATAATCTGAACTTGTCACGTAAAAATAAAATTAAGTTTTGCCTGAATCTGAAAAGTTTATATACTAAAAAGTCAGGTTAGCAAATTTTTCTTAGCAAGTTGAATTGTAACTTTTGATAGTACATTAGCATAAATTCTAAAAATAATATTCTTTGAATACTTCAAAGAAAAATTTAAGGTTCATATTTAATATTTCTTGCTACTGTCTTGTAACCTTCAAATTTGAATTCTTTATATATTTTAACTATCAATAATAAAAATGGCCAAAATGTATAATTACAAATTCTTTGCGTAAAACGGATAACAAGATAATTATTTTAAGTGTCATAAAGTCAATTTAAATTAAATACGTGACCATAACGTTATGAGTTTTTATTAGATAAAGTCAATGGACATTAAATATAATTAATTTTATTTAGCATTACAAAGGACATTTTAGATAATATCAAGTGACAATATAATCAAAGGACATTTCAAATATTTTTACGGTGAAAATCGATAAAAGTGATAGACTTTTTGCACAGTAAAATTATCAGATTGAGACATAACTTAACGAGAATATCTTAAATTATATTCACGATTTCTTTGATGAACACTGAAAATTTTCTTTTGTAAAAATATAAATAAGAGGCCGAAAAAATTGAAATAATATTAAGCATGGAAATGGGTACAAAATTAGTAATAAAAAACTGTTGGTGATCAATTTATTCATGCTGACTACAATTTTTTTTAATATAATCAAATATTTACGGCATATTTATACCAGCATATAATTTTTTATTAAAGAAAATCTTGTGATTTTAAAATAAACTATGCTATTTATGTAAATATAATATCTTCTTATACATTTAGGGTTGCGTGTTTTGTATTTAAATTTCAGAATTAAAATATTTTAATTTTTTCAAACAATATTATCAAAATTTTCTTGGAAAATTAATGTCGAAGAAATGATTGAAAATATGCTTGAGTTCAGTTTATATCTGACCAGTTTGATATTGATAGATTGTTAAAAAAATAGTGGTAATACTATAACAGAATCAGTAAAATCAGATCAACATTTCAACAGGTCGTAAAATATATGGAATAATGGAATTCGTTACAATAGTTCAGTAACACTTCACTAAGAATATTTAACTCATGGGTTAATTCAGCATTTTCGTACATAAGTGAAAAATTGAGTCCAACAAGAAGAATATTGATAAACATTGAAAATGTAAACAAAAGTACTACGAAATATGGAAAATATGTAATAATACAACGTGGATAAATGAATTCTACGAAACGCTGAAATATGAAAACGAAAAGAACATTATATTTATGAGTGGATGATCATTAATTCTTTAATTACAAAACAAACTCTGGTCTAGAATCATCAAAAGAATATTTATTGCCGCCCATGTGTAGGAGAGTAGGGTTCATAGTTGGAAATTGTATAAGAAGGAAACTATTTATAAAGGAACGAATATGGCAAAAAAAGGAATTTTAATATTCGAATATTTTATTTATTATTTTAATATTTTATCTTGTATGATTACAAGATAAAATATTAAAATAATAAATAAAATATTCTTTAGTAAATAAAAATACAGCTGCATATACCAGTAAGTACAGTAGACTTAAAAAAAAGATAACAATTCTAAAAAAATTTCTTAAACATTAAGTAGGTGTGAAAAATAATCTAATTTTCTTTGATATTAGTTACATAATTATCATATAATACTCTTCTCCTATTTCCACAATGGGATTATTTTTAAATGGGTCATAATTCCATAATGGTGACGTACATAATTCCAAAAACACTAAAATCTAAAATTATGGAATTATGTTTCACTAAATGTATCATAATTCCCATTTAGTGAGATAATTTAGTCATAATTTCCATTTATGGAGTTAATGACTGATGGAGTTAGGTTCCAGCAAAATTTTTGCTATTTGTATTTTAAGTAGGTTTTAATATGGCTTTGTTTTCTATTATTAATGGCCATTAATAATATTTTATTCCATATTGAGTAAAATAAATTTTCATAAATTCATTATTACAACGAAATATTTCATTAATTTAATGAAGAAGTTCATTTTTTTCATAAATATTCAACTCATCAGGATATTTAACTTATATTTGTCACAAAATAAATGATTATTAGACAGGAACATAAAAATTCAACAGTTTTATTAAAAGGCATTTGCTTTCCTCAATTTGCTTCACTATTTTATTTAAATAATATCAATTTATCAAAAACATTATAAATGTAAAAAATTATTCCAAATGTTCATTAAAAACATAAATTTAATTAATCAGTTTTTTAAAAAAACTAAATATATTAAAATAAATATAAAACGCAAAATTAATTCTATTATTTTGATTTATATTTCTACGAATTTTCTTGCTTGATTTGAAACTTATTTTTTTTTTATCAATAATTAACTTTACTATAAGACTTCGTCAGGAAAACTGAATTTTCATTATGTTTTTATTTCGAAACATAGTTTAAAAATAAAATTTTCTATTACGAAAGAAATATGTTTTGAAAATAAATTTTAACATATGTATTTATAATATTTTCTTTTCGAATTTGTATTTTGGAAAATGAGGAGTAAAAACAGCACGAAATTTTATTTCGCCAATATTTTAAGTTCTGCTTTAGGGGAATATTTTATGATATTTTCGGTTAACGCAAATATATTTACGTGGATATTGTAAATATATTAGTAATTTTCATATTCCATTCAACATTCAACAGTTTGTTAATAGTCTCGTAGGAATTTATGAAACATAAATACAAACATTGCCAATTTAAAAATATATTTCATTAATGTTTAATTAATAGAAGTAAAATTATAATGAATATTAATTCTTGAAAGTAATTTAATTTTAAATATTTATTGTAAATGACAAGACAAAAAAATACTTTGGAAATTTTATGTGGAATTATTAAATGAAATAACGAAATTTTAAACGAAATTTATAACGAAATTTATAATGAATTTTCCTCGAAAAATGAATCCTAAACATAAAAAATCATCATTATGAGTACATAAGCTTGTGATATTTTAAATAAATAGAAGATACTTTAATTAAATGAAAATAATTATAAATTAAATCAAAATATCAACAGGTGGTAATAAATACTAATTATAAATAATTTATTAGATAATTTGTAATAGTAATTAGTAAACTACTTAATCGAAAATTAAAGGAAATAATGTTAAGTACAATCAATGCATTAGCTAGAGAAAATGCAAGATACTTTAATAATATTTATAGCAAAATCGTATACGAATTAGAAAATATCAAACACTTAAGCATGAAATCTGACCCAATATTTAAATTTATTGAAATTATTGAAAAGCCTAAACAATTTTTGTTGCAATAAAATTTAAGGTGAAGCTGAGGAATGGGAGCACAGTAAACAAAATTAGTAATAAAAAACTGTTGGTGATCAATTTATTCATGCTGACTACAATTTTTTTTCAATATAATAAAAATTAAAGGTATATTTGGCATACCAGCATATAATTTTTTATTAAAGAAAATCTTGTAACTTAAAAATTTATGGAAATATATATCTATACAAATAAATTTAGGATTGCGTATTTTGTATTTAGATTTTAGAACTAAAATATTTTAATTTTTTCAAACAATATTATCAAAATTTTCTTGGAAAATTAATGTCGAAGAAATAATCGAAAATATGCTTCAGTTCAGTGTATATCTAAACAGTTTGATATTGATAGATTGTTAAACATTTAATGGTAATACTATAGCAGAATCAGAAAATTTAGATCAGCATTTCAACAGGTCTCAAAATATATGGAATAATGGAATTCGTTCACTGAAATATTGAATCCAACAAGAAAAATGTTGATAAAAATTGAGCATGTTAACAAAAGTATCAACGAAATATGTAAAATATGTAATAATACAACGTGGATAAATGAATTATACCAAGCGCTGAAATATGTAAACGAAAAGGACATTATATTTGGATGATCATGAATTCTTTAATTACAAAACAAACTCTGGTCTAGAATCATCAAAAGAATTTTTATTGCCGCCCATGTGTAGGAGAGGAGGTTTCACTAGCTGGAGGGTAACAATTAAAGAAATATATTCAATTTCTATGGTGGATATAAAAATACTAAGTCATGGCGGAAAATTGTATAAGAAGGAGGAAACTATTTGTAGAGGAACGAATAATGAAAAAAAGCAATTTTAATATTAGAATACTTTATTAATTATAATTTTACTTAATTATTTTATTTTGTAAGAGATTCGATTAAAAAAATTCGGTTTCATTTTTAATATGTTATTTTTTAAAGTATAGTGGACTTTAAAAAATAACAAATTAAAATTTTTATTAAATCGAGACATTTTCCAATTTTTAATTTATTTTATTGTGTTGTCATTAAATCGAATTGAATCGAAGGCGTTTAAACTAATTAGTACTCACGTGACGATAACGAATGTAGAAGCTTTTTATTTGTAATAAAGTTAACAATATTTATAAAAATGATTGGAAGATTCTTAAAACTTATTTATACATCTTTAAAACGGATACGATTATTTATGTTAATACAATCACTTAGAATGTGATGTTAATCTTCGTATAGAATAAAAATTAAACCTGGATCATTATCATTTCAAAAATGAATATAAATAAATATAAGATAAATTGAAATACCAAAATTTGTAACATTAATTCCACAATTCCATATCATTTTACGCTACATTATTTCCTGAACGTTTAAAAGATTGTATTGATTTTTATTATTTTATGCTGCATATTTACATATTCTTATTCTCATGTATGTAAAAGCAATTTAAACTTATATTTTTTTAAATAAATTGGAATATTTCAAGTTTTGAAAATTGTTTTATTCGAAGAATTTTGAATATTTTTGTTAAATAAAATATATTGAAACCAGGATCATTTTAGAAACATAATATCAATTTACATTTAAGCATTCAATAGAATAAAAGCATTACCATAATAGTTATTTTAAAATGATTCTTATGATGAAATATCAGGAAAAAATTTAATACTTTGATTAAATTAAGTCTGTATTCCCGACAGCTGCAAATAGTAAAAAGCAAATAGTTTCCATAGCAAATAGTTTAAATTAATTCAATATAATAAAATATGAATTTTGAAAGATTCATGAGAATTAATTCAATGTTAGTTTTATATATAATTTTCCTTGAACTAATGTGAAACTGATGATATGCAAATTTGATTTTATATTATAATTTTGTTGATTTACGCAAGCGGCTTACATAATCAATCGAATATGTAAAATTAATATATTTAAATATTTAGTAATTAGTAATCCAGTATTTAATCCTCATCATTCTAGAACACAAATTCAATCTTTCCATTACCAAGGAAAAGGGAATCTGTGTGAAAGAGATTGATAATTTGTTTGGATCAATGAAATCAAGTATAAGGGAGAGATATTCTTAGTATGACATGTACCTAACTAAGAAAAATATCCTTTATCCTAAAGCTTGATATCTTGCATGCTTGTTTGGTCAAAAAATTTATGGAATATTGTAAGTAAGATATTGCAAAAAAAACGGTAGTAGAAAATTGAATATCGATCCCAGATGAAAATTACTTTACACAGAGGGTCCGTACTCGAAAAATAATTCGGAACTTACATTTTGAAGAGATAAAACTTATTATTTTTGAAGTATTTTTCTAGTATTTGCTACAGTTGACGTTTGGTCGTAATAATCGTAATGCCTTGCACTCTTGTTTTATGTTCAATGGTGATATCTGACATTGCACTTTAATAAGTAAATTTTGAATTGTAGAACATGAAAATATCATTTTAATTCTGTTCTTCAATATTTTTAGTTTTAAAATTCGTAATTACTGAAATTGTAGTATTCTGATATTTCTTTGAATGCAATACAGTTTTAATTATACTAAAAAATAATTTAATTTATTTCAATTTTGATTTAAAGATAAGTAAATTTCCACCATTCAAGAAAAAATTCACTAGAAATTCAAAACAATATTAAATTTTATAATTACTAATAATTAAGGATCCAATTAATAAATTTTCTTATAAAATAATTATTAAAAAACGCTCTTATTCATCTGTATTACAATTTCACACTTAATTACTTACAATTGAATGTGTCCACTCAATTATAGTTTTCGTTCACATTTCTTCATCGTATTATGTAATGTGCCCCGTCCAGTTTCATTTCATCTGTTTTGCTATTTCAGTAAAATCTTTGATTCTAGTATTTGCTCTGAAATTGTAGTGTTGTGAATTTGTTTGAATCGTCTTTGAGCTATTCTTCACCAAGTATGGGCGCCGAAATATTTGAATTGAATAATAAACGTTTAATATTTTTTTAATATATTTGTATATTTTGTATATAACGATATTTATAAATATAATAACACTTTTTTGTTGGAAAATATTAACATTTTATTAATATGTAATTATGAAGTAATGACGTTTATTAAATCCGTTTTTATGTTTTAGGTATGAAAGTATATAATTCTAAATATATTTTTATATAAATATATAATAAAATAATATTAATTTGAATATGTATGTATAATAGCAAGTAAAAAATATCGTTTAACGCGTTCCTTATTTTAATTTAATTATATAAAATGAAAACTTATATTATTAAATTTTTCATTTTCTTAGATTTGATTTCATTTTTTTCGGTTTACTGGAACAATTTAGCTAAATTTTTATAATTTACGCTTATGTCACAAGATCGGATGGCACTTTCAATAATCTCACGCTCCTTTAAAGTAAATATTATTTTTCATTACTACCGGAAATATTATTAATATCTGTAATTGCTTCTGGTGATTGTTCACTTTTTTCTCGCGCTCTTGCCAAAATTGCGTGTAATTCAGATGATCTGGCAGTTTTATACTTTATATAAAAAAAATAGCTATATACATTTTCATTTATAGACAAAGTACTAGTAACGGATTTACTTTAATTAGCTCCAAAGTAATGGAAATGTGAAGGCAAACTTTTAGGAAGTGATTAAATAAATGTGGAACTATGGGTCAGTCCCTGGCTTTCAAAAACAATTAAATAGAATTAAAAGGATTTAAGTTATGCCAACTGACCTGTAATTTTAGTTCGATATTAAATGGGTGGCAAGGATGCCTCATTTTCAAAACTATATCGAAATATTGACACTAATACCTTACAAGATCACAATTAAGATTCTTAGTAATAATATTAGAATAATAATATGTAGACGCGATTATATGAAATGTTGATCGCCATGATTTTCAAAGCACTACCTCTGGAATTAAAGATTCTCAAACCCCAACGCCACAGAATTATCATTGAATTCGTAAGAGTCTACCTATTCATTATCATGATTACCCCGAAATAATTGAAATAAATCCATTGCTAGCTCACTATCTATTACTATTATATATTTAAACTTACACCGGAAACATTACGTTGAATAGTTATTTGTGATGCTAAACGTTTACCTTCATCTAATCCACATATTTTTTCTAAATGATCACGTTTTAATGCAAATAATTCATTACCATTTAAACCATGTAATTTTTTTATAACATTATTTGAAAAACCTTTTCCAATTAACCATTTTTCAATTTCGTTTGGTTTTGATGTTTGTTGTATATAAATTTCTGGTGTTTTATTTATTTCTAAATTACGACGTTTTTCACGAAATAATGTTAATACACGTTTTAATTCTTCTTGCATATCATCACCAGTACCAATTGTACTATTACTAATAGTATCATTATCACGTAAAGGATCATTTATAATACCATTACCATTATTATTATTATTAATAGATTTAAGTGTTGCTGTGAATATATAGAAAAAATACAAAAGTTTATATAAATTTTTACTACTATCAATTATAACCATAAATTAAAACGTTCACGATAAATTTACAATGTTTTAAGTTAATTAAAATAAAAATATATATCAGAATTGTCATTAATAATCCAATTTGCATTGAATTTTAATAATTATCAAATGTAATTTTTAATGCAAATTACATTTTAAATAGTTAAATGTCATTTTTGACAATTCAATATATAAATATACTTTGAAATCGGAAATATTTTAATCTTACAAGTATTTGAATTATTCGTCATAGGTTTGGATCGTGGTAATGTAGATGATGTTGACATTGGTGGCGGCGGTGGTGGTGGCGGAACATTTATGTTATTTTTTTGGTTTGATTGTTGTTTTTGCTTCTGTTCCAATGTATTATAAATATTAAATTGATCATTATTTATATTGATTGATGATCCTACTGATGAATATCTATCATCTTCAGAATTGTTATAATCATAAAAATTAGTATACCGTCCTATAATTTTTATATACATTTAAAGTTAACAGAACAAGAAAAGCAAAAAATTTTATAGTGATGTTAAAAAGATATATCAAAATTGCGTCAACGAAATCAAAATTTGATATTTATATTTTAATTAAAATTATATTTAAATAAAGAACACAAAATTAATATATATACAAAGCCTCTACAATACCTGGTGATAACTGATAATATACAAAGCATCTGCATGTAAAACAAAAACTGAAAGCTATATAGATCAAGTGTATTATATCCTTTTTATCAATTGTAAGGATTACAAATTGTTATATAAAATAAATATGTGTCGAGTGAATTAAAAGTATAAGTCAATACTATAAAGTATTTAGCATTTGCTAAGTGTTTACTAGTAGTAAAATTTAGTTCAAAAAGTATTTGCCTAAAATTGTGTGAAAACAAATATAATTGCTTAGTGGTTAGACTTTTGACAAATTTGCAGTATCTATTATGCTGTGTTTGTTTTTGGAATTTATAAAAAAAATTTATAAAATATTATTTCTATAATTACAAAATAATTCCATGGATGTCAAGCAAGTGGGAACTTGAGTTAGCCGACAGTTTCAATTTGAAAATTAATTAAAAAATCCATTTCCATCTTAGATATTAAAACAGAGTACAAAATACAGTATAGAAGCATTAATTTGATAACTAATAACTGATTGTTGTCCTATATCTATCTAGCATTTTATAATCATTTTCCTTTTATGGCAAAGTTGCTGATTCCAAAAACTTATATAATGCTTGAATTTCTATTTGTTGTATATTAATTTAATTCTGAAGCTATGCCAGACGATCAGCTTGAGTATTTTTAAGTAAACACTTAAAAGTAAATTGTAAATATTCGTCAAATTATTCAATGAAACTTAAGAAGCTTACTGAAAATTTCATTGCTAGCATAATAGCAAAAATCATCTACATAATAGATAGTTCAATTGTGTAGCAAACTACGAAATCTAAAAGATATTGAAGGCTTATTTACTTATAGAGAAGAAAATACTCCACTACTATATAAAATAAATTCTCACATTCTGCAAATTGTATGTCCTTTTAGGCTTAGCCAAATTATTTATTTTATACAGTATAGTTTAGCATTTTCTTCTATAATAAGTAAATCTTTAACTTTCTTTTCATATTATTTTTTCTCGAGAAGGTTTCGTTGTTCGCCATACGATTGAACTATCTATATATGGATGAGTTTTGCTAATAATTAAATACTAAGCCAAACAAAATGTTCTAAAACTATATTAAAATCCTATTAAAAGCATTTACTACAGTTTATTCAAATTGGTTCATTAAAATAGTTAAAAATAAAATAGAAAAATGTTTTACATTTTCATAATTAAATATTCACGCATTTATTTATTTTCAATTTTTTTTTGTTTATTAGTATTATAAATCAATTAAAGTTAATTATTATAAAAAATCAAAGAAAATATTTTGTTTTTCTAAATTATTTAGCAATTACATTTAATATATGTATCTAAAAAAATAAAAACAAAAAAATAAAATTTATAAATTATAATTCAATTTTCAAAATTAACACTTTCAGTGGGGATTTTTATGTTTTCCTTAAATTAAGTGTATACGTTTTTAAAATCTTCCCCAATAATTACAATTTAAAATCAAATAAAAATAATAAAAAATACATAAAACTTTATACAAAAATCAAAAAAAAATAAAATTTTAATTTTTTGTATAATAATTATATATAAGCTAAATTGCACTGATTAAAAAATATGGACAATTAAAAAACAAAAAGACTTGATAATTTAATTAATATTTATATTAGATATTAATAATATTATATTTATATACGTATATATTTTGTTTTTTTTTTGTGTAAAACATATATTATTATTAAAATATTCATAATTTTTAAAATACAATTAAATTACATAAAAAAAATATTTGTAAGCACAAAAGACACAATTAAAATTTATTAATTAAAAACATATTACAAATTACAAATAAAAAATTAAAACAAACATTAATGATAAAATATTACAAAAAAATATGATAAAATATTATACCATAACATGAGTACCAGACACATAAATAAATGGACGAATTAAAAAATGGTCTAAAATTGGTCTAACTTCATTATGGTTGATGCGAAACTAAATAAATCAGAGAGATTAACATAAATTAGTTCTTTGTATTATCTTAGTTCCTATACGTAATTTTCGGTAATTTATAAAGATTTTACTTTACTGATGATCAGAGTTGTTAAACAATGAATTATTTTTGTAATGCATTATTTTTAATAATTAATAATTCAAAATAATGCATTCATTTTTATGTAATTCAAATTCATAATTATTTTTAAATTAATTATTTTTAATGCATTATTTTAATTAATTAATTCAACAATAATGCATTAATAAAACAAGTAATGCATTATTTTAATTCAAATTGAATTATTAAAATAATGCTAATGAAGTTCAAAATACATTACAAAAATAATGCTGATGATATTGTAGGTACAAATGCACCTTTTTCGAGACAGTTTTATGTACAATTTCATAATTTCGAACATAATTTTGAAATCTTAAAAAAATATATTATCGCATTTCAGGAAGCACGAATTCATTTTTACTCACTTAAAATCTATTTTTAATTAATTTGCAGAATTTTCATTTTTAAATAAATGAAAATTCGTCCTTTTCTCAATTAAAAAATTCGTCCTAATTCGTCCTATTTCTTAATTAATGTTTCGAAATATATTTAAAAAATTTCAAGGACTGTTGTAAAAAATAATTAGAAAAAAAATGTAGGTACAATTTTAGACTTTTTGGTACATTTTGTATTATATAATTTAGGTACAATATAATCCATAAGAATGCATTATAAGAACACCTAAGAATGAATATGAATTCATTTTAATAAATTAGGACTTCAATATAATCCCTTCGAGTGCATTTTAATAAGAATGCATTCTAACAAGAATCGATAAGAATGAATTTTAATGCATTTTAATAAATTAAGATTTCAATATAATCCCTAAGAATGCATTTTAATAAGAATGCATTATAATCAAAATCCTTAAGAATGAATTTTAATGCATTTTAATAAATTAGGACTTCCCTAAGAATGCATTTAATAAGAATGCATTCTAAATAAATCGCTAGAAATGCATTTTAAATTTTTTTTTAAATTTTGCAATAATTGATCTATCGTGGCTATTTTTTAAAATATTGGACTAAATTACACATAAAATTATTCTTAACCATATTTTAGTCCTAAGTTCCAATTTTTTTTTTTGGATACTATACAAACCTAACATAAAGCCCTGAAAAATATATTTGTATTTATGTTTGGATTCATGTTTCTAGTCCTTATATTATGGTATCATAAAAATAATATAATGAAAATAGCAAACTTAATTTTATATTATGTATTGAGTTTTTCTTTACAATAACAATTTAATTCAGTGGCTGAATTTACTGGCCCAGCAAAAACTACTCTAATTATTTTTCTATAAATATATATGTATAACTGAAAAATGTCAGTAGTTCAAAAAAATACACAATAAACTAAAACAAAATGTAAAATATACAAAAACTTATTACAAAAATAATGACCTTCATCAATAGTGATAAAATGTATATATTTAAAAGAAGATTCCAGATTTTTTAGCAGGGCTAAAATTTTAAAATCCAGCCACTGACATTTAATTATATAATATAGTGTTGCCATATAATTGTTTCTTTAAATTATACATTAATTTTTTTTAGTTAATTAATTAAAATAAAAATATTTATAAAAATTATTTTTCACTTGTGGAATGAAAGCAATATTGAATCAAATAATAAATTTTGTAGAATTACAAAATACTATGGCAATACTAATTTGTTTTTTATATATTTTTTCAATATTATAATTAAAAATATCTAAATTCGCCTTTCTTACCAATATGTTTATTTCGGATCCATTCAGCAGAATTTTGTTGTTGTTGTGGACCACCAATTGGTACTTCTGACTCCTTTAAAAAAAAATAATTGAATTAAATACTTGCTGATAATATAACTTGGCGTAGTGTTGATAATATTATAATAGAGAAGCTGATATTTATAAACGCTATAAGAGATATAATAGAACTTGCGTGTAAAACCGAAAGATTTTGTTAGTTACGGAATTTTACATCTTAACTTTAATCAGGGTTACTTTTACTTTTATTATTGTAATATGTCATTTAGAACACTTTAGGTATCGTATACACATTAGGTATCATAACTAACATATAATTTTAAATAAGAAAGACAGCTTTATTATTCTGGGATTTGTTTGTAATTGTAATACAGAGAGAGACTTAGCTTTGTGTCGTTTATCTTTACATTTTTTTCGAATGCTGAATTAAGATTAATTTTCCCTCCGAATCGTTGATTTTAAGAACTTGTTTTATTTGTTATTTCTTCAAAACACAGCGAAAGCAGTTTTTTTTCTCGAAAAGTGTCTCGTGCGGTACCAACCGATATTAATTACTACAAATAAGGGAATTTCCCTTAAGATACCTTAATCTGTTTAGCAAACTGTGGATTGGACGGACACTGGTCCACAGAGTTCGAAGCTCGTCCACAGAGTTCGAATAATTTTGTATTTATTCATTTATTTTTATTTTTTTGAATTTCTATTTTTTTGAATTTTGCGTTTTTTAAATGGGTTTAAATTTAAATCGCTTTATTTTTGAACGTATCCACGACGCAAAGCGAGCTAAATTTAATTTCTATTTATTCATTTTTAATATATAAATCAATATTTACTTACATTTTGTCTAATTTTATTGTAATTTTGTGGTTGTTGTTGTTGTTGAGTATATAAAGGATTATTGAAAACGTCACTGTTTTCAGGATAATTATATGATGTAACAATTGTATGTGGCACATGAGCTGTTTGACCTCGACTATTTTTTGCTTTCCACCATTTACGACTATCGTCCAAAACCTAAAAAAAAAAAAAAAAATTCAATAAAATAATCATAATAATAAATTTATATAAATAAAATTTACTTCTAAATATTCTCCACGAATAACAGTTAATTCTTTATCATTATTAGCTGTTCTTGGATAGGTCACTTGAACTATTTTGGCACCACGTGATTGTAATTTATCTAACCATAATTCAATATCTTGTTCATCAATAGGACCGCCACTAGTTCTAGGACTAGTTGTATTTAAACCGCCCATACTTTGTATACCACCAACTAATGATTGTATTGCAACTGACGAATTATTAGCTCCACCACCACCACCATTTGTATTAACACCCCTTAAACCATTCCGATCAATGGAATCAACAGATAAATCACTGCGTGTACTAAAATCTCTAAATCCAGTACGTTCATTAGATGAACCCATTCTATCGCCTGATTCATTAACTGTTGCTGTATGATGATGCTGCTGCTGCTGATGAAGATGATGAGATGTTGGTCCATCATAATCATAATCACCACCACCAGACACGTTAGCTGTTGGTGTAATACGACCACCGCGATCTATAATATCAATACCACCAGTGGTACCACCACCTACTAAATTCCTATTACCACCACTAATAAAATTATGATGATGATGATGATGATCAATAATATTACGTTTTGTATTTATTGGTGTTGTTGGATTTTCTAATTCATCAACAACTGGATAATCTGGTGACCAACCATCAAAAAATACTGGATGATAACTACCACTATGTCCCTTCCATTGATCTCTTGGTATTATCCATGGATCACCTAATGAACGCCATAATTCAGTTTCTTTGCTTGTAACACAATTAATTAATAAATTAATAGCTTCACGTGTCAATAATGGATTTAATACATGCGATGGTAAATGTGATTCATAATATGTATCACTTGATGCTTCAACAATTAATGCCAATGGTGTAAATAAAAAATGTACTAATTCTGAGGCATTTGGATCATGAATATGTTGTTTTAATTTAGCTAATAAATTAAATGATAATTTAAATTTAGCAAATATATCAATAAATTCTTTTTCATGTGGTGGCCTTGTACGCAATGCTAATAAACCTTCACCAGGATCTTTTTTTTTAGATTTACGATTACGACGACGTCTTTCTAATTCACGGGTTGCAGCAGCAGCATGCTGTAAACGTGCTATAAATTTTTCAATATCATCAAAACAATGATTTAAAACAGTAACATCACGTTCATATTTATCACTTGATGTTGAACTAGTTTCATCATTTAGTAAACCAATATTATTACCACCTTGTATACTATTATTAATTTGATTAATACCACCAATTTCTGAATCAGTTTCATAATTACCATATGATTCAACACGATTCATTTGATTTTGATGATTAACAATTGTTGCAGATGATGATGTTGCTGATGATATTGATGTTTTCATTGGTGGTGGCGGTGTATTCTTTTCACGATGTAATATAATATTTTTACCATTACGTATTTGTTTTAAATCTTCTACCAAATGAACAGCCGATATACTTTGTGACTATAATAAGAGAGATTGTTTAACAGATTAACATATTATTTACAATTTATATTTAATTTACTTGAAAAATATGCATTTCAGATCTTGAACCAGAATCACCAGCTACAATAAATACCAATATATTATTATACATTTCCATTGTATTATTACTAGTAAATGCTGTTGGTTCTTGTATTAAAGAAGCTGGAAATCTTTCAATTATATTCTATATAAAAAATTAAAGAAATGATTTTTTTTTATAACATAATTTATATTTTCATTTTTCACTCACTCCTGTTTCATAATCCATAATAAGCACCCATTGATTATCCAAACATAATTGCATTTTCTGTGACCAAATTCCAGTTGTTTTTTCTAATAATAATAAACGTCTCATACCATCAGCTGGATATACAATACCAGTTTCTTTATTAACTGTAAATGTTGCTAAATGTTCCAATAAATAAATTGGTTTATCACTTAAAGCACTATCAGGACGATCATCACCACTACGTGATTCACGTTCATCGCCTGAATAACCACCATTTGAATGATAAGCCATTTTGTAAACAGTGTTTTTAGTATTAAATATTTTTAATTTTTAATTAATTTATTATTATTATAAAAATAAATCTTTTTAAAGGCACTGTAAATAGAAATAAAAAATAATATTAAATTTGCATTAATATAAAATATTAAATTTTCGATTTTTAAATAATAATTAAATACTTTTTTAATAATAATAATAATGAGGGCTTAGGAA
The DNA here is from genome assembly GCA_963920725.1 of Rhamphomyia laevipes. NCBI lineage: Eukaryota > Metazoa > Arthropoda > Insecta > Diptera > Empididae > Rhamphomyia > Rhamphomyia laevipes. The sequence continues at coordinate 39,434,855 of OY987259.1, forward strand.
AACCATTCTTTCAAGATTAAAACCTCAATTTCTACCTGTAGAAAATATGGGAACTAGAAAATATAATTGGTACGCACTGTTCGTATTATAAGTTAAATTATCACTAGAGTGTTTTTTTTCTGGATAACCTTATAGAGGTAGACTCCAGGTAGTATTGAGCGTTTTATAGCTTATTATTATTTATATACTTTGACTCTTTGCGAAATGAATTAGACTTTAGACATAATAAAATGAGCTCTATTTCACAAAATAAAATTTGTCGTCTCCAGTCTCCTACAATTATTATAATAGGCTCGATTTTAGGAAAATATTTTAATTCAGAATTTAGAAATGTGAGTTGGTTCTAAATTGTCTATGAAATATCATGTAAATATGGTTTACTCTACTCCAAGTTTAAAAAATGCTGAGGGTTTAATTTAGTGAAAACGAAATGAACTTAAGAATCCATACATAAATGAATATTTATATTGTTCCCTAAACCTTAGTTAAACCTATTTTGAAAGCACTGAAATATTATGTTGATATCAAGAACTTGACTTCTTCGATCACTAAATTGACGAAATTGTTAAAATCTTTTTAATTACACTGAAAGTCTGCGTTTACTGAATAGTAATTAATACATTTCAGATAATTTATTTTCATTACTGATTTTATCTTATAATATTAGAGACTAATTCGTTATTAATGAAGGTATTTATTATGATTTTAATCTTATGACAAATACACTAAATATGCTTTTATAAAGATCTATTTATAATTATTTATAATATTTTTATATCCTTATATAAAATTGTTTACATTTTGTTGTTTTGACAAAAATTTACGAAAATAAAAAACTACTCTGATAAATATGAATTAGTCATCTCTAATTAGTTAGGGTACAACGGGCTTTTATAATCTTTAGTACGATTACGATACGATTTTCATATGATTTTTTATATGAGTGAGAAAATGTTTTCACATAAATAAATTTTTCCGAGATTATTAAAATTTCACCGCATATAAAACTATTTTGAATGAAATTAAAATTCCTATTTACTTATTTACCATTACCACAAATATGGTTAGTTATGAAAGAAAATTAAATAAATATAATAATAAAAATAATCATATTTAAAAGCTGATTTGCTGTAGACAGTATAGGAAACTTAAATATTTATGTAGAAATTTACTAAAATTGTTCGGCCTTTTAAGGCTATAATCTGAGATTTTCATAAGTTCGATATTTTGTTCGTTACAGAAGAGTTCTTCAAAAAGTGATTGAAAAGTTCTTCTATTTTTTTTCATATTAATGAAATTTCGCAAAGTACATTATAGTCGGTTGAATGGACAATGAAAAAATCGTATAGTTTGTCCGAGTTTTAAAAATTCTTCAAAAGTTTATAGTAATTCAGTCTTAAGTAAAATATATTTTTATTTTCAATATAAATGAAGATTTATGACACAAAGTAAAACATTTAATAAATGAAAATATTTCAAATTCTGTTTCATCGAAAATATAGTTAGAGCTAAGGTGACGACATGAAATTTATTAGATTAATAAATACGAACAATCAAAAACTTCTAGCTTAATTTAGATTCCAAAATATTACAAGATTAAAATCAAGAAGGTGGTAAAGTTGAAGACAGTTTTAATATTATTATTAATGCTTCATTGGTAATTTAAAATTATTATAAAATACAAAAATGTAATTTGTAAATGTACAAATGCTTTTTAATTTCTTTTTAAGCATTCACGATGACATATCATTTTTGTGTAGGTTCATTAAAGAATTTAATGCTTTGATTGTTTCATTGATATAACTATTATTATAGTATTCTCCAACGATCAGATGATTTATATTCAATTCAGATGATTAATATACACTAAGAATAGTAAATATTTAAATATTTAATATTAATTTGTATTTATTTTATATATAATTATTTAATATTAGCAGATTTAGGGCATATAGCTTTCCGCAATGATCTCCACAGTTCTCCAGAGTTAATTTTAAATAACTTTAAACTAAAACTATTGAAATTTCAATTCAACTATTTATAAAACTGACCAACTTTCATATAAATTATTCACTAGTACGATTATAATTATTTACTTAACATATTCACAACAGTTTCATTTACATTATACCACAAACATTTTTGTATACTATATACCTACATATTTATGTAATACAAATTAATAATGTATGTTTATGTTTAGATCATAACAGACAGTATCTAACAAATATAAATATTGTACACTGTTTCTGTGACACTGTGGTTTATATGAACTAATACTAACGCATGAAAAATTTAGATATGCGCGATTTACTTAATGAAGAGCATGAGAATTTGAGAATTGTTTTTATTTTTTTTTTATGTTAATTTTACCTTTACCTATATTTATGCATACCTCCACCTACACTACACATATTTAACTAGTGAAACAATATTTGATTGAAAAACAGAGGTATATATAGTTCCATACTATCAGAAAAGTAATATTATTGCCAACTTTGTGAAAAAAACATTTAATTTTAAATACTATTAAAGATAAAATACATTGTTATATAAAAATACTTGTTTGTTTAAAGAAAAACAAAAGCTGGTAAACATAGGGGTAGCAGATAACTCGTAGTTCTACATAACAATTTGTTGTAAAATAATCATTCATACAAAAATGAACTCGTATATTATTCAAATCAAATCATTCTTGTGGTTGTGAACAGCAAAAAAGATGAATAATTATAGAAATAAATATACGAGAGTAGTTAAGGCAATGCCGCATCTGCGGAAAAGTTCGTTCGATTAGAACTTGTTAGTGCACGAATAGAGTGACGCTATGAGCGGTACTTGAAGCTGTGCTGTAGTGTATTTTTATATAAAAAGCAACAACAACCACACTACAGGACAGCTTCCAGCACCGCTCATAGCGTCACTCTGTTCGTGCACTTAGCTCTGCCGCGCGGCGAGTAATATGTCGAGTTATAATTACGAGATATTTTTGCACACAAAATAATTCATTCGAGCGAAACCAATACTTTCGTTCCTCAACTCCGTGACAACACTCATAGTTATTCCAACTATTCGTGATACTCGTAGTTATTTTAACTATTCGTAAAATTACGGTTATGCTATGCACTATATTTTGAAAATGCATCAAAAAATTATTTTTTATGTTACCTATTTTCACTTTTTAGCCCAGAGCTAATTTTATTTAGATAGGTATATTAAATGTGGCATCTGGCAAATAATTCTGTAATTTACTTTAGCAGCCACAGGCCACAGCCACGTTAATTGTCCATATTAAAAACAATTGTCGTTTGTCAGGTCAGATAAAACAATTACAAGTTGTCAAATAAATTATAAAAAAATAAAAAATTAATTTAATTAATCAGTTTTTATTTTGTTGAAAAATTAATAAATAATTTTAAAATTTCTTATCTACTTTTTTAAACTTTAATCTTTTTTAAAAATTCTTTAAATTTTTGGTTTTTTACTTTTACACTTATAAATAAAATCACTCATAATTTTTTATTATGATCGTAGTTACAATAAATTTGTAAAAATTAATCATTAATTAAATTTATTCGAATAAATTTTATCATTAAATGTTTAATATTTTAATGTTTTGTACCTAATTAATTTATTATATCCAATAGTAAATGTATTTATTTTAAATATTTTAATAATTTTAGTTTAAATTAAATAATAATATGTGAAGATATTTAACCAATTTTTTTTCAATAATCCGAAAAGGTATGGTTTACAGGTGAAACCATATTAATAACTGGAATATTTCAAGAATCTACACGTATATAATTTAAAATATATGTATATACACACATTCACATTTCTATAAACATATAATATATAAATTTGTTTATGTATGATTTCTTTACAATTCGAGTATCGAAGTCAGCATTGCCAGAATTGTAGTACCAAAGTTGGCAAAATTTTGTTATTTGATCGAAATATGGGAAAATGGCGATAAAAACCTCAAATGTAAATATTTATTATTAGTACGTGTTAAATGTAAAAGCAACCAAATTAGCCTTTTAAAAACAATTATTTAAATTTTTTAACGTAGGTCCACTTATTAACATAATAAAAATATTTTCTGATTGTTTGTATATCATAATTTAAATGACTTATGAATTGTTCAATTAATTACCGCACTTCTAGAAATGAAAAGTTTCACATTCTTCATATTAAATATAGAGACCTATTACACCTGTACTGGGAAGGCGTTCAGAATTATCGATTGAAAATACATTAAAAATTTACAGCCAGTTAATTAAACTTGTATGGCGTTACAACCAGTTAATTCAAACATTTCAAAATAAAACATTACGTAGTATTGTGAACGCTCCGTGGTATAAACGAAATGCTGCTTTACATTGTGATGTGATCTTCCGGTTAACACTATCAGCGATTAAATCAAAACATTTGCGGCAAAATACAACGTTAGGCTACAGGAATGAGTGCTGTAATAGATGTTCACAACAACACAAGACGACTTATGAGGATAAAATTTCACGAGCTTATTGTCGGAAATTGGTAAAAGGGCGGGAATATGTTATTTTATTTTTTCGTTATTCTAAACCTTTTACGAATGAATAAACATTTAAAAGAGACGCAAGTCGTTGATCAATCGCTTAGATTGAATATGGTAAAAGTAATGTGGTTTTTTAGTAGGTAAAAATACAATACATCTATGGGGTTCGTTCAGGCTTTCAAGCTGTTTTTTTTTAAAGATTTTCCACTTAACCTCGCTAAGAAATTCTTCATATTCAGTTCATATCTTTTTCCATACGTTATAAGAGAGATTAATAATAAGTACAAGTTATAAATTCATTTAAAAAGGTTGAAACTATATAGTACGGTTGGCAACGCTAATCGAAATTCACTATTATGAGAAAGCTCTCATCATACAAACGTAATTAATTTACTATTTTAATAACTGAGTGGATTATTTAATTATTCTCGTGAAGTAGAAGAGCTAAACAGTAAAATTTAATCAAATAGATAATAATATTAAATTTATGAATACGCTTCATATTTATTATAAACATTATTAGGTTTATTTTCGTTCGTGATTAATATAAATTAAATAATGTTATTTTTTTAATTAAATAACCTATTTTTTATAATTTATGATCACAATTTAACTAATTGTTTTCCTTTTTATATTGATTTACAAATTTACTCTATCGAAAATTTAAATTATACTAGCAAAACGAATATATTTTAAGAGTGATGATTTCATTTTCATAAAATTTTATTAGATATTACCTAGATTAGATTGAATTTGGAACTTTTTACAATTTCACGATATGAAAAACAGTTTTAATTGCGGTTTCTTGAAAAATCTTAATCTACACTTAAAAAACATTAATTAATATAAATATTTTCTAATCTTCAATAATTTCTAATTCAGTTGCTTTTATGTCTTTTCCAATTTATGATTTTTTATATAAAAGGTGAGATAAATATAAAAAAGTTTATCTTATCACTAATTAAATTAAGTATTGTTGTGTTATTAATTGTGAATTTTATTAAAATAATCTCAAAAAGGAATTTTTACTTGATATATTTTGAAGATAACATTATCTACATTTAAAAAGTTTTAGTACATTCCCATATAATTAATAATTAAAATTGAAAATATCGAAAGTTTAATTTTCTTATAATTTTTGAATATATTTTTATAAATTGTTTTAGTGACTTAGACAATCTAAAAGTACCCTCCCATTAATGATAATATTATATAGTTATATTATAAACACGCCCGAATAATAAGGGGCTTAGTTAATTTATTGAAGTTAAAAAATCATATTAATAATATCTTTAATATTCTCAATATGATTTTTCACGTACTTTTGTACTAGAACCCGATTCTCTGAAAATAATCAGAGGCTTCATGTTCAAATTAAACTATTTGAGATTTCCCGGATTAGATATTGACCTGAAATATATTACTGTACCAGGTCTAGGAGCAGCGATATTGAATGTCAAAACAATGGTCGAATGTCAGATTCAAAATGATAAAGACGACGTATTATCGAAAACGATCTTTCAACGATATACAAAAAATGTGTTTCAACGTTACGATTGAACGTATGTTAAAATACCTGACCTGGGGTTATAATCTTAGAAACGTGTTGAATTTATTCAGTTGCCAGTAGCCTCAAAAGCGATTTAGACCATTTTTATAATTGAACACATCAAATTTGTAGAACGCGACCAAAATATGTGTCGCTATTGAGTTTTTTTTTAAATTATTTTAGAATATGTAATAATTACTTCATAATTTATAACAATAATTAATTAAATTCAGTATTTGAATGTGTAATTTTCAATAATTTAGTTTTTTTTAAATTTGGTTTTGTGTTTAATAAAAACATCAAATTCATAAATTATTGATTGTATAAAACTTTATGAATATTATTTTTGGCAATATACTAATGAAAGTCGTTTAGTTACTAATGGTCATAACGCCTTTGAAATCGACAGAAAATAAAAAAAAACGTCACGTTTTTAAGGCTACCACCCCTGGTTGTAAAATATTTGTCAAGAATTTTGTTGTAATTAAAAAAAAATACCTAATTGCCTGAATTTTGTAACTTCTACGATTCGACGAAGTTTTGATATCTATCAGTTTTTATTATTTTTTTTAAATTTTATAAACTTAATCTATTTTTAAAAATTCACTTTAAAAATTCTTTTAATTTTGTTTTTTCACTTTGGCACCATAAAATCACATAACTATATTTATTATGATCGTATCTTTATAAGATCATCGTTAATATTAATATTTGAATGCTTAGTAATTTATATCGAAAATTAATTTATGTATATACATAATTTTAATATTATAGTTTTTAAATTAAATAATATTGAAGTTTTTATTCAAATTAAATTTTTTCAATTCGAAATCGTATGGTTTACAGGTGACACCATATTAATAACTTGAATATTTGAAGAATCTAACACGTATATAATTTATTGTAGATACAATACAGACGCAAATAAAAAGATATATATATATATATATATATATATTATTTACATATATATACATTACATCTCTATGTAAAATTTATGGAGTTTGCCAATCTGGCAACACCCAAGCAGAGCTTTCCATTCAAGTATCGAAAGCAACGTTGCCAAATAAAAGAATTATGGTTTTCGACCAAAAAATATGGAAAAATAATTACTACATATTTGTCAATAATAAAAATGTAGATAACAAAACTCAAAATTAATACATTTAGATTGTTATTGATCGTGGATCGTGGTACTGGGTCTAGGTTCGTTAATTAGTTTGCAGTGGTTACAATGTGAATTTATTGACGACAATTTGTAGTGTTCGAATACCTCACACTAAATTTTCTATTTCGATATTCCTTATTGTAGTGACTGTTTTCTTACATATAAATTTAAAAGATCATGGGTTAATATTTGTTCCGATGATTTTTAGTAATTTTTAATATTTATATTTTAATCACTTGTACTGGGTACTTCTGTCATTTTAAAAGAAATACGATATAAGTTTAAAATTAACCAACTTTATTGGAATCAAGTATATAAGCTAGTCAATATGCTTTAGCCTTTAGATTTGTTCAAATATTCAAATAGGTGCTTGCTAAAGTACTTCAAATGTTGCGAAATAAAAAGTATGATAGTAGAGATTTTTGAAAATAGTAGAAGATACTTAAGTATTATTAATATTAAAGGTTCTACTAATTGATTCAAATTTTTATTCATTTGTGACACATTGTTTATCTGAATTTTGGTCAACTAATAATTGTGGTAAACAAAGATAAAAATCTAACAAATTTAAATCAAGTTATTAGTGAATGGTATGTGAAATTTCTATCAACACTAAATTTATAATTTAATATAATTGAATAATTTAATTTTTATAATTTTCAGTGATGTCATTTCCATAAAAATTAATTACAGATTCAATAATTTTAAACTAATTCAACAATTAATTGGAAATTTTTGATAAATATAAAAAAAAATTCTCTTATCACTTAATTAAGTATTGTTTTATGTCATTAGTTGTGAATTTGATTAATTAATCTAAAATGTTATATATTTTTTGTCGATATCATATCACAATCTACATTAAACAGTTTTTAGTAGGTATTATAATATGATTACTAATTAAAATTGAAAATAATGATATTTTATTTTCTTATAATTTTTCAATATATATTTTTCAGAATGATTTAGTAACGAGGTAACCAACCCAGACCTAAAGGTACTCCCATTAATGTTTATATAGCTAGTTTATAAAAGATTTGGACTTGCAAGCTTCATTCAAAAATTTAAATGATAAAATCAAAATAAATGCATTCTTTATTAGAGAAGACAAGCTCATTTTAATAATAACTTTAATAATTTCACTTTGACTATTATAATTTTATTTATAATATTGATTATCTTCGATGTTTATCATTTAATATTTTAACCTACGATAGTTTTAATATCTATAACTTCTGGCAGCACTTGTCATAATCTCGATCCCTAATAAAATGTTGAATTTTTATAGTTTTTATTTTCAATTTTTATTTTTTATTGAAAAACTAATTTTAGAAATTTTATAACTTTTAACTATAATTTTTTTTTTTAACCTTAACCTGTTTTAATAATGCACACCTTAAAAATTCTTTAATTTTTTTTTACTTTCGCACCATAAAATCACATAATTTTTATTTATGATCGTAGGTATTTCTAATATATTTGTAAAAAAATCATCACTAATTAATTAAATTTATTCAATTTTTATATTTTATCATTAAATTTTAATTTTTAATATGTTTACTAAGTTATAATTAAAATTAAAATAATAGTTGAATTACAGGTAATTTATGTTTTTGATAATCAAATTTTCTAATGATACGACTTGATATGATTTACAGGTGAAACCATATTAATAACTGGAAAATTTAAAGAATCTAACACGTATATAATTTATTATATATAAACACAGGTAAATAAATTTCGAGTATCGAAACCAATCTTGCCAAATAAAGGTAACAGAAAATGTAGTAAATACTATCAAGCTGACAAAATTATAAGTGCTCTTCACGTCAATATTAGCGTATTGTGTATTGTTAATATATTTCGATTTTAAGTATTTATTACAGCCCGGAATTCGACAATGACAACATAAACAAAATTATTTTACACCTTCCTATACGCAAAATACACAATAACAATACGCATAAATTTACGTGGTACATCTCAGTATTTGAGGCACACCTTGTACTTTGTACACACTATTTTTCAATTTTCAATATCAAAATTAGTTATTGATATACATACGTAGAGAAGAGTAGCAATAGGTCCAGTAACAATAGTGGCGTATGTGACACAAATATTTTATTTTGTGGTATATCAAATTTAAGTGCTTCACGACTTAATTCATTGGTGTACTTTCAGAAATGAAAATGTCATTTACGCCACTTTCATTTAATTGTAGTTCAAATAAGCATAAATTCGATTTGTTTCAGTTGGTAGAAACTAAGGTAATTATAGCCTTAACTTAAACCTTATATGGCAGACAGACCCATTCCACGAAATGAATTATTAATACTCTTAGTAAAGTATTTTAAATGAATATTTTTTTGAAAATTATTTCCGTGTACTGATTTAGTCGACCGTAATAAGTAAATCTTTCTTAACTAATTGCAATCATTCAGCTAACACTATTACCAAAGCTCATATGCAGCTTTTTAAAAGTTAAATATGACTGATATGTGAACATTATTTGGTGAATATAATATCTGACTAACAAGGCGCAATTAATTTAATTTAATTTCTAATGTAATGTTTTTTCAGAATTACAATTTTTAGGAATCATTTATGAATATGTTTCCAGAATACCAGTATTAGTTAATATGGTGCTTCCGATTATATGCAAGTAAAAACATATTTCAAAAAACATTTCCTGGAAAACATAACTTCAAATCATTGTACAATATTTGGCATGACTCTTTCGGATGAAACATGTGTTACAAATTAAATATTTTAAAATTTGTAGTGTCTGGTATCGAAAGTTTTCCATATTTGCTGAATTTTATCATATCAAAGTAATGGTTGAAATAAAAAATAACAAAATAATTCACATTTATTATTAATAATCTAATAATTGATTGACTTCAAAATTTTATAATGAATGGAATGAAATATTAGCATAAAGTAGCTAAATGCCTACATTGTCAATAGCACAGACATTCACATTTCTTATCAAGTTTAATGAATTTGAGAATTAAGCATTTAGATAATTTTTAGATTTCAGTTGAGAATACATTGATAATATATTGGTACTTGCACTTATTAATATGCTGCTGGCATATACTATTATAATTATAATGTCATGTTAATTGGTTATAAAATGCCAACGTTTAAATGATCATACTCATACATAACTATGTGAAATAGGCCTATAATTTTTTTAATTAGCTATTCTTAATTAAATCTGTGTTAAAATGTTAAACACAAATTTAGAATATGTATTTGGTTTACATATATTAATATTACTCTGTATTGTCGGCAGCTAGTATCTAAAGACTCCCACAGCCACTAAAAGTTTAAATTTGATAGTATAGTCTAGTTTATAAAAAAGAGTCTGACGAAATCTAATACAGAAAATTATATAAAATAGCAGAAAAAAAAAAAACATTTGTATATAAAATATATGAATTTTTAAAGACAATGTAATAAATATTCTTGTAATCTTTGCAGAGTGGGTCTATCCTACCGAAAAATTACCTTCGAGCAGTTCTTTCGCCTTATTTTTGAATAGTTTTGCTTGTCGCATTCCTTCACTGTCATTCTTCTTCGTGGGAACGAGAAATTTCAGTTCTTAGTAGCGAATTTATGTGGAATTTGGTGACACCGAAAAATGGCTCTGGGTCCTATATATGCGGTGCTAGCACCCCTTCCGCTAGAACGTTGGCTTCTTCGTTACCCTCGATTCCTACATGAACTAGTACCCATGATAATGTTACTCTATTGTTGTTGCTGAGAGTGATTAGGTTTTGCAGACATTCCCATGCCAGCTCGGAGCGAATCTAGTGCTTTTAACGCCGCTTGAGTGTCTGAGTATATGATGATAGTCTTTTTCCACATATTCCCTTCGCAAGTTCTCTTTTATGCAGAAAATCAAATCGAATATTTGCACCTGGAATACCCTTGCTACTGAAAACTGAAAAGCTCTTATTATTTGATCTTACCCAATTAGTTTTTGTCAACATTTGATTTAAAATCTTTGTTATTTTGATTTATTTTTCTTTCAAAGGAATCTTGTTTTAGGATAAGTAAATTACCTAACGTCCTGAAAGAAATTTCCATGCAACATTAAAAATTGTTTCATCATTTTGTTAAAATATAATTTATTTTATTTCATTCTTTTTTTCATAAATTATGATTATTATTATTTTAGTCATAATTATTCATTTTTCATTACATAAATTACTGAATGTGGTTCAAAATTGTTATTCATTCAATATTACAGAATTAAAAGGATTTTGTTAATGGAATTACCACCTAATAATAATATTCAATATACGTTTTTAATCTGCGACGATAAAAAGAATAATTGCGTTTAAATGTTTTCACAAAAATTCAAAGTAGCTACACGTAACGTAAGTAATTATCTATACATTGTTTTAATATAAAAAGAATATTCATTTTTTTTATCACCGATTAGCAAAATTCATAATTTTCTTTTTGAACTGAAGGATTCATTAATTCATACGATTATTTTGGATTAATATTTATTTATATTTTTGTTATTTAAGTATTTTAATTATAAGGATTTGTTATAACCAATGGTAATTGAGCGTATAAGCTTTATAAATAAAATGTATTAAGTATAAATTCATGATTATATATTTTTTATTCAGTACATATTTCAATTTTTTTTTAGAAATAAAAGCAGAGTTTATAATCCTTTGTTCAAATTCCATTTTTTTGGTTTATTTTATTCAATTTGAATATTGTTAGGTTAATTTGTACGAAAATTAGAAATTAACATTCTATAATAATTTTAATTAATTATGTTAAGCATAAAATTATTGAAAATGTTTAGTTAACATGTAGAGTGCCAACTTTGCAAAGACGAAAGGAAAACTCCACAGTCCATGTAGTTAAATATTTAGAAGTTGAATGAAAAGATTGTATGAGGAAACATGAAGCAGTCAAAAAAATTTCATATATTAAGGGGAGGAAAGCAAGAGTAATTATATACTTCCTTTTAGGGGCACTGGCACACAATTTTATTTGTGACAGTGGAACTAACTTCTGTAAACATTTGGATGAAGCGAGGGTAAATACTGAGTAGTCGTTGATGTGTATCCAATTTCGTTTATTCGTAGTCGTGGCAGCTATATTGTTTTATCAACAGTTGCGGGCTTACTAACGGTTAGGGAGAAGTAGTTGCCACTTGAAAATTATTATTAATATTTAGTCTATGCAAAAATATCGTTACAAATCATTTAGTAAACAAAATCCTGTGACTAGGAAATGTTTATTTTTTTCAAATAGTAAATTCAACATTTAATAAACGATATACTTATAAAAATTGCAGGAAAGGTCTAAATTGATGAAACAGCTTCATTCTTAAATTTTCAAAGCTTTAATGCTGCGACATCACGAACAACGATGATGATAACTGCAAATATGCATTCATAATTTCTCACATTTTACAACAAATTAGACACTGCGACACTAGCACAATGCCACTCTAGGTGTTAATTAAAATTTATGAACAGAGATCGGATTATATGCCAAAGAATAAATGAATTGAATTGAAAGCATAATTTATTTTTGAATTCAGATTTCGAAAATGGTTGATCTTATTCTCATAGAAGAGTATTACCGAAAAATATTATTGTTAAATAGGAGGCACTAGTGTAATTTGTCATACTTGAATAGTTGATGATATAGTAAGTTTTACAAAATTTCTTATTATGTATTACAATTATACAATATATTACAATAATTACATATTTCATATTTCTAATTACAATTTTCAAATTAATTAACTATTCAAAATTAAATCACTTTTCATATTTTGAGTAAATTGTAAATGATTTCCATATAAAAACATATTTCTATTTAATATTCATACTTATTATTGTGTAAGGATGCAATACGAATCCTGTTTATGAAATTCGGAGTCATTTGGAATTAATTTGGGCAATAAATGCATATAAAAACATATTTCCAATAGTTATATGTATATAAAGTCCCTAATTTTGTTATTTGGTTTACTGGGAAATTTGAATTTCGTTATGATTTAATATCAATTTAACAGACATGCTTTTAGTTTTTAAATTTTTTCCGAAATAATTATATTATTATATGGTTAGATTTATCAATGGCGCGATGATAAGAAATACTCAAAGCGAAACATCCAATATTTTACTAAAATGTACAAAAATTAAATTTTCGATTAAACTAACTACAAATATTTGTCTACAAATAAAATTTCCTCCAGGATAATATTTTAGAATAACTTATAAAGTTTGTTTTATGGTTTTTACAAGTATATTGAATGGAAAATTGGATAGTTTGCAAATATGATACGGAAAATAACACTTAACTATTCGTGATAAAACAAACACAAAAATTGATGTGCAAATTCTGTAATCAAATCACCAAAGAAAGGAAAATATTTTTCTTGATCTGATAAACATTAATATATACAAGGAAATGTTTAAAGCTTACTTAAAATCAAGGACAAATTTTGGTAAAGTTTTTTTTTTAAATTTTGGTAAGGATTTTTTAGTATCGAAGATAAATTTGTTTACATTTTTAGGTTAATCGTATTAAATATTGAAAATGAAACGTTTTCAATATTTAATACGATTGACAGGTACCTCGGGAGGACTCAGAAATCCCTTACTCAGGTGAGTGTTAACCTCTGTTTTTACTAGTTTTCACAATATTAATAATTGTATTTATTTCTTTTAATTTGTATTGAAACTGATTGATAAACAATTTTTTTAATATCCTGCCTTAATTATACTTAAATGTAAATTCTTATAAATTTTTTGTTTATTTATAACTGATAACATTTGCAATCGAAATAACACAAACAGAATTAAAAAATGTAAAGCAACATTTTGGATATATTAGATTTTATATCCGAACACGAGATATGAAAATATTTATTTTCTTCAAAGAAAATCTTTAAAAGAAATTTTAACCAAAAGTTTAATTTAAAAAGGAAATTGTTTTGCTTATATTAAAATTTTTACACTTGGTTACATTTTTCTATTCAATGTAAAAATTTCACTGATTTTGCTGAATTTTAGATATGTTTTCAAGATAGTTTAATGCTTAAAAAGTAAAATTTAAATATATAATTTTTATAGAATGACTTGAAATTTACGTAAATACATTTTGTAAACTTTATATGATTTGTCAAAGATAATTTTCTTTTAAAAAGGTTTTGTACATACAATTTAATTAAAATATCTTTAAGAACAAGCTAAATTGTGTTCTACAAAGTGTAATAATGAATTAATTATGTAGAGATTGAATGGATCCAAAAATTATGTAACTAAGATATTGATTTTTTTTTGGCCTTGTAATAAAGATTTCCATGATATTTGTATTACAAATTGGTTCAACTAATTTTATATGGATTGCGAATTATAAGTTTAAATATTTATAACTGAAGAAATATTAAATTGTAACAATTTAACTCTTGATTGTTATCAGTAAATTTTAGTATTTTTGCCAGTCTCAATCATAATTAAATATTGTAAAATTTATTATTTAAAGCTGAGTCAACTTAGAGCTATATCAATGCTTCAGTTTGTAGTTAACGCGGCAATATAATGCATCACAGCATAGCACACTACCAATACACCACAGTGGCACTTAACTAAGATGTTTAAATTGTTGTAGTTTGTTATTATTGAATATGTATTTCGAGCATTAAAATTTGGTAATTACCATTTTTTTATAATCTAATTCTTCTGAAGATCGATTCAAAAAATGTAAAATGCTCAAATCAATTTTTACTTAGATTTATAAGAGTGCTACATTTCAATTTCTATTAAATTTGTCACACAGTTCCTAAAATTGAGATTATTTAGTGAATACTCAAAATCAAAAATTTCATAATTTTGGGCATATTTTTGATGACCCTGAAACTTGAGGTATGTAAGATCAGTGGTTCCTTTTCATTTTCGAACCAATACATGCTTGATGTCCTATATATTTATCAGAATTTTATTTGAATTCCTGAAATTAAGCACAAACTCTGAATTTTGGTATTATATCCTTAACATATTTTCTGAGAATTTACAATTTACAAGTTTGTTAGTTAACTTTTCTTAATTATAATTATGAATGAAAACTTTTCTTTCTTTTTTAGACTTTCTCACAATCTGGTAATATCTTTTTTCATCATCATAGATATTAATAGAAGTATATATTTATAGTTATCTTTAACCTCCTTTAATAAACTTGTTAATAAAAATGTTTTCCCAAGAAGACATTTTATATAAAGGATAATTAAAATATAATTATTTATTACAAATTATAATTCTTGTTAAATAATGTACGAGTACTTAAAGATGAAATTTTTACATTTATTCTGAAATATAATTAGTTAAATTAATTTAATTTAGTGAATATATTATAATTTATATCGGACAACCTGTCCAAGATTCTAATTAGCGTTTTAGCACACTCGTAAACACTCATTAACCGTCGTTAGAAATCAATTAGTTGGTGTTGTTTAGAAATCCACCTTGTGGCGTTCAGGAAGTGTAACGTTTTCGTATGCCGTTTACAAGCTATATCGTTTAGTTCATCGTTTCCAACAAAACAATTATGTCAATGGTCAGCGCTGGGCAATTGCATTCGAAATGTGTTATTGTCTCTTTTTCGATCGGTTTTTAGTAGCAACGGCGAAAGTATATTCAAATATTTTTTCATTACTAGAAATCACTAGACATGATAAATTAAAATATTACAAATTAAATTTTCTGATATTTTACTTATTTTAAAATTAGTAACGTTCAATTTTAAATAATATTTGCGTTCAATTATTTCGTTTTATTCAAAATTCTATTTCTAATTATCAAATTTTCAAAACTAAACTAATTGAATTGAAGTTTTTCCTAATATCCTTTTTAAAATGAGATTTTTTTTTTCAAAATGTTATTGAATATTTAATGAGTTTTGATTCGGTAATTCTAAAATAGAAAAAGAATAAAAATATAAAAGATTCTATTGAAGTCAACCAAATCATCACAATAAAATCCTCTTATTTCTAAGAATATTTTATACATTTTTCCTTCCGATTTGTAAAAATAACATCAACATTTTTGTATTCAATGGATTTAGGGCAAAATTGATTCATATTTTATTTTTAGGGTAATTTTCGTAATGGGTTATACGCAGAAGTCGCCAATTTTAAAAGTTTCATAACATAATGAGCCGAGAAACAATATTTTTTGTAATGGATACAATCAGTCGCTTTGATATTACGAATTGTTTATACAGGAAATTAATAATTTGCTTTACAATTTTCCAATATTAGATTATTTTAAGAACCCTTACAACGGCATGAAATAATATCCTATGTAAAGTTGTTATTTTCCTGGTATTACTCTATATTTTCTGAACAGTTTATTTCTTAGCAAAATTTTTTGTACGAAAACTTATCTTTAAACGGGTAGGGACGAATATTATCAAAATATATTAAAAATAGTAGTATGAATTTTAAATGTTAGACAATCTCGAATAATAAAATTAGCTTTCAAATATAAAAAAATATACTTTTCTAGACGTTAACATATTAAATTTAGATTATTATTGTAAAATGCTACGTCCTGAAATACCTTTAGACAAAATTGAAAAAGCTATAATCATTTTCATAAAATCCTTAATCGGTTTTTATACATTTATTCAAAGCACAACAATCAAATATAAATTAAGATAAATGATTCATTTGAATAGCTCTTAGCCAATATTTAGCATTATGTGAAATTTATTTCAAAAAATGAATAATAACATAAAAAACGATTAAGCTAATCCGTATTCTCTAGATGTCTAGATTATTCGCAACAACATTTTTTAGATGTTAAAAATCTTTTACAACATATAGAATTTTCATATAGCAAAAACCTGGTAACGTACCACATTATCCCTATAACAAAAGCTAAAAACAACACCGCACTTTATATATCTAAAATCATCTATGGTACCAGTCTGTCGGGGTCAAGAGAAATTTGATAATATGTACAAAATGTCAGATATTTAGGATATTTAGGTACGTCTTTTATATATAATTCGGAGTCTTTCCTATATCGATTGATTGAACTTACTCAGCCATACATTAGATAACAAAAATCAAATCTGATTTCTTTCAAATCGAATACATATTAGATACAAACAAAATTACCGCATTTTTTATTATGTTTAGAATTTCCATCCTCCGAAATATTAAAGAAAAGTTGTAATTTTAAGAATTTAATATCTTTTAAATTATTCATTCCATCACAACTCTTTATAATTATACTTTTAATAAAAACTTGAATTGATTGAGTTTCTTTAATGTATTTGTACGATAAAGTGAATGTAACAAATATGTAACAATTGTAAGAGTTAAGCATGAAAACTGCAAAATATTTTTCATAATTCATATCAAAATTATCAGGATGAGTGCAGAAATAAAGAAAAATTATATTACACATATACAAATATTACTTCTAATTTTACCAAAATAATAATATGTGATAAATTTGTAATATATTTATAATTTATTACTTGTAAGTATATAAAACAACATTAATGGTGACGTGAAGTGTTTTTGGTATATTTGAAAATGAAGAAATGTCGTTTTAAATTTCTTTATTAGATATTTTTGTATAGACAACATTTCTGAGAATTATACTTAATTTCCTGCTAATAAATAATACTTAAGTTTTTTTTTAATGATTTAGCGCTAACTACATCAGGTGTGATTGTTACGCATATTATATTTATTACGTTTATAAAAATTAAATAAATACAAAACACTTGGCTTCTATTTGGATGAACTTGCAACATCTGCAGTAGAAGAAGAATTACAAATTTTCGGTGTCCGGGAATCAAAAGATTTATGCTGATTGCTTTTCAGATACTCGAATATAATTAATTAAATTTTTATAAATAATCAAATGCGTTATTATTAATAATTAAGATTTATCATACAAATTGATGTTACGCAATTCGATTTTTGGGAAAATGATGATCTTCCAAAAATTCAATTAATTCTTTTTTTTTTGTATACGGAAAATTACCCTTTTTCATTTTAAACTAATAACCGTCAGAAATGAAGTAGAATAAATTTGGTTTGCTGCCTGTCAATGTTGCCAGTCCGTCATAATTGTACTCCCTTAGATGACACTATTCATCAACAAAAAAAAACTACAAATTTCCGGTGGTAGAAATGGTAGTGCAGTTTTACTTTCACTCACTACCCAATAGTTTAAGGAATTGTAATCAATCTGACATTTAAAACCCTTCGTTAAATTAACGAGAGGTTACAATTTCAAGAATAGCAATTTTGGCATAACATAAAAATGTTATGTTTCACATGAATAGTTTCCCTTGGACTTTATAAATTCCATAGTTATCCTTTTTAATTAAATAAAGGAAAAAAAATTATGACTAATAAAAAATATGTTTAGCTGTAGTTGAATGTGATTTCATTCTTCTTCACATTGATTCACTTATTTTTGAGATAAAATAGCTTTAGGCCTATAATCTCATAGGATAAATTTAGGATTTTCACCATCTTTCTATTCGTACTTACTAAATGTATACCGAAAAATTATTTTTATCATATTATTAAGGATTTAGTTTTTTTTTACACCAACGGGTAAAAATTTATTTATGTTGTATAAATTATTTCCATCACGTGCAAAAATTATGTCTGGCTTTTGTATCTAAAAATATGTTTCATATTATTATAATAAAAGACATTTCGATATTAAATCAGTTTTTCAACATTTATGTTAAATTCTGGGCTTTAGGGTATTTATATCTCTTCTCACGAGTCCTTAATAAAAATTTGTTAATATTTGGGAAAATTTATCTAGAAAATTAGTTTGGTTATTGTTGGCAAATCAACAAGTGGCAAAATGTTAATTTTGCCAAAAGGGAATTTACTTGATTTTATCTTGAAGGAGCCAAGTCAGTCACCTTAGCTTGTTTTTGAATAATTTAGAAAATCAAAAAATCAATAATTAAAGGAAAAATCATGCAAGTTTATAAAAATTACAAATAAATGTAATACAAATTTTTATATATTTCATTTTTATATAAATACATAAAGGAAAATTTCTTGTTTTTGTACATAATTTAGGATATTAGACTAACTTGTCCACTTGGATTGGCTTAAATATTCATGTAACATGACAATGACTAGTTGGTATGTTTCTTAAGCTACCATCTGAAATTATTAAAATAATTCACAAATCCTTTATGAATTATGTCAGCGGAAAAATAAACAAATTAGATTACATAAATTGGTGGAGATACTTTCGTATAAGTAATTTTGTTTGTTTTACAGTTCAAGGGATTTCCGTACCAAAAACATAAATTTGAATAATTTTATTACATAAATAAATTTTATGTGTTTTGATTACTTCGAATATATTAAATATTTGTTAAACATTAAAAATTTATTATAATCGTAACAATTTATAATGAAATTTAAAATAACATTTTCATGGTATGTAAAAACATAATTTGTAAATATGAATTTATTATTATTAAACAATTTGTGTATATAAAAATAATGTTTGAATGTTTTTTTTAGAAGTTACAATTTACTAGTATAAATTTAAATTATTTTTACTTGCAATATTTGTTTACTATATCTATTACAATTCAAATAACAATTTTTGTATTATTTTAGTTTACTAGATAAATTCATAACAGCAGGTGATTTTAATCATATATAAAAATATATTTTTGATAATTTGCATAAATTCATATTTATTTTTTTATTAAGTATTTTCTTTACTAATTTTGAACTTTTCATTTGATTCCATAATATAATAAATTTAATTTAAAAATTTGTAATATGTAATTTGGTTATATCAGAATTGTAGATTAACTTTCATTTGAAGTGTAAGGAGAACATTTGTAAATAAATAAAGTAGGTACACTGATGGTTCTTGCAGCTCTGAAACTACTAGTGCCGGAGTTAAAGGTCCAAACATCTCTGTATATCCAAACCAGCTATTTTCTAAGCCGAACATTAGGAGAACTAATCACAATAAATTAACATTTATCCTATCAGACAGTCAGACACTTCTCAAAACCCTATCTTCCCACAAACATGGTTCACGATTAGTATAGTATGGAACTCTCTTCAGCACCTTATAATCAAAATGAATAAAGTTACCTTAATGAACATATAGGAATTAAAGGAAATGAACAGGCGGCTTGCCTTGCAAAAAACAGTTCAACTACCAAACTAATTGGATCAAAGTCGTTCTGAGCTTAACGAAGAGGTTACTACAACCTCATTAGTGCAGATGAATTGCACAAAAGCACAAGATCTACTGGAATTAGATATAATCAAACTCTGAAAAAGGTAGATCAGAACCCTAACATGCTTCATGACAGGATACAGTCCTTTAAACTAACCACCTCAACAAAATGCCGCCTCTACCTAAATGACAAAAAACGGCGGAACAGTCGCAAGGAGAATACAACATCTTCTGGGGAAAGTTGTCTTCACTATCGTAGAACTCAAACATCCTTAGCTTGTTTAAGTCAATATGATTGTGGTAGGGAAAAGGGCTGGCTATAAACGCCTTCGTTAAGGTCGCCATAGTCAAGTAAAATGTGATTTAATATTATTAAAGTGTCAGTGCAAATATTAGGATTAAAGTGTTGAATTTTTTTGCAATCTTCGGTAAATTTAATCATATTTAACATAGTCTGCTTCTGTTGATAAAACTTTTCGTATTATAAGTTCTAAATCTGTCGGCAAATTATTAAATGTATTCTAAAAAAAATAACATTTTACACAAAAAATATAAATTTTGATCTTTAAGACAACATTCGAATTTATGCCGGATGTGTATAATACCTAACGGCAATAAATTATAATTTACTGAAATGTTTTTAGCTCTTTCCCCATAGCTCTTGGATATAAACTACATGGAATGGTAAAGGTAATATGAAAGTAGGTATAAAAATTGTTTTAGTGTAAAATCTTTTGAATATTCATTAGATATAATAATATATATAAAAAAAAAGGTTTCAATGGGTTAAATCACTTTACCCCGGTGGCCAGTAAACCGGAAATATATAAAACTTTCTGCGTTGCAATTTAAAATCAAATTTCTTCAACATTTAGAAATTTCTTCATAGAATTTAAAAAAATTTCTATGTACAATTTTTTTCAACCGTTTTCGTTTTATTGCGAATCTGAATAAAATTAAGACAGAAATTTAAAAATGGCTAGTTTTTATAAACTTTCTAGTATATTTTATTTCCGGATATACAAAATTTTCAGGTCAAGTATGATTTTAAAATTATCCTTTTATGTTTGTTAATTTTATGCTGGAAGTTAAAATTAATTTTATGTTAAATCACAAAAAAAAAAAAAAAAACACTAATTATATTTAGATAGTCAAATGTAATTAAAAAAGATTGTAAACAGACAATTTTTATGTTTTACAAAGTAATTTTCATTGCAAAGTTTATTCTTTAAATGAAAATTAGTTTTAATATTTAATTTTATTTTTTTGTTTCAATGAAAGTTTGTGATTATTTTAATTTAATGGAAATAAATTGCTTAGTTAAAAATACAATTTCTTCGTTAAGATTTGTGGTAGTGTTAATTATCATAGTTAACCAGAACATGGAATAATTTAATTTTAGACACCCACGGATTTGGATTAAATAATTTTGATCTAAATTTCACTACTTAATTAATTTTATTATTTTTATTTGAAGAACATTAAACAACAAATTATAAGGAAAAATATTCAAAATTTTTGGTATCATTAAATTTGTAAGGTTTCGAAAAGATGAAATACCATCAATTTTGATTCAAAATCAATATTAGTTGTAGAACCAAAAATCTGATTGTAATTTAATTACTTCTTTCACAAAATCATCATAAATTTATCAATTTAAATGAATAATTTGTTAAATAAATAAATAAAATTATGCTTAAATTATGTCGTTAAAATTTAAAATAGAAATTGAACTACACCTTCAACAGCACTAATTGTCTACAAAATCACTTCATGGAATTGTGATTTTGTATTTTGCGGTATAAGAAGTAAAGTATTTAATAAAACGTGATGTAGGGATGTAGCGAGAAAGAAATTTATTCAAATAAGTTACATTGAATTTATTAATAAAAAGGATTCCAAGAATAGCCAATTAACTACCTAAATATATTATCAATAAACAAGCACTAAATGGCCTTAATAAGAGAAGAGTTTGTCCTTTTAATTTCATTTTGCTTGAGCTCACATAATTTTATATTAAAAAAGTTATAAACATCGCATTTAATTTCTATATCCTTTTTGTTAATTATTCTTCAAGGATAAAATAATTTTAATATTTATTTAAATATTAAAGTAGCTTTTTTCATATAAACCTGGAATCTTAACATGATAATTTTGATGTAATTTTTGTATTTAAAAATATTAAACTGGAGATGAATATCTCGAGTTCATTGATTTGTCTACTACACTTTTCCAGATAGTTTAATTTAAAATTTATAATATTAATAATTTAATCAATCAAAATACATTTTTGTAATTTTCACAACAGATAATTTTATATTTTACATAATTTAATGAGACTGGTCTGTCCAGGGTTGAAGGTTTCGTTTAATATTGACTGAATTAAAGTTAAAACAATCAATAAATCAATTCGGCGAGTCTTTAATATTATTAAATTTATTGATTTATGATAATAAAAGTTTAAAATTATTAATAACCGTCAAATTTATCAATTAGTTCTAACCAAATTCTAAAAGGATTGTAAATATTATAATTTTAAATTTGCATATTTTTGGCATATTTAAGTGTCCATTAAAATTATTTTTCAATGTACTGAAATTTTTTATTTATATTTTGTATAAAGGATCATAAAACGTGATAAGTTTTACAATATAAATGAAAAATATTATTTGAAAAAACGTTTTAATAAAGCATAAAATTTTCTTAAATAAGTTTTTTCCATATAAATGTTAAAACTCCTGTAAAAGATGATTATAAATTTAATTCCTATACAGATTAAAACATAATATTTGGAATGATTTTTTAAACTTTCTCATTAAAGGATGATAACTAAAGATCTGCTACTCATAAAATATTTTTCTTTTGGAACGTAATTTTTTGTGAAACAGAAGTAGAGTTCGTAATCTAATAGGTCATATCTTCACTCAGCAACATTTTGTGAAGAAAATTAATTATTTTTAAACACAATCTGACTAAAACATAAAATCTTTCAAAGAAAAATATTGATTCGTCTAGCAATTTTATTCGTTAGATTTAACTGGTTTACTCAGATAAAATTGTGATACAGGAAATTCTGTTGAAAAAAAGAAAATGAACAACGGAAATAATTTGGTATAAAATAAAAATGTTTACCCAAAAATTTGTTTATCAAAACTCTTACAACGTAAATGAAATATTATTCATTACAAATTCTGAATCTAATATAGAAATCAGTCTTATTACCATAATTCCAGTAATTGAAGTTGTTATACTCGAACTCGAAGCTATATTAACTTATTAAACTTTACAATTTACTGAGCCTTGAAAAAAGATGTACAAAAGTTGTAATCAAATTGTGTAAACAAATTTCATAGAATTATCTTAATTTATGTGAAATTACATTTGAGATATTTTTCATAATAACATGTAAAAATGTTTAAATCAGTACGATTGATACTTGAAAAATATTATATAAAATATTTTACATACTTAAAATAAAAATTAGTTCGATAGCTCAGTATAACATAGACTGATCACTAATGTTGGGCTCACGCTGAAAACAGTGGTCTAACATGGTAATGAAAGGGGCCCGATATAAAAGGTGCCCAATATAATCAAAAGTGGTTGGTTTGGTGCTTATCTTTATAAAAGCAACTTACTTTTTTATGATTCTAAACCCTTTACATATGAAGCCTTTTCTATGGTTTCAATGATGACTAAAATGTCATTTTGTTAATTTGGTTTTGGTTATGTAGAATTTCTTTCAGATTTTTACCCTACAGATAAATAAGAATTAAGATTGAATTATAAATAAAAGAATTTTAAAATTTCATTTTAACATAATGTACTATATAATTTATCATATAAGTTCATTCTTACATCAGTTTTGGATGTAAAGTAATAATTTTCATTGTTTCATTATAATCTAACTAGTACAGATTAAATTTTAACCAATAAAATTAATTTTTCTAAGAAATATTTCATTCCATTTATTTGGAAATTTATATAATATTACCATAAAATATGAAAATTTATGAAAAATCCTTATTTTATCAGAAAAGATAATTAAAATTTTTTATTTAAAATATTTGTAACAATCTACACGAATTCGTTTAAAATATTCTTGACTATCATATCTTCAACTGCTCTGGAAATTTCGAACTAAAGTAAATAAAGTTTTATAATCATTAGAAACTTCTTTTTTAACTAATTTATAAAACAAATTTTTCGAAGGAATGTAATTCAAATTTGTAATTTTAACTGGTCTATCTCTATATAGATAAATATATACAAGCCTTGGTCTTCAATTTACCTAGACATTAATTTCCAATAAATAAATCACAAGACCAAACTTTTCAAATAGTCGGCATTTATCTTCCTGACACTAACTTTACTCATGGCCAACTTTACATAGCACTGTCAAAAGCAACATAACACAATCCACTGATCTAACATTTATTATTCTTAAAGGACGAATAAAAAAAGTACTCACAGGGACACAGTAACCGAAAATGTTGATAATCAGGATATTTTTTTTAAATATGCAAATAAATTCTACTTTTTTTAAGTCTAAATTTTCCCTAAAACTTGAACTATAAACAAACTATGTTTTTAGATTAGGTTGGATAGGGTCTAGGTAGGTACCAATTCACCAAATAACCGCGGACACTATTATGATATATCCTTAATTTAGAATCCCCTTACTCAAGACCAGTACTTTCGAAGAAGCAAAGAAAGCTTTGGTGAAAGTTCGACGACTGTTCCATTTAGTCCATAAAACCGTGTTCAAGATGACGAAGTCTGGAACGGACCATTGCTTCATATTACTGGATTTGTTCGATCGATTCCTCCTTGTTTTCACACAAATTATACATACGTTATTTCAAGCTAGTCCCATCATATGTAAAATGTAAATATTTCTTCAGGTTACAGTGTCCAGTAAGTTACCAGTTATTATTGTTCGTACTCTATTTTTTAAAAATATGTTCTTAAGATTTGTTGGTAAGAAATACAATTACAACATATTCAATATTTCCACTACGCAACAATGTAGAAGTTGATTATTGATTATATTTTATAATAAAGGATTAAAACCAATAAATTAATTGTAATCTAAACAACTAAATTACATAAAAAAATATAAACTGCGTAAAAATATCGATGTAAATTCTGTAAATGTAATTTAAAGAAGATACAATTATACATTAATAAAAAATATAAAATACATAAACGAAATTTTCTGCGATACAAAATAATTATGGACATTAAATTTTTACAAGGAAAGAAAATCTAATTAATAAAATCGTAAAATTCGAGTGAATTAGCGAACGTTTTCAAATTTATGTTTTATTTGGTTTAGTTTTTTTTTTCTTGTCGTTACTTTAACATAACCGACATAGCTAACTACTCTAAGAATTAAGCAAAAAATAAAAATAATAATAAAAACCATTGCGGAAAAGTTAATTAACAAAAAATAAAAATAATAAAATTTAGTAGAATTAAAATTATACTACAGTATAAAAAAAATATCCTTGAATTTTCTAACATATATTTAAAAAGAAATTTATCGTCATTAAGGATTCTTAATTATCTGATGTATTTATGTTTTCTAACAAATTTTGTTTTTAATATAACATGACTTGTTACTTAACTGCTTTAATTATAATGATGTTAACAAACTTAAATTTGGATTAATCAGAAAAGGACAAATTATTTTCATTCACAGTCTGATTATGAAATGAATAATAAAAGTTTCTTTTGAATATTTTTCAATATTAAATTAATATTTATTAAGGACTATACTATCAACTACAATCGATAGGTTTTAGTTGAGTACTTGAAAGGTGGCTTTTCCTTTCAAGGACCAAGAATTGACTGGAGTTGACTACTACAGTCCAAAATTCAACTCTACAAATTGCCCAAATTATCATTTTTTATATATTATTTTGATTGCTATTAGGTAGCAATAGTGACGATACATAGTTCAAGTATATCCATCCTACTACACGGCAGTGAGACTTGTATCGAACACAATCGATGCTCTAATTCTTCATAAAGAAATGACTAAGGATAATATGCCAATATTATGGCCCAACACCATAAGCAATATCGATCTGTGTCTTGCGTGCGGTAGAGAACCCAGATCAGAAGGTTCGGCCACAACTTAAGGAGACATCCAGACAACATCAGTAGGATTGAACCACACAAGGATCAAGAAGATCTGACCATCCCAAGAACATATTGAGAAGATCCGCATTCCTAGAACTAGAAAGGACGCATCTCACATGGGAAGAAGCAAAAATTGCGGCCAGAAATAGAGTGAGATGGCAGTGTATTGTGGTAGCACTGTGTTCCCAAGAGGAGTAACGGACGAATAAAAAATTCAAGTAAGGCAAATAATCTGTGCTGAACTGTACATTATGTTGTAATTATTATATAAATTTCGTCAATAATGGAATAATTTATTTCCTAATAATTTGGGTTAAACAAAGAGTGGAAAATTTAAGTGCAAAATTGTAATCCTTAAATTTGTTGATAAATTTTAATTTGTTACAGTTGAAAACATTTTCTATATTGGATATCAAAAATTTCTAAGTGATTTCATCACCTCCTAAATTATATTATCAAAGAATTTTTGATAAATTTCCCTTTTCATTGAATGTTAATTTCTTCTTTCTTTTTTTTTTTTGTTTAATAAATAACCTAATTCCCTTTTTCATCATGTCAACATGTTCAAAATTCACTCATCCCAAATAATTGAATTGAACTGGTAAAAATATATAGAACCTTTTTTATCCAAATGCCTTTCAACTACGGAAATATTTTTAATGATTTCAAATTTAGTTTAATGTTTTGGTGTATTTTTTTTTGTAGTAAATTAATGTTTCCGTTTTATATATGAGAAACCGCATTAATTAAACTAGAGGACTGGGAAGTCGGTTGCCATAATATGAAAAGGATATTTTACATATTTTCGATTAAATAATTTACTTAAATTTTATTTCGTTTAATTACTTTTAAAATGTAATGTAGTTACTAACTTGATACTACAATTTCGGAAGCTATAATTTAAAAAATAATTTTGTTTTTTAAATAAATACAAATTTTATGCTTCTCAAGATTGCTGGCTGAATGGGTAAATCAATCATAATTAGTTTTGTAACGAGCTTTTTATATAAATTCAAATTTCAGCCTACAACTAAAATTTGTTTATGATTGAAATATTCAAGACTATTTCGCAGAACTTATATAAATATTTAAAGAATTTAAGCTTGAGTCTTAGCTAGGAAACTTATATAATATTTATATGTAAAACTAAAGATGTTAAGACTAAAGAATTCAGTCGCTGATTTTGAAGATATTCGGAGAAGCTCTGAATGTCCTTTTTTTGATTATACAACAAAATTTATAAAGATTAATAATTTTAGCAAAACTAGATAATTTTCGTTCAAATTTTAAATCAATTCTGCACTATTAAAATCTACGAATTTTTTACTAAATAAAATTGTTTTTTATTTCTATATCTTTATTTACTAATTTCGAATAACATATGTTTTAATATTGAAGTATTAAAAGTGAAGCTTAAGCTCTACCTATCTGCACTTAAGATAAAACTCACTTTAAGGAAGACTTATCTTTTAGCTTGCACTGAGAAACGAGAAAATAAGTTAAACCTAAGCTTAAGCTCTAGCAAAGGCTTAAGCTTTCACTGTGAAATTCGCCCTTAGAGTATAAAGTTAAGAGTGATTTTACTTAAAATAAAATAAACTTAAAAAAAAAATCAGATGCCTCCATAAAAATTACATAAAAATAT
The DNA here is from genome assembly GCA_963920725.1 of Rhamphomyia laevipes. Taxonomy (NCBI): domain Eukaryota; kingdom Metazoa; phylum Arthropoda; class Insecta; order Diptera; family Empididae; genus Rhamphomyia; species Rhamphomyia laevipes. The sequence goes on from OY987259.1 coordinate 39,463,157, forward strand.
AAATTAGGATATTTTTGATTTTACAAATTTCACTAACGATGCCAAAATTTTATTAGAGTTTTATGTATATAATTAATTTCTAAAATTAAATGGTCCTAATTATTATTTTCATCTGATAGTCTCTTTAGAAAAAACCGGCAGGATTTATTTCTATTTTTTAAAGCTTAAACATAAACAATCTATATTACCATTGGAATTACGCTTATTCATTAGTATTTTTAAATTTTGGGAAGAATGTCAATAGAAGTTATCTATTCAAATACATACGAATCTCTTCTAATCCAAGGCATTTCAATGTCTTAATTGTGGTAACAAATATAAATCCAAATTCTTATTCAACAAATCTTTTTAAACTTCGATAATGAAGTATTTATCGATTCTCTATGTTTGATCTATAAATAGAGGAAAATCAGTACACAAAATAAATTCTATATTCAGCAATTTTGTTTACGAAGGATTAATAGCTATTAAAAGAATTTCAACTTAAATAAATACGTAAATTTGTGGCTAGGTAATAAAAATAAAAATATTTTTTTTTTTCAAAAAAAGGTTACAATTCATTCCAATTTCAAAGAATTTTCTATGGACAGAACTGATGTTTTCAAAATTAATGGTAAATATTTGAAGAAAATTTTATAGTATTTCAAAAGCATTTAAAATTTTCCCTATACAATTTAATTTATCATTTAATTTTATTTCTTTTCTTAAGTTTTCTTTCAATAAAATATTAATCTGTGTATCATTGATACCAACAAAATAATTTTAAATCCATTAAATATAGATACCCAATATTATATAATTCCCAATTTACAAAGAAATGCAAAGATTTTTATTTACTGTAGAAAAAAGCTCCTTAAAGTTCACATTAAATAAAGCCTACAATAAAAAATTATATTCTGTCCCATTGTCGTAAAAATTAATTAATAATGAAAACTAAATATTCCCCAAACCGTTTTACAACATTTACCTTGAAAATGGTTCATTATCAAACAACAAAAATTGTTAATTATTTATTTAGGTCAGCACGTGTCCATGCTATCGTTATTGCTGAGTAATATTATTTTTCGGCAATGTTTATATACATTTTTTTTTACTTTATTTATTTACCAAAATTAGTTTTTAGCATGACAAAGCTTCTAAGACAATAAAAATATGCTAATACCAAATTTAAATCAATGTAGAAATTTATATTTTCTGTTAGATACTAGCAAGCTGAAACTGATTAGAATATTTGTGACTGTAACTGGAAGGATGTCTGATGTCTACGATCTGAAATAGTATATATTAATTACCGAAATCAAGGTAATTCAAGCTAAACGTTTTGTAAATTTACTGGTAAATTACATTTCTTGGTAAAAGTATTTTTTATTAGTAAAATATTGAATCTGCCAATGAAATAATTTAACCAATAGAATTGAACTTTCAAATTCCGCACTAAGTGATATAATAACATTATTCCAGATACAAAATACTAACGACCGAGATGCTAACGAGATACAAAATGCTAACGACAATTTTTTTTATAATGTATTTCTAGGCATTGCTTTCTTGGTAACTATCACATTTACGTGTTAAACAATCTAGCCATCATCTAGCGGGTAAACGGCATACGGAAACAGTACATATCCTTAACGCCACGATACGCATCTGGAAAACCTCAGCAATGCTTAAGGCTGACGAGAATGTCTGACAACAAAATGATGGTAAAGTGCTGGACATTCTGCCTGGCTGGGTCTTACCATTTGAACCAATTAAGTATTTCTAATCAGCGATTAGCACAAATTTACGTTTCACTTTCAAATTTGACCGTTTTTTTATTAAGTGTTATTCAAATTTGAGCGTTGAAATATGTAATAAAAAATTTACAACAATCGTCAATAAAAATAATTAATTCTAGGACTTTGATATTAAATTAACATCAAAATTTATAGCCACTGTTTGTTTTCTAACCAATTATTGGTTCGTGAAACTATTTAAATTTAATCGCTGGGTTAAATCTTAATCGGCGATTCAGTAATCTATGATTAACACAATAATCTTGAAATTTGTCATAAATATTTTACAAATCAAAAATTGAATAATTATTCCTTTAATGAATAATCAAATTGAAATTTTCTTTAAATTAGTCTAATATTCTACAGATAATGATAATAGTTGATGTTATTTTAGCAGTGACTTAAATGTTACTTATATTTCGGAACAAGATTTATTCAATTAATATGATGCTTTATATAAAAATAACAACCTCAAACTTAGTTATTAAAATTGAAAATTATTTTTTTATTTAAAATTTCTAATAATGTTAATAAAATTCAAGACAAATTGATATTAAAATAATGTTTACGAAAGTCGTAATCAATTTATGACACATTTTAAGATGATGTCAAAATTAAAAGTTTCATTAAAGTTGTCAGTATTGAATAATTGCCTGTTTTCTATAATTTTTCGTGTTCTAATTTAAAGATTTTGTATGAAATATTATGCTATTATTTAGGTAACTTATATGCTAATATAAATGTAAACATATTTTATTTATAACACCCACTCAAAGAAACACATAAAATTTTAAATTTTATTATATCCTTTTTTATTGTGAAATATGAAACCCAATTTTTATTAACTAAAGTCCCTCACAAAATAAAATATTTATATAGAAACGAAGAAAAATCTGAATATTTTATGAGGAGTAATTGTAAAACTATGAATTGTTGTGATCGAAATACAGGACGGAAATTTTGCTCATATTAAATTTTCTATAAATGCTTACGAGGAACAAAAATTATTCAGTATTCGTAATGCCTTTGACCTGTAATATGTATATAATTCTCAGAAATATTGTTATTCGATTTAAATCAAATTTGCCACAAATCTTTCTTTCAAGATCTTTGACGGTCGTAAAATTGGTATATTCTTGATGTCCTTAAAATCCATACAGAATGTATATTTTTATTACAAGGTTCTTGGGTTTAATAAACTCAGAATATGAGATTTCGTCTAATGTTAGCAGCTGGTATTTCCTTCTTGTAGGCTTCCTACGCATAATTTTATTTATTTTAAAATATTTTTTTTTTACTTATTTATATGATAAAAGGAATATGTGAATTCCCGAATATAATGCTATTTTATAGGGACGGATATACACAATTCTATTGTAAAACCAGATGTACCACCTACTACGCTATGGTTAATAAATTGAAAAAATGATAAATTATTTACTTTAAGAATATTATTATACACTTTTTTAATATAAAAATTAAACCCGAATCTTCAACTCCCAACAATAAACATAAGAAAATTTAAAAATTTCCAACTTTTTAAGAATATTTCGAGACAATTTTTGGTAATATTGTAAGTTGTTGTATAGATAGATTACAGCTTGAAAGTTGGATTCCACTCATTAGTTGTTATTGTGGCAAAAATTAATATAAGTAGTCTTAAAAGTAGTAAATCTTGTTCACTGACGAATTTAGATATTCCCACTGAAGTAGGTGAAAAACTGGCATCCCAATTAAAAATGTTTAAATATTATTTTTTAATATTTAACCTCACTCTAAATAAGGAAAATCTAAATTCCATCACATCAAATTTTCAAAAATTATTAAATCAATTTATTGTACCCAAACTGAGTTAAGGTTCAGGTTAAGGTTTACAATAATTTTGTTAAAATTGTTTGAGCCGGAGGAGTTTGAGATCGTTACAAAGGAATATGAAACGAAAACGAGTTATGAATATTCTATTTAAATCTTCATTTCAATGTGATAATTTTGTTGTGAACTTAATCTTTAATTCTAATTTGGTAATGTGAAATGCTATCCAAATTAAATTCTTAATTAGATTTCTACAATAATTGTAATTAATATTCAAGTTTTAATTCAATTAAAATAAATAATATTTTATTTTATTAAATTTATTTCATTATTTCATTATTTATTTATTTATAATATTTATTATATATTTAGGGTAAACCGTAAAAGACTCTTTCACTTGGTTCTCCTAATTAGATTATATAATCATTGTAATGCTGTAATGCTGATAACATTGATTTCCTCATTAAACATTTTATAAAACTTTGTTTATTATTATTGTTACTTGATATGCTCTGCAAAGTCCTTTGTATACAGAAATTTTATGTAATGTTTAACGAATTGTTCTTTTGAATAATGGAAGTAAGAACGTAGTAAATAAACGTACAATCAAACTAAAAGTAATTATCGTATTATTCGATATACGCAGAATTTGTTTCCGTAGTCGATATAAGGATGAAGGACTTTGAATATTTTAGTTACCTTTATACACGAACGTTAGTGTTTAATAAGTACTATAGTATAATTAATAGTAATTACTAAATTCTAACTTTATACGTATCCTTTTTTCATATTTATATATTATTTATTGAACTGTCATAATGTATTTTTGGTAATGAATTAATTTGGAAATTTATCCTATTTTGATTTTACATATTGCCATGAATTTAACTATAGTTTTAAGTACTCTAAACTAAATAGGACTAAACAATGTAACCTTACACAATGATTACAAACCTGTTTTAAGGTATTCCGAATACTAGAAGGAATATTTTAAAAATGAACAAAGCTACATCTAGATTATTCATTGGAGTTGCTACGGGATACATCAAATCTTCAGAAAGCATGTGGTACGATTGACAACATGCAGAGGATGTGAGGAGCAGGATGAGAAGGAGTCAATGTAGCTTCTACTGTAACACTTTCATTGAGGAAATTTATATTTGGACATTTTAGAGGAAGCAGGTAGAATAAGTCGATAGCTAAAACGTTTAAGTTTATTGAATAAAAGCTGGTTGACTGGAGGGAGAGTATAACTGAGGTCTTTGATAAAGCTTCAGTGCGTGGGAGAAAGTATCCCCATATCCTTTAAAACCAAGCAAATACACTCTTTACCTATAAATATGAAAAACATACTAAATTATCGATTCCAATTTTTCCACTTTTAATGTTGTATGAATATGAACGCAATTGTTGAGTACCAAACCAATGGCTCAAACTTTATTCTGCTTAATTTCAAAGTTATATAGGATTTTTTTAATTTTATTTGTTATAGGTGACAAGTGTTTTTAAATTCGAAAATGTTATGTTTCATAGCAAGTAGTCTAAAGTTTTAAAAAACTCTTACTTTTATATTATGAAAATGATTGATTTGTGTAGAAAATATATTAAATTTTGGGAAATGTTAAAGATTATTTTCAAATTATTGCCGTGACAATTATTAATTTTTAGCTAATGTTATTTTAGGGTATACGATGAAATTTTAATATTGTTACTTTAAATACATTTGCTGACAGCAAATTTATCACTATTAAAGTCATTCATTTGTTGTAATTAAAAGTTTCTTCACTACAAAGTTATACTTTATTCCATATATATAATTAATAGGGCCAAATTGTATTTTGATTTTGGTAAGTGATCTTATCATAAGTCGTAATACGAAGACAAAATTACTCTAATTGGTTACTAATCAATTACTTAAAGAACTATGCATATCAATTTTTGCAATTATTTTAATTTAATATAATATTTTTTATAAAATATTACAAGTCATGATGAATTATAAATAAACCTTGTACGTTGCACGTTATACTATTAACTATATTTCACCTTGACTGTTCAAATATTCTAATTTAATATTTAACATATTATATAAATGTAAATGGTCAATAAACAATTCATATTTAGAAATATTACAAAAATCAAAACTATAACAAGATGTTACTAAAAAAGGACCTAACCTTTAATAAGTAAAACATTTTATTGGGATACCGAAAATTGTTAAGGTTTTATTATGTTTTGTCTTCCTGTACAAAATCCCATAATTATACTAGTTCTATTTAACGTTATTGAAGACTCTATTTAACGTTATTGAAGACTCTATTTTAAAAAGATTTCAAGCCAATAGTTTTGTCAATAATTTCTAAATATTCGATAAATTGAATAGATTAAGTTATAATGACTTCAGAGCCTCACATAGATTACACTGGCTTCACAGTGGTATCATTTTTTTGAATAACTAACTTTGAGTTGATATTGTGGAGCTATCTAGTAAGTTAATTAAAGGATTTCTTAATTCCAGCAAACATGAAGAGTTTTCTAGTACACAGTCAATAATTTTAATAGCTCGAGTAGAATTAATAATATTAGAATTTAAGAAACTTTATTTATTTTACTTTAATATTATAATATTAAACATAAAATAATAAATAATTCAAAAATGTTCTCGGTCTGGTTTCCATTCTGGACAATCTTAAGTTGTACTAGTAATAAAATTTCAAGAATATGGGAAAACTGATTACGATTGTGAGACTATTATTACTGAAAATAAATTTAAAAACCATTTGCTTTACTATATATAAAGAAACCAATGATTCTGAAATCATATAAAATTAGTAGATCCATACCAAATTGATATTGTCACGAAATGTCAATCATTTTTCAATATTTTAATATATTTTTAATTAAGTTTAAATTTATTTTTATTCATTTCCATGTCCTTGTAAAATTAAAAATTAATAATTCTTCCGCCACTTGGAAATTATAAATTTTTATTATTATTTGTCCGCCTTTTGCAGGTTTGATTTTATCATAATAGTTAATTAATTTGACTTGAATATTTGTCCTCAAAAAATTAATATAATTTTTTTTAATCATTAATTATTTTTTTATTATTTATATTTAATGAGCTGTACTTAATTTTTGTTGTATAGTATATTTAATAAATATTGTACATAATTTGAAATTTTTATGTTCACAAATTTATTAACGACATTGTTTAAAGCAAATTACAATTTTATGTCATGAAAATAAAAATATTGTTGAACAACATGTTGCCAAAAAATAGAAATGTATTATTCAATGTCACGGAAATTTCATTTAATGTTATCCTGTCCATACACTATACAAACCGGTCTTTCAATGTGTTGACAACATGGTCAAGTTGTAACGTTTGTGGCGAAAGTTATAAAACATTGACAACCATTTTAATGGATGACAAATCAGGTGAAGACAATCATTTTTTGTGGGTAGGGCAGAGCATTGTTTGATAGTTGTAAGCTGTGCAGCGTTTGGGTAGTTCTACGTTTCTGTACGTTTCTTTACGTTTACTGTCAAAAAAATTATTTTAAAATCAAGACTGGAAGTCATTAATTAAATAAATAATTATACTTGTTGTGATTTTTTTCTGTTTAAATATGTGTTAACAACTCGGTTAACAACACATTGAAAATCTATACAATATATACAATATTATTGACTTTATTCAACCGTTTTCAGAATCAATTAATTTTGATTGTTGGAAAATTTCCGGTACATTCTTCTCAAAATATTAATAGTTGAAAATTGGGAAATGGGAAATGCTTATAAAGTAAAATTGATTTATTGTTTCTTTTCGCATATTTTGACATTGATTGCTGTGCACTATCAAGTTCTTGTTAAAATACAACAAAATTTATGCTATGAATATGAATGATTAATGATTAAAATAATTTTTTTACTTTGAATAATTTTGGATATTTTTCTTGACTTTGGATTATTAATTTAATACTATTATTAAAATATATAGTAATTTTCCATAATTATTTTTATGAAAATTTTACTTTTACGTACTAATTATTTGCAGTTTATATACTGACCAAATAACAACAAATTTTGTAAATCAATCTACAATAAATTGAAAAATAAGTGATAAAAGAAACAGGCAGCAATTTTGGTAATAGGATTGTTTTGTTTTTAAAACGTCATTTAAAAAGTCCTAAGTAAATAGAAAAATAAATTTTCCAACACTCTTGGCCAATAGTAATTTTTGTTATTAGTGGCATCAAGAGCAGATGGAATACATTTTAAAAAGGGAAATAATTTAATAATAATTTTTTCTTACTGGCACATATTTTGATGTAGGTGGTATTTGGTTTATGTAGGACGAAAATATGAAAAGGATTTTCAAAAGAAAATTAAAATTTCATTAAGGAGTAGGTGATTTTATTGATATAAAGAGAAAATATTTAATAATATTTTTGTTTAATTTAATTAATAATTTATTTTTATACTTTTTTTTAACAGGATTTGTTGTGCGTATTAAAAAAAATTATTAGATTTATAATTATGAAAAATGTGTTCAAAGGAAAAAGATAAATCAAATTAAAATAACCAAAAAATATTTACGGAAAATTCATTCAAAAATTATAAAAATATATGAGATTTAATCAGATTAAAATTAAAATTTTCTTTTCAATCATTATTATTAGTAAAAACCAAAATCTGTAAATTATAATTATAAACCTACTTCGGTTGCGAATACAACAAAGCATTGAATTCAGTATGAAAAATAAATCAATTTGAATATAGCTCAGATCTATTACAATTCTATTAAAATGGTAATATACTTTCAAACTGATGAATTTTATCTTATGATACCAAATTTAATTTCATTATTATTGTAATTAAATTTAGAAAATAAATTCCAGATCAACATATCATAATTGGCTGTATAACCCTGACTGGATCTTTCTTGACCTCCTCTAGTAAGTATTTGCCTAATATTTGCCTAGTTTCCTATGATAATGCTATATTTATCAAAGCCATATATCCATCTTAAGTTAGTCCTGGTTTGTTATTTTGAACCTACCGCACTTTAATCTTCTAGATTATATTAAATAAAACGAATTTGATATACAAATTACCATAAAATTACTGAAATGTAATTTAGTATCATCAAGTCTAATAATAATATTACCAATTTTGTTATCTATGGTTTACACTTAGATTTTGTAATGGATATAAACTTATTTTCAGTTCAAATGGCGACAAGCACTTTTGTTTTTGGCTACATTGGTAAAATAATAATATTAAATTTATGATTTATGCTGAAATTTTTATGAAAGACGTAAATTATTTATAAAAATTGATCAACTATTAAATAATTATGAAATAATTTCCATTTTTATATGATTTCTTTCAATTTAATTAGCGATTCGTATACAAAATTTTGTAATACATCCTTCGATAGTGGTTCATTATAACTTTACTTCTCAAGAATCTTTTATACTAATTTTTATGAAAAGTATCTAAAATACATTAAAGATTATGTCGGAAAACATAATTCAGCTGTTTTTAAGATAAATTTGTCTACTGTGCGACATTTTATTTATTTACTTTCTTTTTCTAACATAAAGAAAGGTAAACAAATAAATTTGTATCTATTAGTTTAATCATAAACATAAAATCAAAAGAAAAATATCTCAATTCTTGAAATTTTACATTCACATATAAATTATATTAAAAAAAAAGTCATATAAATTTGTTATTTTTTACATAAAATATTTTTAAGGTTTCCTTTTTATGTTCTGAATAAAATAAACTTTTATTGCTTGTTTTTTATTATTAAATTATTATATATCAACAAAAAATATTTATAAAAAGTTCAAATTTTTCTAAAATTAAATAAAATAATAAAAATTGTAGAAAAATTTTCATTGAAAATTAATAAGAAATTTAATAAAAACTTTTCCTTTTACAAAAACCAAAATTTTTTCTTTGTTGGTTTTAAAGTTTACTGTCAAGCTTTATTGATGGAAATGGAAGAGTATTGATAAATATGTCAAAAGTGTTGTATAAATAAAAAAAAATGGGTTAATCATCGCAAACATTAAATTAATTTTATTATCAAAAATTGTCAACCAATTTTTTTTTACAGATTTTTAATATGTATTTTAATATTATTTTTTATTGTTTGAATTATTCTTAAAAAATAGCAAATCGTAAATTTTTGAAACTAAAAAATATCAAAAATTATTTCACATCTAAATTATTAATTTAAGTGTTAATATCTGTCAACTGTCTGTCACATTAATGTTTAAAAATATTTTCGTAATTTTTCTCACTTAAATTTATTTATTAAATTCTTCTCTTCATAAAATATTTTTTTTTTATTTATATTTTTACGAAATTTCAATTTATTTTTTAAAATACGAAAAAACTAAACTGTATGAACCTATGACGACTATGATTATGTCATGGAAACTGAATTAATATATCACGAATCACGTAGTTCGTAGTATAATCAAAACATAGTCCAAAAATAAATTCTAGAACTCACTCTTAGAAAGTTAGAAACCATTGACAGTGAATAAATGTAAAAACTAATTTGTATTTTGTAACTTGTAAGTTGTTTAGTAAGATATTTCTAATATTATAATTTAGTAGAATACTTAATTTTTCGAATTGGAATTTCCAAATACATAAGAGGAAAAACTTAACGAAATTCTCTTCGAAGGGGATTCTAATCGTAAAGGGGAAAAAATGTTATGATATTTTCGTATTTTCTTTGCAAAGAAAATTTTCACGTGGATGTGATAAATATAAAAATGTTCATGTCATTCAACAGGTTGTTAAATAGTGTAGTAGGAATTAGGAATTTATGTAATTACAATCTAATACATACACAATTTAAAAATATTTATAATGTCTAACTCAGGGAGCCTGGATTAATGATGAATACTAGTAGTTAAATTATTGTCATTTTCAATAAAACATTAAAAACAGATTTTTATTTATCTGTAAATAATTTAAACTTTCTCAATATTAAAAATGGACTGGCTGAGTATTAAATTTTCATATTTTTTTTTTAAGAATGTAAATATAATAGCAAAATAAAATATTTTGGACATAGGTAAATAATTTTTTTAAGGAAATATGAAATGAATTTTAATTAACATAATGAAATACAATCATAAATGATTAAAAATATTCACAATCAACATACATTATGTAAATTCGTCCATATAGCTCTAACGTACTATATATTTCACTACTTTTTACATCCACATTTCTCGATATATTGTACAAGATCGAAAAACCTTCTTATAACGCTGTAAACTTGTTCTATTCAACTAACCGCAATATATAACTCTGCAAACTTGTTCTATTCACGGTCATAGAATTGTAGTTGTAATATTCTTGGCATTCTACATTCGTCGTTGCTATACTGCAGTTGTAATTTAAAGGTCCACAATTTTACTGGTTTCCGCGATATTGATTAGTTTTGTATTCATCGGTTAATGTTCATTGTAATCTCATAAATATTGAACGCACTAATATTTATGAGATTACAATGATTTTGTTTTTCCGAACTATTACTATCAAAAAGTTTGTTATTCCCGAATTTGAATACCATATGCAAGTCTAGGGTGGTTTTTTAGATTCTTTCTATTACTTGATATATATCATGAAAATTTGATCTGTAGTTGATTGGTTAATTCTGAAATTGTATTGGTTATTATACAACTATTTGTTCTTATAAGAGGATAAACTATGTCACACGCTATAGTGGAAGTTGTAAATGTCATGTTTAGTAGACTTATTCTCCAAACTATCGTTGCAAAACTCTTTGCTGACCCCCTTTTTTTTATAAGCTGGTTTATTCCTAACCAAATCCGTGCAATATTTATTCAACGTTTTGGCTTCGCATTTAGTCAATCTTCACCTGGCAACTTATTTTGTTTTGTTTCTCTACTGATTTTATTTCAACTATTGAGCGTTATTCAATATTCAACATATTGTTGGTTTAAGTGCAATATCAATTCATTTGATTACACCATTTTTTCGAAGTTCAATATTCTTAACCGAGAAAAAAACTTCAGTTTAATCATTATGAGTTAAATCATTATTTGATGGTGTCGTTTGATTTTAACCGATCATTGAAAAACTTGATTAATATTTAAACTAAACATTTTATTTCTTCTGTATCTAAAAGAGATGAACAAACAAAAAATATTAATTTGCACGTTAGTTTGGATGAAACATTGTTTAACCTTCATATGAATGAAATTTTATGCTGTGGCCATAAATTCAAACCAATTTTTCATTTCATCCATGGAAGCATTTGCCTACTAGATCATATGAAACCGTATATATATCGGTTAGTAAATTATAATAATTATCAAAAATATATTGAAAATTAAATTAATTATTTTAAAATTCAAATATGCAAATTAAAATAATTATTCGACACTTCATATTTCTTTAATAATTATGAATTTAAATTCATAATTATCAATCATTATTATATAATATCAATTATTAATTATAAAAACAACATAATAAAAAACGTAATAAATTTTTTATATTTCATATTGATATAATTAAGTTATTTACATAAGAATTTAATCTCAATTGTATGGTTTACGGAAAATTCATCGCACAAAATTCATCGCAAGAAAATTCATCGCAGATTTACGGAAATTAAAATTGTCCCTTCTTTGCAGTATTTTTTAATTTTGCTCTATTTTCAATTGAAGTCATAATTAAATTTGTTCAGAAGATTTTTGTTATTAAAAAACAGGCAACTTTATAAATGTTGTAAGTACCAATAACGCAACATTCTACAAAATATAGTTTGAAACTAATAAAATGTACTTTTCATAGAACATTTTGGCATATGGTCCCGTCCCACTGTAGTTACATCTTACATCTATCTATATAAAAAATATTACATTCTGTGGATTCAGATTATTATTTCAATTTTTGGATCCATTCTAACCCTGGAAAATGGAAAAAAGTGTTTATTTTACCGAAATATCCATCACAAACCTTGAATTTATACCATTTACTATTTTTAAAATTAGAGTTTCATCCTGATTTAATTTTCCATGCGATGAATTTTCTTGTGATGAATTTTCTTGCATTGAATATAGAAATATCTCTTCTACAGGAAGAATAATTATTCTTGCGATAATTATTCTGCGTTAATATTTCTTGCGATGAATTTTCTGTGATGAATATTCCAGACTCGCAATTATATCAATGAAAAACAGATTAATAAATTTTTTAATTTTTTTCCATAAACTATCAATGACAAGAAGTTTACAATCAATTAAAAGTTTACAATAATATTTCATTTATGTAAAATATTTGTCACTAAATTCAAAACTTTATATAGAAAATTTAATATAAACTTGTAAAATTCATATCGAAACTTCTATTTTTAAGTAATTTTTGGTTCACATTTATAATAAAAAATTTTCCTCTAGAAAATTCTATATTGTGTAGTGTAGAAGATTCTTTAATTTCTATCTATTCATAGCTTGTATTTCTACTAAAATGACACAGTTTATTCTTATAAAAATGAACTTCTTTATTATTAAAATTATATAATTAAATTAAGATAAAATTAATAAGAATTATATTTTTTTATTTAGTTTTGTTGTTATAAATGGGTTTTCTTCAGTTGGACATTTAACTACATAATTACGATAGTCCAGACCATTTTTTTCACCATTATACTCAAGCATATTATTCCATAATCCAATGGCACCTTAAAATAATACCAAAAATTTATATAAAATTTAATAAAGATTTTAATATAAAACTGAACATTTACCCATGCTATGTAATCTCTGACTAAAGTGTAAACAGTCAAGACCAAAGTATCGTAAATCGGTCATTCCATTTTTTTTAGTTGGAATTGTGAAATTTGATATAAATGATTGTATATTTACAGTAAATTCCTGGTATAAATTATAATTTAATTAATTTTTTAATATAAATATTTCTTATATAATAATTATACATTAGTCTGAAATTCATCACGATCAGCAATTTCTTGATCAACTCTATTCCATTCATATAATATATTTTGAGCACGATCAAGCCATTTTTTTGATTTCATCGTATAACATGGACATACAAATGAATTCCATAAATGACAATACATATCACGTTTGTTCTTGAATAATAAACGTACATCTGGAGGTGGTACAATATTAACCATTAAACGTGGTATATTATCACGCAAATACCTAAGTACTTTAACTAAATTATTTTTATGCTGATCAATTGTTAATTGGGAATTTTTCTCATAACATACAGAATGACAATGATCTATACCACCAATAAAAATTGTTACCAATTTCCAATGATTTGTCATATTTACTTTTCGGTCATGTTTAAGTCGTAGTTTTAAAACTTTTGCCATATATAAAACGTCATATGATGTGGCAGCTGCTACAGCAACATTAAATCTGTTTAAAAAAATATGAATAACAATCATAAATATTTTTTTCTTAATCTTTAAGTTATCATTACTTTGAGACACGATCAATACTCCTACCATTCCCTAATGCATAACCATATAATTTTGGATTAAATTCTTTTAAAATATTTGGTAATGTTGTAAATTGTCTCCATGTTCCTTGTCCACCAATTGAAAATACCATACCACGATTTTCAACTGGTATATCAGCTAAATGTGTACCGACAAGACCAATACCAGATGTTAATGAATCACCTATTGCTGCTATTATATCAATATCACCTGGACGAAGTTGATGAATTGATGTTGGACGTACTGAACTACGTTTACCTGGACCATTTTTTGCATCACAATAAAATGGTGTAGATTTTGAAATTTCAGTTTGCACCTTCTAAATCAATTTATAATAACACATACTTTTATAAACAATTAAGAAAATCTTTCTATAATTGAATTATATTAATATACTTGAAAACGTTTTGCTTCTCGCAGATCATTATTATGTTGAAAAAGACCAACAACAAATCTTCGGCCCAATCGTACAATATCAGGATCAAAAAGTTGATCTGTTTGTGCGATAACCGAAATATTTAGGCTGTTTGTTAAAATTATAATAAATATTTGTAATAAAATTGTGAATATTTTCATTTTAAAAAATAATGACAAAAACCCAAATTAATTTTAAATAAATAACTAAAATATTAACTTTTAATGCAATATCTCTAATTCATTTAAACTGTTTGAGTTGAATAGGAAAACTAAACTGTAAAATATAAGTGTAATATGTTTTTATAATATAACAGAAGTTGCTATACACCGGGGTATAGTCCAAAACTGGGAGTTTATTAAACGAGAGGTTTGTAAAAAAATATATGAAATTTTATATAATTCGGAATTTTAAAGTTACCGATCTAAAATTTAAATGCCATATCATAGATCATGAAGCTCATGAAGCTATGGTTAAGTTCTTTTGTTCTTTTTTCCTTCTTACAGAAATCTATAAAATAGATTTAAGTAATTTACAACGACCCCTTTTATCACAACCCTTTATAGTTAATCTCAAAATGATGGTATAATGATTATTACATTGTAATGGTTATTACATTGCTGTTAGCATTGAAGTTGATATAATTACAATTAGTAGGTCTAAATTGTTCGAAGCATTAAATGTTGTACATAATAATAATGTTGAAACTCTTATCTTAAAGGAATATCGATAAGAGTTTCAACATTTTTTATTATGTATAACTTTTAATGCTTCGAATAAGTTAGATCTACTAATTATTATTATATATCACAACTTATAAATCGTCTGAGAATAGTTATAGGAAAGATCCTAGCAAATTTTGTACACTAAGATTATAGACATATCAGGTCATATCATGTCTCAAGTCTCAATGTACTAATTGTAACACTGCGGTTAAAAGCCGCATAAAAATAATATGTATAGCACATTAAGTAAAAATAATAATAGGAAATGAATAAATTGATTGAAATAGACTTATAATAATAATGTGCATTTAAAATATATGAAATAAAGTGAACTAAGAATAAATTATCATAAATTATTATTATGAGCTCATAAAAATCGTAACTAAATTATTTCGTTAGAACTATAAAATCGCTTATATACGAGTACTTATAATAAAAAAAGAATTATTAAGTTTTTTTATCTTATTATGCTGAATAATTAATCTTGGGTTAAAATGTATCACTGAGTTCATATCGATCAGTTCAGAATCATTTCATTCAGTAAACTTTAAATTTAACGTCTTATATATTTTGTATCGAAAATCGTTTGAATGAATCGAATTGAAAGAGTTTGGAAGGATTCAATTTTTACGAATCCAAACTGATCCAAACTGATAGTTAAAAATAATGACATTTGACGTACATTTTATAGAGAAATAAAATAAAAATTAAATGAAAAAAGTTAAAAACAAAATTTTCAAACTGACATATTTAATCAATGACTTAACGGCTTAACCTGTCGATTTTAGCTACTGTTGAAATTAATTCGATATTGAACTGAGCTGAAAGCTTTATTGGTTTTGTATAAAAATTTATCTCATGCTGAATGTTGACAAATTATTTATTGATATAAAAATATTTATTTGAAGACATTTCCGTTATTTTGTTTTGACAGAAGTTCAATGCTTCAAAAATATCTCTACAGGAACAAAATGAACATGAGATATTATTAGCTAGAACATCTCAAGCCTTCAGTGATGAACTTATATGACATCTAATTATATTTTTATTGTGTTGTGTTTACTATTATTAACTTGGAATAATTAAACTACGGCTTGTTAATTGGTATTATAATTATGACGATAGCTAAGCAATTAATTGCATAGTCTTAATTACTTTATTAATAAATAATTGTATGAAGTTCAAATTATTATGTCGTGTATTATGTCGTATACATTTAATTAACAAGTACTTAATGACATCAAGATAATTTAAAATTATTATTACGAGTAAACTTGCAAATCATCTAGATTTGATCGATATACTTATCAATGGGTTCATGCTAGAATTTTCCTTTTATGTTAAGAGCATAGTGTTTTTTTTTGTTTTACTTTTGGATTAATATATTTCATTATGTTTCTAGATCTACAGCATATAGGAATTATTATCTGATTTGAATTAAATTTGTCACACATACGCATTTGAGAATGTTAATTCAGTGGGTCCATGTTTAAATCTTCAATTATAGTTCAATAGTTTAATGCTATTATATGTCTACATCATACAGTAATTATTTCGGGAATGACATTGCAAACTTAAAATTTTGTGATCCGGTAGGTGCCTATAAAATTTTGGGTTGACAGTTTCAGTAAGTCCACATCAAAATTTAGAACTATATAAAATACATATTTGGTATATTAAAAAATGAGAAATTTTTAACATAGAATTGTTGTTTTTTTACAAAGCGTTTGTAGTAGGTACTATTAATTATAATCTATGTTGGATATAAATCACTGTTAAACCTATAAAATAATATAGATACAAAGCTTATTGAAAAAATAAATTAATTGATATCAAAAGTTGGTTATTTCCTCATAAAAGAATTTGTTACAGTTTTTGGCAATATGTTAAAGAGTTATATAGTATAATAAGTCCACAAAATATAATAATGAGAAACTAAATTTAACTCCTTGCGTTGTTTTATCACTAATACAAATTATCAAATCCTTTATTTTTTTACACGAATGGAATTTAACACGAAGTTATGGAAGCATAAGCGTTTAATAAACACTTTTATGATTATCTTAACTCTACAGTAAAGATTAAATGCTATAAAACATACAGGAAATATCAGTTTGATTGAATTCATTTCAAAATAAAGATTTATATGAAAATGCTCAAACATTTTATTACATAAACATAATGTCCACAATTTGAATTTGTCATTAAATATTTTGTATTCCTTTTACTAGTAAGTCCAGACCTAAGTTTTGTGTTCCTGTGTTGGTACTTTATAATTTAATTTATTCTAATAATTAATCCTTTTTTTTCTTGGTTTGTGTTTTATATTTCAACGAATTAATTAACATACTTGAACAATCAAAGAACGTACAATGTAGAAAGCAATTTAGAATAACAGAAAAACTACACAACTCTAGTCCTAATACCATTATTCAGAATAATATTCCTGAATCCCCGCTTGATATCAATATCTGATGTTACTAATATAATTAATATTGCATGCAATTTTAGTCATGATTGTCCATTTGGAAAAGATTTTGGCACTCATTTTTTTTCTATAGGGTTTGTAACAATTATTGCGAAAATATACTTGAATGATTTAATTAATTTTTTAATTAAAGTTACCACGATTATTTAACTTATTTTATAAAATTTTAAATAAATTAGTTTAAAATAATAATTCGTTGAAATACAACTACTTTTTTTTTATTATTAAATACAATATTATTTTGTGTTAATAGTTATAAATTTAAAACCCTTTCGGTACTATTTTTTTTCCACGTGATTCAGCTATTGCTAAAAGAATATATCACGTGAACAGGGGGACGGACATATAATGTCCCCCATTCTGTACCGAAAGGGTTTACTTTCCTAACCCAATCATCTAATTATTTTAATAGTTATTTGATTGGATGAGAATTTAATTAAAATCTTTGTGCATCAAATGAAAATGGCTTGCACATTATAAACATGGCAGACATTTTATTTTTTTAAATTCTGTTCAATCACATTCATACCGAACTGGATTTCATGATGTCGTTGGACAGAAGACTTTTACACTTTATGAACTAATATGAATTTAGATTTTTACATAAACTGGGTGAGTCTAAAATTATTGCATCTATTCTATTTCAAAAATATTAATTTTTCAAAATATTTTGAATGTAGACGTTTGCAAGAAAAATGTCGATCATTTGGAATTCTTCTTAGTAAAAGAATAATTCTTGAGAAATTACCATCATTGATGATTACCTGGAACACGTAATGTATGTGTGAACAATTTATAAAAATCAACCATTCGAATTCACGACTGTACTAATTCTACTATAAATACCGGACCCTTTGCCATAAAAATATAAATATAAGAATGAATGTAAAGAGTAATTATTTAAATATTGAAAGATAAATTAAATTTTTATTCAAATATGTTCAATTGTTATTTGCAATAGTGTACTATATTTTTGTAAAATTTATATAAATAAAATATTTTTATTAATAATTTTTGAATAATATAAAGATTACGTTTTTTAATAATTATTTATTTCCGGTTTGTAATCGAGAAAGTTGGCCTAAAAAAAGACGGAGCAAAATAAATTTAAATAAAAAATTTCGAGAATATAGAAATTAAATATTCTAATACAAAGCGTGCGTTAAAGAATTCAGCCGCTGTGCATCTTGTGCAAAACAGAAAAATAAAAATGCTGCCAGTATGCATAATTGCTTATTCTTCATCATCACCATCAGTATCAGTGTCAACCATTTTGAATGTTGTATCATAATTATAATAAAAATAATTACAATTAAAACTATTGCAGCTTAACTTCCCCCGAATGAAATAACTGCAAAGGGAGCGTTAGTATTCTGAATTTTAACCCGACAGATTGCGCTGCTTTAGCTGCAAATCTCAATTAATGATTGAATCCGAAAACTACGCAGCGTCTGAATTCTTGACAGTAACTAAATTCTAGATTTTAAATATTAAATTATTTATTCCGGAATATCAAAAATTCCTTCTAACCCATACACAATTTCTTTGCATATTTCGTCCTTTTTTAAAAATTCAACCACTTTTTTAAAATGCTATTGGAGGTTGGACTGTTCGAGGAGTCGGTCTCTAAAGTCTCAATCCTACCAAAAATAGAAACAGAATTTTTTTTTTGTTTTTTTTTACTTTTCTGTTCAATTTTTAACATTTGCACACCCACCAAAAACCGAAACAAACAGATAAACGTCTTTTCTGACAACCAAAACCGCTAATTTTTTTCTTATTGTCATGGCTGCAAACGAAATTTGATAGAAATGTGACGTCTGCAATCTTCTGCAAACAGAAATTGAAACTTTGAAAACAAAAGTTTCATTTTCTGTCCGATAAATTGAAAAACAGAAAAATGAAAAATTCGAATTCTGGGAACAGAAAAAATATAAAATCGTTTTTTTTTTATAAAAATAAAGCAATTTCAAGCAATAAAAATAAATTCGACAACTGTTCGACCCTGTAAATTGGAAAATATCGTAAGTTTAAAAAATAAAAAAAAAAGTTTCTGTTTTTGGTGGGATTGACCCTTAATCCTTGAAATAATTATTTACAATTATTTCTCATAAAATTCTATTATAACTTTACGATATTTATAAACCATTAAGTTTTGTTAATTTACTGAAGGCTTTTGGGAAAATTCATTGAAATTATATATAAAGCAAATAATGTTTTTCATATCATTGCATAATTTATTTCTATTTTAATGTTTTTTATATGTAGGATTATTCATCCTTCTAGAAAATATGGACTCTTAGGTACGTAAAGTACACAATTCTTTTTCCATACAATAAATTTGAAATTAAATTTTATTACAAATATTATTTTAAAATGTCATAGAAAGAAATTGTTCAACAAATTATTTTAAATTTTACATTTTTTATTAAATGTTTAATGGTATCTTCACTTTAATAACATTCAATGCATTTTTACCCTGTAATTTAGCAACGATGATGACAATTTGACGATTAAGGTCAAGCAAAATTCAATTCATCTACATATAATTATTTGGGTGGTACTCAGTAGTTATGTCCTTTAATTAATCAAATCTAAATGATAATATTGTTTTGAATTACAAAGCAGCATAAAATTATTATGATTATTAAATTCGTATTTATAATTATCAATTTTCCATATAAACTCAATAATTAAGGTAAAATTGGCACATTTTCTTGTGAATGTTTAGCCAGTTTTTAAGATAAATTAGTTCATTCTGTAGGATTAATTAGTATTTTATTCGTGCCCTGTTTTGAGGCAACAAGATCCAAATTTTATATAATTCCATTAATGTTTCCAAGAGTTTTGTTGTACATCTTATATAATTTTAATTAGAATGAAATTTATAATTTTAAATAGATTAATTTAAAACAAAATTTAATGTATAATTAAACTTTTTCATTGTTTCTCATTTAAAGTATACTCAAAGTATAATCAAACTTCGAAAATAATTGAATGATTTCTTAAAACTTTTTTTTTTTTTACTTACAATTTAATACCTAAATCAAAGAAAACATTTTTTTTTGTGGTGACATTATAAATGTAAATATGTAAATGAATTTTAAGAAATCATTCAAAAGAATAACCAAAGAAGTCAAAGAAATTGTTTTACATATTTAAAAATCATCTGTCATTAAAATAAATTTAAAAGATCTAAATAAATCTTCCATGAAACTTTGAAAGACTCGTTTTATTTCTATATCAATGGTTTCGTTTGGATAATATAGAAGGTCGCACTTCTCTTTCACTTCATATAATTTCCTCATAAAAAAAGAAATTTTCCAAAGAATTATTTTAAAAAAGTAAAAAATTTCTTTTCAGGAACAGAAAAGAAAAACTAAAAGTGATTTTTATTATGTTGCAATAAGCAATTTATTACATTCCATATCGAATCTTCACTGAATGTTAAACAAGATAATACCAAGTATTTCTAAATTTAAATTTAAATTAAAGTTTGCATTTAATAAAACGCTTTCATATTACATACATTTTTCTGAATAATTTTCATTAATCATAAATTACCATAATTAACGCACTTATTTCACCAATTATTATAATCTGAAATTATTCAAAATTTAATTATATAAACATTACCCTTGCCTTGGCGCTGGAGGTTTGAGGTTTAATCATGTATTTTTTGAATTTTTGTATTTATTCTTTAGTATGGAATATAATTAGAGTTATTAAATAAAATCATATAAAAATTGATTTATATTAATGAGAATTACTAATTTTATTATAATCATTTCTACGAAAATTAACAATAATTTCTATTTTTCTCTATTAATAAAGCGTAACTTTTATTTAATAATTTTATTTTATTTTGGGAAATTTTAATATTTTGGCTGTTGTGGAGCTAAGAAAAATTAATTGGATTCAAATTATTGTTTCCCAATTATATTTTTTGCTAAGAAAATAGTAAGGACGATGATGATACCATCACTCTTCATAATTATAAAGCATAAATAATAAATTATTGCTTATTTCCAAAGTTTTTATTAAATATTTTTGTTATTTTGTGAAAAATTATGAAAATCTATTGAAAATATAAAATAACGAATCTGAAATAATGCAGAATTTATTGAATATAATATAAAATAAAATCTTTATCAAAAATTTACTTCAATCTTGCAACTCGAAATATTTACTTCGATTAAATTTTTATCAGTAAAATTCGCTTCATTTCATTAATAATAATTATTAACATAAATTATTTTATGGTTTGTAAAAAAAAATATGTAAATTTTCGTGAACTGAATCATAAATTATACTGATAACATAAAATTTACAATCTTTAAAGCTTTAAAATGATCTTTATAAATATATTTTTAATAAGGATATTTAAATATAGAAGATAAAATTATTCACATTTTTTGTATTGATTAGTGGTTAGAAAGTATAATCTAACCACTATATTAAAATGAGGGCTGGAAACCGGTTTTTAACAAAAGTAAAAACCTTTAGGAAGCAGAAAATTCTTTTTAGGAAAGAAATTAAAAACAACGAACTAATTATGAAATTATTCAAAACTACGAGCAAAATATTCATTTTTGGGATACCAAAGTCAAGAAATGTCGGCCTAAAATAATACGTGTCACGAAATTTATAGATAAGAAATAATGGAATAGAATAATTATTAAAGTATTTAATGATTTTTGCAAAATAATTTGAATAAAATTAGAAGTGTTACATAATAAATCTAAACATTTAACTAAACGACATTTCCAGATTGTAATTATACTAAAGCAATCTTAGGAAATAAAAACCTTGCATATCATTTAAAACCTTGAATATGGAAATATATATAATTGTTGTTGTATTTCATAAACTCTGGTCGATAAATTAATAAATAATCAAAATTTTACCAATTTTTACGATATTGTCAACAAAACGAACTAAACCACGAATCACAACTTGTGTTTTTCGAGAAACAAGGAATAAAAACCAAACTTGAAATCATTTTCTAGAAATATTACAAACCAAAACCGAAGTAGAAAACAACATGATTTTTACGTTGGTTTCCATTCCTGATTAAAATTACATAAGAAATTCAAAGCAAAACTTAAATGTAAATTCGAGTGCCAGAGAAAATTGTGTAAAAAAATAATTTAAAGCTGGTATTTTAGGTAATAAGTTTATAGTATATTTTTATATAATACCGTATTGATAATTATGTCCTTATTTTGTAATTTATTAATGGAATTTCCTATAATTAAAATAATTTATTTTATAATTCTGATAATTTGAACTACTTCTCAGCAAATTTAAGAAATTATTAATGTTGAATTCCAGACCAAAATCGCATTTTAAATCGAATTAAAGTGAATTATTTCCGGTTTTCATTCACAGCACCAAAATATTATTTAGCATTGCAGAATTAAAGATAAAAACTTGTATCAGAGTTTAACTATTGCTTAATACATTAGTAGAGTGTCTGTAATCTGACTTTAATATTTTCATCGATACCTGGTGTAACTAACTAGCTTAGGATTTTTAATTCTTAGTAAACTTTTATCATCCTACACAACTGCTTTTATAAAAAAATACTGTATTAAACAACAATTTGCAAAAGTTTACTGCGAATGGATTGGATCGTAAATTAAAGATTAATTTTGTTAGTCAAATTAACTTAAAATTAAATTTATACAAAAAATAGTAAGTAACTAATTTATTACTGTCTACATTCTCAAATAATATCGAAACTGAAATAAACTTATAGATTAGTTTATAATAAAAATGATTACAAATATCTAAATAGGAAATTTTGTGGCACTTAACATATTAAGAATACTTAACCAATAATTAAAATTTTATATCATTAAAATGATTTATTTATAATTAATCAAATCATTTGATATAGATAGAATAATAGAAATAAGTTAATAATACATTAGCATAATTAGATTAATTATTGGTTTACTAGATTTCAAAAGTTAGATAACATAAAATTTGTTACGTCATATTGTTTTATCATAAATATAATTAATCAATCATAGATACCTTTTAGTAATAAAGATAAATGTATATTTAATTATTTATTATGGAAACCATATTTTAATTATCATTAATATTAAGTTTAAGATGGTAGACCACTGAATATAAATAATAAATCCGATAAGAATGAAAATCTTTTGTGTTTTGTGAATTTGACAACATAAATGTTGGACCGAATTAACTACTTCAGTTCAATTTAATAATGTAACTTAGTTTGAAATGGTTTTGCTTTGCAATATTCTTATAGATTAAAAATCATGAACAATGACTGAAAGCCACAGATGAAATATGATTTGTCATTCAACTTTTCTCATCGTGCTGCCATAACTTGTTGAAACCATGCCAATATTTCATCGGATAAAAGTTATTCGCATAACAATTCTTCAGCAAGACAAAACAGCATTAAAAACTGAACTGTTAAACATTTTTTTTAACGTAACTTCATTGTAGAATTGATTCGTTCTGTAATTTTTCAACATAAATAAAAAAATAATTTATAATAATGCAATTTATTTACATTTCTTATACTAGCAAGATTTATGTGCCACTCTAATATATTAAGAAGACAACTTCAAAATATACGCTTTTCTTTTGCTATTCTGATAGTAGCCACAGTCTTGGTAAAAGAAAATGTTTCTCATATATTAGTAACATTAGAATCAATTTGGAAATACTTTTTTTAATGAAAAAGTTTTCTCATCTAAATCAATTAATTTTTCTAATTTACCTTTAACCCAATAATTGCATTACATTGAGTTCTATAGTTCATTTGAGTTCTTATACAATTAATTTATTAAATTTCTAATACTGTACTGCTTCAATCAATATTTTACCAATTCCAAAAATTTCCTTCAATTGAACTTTTTTTTTATCGATTTATTTATATAATAATTTCATAATTTAACACAAATTTTTTTCTTGTGAAATTTCGTTTGAATATTATTGAATCGGAAACATTGTAATACCAAAATCTTTTAATACTATTTTTATACAAATAACATAAAAATTCTTCTTTTATTCAACTTTACCAAATGTAATAAAAATCCTCTTATTATATGAATATATCCGGATCGAAATTAATATTATAACCATTTTTTTTCTGGCGACTTGTAATAAAAATTTCAATGAAAAATTACCATTAAATGACATCTCAGTTTTTATATTTTGCATGAATAATATTTTGGATTTAGGGTAAAATCGATTTATTTGAAGGATGAATTTCCTGGTGTGTTAAGCATAAATTTAATATTTAAAAGATTTTCGATTGAAATTGTTTACATAATTTTCTTATGGTTAGAAAATAGATAATATTTTTCTAATGAAACCAATCAATCATTTTGATATTTTTGTTATTGACTGAATCACTGACATAATTATGTTGAATAATTTATTTTTAAATAAATTTTGATAGTTTTTGGTGAAAAAAATGTTATGCATTAAAAAGTCATTAAAAAAAACTATAGTAGTTAACCTCTAATTAATTCATATTTTGTTCAAGTCAGTCTATTTCGAATGAATTTATCTTGAAATTGAATATTTGGTATGGCATTATCCTTCAATACAACATAAAAATATAAAAAAACTTTTTGTTTCATTATACAAAACCTTAAAGATGCGGGAAAACTTAAACCGGATTATTCATTAAAGAAGTGGGTTTGGTCTACACGCTATAATTAATAATGATGCAGCGTTAAAGTGGAGGATACAATGGGTAAAAAGTGATTTCCACGTGAGGAAAGCCTCAAAGTTTTCACTTTTTTATATATCTCGATTATATATTGAAAACTAAACAATATTTTTGTTTAAATATCATCTTAACTAAATGTATCAGCATTTAAATAAACTTTAGCCTTTAGACAGTAACATTAAATTCACATTATATTTAAATCTTCTTTTATATATAACAAAAAGACAACATTTAAAAACCGATAATCTTTTTCGGATCTAAAAATAAAAAAAATTCCAAATATTTCTTACATAAATTTTTTCAATAGTACCACCACAACAATCAAATTTGCATAAAGGAAAATCTTATTTTGAAAATTCATAAGCTTTATAATAAAAGCCTTTAAATGTTAGCAAACATTTAGAAAGATGTAAAGGGAAATTTTAGTCCAACAATTTATGTTATTGCATTTAATTCTACCTAATCCGTATTTTGTGGATTTATTTAGGGGATGTCGACTCTGATTGATTTGGTTGAAGGCAGAATGAATTTAAGTAAAATATTATTGTCAAAAATATTGTTTTTTAAGACTTTTACCAGTCATTGAATTTTATAAAATATTCATTTAAAGTAAATAACATAAATTTTGACTATATTGGCACTTGGAACATTACTGGCAAATAATTCTCATACAAGTTTATAAACTTGTTATTTTGTGTTAAAATTCTTTCAATAATATTAAGTTAAAAAAAGAAAATATTTATATGCTTACACCATTTTAGCGGTACCGTGAAGTTGGTAATAATTTTGGTAAGAACATTATTTTTATTGACTTGACTCATTTTTGAATGAATGGGTATGGACACAAATAAAATTGGCGATATTGGAACGATTCAAAACAAGATCGATCTCTGAATTATAAAAAATATTGTGTGCTGAAGATTATGGTATGGTTGCATCATTGTACAGTCAATAGTGATCACAAACTTTGATGATAACGATTTGGGATAACATTGATTCGTCTGAAATATGAATTCAACAAAACGGCGTAACATAGCATACTCCTGGTCAAACAATCAACTTATGGCAGTAGAAATTCGGCAAATCGATAATTTCCAGAAATGGACCTGATCTAAACTGGTCTACACTGTAAGAATATTTAAATTCCATTGATACACAAATTAACAACAAAATATTTATGAACTGAAAACGAACATTGAACTCTGCATCCTTGAAATAAAAAATCGTAAATTGATTTGGCTCCTGCAATCGAACCAGAGGAGTTTAAGGACATTTTCAACACATAATCATTAAGGCATGGTAAATCAATTGTCCAAATATCTTATAAAAAAAACCTTGTGTTTAAAATTAGTGATGAACCGTCACATTGGCGGAGACTCAAAATTTTATTGATTGCTGGGAGTTATATGAAATTGTAGTTATTTATCGTTAAGACACTAAAAAACTTGTTTAAATATTCAAAAAAATATTCATCTTAGCTTTAATATTCATTAGCTTTACTACAAAACTTTTACGTAACATCAAAAACATAATGAATTTTAAAAGCAATTCTTTTAAAGTTTCCTAGAAATAGTTTTTTACATTTACTTCGTATAGATTTAAACAAAATTCAGGTCAAATTGTTTATTATTAATAAACGTATGAAAATATTTTGTTCACAAACTTTCTTTTATTCTAGTAAACTTTGTACTTCAAATGTTTTGCTAATAATGTTTAACTAAAATACATTTGAAGAATCAAAAGAAATTGTTATAAGAACATTTGAGATTTTTTTGTAAAGTAATTTTCAATGAAAACCTTTTTTTTTACATGAAAATTAGGTTAATATTTAACTTAATTCAAATACTATTATGATTACGACAATTCAAAAGTTAAATTAAAATAGGATGCTACTTAAAATAGAAAGCTACTTCGTTTTATAAAAAACATATAGAGCGATTATTTTTCTTTACGATTTAGTAGAATTTAATGGAAAATAATGTACAAGGGAAAAATATGATTCTATATTTTAAAACGAATTTCAATGAATATAATTATACGTATAAGATGTTATAATAATTTCATCTGTTGAACAGGAGTACGTCAAAAAGAAACATTTTTGGAAAAATAAAGTAGAACTAAATATTAAATACAACGACCTATTTCGACTACGAGGAGGATATTCTAAATAATAAATTGAAAATAAATTAAAAATTTACAATGATTGATCTGTTTGATGAACAAATGGAGTACAGGTCTGGGTGGGGCTGTATAAAAAGAGCAAATGCAGAAATAATTTAAATATTTCAAAATAAATTATTACGTGAGTATTGTGAATGCACAATTTTACATACCTTCGCTTCGAGTTAATACGATAAGCGAAGAAATTAAAAGAATTTCTGAAAATATATCGTGAGACGCAATCCACGAATAAATATTAAAGAGATGCAAATCGTTGGTTGATCGTTTCTGACTGATTACTGTAAATGGATGTAGTTCTTAGTGGGTGGACCGTGCTGGCTGCCGTAGTGAAGATTCTTCACTTACCCTCGAATAACAAAAACGAAAATCTGTTAAACATTGCACCAATTACAAATCTAAAGAGTCTTTCCAAAGAAAAAAAATATTAAGTCTTAAATCAATAGTTTACGTGATCCGAATGGGAGATAATTATCCCATTTCGCATCGAATGTCTTAGGATTCTGGATATATTTCATCTAAAAATAACATATTATACAATTGTCGAAGCACAATATCGAAATCAATTGTCACTGGCAGTTAACTGAAATGAAAAAAAGACAGAGATACTTTCGATCATGAAAAGTCAATGAATGTTTTCAAAAAGATACTAAAATTAATGAATTTTGTAAAAATACATTGTACTCGGATGTATGGAGATGGACACAAGAACAATTCCAATGTCTAATGTAACTTAAACCTTGCGAAGAGCTAACATT
Source organism: Rhamphomyia laevipes (assembly GCA_963920725.1). NCBI lineage: Eukaryota > Metazoa > Arthropoda > Insecta > Diptera > Empididae > Rhamphomyia > Rhamphomyia laevipes. Next base: position 39,491,571 of record OY987259.1, read on the forward strand.
ATTTAAATTTAGAAAGCGAGACATTTATATGACTTTAATGATTTGTGCGGTGAAATATTGCTCTAAAATTATTTTCTGATTGAAACCTCAAATTAATTAGCCTATGTCTTAACTCTTAACGAAACCTAGCATTATATTTCCTTTTTTTCCTATTATTATTTCAAAATGATGTTTAAATGTTAGTTTTGTATCAAAATGTACACCTAAGATCCTTAAATTGAGTAACTCTTTTGATTAGTGTATCATCCAAAAATATAATTAGCAATAAATGGTGTAGATACGGTGAGTGTAGCTAATTAATATACACTTCTCTCCCAATATTTAATAACAAACTGAACTTAAGTCCTCTTAAAGTGTAATTGTATCATTTACAGAAGTAATCATATTATAAATTTTCATAATCCTATTTATATTCTATTACATAAATGCATTTAATTATAAAAGTTCATGTATTCGTCTCAATTGTATAATAATATAAATCCTTTATATTCTTGATTATTAAAAAAGAGTGCATTAGATATAAGACATTCTGTTTTGTTCGAGTCCACTATTGTACTTTATGAAAGGATAAACATTGCATTAATTTCTATATCCTTTTAATAACTAGTTTTCCCGTTCAAGGATACATATTTTTTTTAAATAAACATTGTTTAAATTGTAAAGTGTATCTTTTATGTACAATGAAAAAAGTTGTAAGTTTCTTTTTTTTTTTATAAAAGTATAACCTTGACTTGACCTTTACACTTTAGTTTTTATGGTTGAACAGTTTGCAAATATTAAACTATACATAAAAAATGGAGATAAAAATCTTCAATATGTAAATGATTTTGCACTTTGTCATAAAGAAAATTACGAATATATAATATAATCTTTTCAAGGAAATTTGAATTTGAAAATTTTATAGTTATATACTCTTGAGAAACCCTTTTATCACTTTCAAGTAAAATACAATTTTACTTAAAAGTGATGATAAGTAAGGAAATATTTTTAAATTTTAGATAATTTAATTACAAAGCTTTGGTATCTGGTGAATTTAATTATCATAGCTACAGCAAATATGGTGCTTTTATAGATTGAACTATATTTTAATTGAAAATAACTAACACGAAATTCGGTTTATTGTTTCATTAGAGTAAGTAAAACATATGCGTAAATGTCCTTATAATCAACCCAAATAAAAATTGTTATTATAAGGAATAAAATGTAACACAAAATTCAATCGTCAAAAAACAACTCTCTTTTAAAAAACGCAATTTAATCTTATCTAAAAACGCTATTAGATAAGTCGGATTCAATTCCAAAACAAGGCATCGATGTTGCTCTAAATTGACTCAGCTTTAAATGAGTACTTACTACAGAAAATAAAATTGTGTAAAGAATTGGAAAAATGCTACCAGTTGAGACTAGTAGCAGTTAAAGTTTATTTATTATAAAGAAACTTATGGTTCGGAATCCTTTTAATATTAATATATGATTTGGTCCATATAAGACTAACTTACAATATAAATGTAACGAAACTTCTATCATTGAGGTCGTTTCCCCTAATGGGAGTGAACAAAGGAAGATAAGTAATCCCTTTTTGAATACATACAATTATTGATTTATTTTCATTTCACAAATCAAGTGGAAAAATCTACAATAATTTAAATCGAATTGAATTTAATACATTATTATATGAAAAAATGAGAAATTTTATATTTGGAATTTGTAGAAAATTGCATTACATGAATTAAAATTATGTTAATAAAGAAAAAAAAAAATAACTGTTATGTAAATTTTTTATGTTATGTAAATTTTTGTAAAAATTGAATTTATAATTTGGTAGCATAGAAAATGATTTTGAATTAAATTTTCCAGTTCAAACTAAAGATAACAAACTCAAATTATTACTAACTACGATCAGCGTAAGACTAATTTATTCATATTTAATCTTAAAACCTTAAGGTTATTAAAAATGAAATTTGGTCTTTTCATTTTTTAGAAAAATCTTCAGGCTTGTATAAGTACATATTTAATATTTAGTTTCCTTTAATAATGAATCAGTTGAGCAGAAACGCATTTTACAAATTCTCGATTGCCTATTTTTCCATCAAATTGTATTTTTTTACGCAATCCTTATTCAGTGTACGGATGTCAGTTTGTATATAATCATAAGAAGAATGATTTTTATTATAAAAGGAGATTTTAAAAAATTACCTAGTTTTTTATCATACAAAAAATTAACAAATTTAACATATTTCTATGTAACATTTTAAATAAAACATAAAATCTTCCAAAAAAAAAAAAAAAATCATTTTATATTATAATCAACTGGTTTAACAAATAAAAACAAATTTTAATATTTTATGTACAAATGATTTATTTCCATGATAAATAACCAATTTTCTCAGAAATGTTTTGATATAGGAATTTCCTTTGGGAGAAAAAAACAACAACGGAAATCACTAAGGATACAAAAAAGAAAAAAATATGTTTACAAAATAAGTTATCCAAGCAATATAATTTTCATAAATTCAATATAAATTATACTTTACGTTACGAAATTCGTAATTTCATCGAAATGATCCTTAATACCATAATTCCATTTATCTTGTAGGATTATAAAACAATATTTTAATCTTACATTGAAAATAACATATTATCTCAACTTATTACAATTCACAAGTTCGTAATTCTCTGTGGCTTGAAAAGATTTTTATATAATTGCGATCCAAATAATAAATTGCGTTCTTATTTTCTAAGTGTCGACTAAAACTATTTTAATTTTTAATTATTATTATTAATTAGTACTTTACTCCTTCTGGTAAGCACAACTTTTACATAGTTTATAAACCTACAAAAGGAATCGCTATCGAACCGTCATGGTCTATGCGTGGGTAAACGCCTCTACACTAACCTTTGTCACATTTTACAAAACAACTGGAGGACTACAATTGTACCTTCTGATATGGAATTTTATAGTTGTGTAAATTCCTGGTCTAATAATTCTTAACCTTAACTAAAATAACTATCCTAAACAATTTAACAAAACTTTTGAAAATATATTTTGTTATATCTGTATTAACAAATCATATTTGTAGACGTAGACGGTAGACGGTAGACGTTATTTTGGTTATTCAATTATTAACGATAATCTTGATGTACACTTCCTCAAGCTAATTAATTTTCCTTAAATAATTAATTTGTATCTCAACCCAACAAATATTAATATACTTATTAAAAATACTTAATAATAATAATTTTTTTTTCACTCCCGAGAGTAAAGTGCTAATTTTAATTCCAATTTTTAGGGAGTAAAGTGCTATTTTTCCTCCCTAATTTTTTGGTTTTACTTTTTCTAAGCACCACTTCGCAAAATCATTTGTATTTTGCTGGTATTAGTACTATTTTTTTGGATTTCGGTGGTCAAAATCTCATTTAGTTCCTCTGCGGCTAAATCTATATTTGAAGCTTCCAATTAAATTTTCCATTTACATTTACAAGAACTACATATAAATTATTCCTAAATAAATTTAAGCTTAATTTACTTTATAGAATGAATGCATACAAAAACGTTTACGTTTACACCCGGAAGTGAAATCAATATAGTGCCAAACAAAGGGCTAAGTACCTTTTCATTAATGGAGATGAATAGACACACCTTTACTATTATTTAACTTGATTAAAAAAAATTAAAGAATTCAGTAATACAAATAATCATAATTAATGGCAAACGCTGACCTTGTCCTGTTGATTCATGGTAAACAACAATTTTGACATGTTGTACTCAATTTTCTGCAGAATTCTTATAGAAATTTCCAGGTTAAAAACAGTATAAAAATTATATCCTTACTGTATATAAGGTCCAGAATTCTGGAAATAATCAAATTAGAATACTCTAATGAATTATAGTCTCTATCAATCTAACAAAATAATTCTATGTAAAAAATATTTATCTTATCTTTTATGTAACATTTTCTAGGTCAAATAAGGAACATAAATTTTATAACAATAATTTATCAAAGCTATTTATAAATTTAATTTAATAAATAATGTTTTGTAACATATTATAATTTATTAAATAAAAGAAATCTTAAATTAAGTACTGAACTTAGAAGTCAAGTATATAAAAATTGAACCTAACAACTTGAAGCTAACAAAATTTATATTTTCAGATTTGTATAAAGTGAAGAAGGTTTTTGTTAACTAATTATAGTTAATTAATTAAAATTTATTAATTACACCTGTAATTACAAGGTTCATTTCAAGGATTGTTTACATGTTATGATTAATTAATAGATTTTACAATCAATGACAACAATTTCTTAACCAATTCTAATCTAGTCATTATTATAATTTTGTTTTGATATACTTTGGACCTTGTAATAAATAACAAGAGTAGATACAATATTATGTTTTCTACGATGTATTTACTATTTTCCAAGAATTATTTTTCAAAATTATATAATAAATATAAACATGAAAATATTTTATTTGATTTATATCTAAATTTATCTAATTCTAATGGATGAAAAATACTTTCTTAACAAATACCATAAAACTATTTTTGAAAATTTATTAAAATTGTTTTCATTAATATTTTTATTTTGTTGTATATTATTTGGCTTTTCCGTATCCTTTTGGGATTTTCATTTCGATTTATAAATCAAAATATTATAAATTTAATATTGTTTCTAGAAAGATTTCTTTGGAATACTGAATTATAATCAATTTAAACTTTGAGATTACTTTGAAAACTTATTCAAATTGTTTACCTTTTAATATAATTTGTGGATTCAATTTATTTATTATAACATTAAATGATTGAATCTGGTAAAACATCTACAGAAATATATTTGTAATGTTCTAGAAGTTCTTTATTCAAGTTAAGGTCTCCCCAAACCAATGCGAATTATTCGAATGTGGCATATACGAGATTTTCGCATGAATTTTGCTGCCATTACGAACAATTCGATGATGCTGTAAATAATTTGGGTTGGTGTGGTAAGTCCTTTCTTTAAATAAGGACTTCACCATAAAATATTGTATTTTACTGAAAATTTAACGATAATTAAATTTAGTTTGTGGGATCAAGAACTTAAAAGCCTTTTTGTTGCCTTTGGTTATGTAAAATTTCTTTCAATTATGATGCCATCAAAAAAATGAAAAGTTATAATTATTTTTTGACAATTTTCTATTAAATTTTTCAAAATAATTTTTGTTTATTTAGGATGAGACTAAAAAATAAGACCATATAATATTTATGTAATTTCTTAAACATACATTTAAAATTAAATAATTCTTATAGATCGAGGATTAAACATGCTTTAAATTATAAATACTGGGATAATATAGATTAGCTTAATTATAAATAACAAATTGATATATTTATATTGAATTTTTTTTACTAAATTTAAGATATTACATTATTACAATTTAACCAAATTGTATTTTCAAATGATAAGATTTTATTATGAAAAATCATTTCCATTTGTATACAATGTAATTATCATTAAATAATTATGTATTTTTCCCTCAAGGAAATTGGATTTTTTTTTACATTGTTAATCATTTCATGCGTTACGCACGCAAAATTAAGATTATGTATATATAAATTTTCCAAACGAACTAAAATTATTTATTAGTTTTGTAAGAAGTAAAATCTGAAGAATTAAAATTTCAACAATTTGATATTCTAACAAAGAAATAAAGGAATATTTTTTTAGAGGATCATATTTTTTACAAGATTTTGCACTTTTAATATATATTTAGAAAATATATTAAATCTATAATAACTCATAATATTTATATAAAAAAAATTAGGTCAACTTTAATTCTCCAATTTGTAAAAGAAATATACAAATTTTTATTTTTACATCGTAGTACTTGAAATCCAAATAAAACGTCAAATAAAAATGACACGAAAAAAGGAAATGAATTTAATATTTACTGGTTGTCCAAAATAAAAATAATAAAAACTAAATGGTTTTTATTTTCCCCTAAATGTAAATGGCCTCAGTTTACTTTCATGGTTCATTACCAATAAAAGGAAGAAGTAATTAAGTATATTTTAAGTTATCACAACGAGTCCAAGTTATATATATTCTGGTTCGCTTATATTTTAACTGGCAGGAATACAAGAACCTCTAACAAATTACTGAAATGTTTTTTTAGTGGAATTTTTTAAATCACCAATTTAATTATACATTTGATTAATGCTAGTATTCAGAATGCTGCTACTTCAATGCAAAAACAAAGCATCACATAAAGAATTACCATAACTAAAAATAATCTTCCTGCACAAGCTATGGACGCGAATGCCACAAAACTTTTGAGATGTGGAAATATCGTATATATAAATAATATTGAAGTTCTTATAGTCTACTTCCGTAAATGCTATATTATTCAACAAAACGAATGGGTTTTATTTCTATCAACTCAAAAACTTTTAACTTAATCTGATTAAATTCTGACTTATGCACTTATGACAGTTTATCAATAGGGAAATGTCATATAAATTATATTCTTTATCTCTGCTGACTATTTTTACAAAAATTTCTCATAAAAGGTATTTGAGCCAATAATGCAGTAATGGTAAAAATAATAAATTTAATATGATCATATATAAAAAATTATTTTTTTATTACACCTTTTCAAAAAATTTCCACAACATTGAAAAGGAATTTTCCAAATTGAAAAGGACATTTTCTTTTATTGACTTTGTAACATAATAAAAATAATAAAATATCTCATGACAAATTAAATTTATATAAATAGATAGCAAAATTTTATATTTTACAAGAATGCGTTATGCATAAATGATTTATAATAATAAATTTCGAAATAGAATGGAATTTATTAAAACATACTTTCATTTTTAGACTGGAAGTTATGATTATTCAGAAATAATATATTTATGTATATGATTCTCATTCTATGTAATTTTATATATAGACCTTTTAAAATATCAAATTTATTGAATAAGATTTTAATATTTTTTTCGTTTAAATTTATAAAAATACAAATTCATATTTTAGAAAATGTTGTCAGTAATGTAAAATATTAAATTTTGATGGGGCTTTGTAGTTTTGTTATATTAAACGAATGTTATGCTTGTGAACAATACGAAATACATTGTGATTTAGGTAGAGATACACCTAATTTTTAATCCGAACCGAACAAACTTAGGTTTATAAGTTATTATTGTGACAGTGACAGGTAATTTTTATTGTGTTATGTGTCAGTTATATAAAAATGAATATTCGTTGTATGTATATGTAATGTGATAAACCTTTCACCCACCCATTCCCATAATTTTTCATTTAATCAATAGAGGCATCTAAATTCTTATATTTCTACCTATTTATTTCATATTATGCAGGATTCGATTAAGAATGCTGCAAAGTAATGCCAGTAAAGAAAGTAATGATATAAATATACTTCCAATCATAATAAAAAGTTGTCCAAAGTTATGAAAATATTCTGGAAAAGTTAAAAGTTGAGAAACTTCTGCGTTAGTTTGTGTTGAGTTATTGCAGCAGAATTCTGAATCACTTACCAATAATCAATACTCATATGTATAAAAATTAATAAAACTTTTAGAATCCATAGAAATACAAAGTAAAAATAAAGTGAATTATTAATTTTTTCATTATATTAGAATATTTCTACAAAAATATAAATTTTACCATTTACCAATCTTGTTAAAATTTCAATATGGAAAAAAAATTAACCAAAAATCTAAACTATTTCAACTATTCATGCTATGCCCATAAGCGATTGAACTAAAATATGAAAACTTTTTATGTATTTGAATTATCTAATAAAATAAAAATAAGTAGGTCATTAAATTTGCCCAGAAACTATTTATTAGTTCAATATTTACTCAATTGTCATGCATTTAAGAATTCCAATCAAAAATGGATAATTTTATTTTAAAATATTTATAAATTAATTAATATTTATATTCTGTAATTATTTTCCAATATTTTTAATATATTTTTATTTTGGATTCTACACCACTTAGTAAATTTGAATTTTAATTAGTTTTTATTATTATTTGATTAAATTTTAAGTTTGCAGGCTTTTAGATTTGATTTTTCCATGCGTCCATAAAAATAAAATTCTAAAAAATAGTTAGAAAAAAAATGTTGTTCATAAAATGTTCACATTATTTTATATAGCAAAGAAATGTTTTCAAGAAAATTAAAACTGTCATGACAATAAAAATATTGTTGAACAGGACAAGAATAAAATTGGTTGCCGAAAGCGTAAATTTAATATTGAACGTTAATATTAAATTCGTTTTCAATGTTATAAAAATATTATTAATTATGAACTTCGAATATTTTTAAAATCAATAAATTTTGCTCTTGGGTGAAGAATTTGATACTTTGTAAATATATCAAATATAGTTCTATCTATACAACTTATTCAATATTTGCTAAAAAGTTAATTTGCTAATTTTCATTGATTTATTGATAATTTTCAATAATTTTAATACTAATTTCTGTAGTATAATATTTTTTTAATACTATATATCCCAAAATGTTCACTCGGACGATGAATAATGATTAATAAAATTGTTACATTTACTTGAAAGTTGTTGGTATTTTATACTATTTTAGATAAAATTAATTTAAAGATATATTTTTATACTCTAGATGAATTTTGAAATTGAAGCATGTGAGAAATTTCCAGAAGTCAAACTTAAAAATAAAATATTTTAGGTTTCCTTTTACTATAGACATACTAACAATAATCATTCCTTATGCTTGTTTTCGTTGATTACAAATAATTCAGTCTCTTTCTCAGGACTTCATTTTCATGGAAACGGGGAATGAAGCTTGTGTTTAATATTGATGGGGACTAGATACCCGATTATTAATTACCAAAGCATTATAAAAATATATGCCCATTTCCACAATTTCTTTTACAAAAGATTGAATTTAAGTTGGAGCACTAACTGACTCTATGACCATTCAAAGTACACCAAAAATGTCCTTTTGTAATGAAATTACTCATTATTAATTTAAATTTAAAAAATATTAAAATGCTAAAGTAAATGATAATTAATATTAACCGATTACTTAATATTAATAGCATTTTAACAAAAAATAAATTTGATATGAGTTTATACTAAATTTCCATCATCAGTATGAAATTTGTATTACCATATCATCGTTTACCGGAAGTAATTACGTTAGAGAAAAGATAATCCTATATGAAATAAAGTATAACAAAAAACAAAATATTCATTCATTTCATATAAATGCATCTAATATATCGCATAAAACTTCCTCCTTCTAGCCAATTATATTTCACTATAAGATTAAATCTACCATTCGAGTGAAATATGATATTTATTATATTTAATTACCAAATGTAAGGAAATTTCTAATTTATGTTATATAATAAAAATATACATGAAAAACCTTTTACAAGGACCTAATTGTTTTCAACAAGTTATTTGTTTCCAAATATTTTTCTGTCTTCCTCCCAATAATTTACTAAAAGAAGAAGTTTTGTTTCAAGAAATATGTGATTAAAACCAAATGGTAAAATCTTTTCTTTTCTTATATGACTATAATATCCTGTGAATAAAGTAAACCTAACTAATTAATATCCTGGCAATTGTGAACATCCTTCCAGTCACAATATTAACAACACTAATAGCAAAAGCTACATAGATAAATTATTATATTGATTTATTTCTATAATCTTTAAGTAAGTATTATGTCAAATTAAATTTTTACCAAAAATTTGGTATCAGCATATTTTTATTGTCTGACGCCTAATCGTGTTAAATAATTACAAACTTTGGCAAACAAACTTATATGAAAGTTGACTGTATTAAAAATTGTTTTCTTATAGTCTTTATAATATACAAACAATTTTATTAATGACACTGTTTTATAACAACATGGACACATTGTGCTGACCTTAACTATACTTTTATTAGTTCCTCATGTTGTTTGTAATATGAACCATTTTTAAGGTAAATGTAGCTAGCGCCATTTTCATTTGGTAGGAAAATTAAAAACATTTGGTTTTTATATTACATATTTTTTTTGTTTTTTTTTTTTTTTTTTTTAAAGGACAATTATTTTCTTTTTATAGTAGCCATTAATCTGAACATGCTTTCACTTCTAGCAGCTTTTGTTAAATATATCTTACTAAATTGGGAATTAAAGCCAACTTATTTATTTTATATATATTAACGAAAATTTTAATGAAATAAAACTTAATCTAAGAAATAAATGAAATAATAAATTCAATTAATTTGGGAAAAATGTAACAATTTGGGATATTAAATTTGTATAACATTTTGAAAATCGATAATTTTTCCTTTTTACTAGGATCATTTGAAAAGTTTATCTTAAAAAAATTGAGTCTATTCAATCTAAATATTATTTGTAAATTAAGAAATATATCAAATTTGTAACTTATTTTGTTAATTTATGTATTATTCAGGGGGAGGGTGGACGATGGACCTGTTGGTAAAATAAATATCATTTTGAAAATTTACTGGACCACTTGAAAATTTACAAAGTTTATTTTTAAATGGAAAAGGCTAATTTTTATCAGGAAATTCTATATAGAAGTGAATTATTAATCAAAATTATTAATTAAATTTAAAATAAATGTTAATTAAAATTATATAATTTAATTAAATTTATTAACACATAATTTATATAATTTAAATTAATATTTTACTCATATAAATCTAACGACATATTCAAATTTACATTTCTAGATAGTGAAGAAATTTAATTAAAATTTTAAAAAAAATGTCATTTTACCTTGATAAACATTAAATATATAATAAAATAAATGTTTTTAAATAATTATTAATTACAAATAATGTTAAAAAATCAGAGTTTTCCGAGTTTTTCGCGTATTTAAAATCCCAAAGTATTACATAATTTAATTTTGAACAACGGCAGGATCGTTAAACTTGTGTTTTGCTCTACGGAAAAATTTCAAAATAAAATCATATATCAGATTTGGATGAAATTTGGTACATAGGTACAGGTCTTTAGCTTCAGGGCTCAATGGTTAAATTTCCTAATCAACATTTCATAATGTTCTATAATCTATACCATATGTATACATCATATATGTATTATCCGTTTTCAATGAAATTTGTTACGCAGTTGGATTCGTGATTGTGATTACCAAGGTAGAAGTAAAATGTAAAATCTAATTGAAAGTAAACTTAAATTTTCAAAAGTCTATATGTAAACATGATTGTGACAAATAATTCAACAGCGGGATTGCTACTGATGGTTATATCCTTCTCAGGAAACATGCAAAGAGATTATGTTTAACGAAAAGAACTAGGTGAGATGTAAAAGATTTAAACACTTTTGGAACGTCATTTTTTAACCGCCATGAAGGAGTTACTATAGAGTAGAATAAACTATCATGCGATGAGTTCCACGAGTCCTCGAAGTTGGGGTTTTTGTTAAGTCTCACTTTTTTCAAACCAACAGCTGTAATTTGTACCGGAAGAAATTGTATTTTGTAAATATTACAAAAGGTGCAGAAACATAAGAATTCGAATTCATAATTATAGACTAAAACATAACTATTTTTATATTATAATGACTGATCTGTCCTCATTCTCATCTGAAAATATTTTCCATTTTCTCTGTTCATCTTTTTTATTTCTTCATTTTATTAGTTAATTATGTTTTGATATTTTGATTGTCAATTTCCATAATTTATTTATATTTCAAATATTATATAAAATGTATCCAAGAATATTTACAACTTACCAAAATCTATGTTATTCGTAATGTTTACTTGTACAAAATAAATTATTAAAATTCCTTTCTTTTTGTGATATTTATGTATTAAATTGTAATATTTGTTATGTAATTATGATTTGTATATGAAATTAAATAAATGTTTGTAAAGAACGAAAAATTTCAGCAAAAAGACACAAATTGGATTAATTTTTCCAGACGATGTTGTTCATTAAAATCACGTTTTATTCTTCTGTGTTTTTAAAATATTTAAACTTAGTTCAAATTTCTTTGCATAAATAACAAACACTTGAAAAAACATCACCAGATTCAAAAACACTAAGCGAAAAAATCATATTCAATTTATTTTCAAGGATCATTAAATTCATTTTTTATGTTGAAAGAAAACTGAATAAAAAAAAAGAAAATTTTAATTTTTTTTTTGCACGTGTTTCATTACTAAACAATTAAAATTTTATTTGCATAATTTAATTTCATAATTCAAGGAAATATAGAAAAAGTTTGTACTAAAAATTTTCTTTAATGATAAACAAATTTCTTTTAAAGAAAACAAATTTTTTTTTGGTTTCAAAATAGAAGAATTTTTTTTAATGTATTTTTAATTTTTTGATAATTTTATTTCAAGGAATTAATGTCAAGAAGTTTACAAACTTTTAATAAACTTGTCGTTACATAAATATTATTCACATAATTAAAAAAAAAATAATGTAATTATTAGGGGTCTATTTTACGTTGAACAAAAATTTCGGTAATTTCTTGAAATTTTCCTTAATTAAAAATAAACTCCTACTTACTGCTGTAGTTACACAGTAGTTAGTATGATAGTTGCTAAGAAATAACATTATAAATCTCAGAAAATCGTTAATTTTAATTTATTTCACAAACCTCTTAATTTTATGAATCTCAAAAACTTTCTTTGGTACCTAAAATTTTAATTTTATGTCAATATTTTATTATTTGTCAATTTTCTATTACATTTTACTAATTAGAAATCAGCACTTTTAAATAATATTTCGTTCAGTTTTTATCATTAATTAAATTCGGTTGATAAATTTTATTTTTGTTTCAAAAATTATTTGTTAAATTTGAACCAAGAACGAATTTGTATGACTTGGTCAGGAGAACTGAAATTTCATCTTTTATCATGTCTTCATTTCGAAACAGTCCAAAATTATACAAATTCTATGACAAATCGAAAATTATGGTTCCATATTCGAATGGAATTTTAAGATGTATGTATTTATTTCGAATTATGGAATTTTAGAAAATTCGGAATAATAAAACTGAACGAAATTTTATAGAGCTTTCCAAATAGGGGAAGATGTTATGAGTTATGACCCTTTTTTAAACACGTGCTGTTTATTTTAAAAAAATTCATAAATGTGTTTTATATTATAGTAAAATCAACAGTTTGTTAACAGTACCATGCTGGAGATACTCCAGCTGGAGCTCCAGTTTTAAATGTTTTATGCTGGAGCTCCAGTTTTAAAGCAGCACGACAAGCACCACTTTAACTATTATCATATAATACTTATATTTTTGAAATATTTTCATATAATTGTTCCATGAAAAAACGGCGCGGAAAGAGTATTTGCAGGGTTAGAGTCACACTTTTACGTGTTACACTTTATATTTTAAAGATTTATAAAAATCATAATTATGTAATATATAATATAATATATTTTAATATAACAATTTGATTATATCTGTAATAATGATTACAGTCTTCTCAAAATTATTGTAGACCTCTAAATATAAATATAAACATAAACTTTTCTCATAATAGGACGATTAAGATACGTAAAAACTTAAAAACAGGACAAGAGACATCAATTATTAAATAATTGACAAATGACAGGTGCCATGTACCACTAATTAACAATCATTAATGTATGTATAACAAATAAACTTGATTAACAATTCTAATAAAATAGATATAAACAATCATAAAACATCACATTACAAACTTAGACGACACAATGATTGATAATGAAATATAAATCAGTACGATATTAATAGCTTTTGTAAGTAATTTTTCAATTCATAAAATTAACTGACTATAATTCTGTCAATTGCAAACATTCTTATACTATATCATTAATAAGAAATTTGTTATTTTAGCATGTGAAGCATTCGATGGCTCAATTATGATTTTCTGAAAATTAATTTTCTATGAAACGTGTTTTAATTATATAAATTTAAAAACAAAATATTTATGTAAAGGTTGACTATACATAATTATGAAATTGAAAAAAAGTGTTGTCAATGATTAGAGGTTAGCTGATAACTCGGAGTTTGTCAAGCAATACAACAGGTATGACTGTCAAATTTCAACTGAATCTAATGATTGTAAATATTCCGGATAAAATAGAGTATTTTTTTATTAAATTATTTTAAAACTACAAACTTAAATTTTTTAGCTATAACTCACGATATGCTAAAAGTAGCAATATACGAATTTTTGCCTACTGTCCACTTCTGACATTCAGTGACTAATATGAATGCATATCTGCCGATTATCCACCTAAGATAGACTTTAGTGTTGAGAGTGTTGCCAATAGTTAGTTATGATCTATCTACTCTACATATAGAAAAACTATATTAATAAATTACATCAAAAATAATTCGGAAAGTATAGCGCGTTAACATTTAATTTAAAATATATAAATTCGAACGTGATCCCACCTCGATTTATCTAAGATTATCCAAGTTTACCATTTCGGTTATTTGCAGCCGATGATTAGCTGGTCTCAAGTTAAGGATTATTCAGCAAAATCTGATCAAAACTGGTTTAATTTATGTTGGTGACTTTCGGGGAATCTGGGAGGATCAAAGAGCTTCGTTTACCTATAATTTTATTTGAAACATTGTTTTAGTTTTAAATTTAAGCTTTTAGCATTTTTTTGCTATTAGGAGAATACACGAGAACAGACGAATAGACTGAAATATAGTGAAACCTTAACGTATTTTATTGAACAGTACTACAAAAATTACTAGTATATATTTTTTTTATAAATGATAAATCCATTAATAAAGAATTAATATCATCAATTTCTAAAGATAGCATAAAAATATGTTTACAAGTTTTCCAACTCCTTTATCGAAAAAAGTTAATATTTTCTTAGATAATTGAAAATCATTAAAAATGTTGATATTTTTATTATAAAATGTTCAATAAATATATACGAAAAAAATGAATTTTCAATATAATTCTCCTTCAAACTCAACTCAATTAGCTATTTCACTCCACTTTCAATCGTCCATCATCTAATATTATGGACTTGTTGAACGATTGTTGTTCCAGTTTTTGGACATTCAAATACGGTTGGAAATAAAGGAGCATTTATTCGTTTAATATCGCATAAGTCTTAAATTTTCAAAAGTTAAGACTGCGAGTCTAATTATTTTTATATTGCCATTTTTTAAGGACGAATATTATGTCAAAAATCGAAGGATAAATTAATTTCATTATTTAAACTTTTCAATCAAATTATTTTTTTTTTTTAAGTTATTAATTTACTAATAAGAATTTTTAAATTAATTTATATTATCTTGAAGCTATATTAAAATGTTCGAAACTCTTAGAGTTTATATTTTGCCAGACATGACTAATTATAAAACCAGACTGTAATAAATAAGTTGATTTTCATCTTTTTAAGAAAATTTGGTCTTGTAAAATATTTTAGTAATATATTTCTAAGAAATATTCTTATTATTATTTTCCAACATAAAATCCCACATAAAATTATAGATTATAATTATATTTTTCTTATATATTAAATATTTTATTCAAAGATGTTATTCAATTATAACATTTTCCATATAGAGAAACGATTTCAAAATATGATTTTTATGTATAATTCTGAAATACAATTTTTAATTTCCACTTAATAACAATTTAAATTGTAATATATCATTATGAAAATTCAAAGGACATTAATTATGTTGAAATTAAGCTCAAGCTAAATTCAATTTATGTATAATCATCATTATTATTATGAGCTAACAGCTAAGTAATTAGCTCTTTTAACATATTTAAATTATAAATTTATTTTTAATTTAAAAGAAAATATAAATTCTTATGATTATACTTATGAAAATTATCATTTTATTTATGAATCTATCATAAACAAAAACAACAATAATTAATCTTAAGCTTAAAAAAAGTATAATGCTTTAATGCTATAAAACGAGCATAAAATGATAATCATTCATGATTTTATTGATCTGGAATCACACTTTTCAAAGTTGCAATTTCTTTACTTTTTTCTGAAATTTATTGCTAAGTCACGATTTTAATTCCTTCAACGCTGATAGTATAAATTTTCCTATAGTTATGTGTAAAGCCATGTATTTTACCGCCACGGTGACAGTGACACTGTAATTTCAGCTTAATTCAAATTGTCAGATTAATATTAATATTTCAATTAATTAATATTTCACTCACACTAGTAATAGTTAAATTCAAATAATTTGAAAATTCAATCAATCTCCTGGCAGATGAAGAAAAGAAAACTAAAGGTAAAACTGATGGTAAAATTGCTCATTCTGTTTTAAATTCGTGTGAACTAATTCAGCGAGCTTAGTTAACGTATTGTGGTGTTATTTGTATAAAAATTTATATTAGACGATTGAAAATTGATGTAAAAATAATAAGTGTCAAAAAGTTTATATAAAAAATTTAAATATTTTTTTTTTGTTAAATATTTTTGTGAAGTTTCATATATAATTATAAAAATTTACCTTTAAAAAACTGTTAGCTATTTGATGATATAACTTTTCCCATTTGGAATATTTCATAAAAATATATTAAATCATATTTTCATAGCATTTTTGTTTTTAAAACTTTTTTTCAAGATCAAAGATATTTGCATGTTTTTCTTAATATTTTGTTTTTTTTTGTACTACAATTTATTAACCCAAATCAATACAAAGTATTTAGTGACATTTCAATTTAAATGTAAATAAATATGGAAAAAAAACTCTTACAATATTACAACATTAATTTACAATTAACCAACATATTTATATATAATTAAAAAATCCTAGAATAAATGCATACTTTTCATATCATGATAGTGAACTAAAGAAAAAACAAAAATCAGGCCCGTAGAAGGCAACGCCGCATCGTGCCAAATATGGATTATTGCCAAATATGGAAAGTGTAATTATAACAATCGATTTTGTTTCCTTTAGCAACTCGGAGATTCGTAGTATGTTGCAGTTGCAGATCCTTTTATATAAAAAAAGAAAAATTTATCCATTTTGTTGCAGATATAATTACAAAATGAAGTTGACTTCTACTACATTAAAATCGAATTTTGCTTAAAAATGAAAATTGCTGGAAAATTTATTTCTTTGTAATTCACAGACTAGAAAATCTTATTTCTGTAATATTCTGTAAAATTGGGTTAAATATTCCTTTCAGCGTTAGTTCAGCGTTAGAGACCAATAATAAAAGATAAAACGCAATTCTTTTCAACTTTAGAGCATCATAAATAAAAATCTGTTCAAATTATGAATGAAAAAAATAATAAAATTCTAATTGCGTTAAAGTAAATGCAATTTTTTATCTTTTTATTCATTTTGAATATAAATATCCTAATTATTTTAGTTTACATATTGCAAATGATATTTCTAAATTCCACGTAATCCAAATTTTCCATAACATTTTTTATAGGTTTCAGCAATAATAAATCAGTCTAGAAAATTCAAATAAATAAAAATATCGTTTTATATAAAAAATCATTTTCTCAAATTAAATATGAAAATTAATTTTTCTTAATAGATTTGTATTTTGGGAAAATAAAGTAATTAAGGAATTTTTATTTTTCAATTAAAATATAACAATAAAAAAGAAAATTCAAGAAAATGTGTAACCATCAATCAAATTTTATTATTATTATTAAATTTATTAATAATTCCCCATAAAATTAATCACAATATTAAAAGTTTCTAGCTGGTAGTTTAGTAACTTTATCGTTAATAAAATTGTAAATATTTAATTAATAAAATAATTTAGGTTTTAATATTTTAATTTAAAATAATTATAATTGCAATGAATATACAAATAAATTAAAGGTCATTAACTGCTACTGTTACAGAGTGTAGTTTAAATTAATTCAATCAATAATTTCATATATATTCCAAATTAGTAAAACTGATTTACTTTTGTACAAGCTGACAAAATTTATAAATCGGCCTTGCATAACATGTTAAATTTGTCATGTCGTACGAAAGTACAACATCATATTAAGTTTTTAACCAATTCTATAGCTCTAGTCATAAGTATAATAAATCAAATTTGTCATTCAGTTAGAAGTCGGATGCCAGAATGGGATTCCTTTTAACCATCAATCATATATATAAAAAAAAACTTCAGTAAAATTTTCAAAGAACCCATCAATATTCATCATTTCATAAATATCTTTTTTGTCAATATTTTTATATGGATTTGTAATTGGTGAGAATTTTTTGTGACCTGTGTTTTATAAATATAGGACATGACATAATGTAAAATGGCATAACATAATTTTTCTCATACATAACTTGATGTTGGCTATCACTTCACACTATCAATTATTTTCGTTTTTCTGATAATTTTTAAATTTTAATGCTTTAAAGCTTTAATAGAACAGATTCCGATCAATATAAGAAGGATTTTTAAATACAGAATATAAATTTATCTTGTAGGTTAATGGGATTTAAAAAAAAGGATTTTTATGTAGAGAAAATATTATGGTAACAATATTAAAAATTCAAATCACAAAATAAATATAATAAAGTTAAAATTTCTTAGATACATTTTTTTTAACATAAATTTTCATTTGATGGAAATTGTATTAAGTAAGAATTAAATACTGAAATGATTGCTTTACTAATATAAATTATATCTGAGATCAAGTTATATTGCTGGTTGGTTAGTTCGTAAAAAGGTGGATTCAAAACCTAACGCATAAAAAATCATTTGTATAGAGCGTTTGTGCCACACCAGATGATGATTTCATTATTCGACCTACTTAGATGTTAGATGACAAAATCAGATTAGCAGTTTGATCTCATGTGTCTTTAAGAGGTTATTCAGAAAGAAGTTATTAAGTTCTGATGTTTTATTTAGTTCTAAGTTCTAACGTTGCGCTGAAGTTGTAATCTTCAATATGTTGAATCGCTATCTTCTTTGCATCATCATATGCAGAACAAGACCATCGTTAGTTAGTCCAATCGGTGAATTATGTTTTCTTTAAAATGATGTGACATATGACAATACCCTAAATACATTCTCTGACAGTTGTTTGTACATTAGCATCTGGGAACAGATTTGTGTGTTGTTTCCATTTGAAATTGATTTTTAATATTGTCCATTTATCAAACATGATCTTGACGTTTGTTGAAGGATAATCTATTATATTAGGTAATTCTCCCGGCAATAATGAATAGCATATCTATAAATGGTAGCTATTGTTTGTCAACAAAGAGTTAATAATCAGGTTTTAATAATCCATATAAATAGCTAATTTTGCATTAACTTTATAAAGTTTTGAAATTACATAGCATTAAAATAGAAAGTTAGGACAAATATAAGATTATCTGCTGTGAATAATTTCTAAAATGTTTTTTTTTATAATTATACTTTTTATAATAGAAAAATTATATTTTCTTCTTAATTTTCTAAATAGAAATCATAGGAGAGATAAATTAAAATATGTTTACTAATTATTATAACTTTGTCTTTCAAAATACTACAAGGATACCAATTCCATTTTTTGTTATAATTGCGTTAATTAATTTTCAAATAACTCTTGAAAATTATTATTTATTTAAACATTTTCCATAATTTCATTTTTGTTTTATAATTCAAAT
Source organism: Rhamphomyia laevipes (assembly GCA_963920725.1). Taxonomy (NCBI): domain Eukaryota; kingdom Metazoa; phylum Arthropoda; class Insecta; order Diptera; family Empididae; genus Rhamphomyia; species Rhamphomyia laevipes. The sequence goes on from OY987259.1 coordinate 39,511,181, forward strand.
AAATACGGAATTTATTTACCTGAGTAAAACGTTTGAATCGTAAAATTTTCAAAAATACGAAAATCTGTAAATACGCAAAAATTATCAATATTATTTTATTTTTATACGAAACGATGTTATCACAAAATCAAAATCCTCTTATTTATAACAATCTTCTAGTTACCACAAAAAAAAATTCTTTGAAAAATTATCATAAAATATAAAATAAATTTTAATATTTTTTTAAACGTTTATTATATTTTGAATTTAAGGCGAAATCGATTTATATTTTAATTTTGGGAATAAATCCTGTCATGCGTTACACATAAATTCCACATTTAAAAGATTTTTGATTGAATATGTTTACATGGCAAGGAATCAATATTTTTCATAATTCACAAAGTCTAAATTTATAATTGTCTGTGCCTACAATAATTCCCCGAAAATTAGATTTCTCAGAAAATTACCAATTAAGTTTACCAAAAAGAAAAATTCTAAAATATCAGCATTTTCATCCGCTTTCTAATGATGAAAATATGTTTCTATATATTCTAATTCAAAATATTTACGTAGGACTGCTTAGCATATTAAATTTCATAAATAAATGATTATTTTCATGAGACGAATCTGATGAATTTTGGTAAGTACATTTCATTTATTCTGTATAGAATTATATTTTTCAATATTTCATAAAAAGACTTTTGTAATTAATCCACGTATAAATATATCAGACTAGACTGTTTAGTTAAAAAATTTGTTGAAACGTCCTTGTGATATATTTGAAAGATAAAAATATTGTATGAGAAATACAATTTTTTTTATAAACAACATCATAAATATAAATAAAAGCATTAATGCTATTTACATAAAAACATATTAAATTTAGATTATATTTAAAATGTTTTAAAGCTTGAGAAACAAAAACATTTAAAAAATGGTTTAAGCTGGTTTTACATTTCCCCCGAAGATTCATTTTTTCTCATACTGTTTTACATTTGCGCAGAGTTTTGGCTTCAGATATTTTTATAATAATAAAAAAACAATGTTAATAATTTAGCTGTCAAAAATGAAAATACATTTTTCTATATAAAGTCTTTGAGAATTGTCAGGTACGCCGAAAAATTTGAAGTTCATTTATGCTTTGTTTTACGCATTTTTATCTTGTGTTCGCCGTGCCTAAAAGTGAGAATTCCAAAGAAAATGATAATAAAAATTGACGGAAATGTAAAAGAGCCTTAAATAATTTTCAGTAATGGTTCAGTAACAAGCTATTTTATAGCGCTATGTTAATATTTTACTTAAATTTCGTACATTTTAATTAAACTTATGTCAAAAATAAAGAAATATTTTACAATTATCATTTTTTATAAAACTTAATTTGAATTTTGTGGATATGGCTCCAATTTTACCAAATAAAGAAGAAAAAAATAATATTTATAGTTTTTTTAGTACGATTTCCCAGGAAGCATGTACGTATAATACACCAGTGTTTATCACCACGCATAGACTTTCATTTATTACACTTTTCATTAATTTATTAAAGTTATGGCAGACATTTTTCTTAATATAATTTTGTAGAAGGCAAGGACCTTCTAATTTTATAGAGAAGGGAAAAGGACAATTTCAAATTTTGTTTCTCAAAGACCTTGAAGACGCGGGTAAACTGAAATTGGAAAAATAATTTTATTTATTAAAGATGTGGGTTTAGTCGACACCAACCAGCATATGAAACCAACCAAGAACCAATGTTCTTGTTGACAGTGATGTAGGCCACATTAAGAAGTCGTACAATATAGGCAATACCCTGAACACCACTATGTATCTTACAAGTATAGTAAAAACGTACAATTTGAATTTTATTACATAAAGCTTCAAATGTTAATATAATAAATTTCAAGATTTATGAAATTAATCAAGCATTTCAAAATTTATGAAATTAATCAGATTGCATTTCAAGTTTTGAAAAGTGATATCGATATAATATTATAATAAATAAGTTTATATTAAATTTTGGTTTCATTTTGTTAGTATCAATTTACTTATTAAATTAGTTTCGAAAGTTTTGTAATTAAAATGTAAAATATTTTCAAATAATTTAACTAAATGCAAATTTAAAAACTTTATATTAATAAAAGATGCTATTATTTTAAATAGAATCCTTAATGTAGCCTGGAGCAAAGATGTTTTTTTTACTTTATTCTTTAAATGGTTCAATAAAATTTGCTAGTAATATTCCTGTATATTTAATTTTATATATATAAAGGATTTTGTTGATTCATCAGCGAAATTGATGGTAACTGATGTTACTTAGAATTTAGTATAGTCATTTTAAATAATTTTTTAAAGCGTCCAGATATTATCTTGATAAAAATATTTTATTTTCGCTTTAAAAAACAGCAAACATTAATTAAATAATTAAAGAGAAAAGTTCAAAATTTGTTATAAAATTACAAATAAGATGGCAGTTTGAACATTTTCGTTGCAATAGTAAATCCTCAACATGTTTTTAGGTTTCGCAGTTCATATGATTGCACTATGTATATATGTAAATAATTTTTGATGGACCAGAGAGTAGTTCATATTTCGTCATCATACTTTAATGTATTTAAAAAATGAATTAGTGTATGCGTATAGTAGACTTAAAAAACTTCTAATCTAATCATAATTGTAATCATTCATATTTTGGTTTAGTTTAGACAAAATTAGAAATTTACGATATTTGATATACCAAAACACCAAATACAAAATTTGAGTTCAAAGACTTTCGTTAATTCCAAAAGATTACAAACTTAATATCCAAGATCCTTCTAGATTTTATTTTGAACATTCTCAAGATCCACCCTTAACTATTCTATCTAATGTCCAAATTCCAAGATCATAACTCAAATATTTTTGGTATGCATAATTCATGGATCCGTATTTAATAAATGAGTTATAAGAAGTGACTTTTTTTATATATTAACAACATTGACGAACTTAAAGTATAATTATAAACTTATTTTCATAAATTGTCGTTAGTCTTCAGATGATAATTCGGTAACATGTTTAACTTGTTATTTAAATAAACGTCTATTATAGAAATAGAAACACAATTTGGCAGAGCGTAATAGTGACTTTGCAAATTTTCTATACAGAATTTAGTATATTATAAAGAAATCAAATATTTTGAAATGATTAACTTAATAAAGTACAAATTCTGCAGAAACGAATCTCTGTTCTTTTAAATAAATAATTTTTCATATTTTTTTTTCTGATAATGATATATTAACTTATATGAAAATTAAGTTATGCTAAAAATTAATTAAGCATAAATATGATAGCGTTAATGTTAATTGATAATTGACAAAACTGGGTGACTTAACTAAATAAATTAAATTACAGCTACATAATTAGATGAAATAAAATTGTCTATATTAAAATATTCTGATGTAGGCGCAATCAGTGAAAATTATATTTGACTTTATGCTAACTGATGTGCAAAGATGCAAAGATTTATTTGAAATTAAATTAAATAAAAAGTGAAATGCAAATTTTAAATATTGTTTTTAAGAAATTTCTTTTTGCTATTCATTTTCTTTATATTTGTAAAGTATTTTTAAAAAAGTATTGATATTCCCATGACCATAGCTTTTAAATAATTCATCATTGAATAGAAATTGTAGTAAATTTTCATAGCGATACTTTTGGGTTATTACATATTTTTACGAATTTCATCTTAATCTGAATTTATAATGAATTGTACAATTATCGGTTCAAATAAATTACCGATTCCCTGTTTGTGATTTGATTCATTTCCAATAGATTTCTTCCAAGGGCAGATATTCAAAATTCAAAATTTGGTGTATAGTTTGCATTGGACGTTATAGTTCCTGTAAAGATTTAACATAAATATTTATTTCCATCATGTACAAATAATACCATCATAAAATAATCTTAAAATTAACTGGTTAGAACAGAAGTATCGTCCTTGATTTAGCATTATTGAAAAATGTATGGTAAATTAATATTTATGTACATCGTATTTTGCTTGAATTTCACTTTGTATAGCTGATCCTTATAAAACTTTGTTTCTTGTTTTTGTGTTCAAGGATAAAATTTCTTTTATTAAGCACATTATTTAAATGTTGAGGTAGCTTTAATATACAAACAACGAACCAATTTTAATATTATAAAACTATTCTTGATTTAATCTGAAATAATTTGGATTTAGAAATAAATTGACTTGCATAAAGTGGGTGACTTAAAAATTCATTTAATAATATAATGAACAAATTTGAATTTTAGTATTCACAAGAAATTGCTAGATTTTATTGATGATAAAACTAAATGATTTTGAATTTTATTTATAGTTAATTTTATTTAAAATAATATTTCTTGCTAGTATTTTAATTTTGTCTGTCTGTCGTTTCTTAATTGGTTTGTGCAATTAAATCTAAATCTAAACCCAAAATAACCAAAAACTTTAAAAGCATTTCGAAATCATTTTTATTATGCTCGGACTTTTTTATCCTTGTTATGGCAATTTTTATATGAATAAACAAAAGGTTCCATTGGAAATGATTTTGAAAGATAATTATGAATTTTACCGGACCAATTTAACCTCCCGACTACAAATTTTACCTCTGCTGTGTAGCATATTTCATCCTAAACTGAAATATATAATTTTTATCAGCGAAATCAACTTTTTTAGGTCTAGTACAATGCAAACTCAATTTAACTACTCATAAGAAACTATAGAACTATAAATAATCGTAGAATTGAAATTTATCATTTCCAGTAAATTTACATGAATCCCATTCGTAGAAAAAACATTTTTTTGAATACCATTTGTATGATTTGGCGAGTCCTTGAAGAAATTCGCAGACTACATACATATTTCCAACTCACCAGCATTATTAAATCTAACAAAAACTTATCCGCTAATAGAAAATTCATTTAATAAAACTTTCTGCATTTATTATAATTTTTGTCCCTGAAATTCATTGTTTGTTACGCAATTTCCTTGGAATAACTAAAATAAAAATCTGTTAGTTTTTCACCAAAAAAAGGATGCTAAGCTTCAGATAACAAACTGATAATTTTTTGCTATTATACTCGAAAAATATTTCTGGTTTAGATGATAATTTTGTTTTACCAGGTACATTCGTAATCCAAAAAGCAAAATGCCATCTTAGTCAGCGAAATTATGTGAAGAAAATTAATTAAAATTTAATCTTAGAAACAATAAAATGCAAATCTTATTAAATTATGTAAATTTTGTCCTACTGTAGCTTTCCTTATGATGTCTTTAAATTTAAAGAACCATCAGAATTATGTAAAATTAAGAAATATTAAATTTTTTTTTTAATGCAATCTGGATAAATTTGAAAATATTACATAAAAAAATTTGGTTTCCAATCAATTTTTTATATTTTATATACAATGATTTATTTCCATGATAAAATACTAATTTTCTTTGAAAATTTGGCATAAGAATTTATATTTATGAAATAAACAACATTGGAAATCTCTTGGGATGAAAAATATCAAATCGGAATTAGTTCCAATACCATAAATTCGTAAAATATTTAATTAGTTATATAAAAATTTTACTTACTAATTAGTTTCTGACTTATTATATACAATAATTTATGAGCTGCTAAGCCTATAGGCTGGCAAATATTGTACATAATTTTTATTTGTATGAGGTTATTTTAAGTGGTGCTCAGACAGAACTACTTATTATGAATCCGATTATAATATTTAGTCGTTTGGTCTAGTCTTATTCAGTTCTATTTTATATTCTGCTCAATAGAAATATTGAAATAAACAATTAATTAATAATGATAATATTTTGCCACCGAATGAAAAAGTTTGTTCTTTATTGGTTGGTTTGAAGTAATAAGGGATCATCTCTTCGCACGAAGACTAGTAATATGCACGTTGTACTCTATGTGGCTTACAATTACTCTGTGCTTTGTGTTTCCTCGCACTGATTCCAATGATTCCTCCACCATCTCACAACCTCACAACCAACGAGTTTATAATCAGGTCTAACATTGAAACGTGTTTGCTTATAATGACATAATTGGAAAATTAAACTTGTCAAGCACACAAACTTGTTAATTGACTCTACTATTAGAATTTATCATAATATTTTTTGGATTAATAGAAATTTTCGTGATGTAACATTTTCGGTTAGGCTAATAAATTATATTTCGCACAAATTTTATATACATTTTATTACATTTAATATTTATTTTCACACATTTATTATGTTAACTTTTAAACCTTTTAAAAACTTAAAAGGTTTGTAGAGCCTCATCTGTAGAACATTTTGTAGAGCCTTTGTAGAGTTCCTATAGATAGAACGTTTAAAGAGCCTTTTATAGCCTTTCAATTAATTTGCATGATTTGCATATACGGTATTAATTACAGTCTTAATTTCAAAATTTCAAAGTTAAGGCTGTAGGAAGGGAAAGTTGGTTTTTCTTTAATTGGCGCTATAATTCAATAATCAATATTCTTTAGAATAGTTTCCATGGTGTTTAAAAGTAAAATATTAAGTTCAAAAATATTTTTTTTAATTTTTTAATATGTGTTTTCAATTATTAATAAATCCAGCTGTACTTCCAGCTTCCACGCAGATATTAATTACATTTTGATAAATTAATATTGAATTAATGATATTTTAATTAATAATATTTAACTTATTATGTCATATAAAGATCCTAATCGTATGATTAATAGAAGAAAATGTCTGCCCTGCCTGATAATTATACGAATTTATTTTGTCTATTAAATAATGAGAAAAAATTAATAAATGATTTATTGATGTTAATAGCATAATGCTGTATCATAATATTCGATGATGTAGAAGCAGATTACACTGGTTTGGCTCCTTTTCTTCTTAAAATTATCCCTAAATTATGATTAAAATATTTCAATTGCAATTGGAAAATAAATTTGTAAAATATTCTGGTATATAATATTTCAAAATATTTGCTTCCTACTATATAAGCTATTTTTCAAGTAGATTTTATGCACAATCTCTTCGATAGATAATTCAATTTAATATATTCGATTTATGTTCTAATTTATTTTACAAAATTTTTTTTAAATAAAATGTACTTTCTAGAAATGCTTTTAAAAATTGTCATGAAACGCCATCTCTTAGAAAAATTTAATAATTTATAAACTTCAATACAATTTCAGTTATTCACCACAGAAAATCAATGCCACAAACTTTAACTAATTTTAATAATTTATATAATCTGTGCTAATTTATGTAATATCGGAGTAAAAGCTCTTCTGGAGTACACTTACTTGACGACATACAACTCGAATTTTCTTATTTGTTTAGCAATATTCCAAAGTTATGTTTGATTTTCAGTTTCTGTATTAAATAATTACAAAATCCATTCAAATTCAAGTAACAATTACAAATTGCATAAGTCCATTCAATTTTCTACTATTTTACACAAATTGAAAAAGTAGGAACATTGCAGAAGAGATTTTTTTACCACTACAAATGATAGATTATCATAGTATCGCGCTACATATTTATTTATAAGTGTACCAAGTAGCCAGAGCCACTTGGATGCCAGTTGGAAAACCTATTCTCCCGTGATAATGTAAAGCTAGATAACTCTGTTTTTGAAAATGTTGGGAAATTAGTGATTATGTTTCAGTTTTAGAAGTAGTGCCTTAATTATGGCAGATAGAGATATATTATCTTTTGTAAAATATTTTTTGTAAAACCATTTTTAATTTAATTATACATATTAAAATTAAAATATTTAAATAAAAATAAGTAAATTCAAGTAACTTGGTCTTTATGAACTGTTTCAACAATAATTGTTCTTATATAATTTGAATTTTTAAGTATGCGATGCCTAGGAAATTGTTATTCCTTTCAAAAAAAGAAGTTATTTGTTTTTATGATGGTAAATATACTATGATAGCAAATTGCTTGTTTTATGTTACCAATAGCAATTGCCTTTGTATGTCACACTATTCAAGTTACATACAAAAATTGTTCTTTTATTTCTTAGCAGAAATAATTATTTGTCCAGGCATCAAATATGCGAAGTTACATAAAAGCACGTAAGTACGAGTTACGTGGTTATATGTAAAAAGCACGTGAGTATTATGAAACTATGCGCTGTAGGGAACAATTTCAGCCTTCTACTGGGGTGTAGAACGGGCCATAATTGAGGCTTCTGTGCGCGAGGTTTTCACGGATCCTCCTTCTTACAAACCAACCAACCAAACAACCATTATGAAACTTTTGTTCATGATAATCAGTAATAATATCAATTGTTCCGATTTATGTTCTTTTTAGTGAGTTATCTAATCTAGCCTCTTAATTAAGTATATGAACTAATTAAATTTTTAATCATCCTCATTGCCTAAGGATAAGTTCATAATTATTGATAGAGAAATAAATTAGATATATAATTAAAAAAATAAATAAATTCCATACTTTTAGGAAGTTATAAACTAGAGTTTCGAATCTGGAACCTGAACTAGTTTAGTAGAAGCTAATACAGCAAGCTAAGATGATTATTTTTTCGAAATCAATGATGAAGTTATTTATTCTGTATAGAATAAATGATTCTGCTTAAGTTCTTATTCCTTTTATTGGGTGTTGTGTCTTCCAATCCGAGGTTAGGAATCATAATGATTAAAACATTTATAGGAAATATACATAACTACTTCTACAAAAATCCACAAATAATTCTCAATTTTTCTTTTTCAAATAAAGATTCAATAAAATTTCAACAAAATAAATTTTAATAATTTTTATTATTTTTAGTTGATTTTATTATAAATTATAATTTAATATAATATTTTCAATATAATAATGTTTTTATTAATAAAAAAATATTAGGCAAATTATTTAAAAATGTTATTTTAATATAATAAAAAAAAAACAACTAACAAAATTATAACCCGAACCATAAATTTAAAAATTAATAATAAAAAATTATATAAATTTAATTTTTATTTTCGTAATTTTATATAAATTTGTAAATTAAAAATTTTCATAAAAAAAATGTTAAATTTTTTATATAATAAAATGCTAATTTATGGCCTTAATTAATTATTATTTAAAAATATTTGAATTAGTTTTAAATGTAATTGAATTATTATTAATTTAAATTTAGCTTAAATATGAAATAATTAAATTTTATCATTAAGAATAAAAATATTTATCATTAATAAGGAAATTTTTCGAAATTTTTATTTTTAATTTTTAATATTTTATTAAATATTTAATTTTAATTACTAAAAAAGTTAACATACAAAATAATTAATTACAATAAAAAATTCTTTGGTAGTACATTTAAAAAAAAACCGAAAATAATAACAAAAAATTAACAATAAATTCTTTTAAAATTTAATTATTTATAACTTAAGAAATTTGGTTAAATTAATATAGAAAATTTAATTATTATTATATAAATAAATAAATAATTGTGGTAACAAAAAAAAAATTTTAATTAATTATTTTTAATTATACAAATTTTTAAGAAAAATATTTTTGTTGCAAATTTTATATTAATATAAAAATGGAAGTTCATTTAATTTAATTAATTCAATTATTTTGATTTATACTAAAAAGTCTTATTAGTTTTAGTTTTATGGTTTAGTAGAATTTTGCAATTAATTTTAATTAATTTATTTATGGCATTTATATAATAATATAAATTTAAAATATGGGATAAAAAAAGGACATTTTATTGCAAATTGTTTTAAAGGCGACTTGATTATCAGCAGGACAGATTTTTTTTTTATATTTAGTATATATTTAAGTTGTTTTTTTAAAAAAGAAAATATTATAAATGTTAAATATGAATTCAAATTGAAAATTGAATTTTCCTAAAAACTCTTATGATTTCAAAAATTTTAACGTGAACAATTAATTAGAAAGTAAATTGCGAATTTCTGAAACTATAATTATTCAGTGTATAAAATCAAAACCGATTCTTTTCTATTTTTGTTGGTAAATAATTGTTCCAATGACAGTAAGATTGTTCTAGTAGTGTTTGAAATCTACAAAATTTTGACACTATTTGTAACATTAAAAAATAAAACAATAAATTATTACAGTTTCCTTATTTTCACCATTGTATATGAATCTCTATAGTAGTGACACGAAAATGAAAATTAAAATCTTGAAATTCTTTTACGCTTCTTTCGTAAATTTAGGGACTGGCGCTGTTGTAAATGGTTTGGGTATGAGGTTAGGATTTGAATTGGTTGTTGTCTATTATTCATTTATGATGAGAAAAAATGTCTATAAATCTTTTATTCCAAAGGAGAGATTTATATGAAGGCAAAAATATGAGAAAAAAATTATATATTTATATATTGTACAAATGCATATACTTTTTCTTCTTGACCTTGATTTTTTTTTGTTTTTGATATTTTCTTTTCGCATTTGATATTTTAGTTAATTTTGAGTTAAAAAAATAATAGCATAATATAGTTTGAAAAATTAATCGGAAATGTTTTTCTAGAAAAATGAAAATATAAAAGAAATATTATATATCAAATAAAGAATTCATAAAAGCTGTGAAAAATTCAACCAAATATTACTAAAATTGAATTAATAATATAATTAATAATTCAATAATAAATAAATATAATAAAAAAATTTTTAATATTTGGTTGAAAATTGAACTGATATATATATTATTTAGAATTGAACTGACTATAATATAATTATATTTATATGGATAGATTCCAATTTGTTATTTATTGTCAAATGAAATAGATAGACAACAAATATATACAATATTACAATATTTATTTTTTGTTTTTGTTCTAATGTTGTACTGACAACTATTTAAGTTTTTCTATTATTATAGATAATAAATATTATAATTTTGTTTTAAAATAGTCAATTTTTATTAGCATGAGATATTTTAGTTTTCAGTTCTACAAAAAATAATTAATCATGCCATGGTTCCCAACTGGTGGATTCCGCTGGAGAATAATAATTTAAAAATATGTTAAATATATTTCATCTTAGGTCACCATAAACATATAGTTGCCTTTTTCCGACGATTTTTTTAAATTTTTAAGGTAGGGATTCTATAATTTGAATATGTCCTGTTTTTTTTTCAACACAAATATGGACACCCCGTTACCCAGAACCAACGACGTGGAATTGATGGGTATATGGTTCCAAAAGTTTTTTATTTTTTTGAGTTGTAGGTAGCGTTGCCACACGTCCTCTATTTTGATGTATGTATTGTCCTCTGTCCTCCATTGTAGTTTAATTGTCCTACATTTACCAAAAAAATAATAAAAATGAGGAAAAATTTATTGTAGACGATTTTATTAATTTCATTAAAACAATGAAACCTTAGGCACTAAACATACTAAATCATTTTTTTTTATCAGAGTAATTTTTTTTTTCTTTGTTTTTGAAGTTTACCTCCAATAATTTCTTTTAAGAATGATTACAAAATGTCCGTTAAACGTTAATATACATATAATGTATTTTTATTAACAGAAATTAATAAATATTTGGTTTTAATTAATAAAATTGTAAAAATATATTTTCTTGATGAAAAAATAAAATTCTTGATCAAGAAAATTTATTTTTGCAATTTTTTTACTTAAAACCAAATATTTATTAATTTATGTTTATAAAAATACATTATATGTATATTAACGTTTAACGGACATTTTGTAATCATTCTTAAAAGAAATTATTGGAGGTGAGCTTCAAAAACAAAGAAACAAAAATATTTTTTTTACGCTGATAAAAAAATGATTTATTATGTTTAATGCCTTACGCAGAAAAAAGATTTGATTTTTAAATTGAGTAAAATTTCATTAAAAGATAACTTTTTAAAATTTGAGAATATCCTTAACTAGTTTGAAACGTTAGATTTGTAAAATATACTTACTGACTAACTGACTTGAATATTAATAAATTATTCCAAGAAGTATATGTGTTATCGAAAAAAAATAAAACTTTTGAACATGGAAAAATTGCCAAACACTAACGAAAAGTATATAAAGATATTTGAATATTTTGACGATAGTAAAAATATTCAATATAATATCGTTTTTATTAAGTATTCCCAGTGCTTTTAGAACGCGTATTTTCCGTAATGAATTTCAAATGGAGTGATGAGAGAAACAGGAGCTCAACAAACTTAATCAAGTCAGAGTTTATAATATTTTTTAATAATAAAAGATCTTTCTTAGAATTTTTCACAATAATAAAAAATTAAGAAAAATTATTGAAATGGCAAAAAATAATGAAAAGTATGTACATTTAAAAACGAAATATATAATTGAATTATTGAATATCGTATGTCTCTTTAGTCATGAAATAGTTTTTATTATGACTTTGTAAAAAAAAGTACTAAATTAAGATTGTTATATTAAATTAGATTTTTTTTATTGTTGTCCTCCAGTAAAATTGATATAATTTCTTTTGTAAATCCATAAAAACCAAATTTATATATTACCTGAATTCAATGAAAATAAACAGAATGAGAAAATATCACAATTTTATATTTCCGTTGAGTTTTAGGCAGTTATCTTAATTTAATTTAGAAAAAAAACCAATATTGAATAACGTAATGTAAAAATAATCCTTTGATTTTTAACATTTTAATTTTTATGGATTATATAAAAGAAACAATACAGTACATAATTATATTAATTTTACCTGACCAAAAATGCATAAAAAATAAATTTAGAGTTTTTTCTATTTTCTAACTAAAGAATATTATAATTCTTTTCAAAAATAATATTTTTATTTTTTATTGCTATTCGCGTAAATTTATTTCCCCGCAAGAAGCCGCTAAATATATATTCCCCGCACCATAAAGTAATAAATGAATCATTTCATATGTTGGGAAAGAGAACAAGAAAATATGTATAAAAAAAAATATTTAAGCTAAGACAAAAATATTTAAGTTAATACACCAACTATTGTTATTTCCCATACAAAATTAAAATAAGTTAAAAAATCTATTTAAAAGTAATAAAACCTCCAAAAAATGATTTGAAATTTTTTTTTATTATAATAATTATATAATCCATATAAATTTAAATTATTTTAATCGCTTTGAAGGATTTTATTTATGTGAATTTTCAAAATCCTCCAACTAGCGACATCTATTTAAGCAAGCGTAAAACTACCGTGTCACTACTATAGAGATTCATATACAATGTTTTCACATACGAGGATACGAAAACGACTCTGTAACTTAAAAATTTAATAATAAAGCTTTTTAATCTATTTCTGTTAGTGCTGCACTCTATTTTCGAGTAGAGAATAGAGACCGATATTGCCTACATTTACCATTAATCATCAATAATTTTATTTCCATCTTTTTTACAACATACGACAATATGTTTCTCGTCATTTCCGATTTTATTTGACAATATTTTTGGCGCGAATTTTATTCGAGAAAATTATATTTAAAAGTGAATGTTGAATTGTGCAACAAAACTAATAAAAAAATTAATTGTGCAGCAAAAGTAATTAAATTAAAATGAATTTATAATTATTTAAATATTATAAAATATTAAATCACATGATGATCAATTTAATGGATGCATCTAGAGACAACATTTCTATATCAATCTAACAAAAGTGTAAGTTTTTAAAATACATTACGATTACATTATAGTTCTATTATTTGTATAGTTTGTTGCTGTTTTATAACTTTAGAATCAATATTTAACTAAACTTCTAGATTATTCTTAATCAACTAATCTAGTAATTGGGCCGATTTGAAACTAGTAAATACTTTAATTTAATGCTGAACATATAAAGATTGAATAATGTTTTTTAAACAAACTAATTAAAATTTTTATAAATAATTATTTTAAATCAAAAGATAAATTTCCCTGGAAAAACGAGTTTAGTAAAAGAATTTTATTTAATTATTAGTTAATTAAATATTTTTAATACAAGTAATTACTTAAAGAATTTGTTAATGCAGAAAACTTCCACTGACATTTATTTAAAAAAAAAAAATCCAATCTGCTATAATCATTTTTGGCTTTATCAAAAATAGCAGTTTTCATAGCAAATTATTTACCATAAAGTCTGTAAATTGACTGTAAAAAATGTGTTATAATAATTTATGGTTTTTCTATTACAAATATTGAAATTGAATATGAATTTCATTATGTAGATACATTTTTATTAAAAAATTCGAAAAGAAAGTATAAAATTAATTCATTTTTAAAAAAAAATGTAAATTTCTTGGTTTTGCAAAAAAAAAAAAAAATGTATTTTTCAATGATTTGCAGAATTGATATTTTTAAATAATCAAAAATAAAATAAAATTAATCTTATAAAGTTGTAAATATTTTATTATAATTAGAATTTTTGAAAACGACTTTTACTTATTTTCAATGCTTTTTGAAAGATTATATTTTTAATCGTCATATTTTAGAAATTCAGAATTTGCAAAATAAAATTGTTTTATTATTCCAATTTTTATTAATAAAAACCGAAATAAATTAATATATTATTTTTAGAGATTTTCATGAATTTAAAAATTGTGTTAATAAAAATTTGTTGTCGAAAAGATATTGATTTAATATAAAAATCAAAATCGTCAGACATTCTTAAAATGATTTTCAAATATTTGACCAATTTTTGTTTTTTGTTATCTGAATTCTAAAATTTTTATTATTATGTTAATTTTATTTAAATATTTTTTGTTAACAAGCACAAATTTGTGTGCTAAAATGATATATTAATAGAAATAATAAAATTCAAGTTTGACCTCAAAACTGAAGTGTTAATTTGTGAATAAACCTTTCACCAGAATCAAAATTTTTAAATGTTAATGATACTCGGAAGTTAGAAATTTCGAGCGACTTAAGTAAATGGTTTATCAGTTTAAAGAAATGTTTAGAATTTTTATGTTATTGTTAATTTTAGATTTGGAAATGATTTCTTTCTTATTTTTATAAAAATAGCTTATCTTAACTCTTTGAGTTCCACTCTAGGATAATTGTGCCGGTCATAAATAATATAAATTTTTGTATTTAATGCCACACACAAACAATTTTGTATAATTAAGTTCGTGTCCAGAAAACATTGATAATTATTATAAGGTCGTATGTTGTATCCATGGAAAAGAATTCCGTACACAATCATATACAAACAAAATGCTGTATGTATTCAATCTGATCAACTAACTGCAAGTATTTATCATTTTGTCGAAAGTGATGTGTTCTCTTAATTGCATTTTAATTCAAATTACACTACGTGGTCATAATTGCAAACATGCAAACATTTGAAATTTGTGACAATTTGATCGTGTTTGTGACACGAATTTAATGTCACATGGCTGTCTATGTTTTAACTAATTACTAATATATTTCCATTACTGTCCACAGTACAATCCATGATTGTTATTTTTATTTAAAAAAATGTTTAAAAAAATATTAACCGAAAATTCCTTGGCTATAACTAACAGAATTCATATTAACCTCTTAACCAAATTTAGAAATTAAAACTATAATTTATTGATTTACCAGTTGAAAAGAAATAATTTTAAAAAAACAACAGAATAACTCAAACGAAACTTGTTTGTGTCGAGCTACGAGCTACCAAATTGGCTCTTTGACCACTTAATAATGAATTAGTACAATTTTTTTTGTTATATTAAATTAATTAATTGATTAAAAATGTTCCTTTAAATTTTACATAAATATTTATAATGTATATTTTATAAATTCTTATTGGACTAGAGATTAATTGTAAAAATTACAATTTAATTTACAATTTCTGTGTTAATTTTTATAATATATATATTTTTTTTATAAATTTTTACTCATAATTTTGTTAATAAAGATTTGTTTTAAATAAAAATTTAATTTTACTATAAGACTAAACAAAAATTAGACAACAAAAATGGCAGCCTTTCCAATTTTTTATATGTTTTCACTATACATTTATATTAATATTTAATATTTAATATAATTTCTACCAGTCATTTACAATTAACAACCATTTTTTTTTTATGCAAATTAATTTTTTATATATTTAATTTTTCATTTCGTCAATTAATGAGGTCTAAAAACATTAGCCAAAACATCACCAACAATATTACCACGTGGATTATAATTACATACAACTAAAACTTTACCTTTACGTGTTTTAGCTAAACCAACACCTAATTCTTTTGTTGATTTCCATATCATTTGTGTAAAATGACCAGCACGAAATATACCTTTTGGTTCAACTAAATAATTATGATCACGATGCTCTTCATACCATGATCGGCAAACATCTTTTGGATTTGCTTTAGCATTACGATCTGATGACCATAAACAATAAATATTTTCACCATAATTACAATTTGGCCGATATGCAAAACGATCTTCACGTGCTAACATTTCAGACCAATCTTGTGATAAATTACATAATTCCAAATTTAATCTATGGAAAATGTATAATTATTTTAATAAAATTTATAATCGTCTGGTACTGAGGCACTGAATACTTACTTTAATTCTGGCACTGAATGTTTTTTACGATAGAAATTATGAAATTTTAATATTCGTAGTGCAAAATCATTCATTTCATCACTATAACCGCTAGATGATAATGAGGTATCAGTAGATTCAGGTACTCTGTCAATTATTATTTTTGGTGTTAATGGAAATCCTCCAATTGGTGGTACATTTTCAGCAAAACTACCAATAAAATTACCGGGTGGATCATAATTACATACAACAACAACTTGACCAGATTTACTACGCGCCTGACCAACACCCAATTCACGACTATCTTTCCAAACGACTTGTGTAAAATGACCGGTTTTTAGTGTCGTCGGTTCTCGGCCATATGGATGTGTGTCTGCTTCAGTGTACCTTTAATACAATCATGTCAACTATAAAATATTTTCTCATGCAATGAAATTTAAAATAATATTGTCTTACCAATGTTCAACTGGTTCTCTACCATCTACAAATACACCATTCGGTGATGAACTCCATGAACAAAATATATTTTCACCATATGGTGAATTACTACGAAATGTTGGATTACCACGTGATGCAATATTTGTTGCCCATTCTTCAGCAAATTTACATAAACGTGTATTTAATTTTAATGGAGGCACACCATGTTTACAACGAAACTCATTGTGAGCTTTAAGGCAATCTATTTCAAATTCACCATAACCATTGCTAGAACGTTTTGTTGATGCTGGTGATGGTGATTTTTGTCGTAAACTTAATTGTGTACCAGATTTACTAGTACCACTACTACTACTACTTGCATTACTAAATGATACAGAACGACGTTCATGAAAACTAATATCATTTGTTGATACAGACATTGAATGACCTTCACTTTGCGGTGTAACACTACGTCTCAATAAACGTACAACACTTGGTGATTTACGTATATCTGATGTTGAATTAAAATCACGTCTTTCAGTTGTTATAACTGTACGATCTGGTTTATGACCTTTATATGTTTGTACTGTTTCAAATGTTACAACTTCACATTGTGGATCCTGTAATATATAGAAATAATGATGAAATAGTTTAATAAAAATCATAATGTAACATTTATAATGGAAAAATTAATGTCAAACGTGTTTAAAATCTGAGTCCATAAAATACTATACGGCATCGTATGAACAAATGCATGGTTAAACTTTGTTTCTGTAGTTCCCGAATCTAAATTAGATATTGGCTATATCTTAGTTTCTTTCACTTAACAAGATGCTATTATAATATCATTATATTTAGTAAGGTTAAGCTAAAGATTAAATCTTATATGAGTAATTATCACTGAAGTTTGTTTTATCACCACAAATTCTACAGTTCCACGTTAACATTTTAATATTCACATTTTAATAATTTTGAGGCTATTTCCCCATATTCAATTAAAGAAATTACTTATCTAATTCTACTAATTTTGGGAATATATTGATTATTACTTGCAGATGGATGAACGAACTCCAATTTTGAAATTAATTTTTCGAATATCAATTTTACAAAGCATGATATTTTCCCATATTCATAGGTCTGAGCATGGGTTTGGTCATATTTAGAATACTTCTCCATTGTTTAGCATTGGGGTTACTCCAGAACAGCTTTCTGTGGAGACAACTGTTCAGCGCGATCTATTCTAACCTATTTTGTTCTACTAGCCATAGTTTAAAGAAACAGTCTTTTAATCGAGTTAACTGGGTAATCGATCTGGCAAATTGGGAGGCTGGTATCCATCGCACCATTACTAACCAATTCATCAGCCTTCTCATTACTAATTATATTCATATGACCAAGAAACCAAATACATAATAAGCAAATTATTATTATTTGCCTTCACTTGCCTTTGGATAGTACGATATTCAAAAACAAGTTTAGAGTTAATTAATCTATTTGTCACTGCTTTGATAGCCGCTTTACAATCCGAGCAATTTTCTTATTATACATAGATTAGATCATTATTACAATTTATAATTTTAATTTGTTTTTCCGTTGTAATTGTTTTATCGTATGAAATTAAAAGACCGGTAATCTGAGAAGCAGTATCTATATATTTCTGTTCATCTTCAGAAAACCATACACATCATTTAACATGATAATCATTTAACATGATGAAATGATAATCCAATTCTCCAATTCAATTTCTTTCAATTGTAGAAAAAAATTGAATCTTGAATCCCAAGTATTAATAACTTTGTACACATTATTAGCAAACTTTAGTAATGTTTCCTACTTATATCAATTAATGTTTCAAGAGTCCAGCACTTACAACTATCTCACAAATACAGTGACCTCTTTTTTTCCATATAGATAATACAATTAATCAATTGTTATATTTCTCAACATAATTTATTTATTATCTGAATTTTTAAATTCACACTTTTCGTATATGCTCTTTTATGTTTTTTTTCTATATTCCATAAATGGACTAAAACTTCAAATACTTTTACAGTACAATATGAAATTTTCTATTCATTTTTAACCAGACAATTTCAATTCTTTTAATCAATAATTAAAGATCTCCGCCACATAATAAAAATTACTTCAAATTGAAAAATTGATTAATTTATCTATACATTATAATTATATTTATAATGTTATACAAATTAACAAAATGCTTAACTAATTTAGATTAATTCAAATGCCATTCACTAAATAGCTCAACAAAAATAGCATATAAAAAAACCCTTTAAATTGTTCAATCATTTAATGTTGACCTACTTAATGGCACATAAAAATAGTTTTTGAAAAAAAAAAATAACAAAAAGTTCAATTCATCCAAATCGAATATAGTGAATATAAATTTTGAAATCATCATTAAAAACCCTGAACATTATTCAGTAATAATTCTTACCGAAGATAAATATTTCCAATTTGCTGTGTCTTTCTATCTAATTTATTTCCATCGTTCGTTCGTATTATATTAAATTGCTCTTTCATCCGAACAAAAATATTATGTACAACAAAAAAAAGCATAAAATATTATGTTATTATGTATTATAAAACCAATTCTCAGCATATTATTTTAATTGCCATTATGTTGCCGGCATTATTACTTGTATGCCTAAGCATAATAATCATGCGGTGACGAATGATTCGACCTTATGCCCATCTGTTGGTCATCATAAATTTTAACAGAGTGCGAATGGCAATAATAAGAAGTTTTTATAGTTTATATATAATACACTGACGCCGACGCCTTCTTTCCCGCCTTTTTGGTATTCGACACACGGCACAACGTATATAAGAAAAATTTTGGAATGTTAAACTTTGATGAAATTCTTTAGTGCATTTTTTTCTCTGATGTCATTTATCATTACAGATAATAAAAAATGATATAGCTGGCTACAAAAATCTTTTAAGCTCTCTGGAATGTCATTTAGTATACAAACAAATTTTTCTTCTTTTTTGAATTTGTATAAAAGCGCGCGCTTTTAATATTTGACATAATAAAATTTGTAGAAGCATTTTGAAGATTCATATCTAATTTAATTGATTTAGATATATGTAAATAGTATTTAAATATATGAAGTGTTAAATATAGTATTGTAGAATAAAAACTAATATTAATATTTCTTTTGATGAATTGTAAAATTTTGATTACATCATTATTTGATGTAAGCATTTTAGATCATCTTCTAGTTTGAAATAAATTATAAAAATAAATACTTTAATATTATAAGATGATTGAATACTTTTTAAATATTAATATCTATAGCTAATTAACAAGGATTACAGGGTCACGGATAATGATAATTTAAATCCATAATTGATGTTTAAAATATCAAAATTTACAATCATGACGTAAGACTTTAAAATTTAGGCTATTATTAAATTTAAAATCTTCTACCAACAGAAATAGAGTAACTTTATCATATTTTGTCTATTTGTTTCTTGTTTTTGTAAAATATTTTCAATTGCTGAAACTAATTGGAGGATGTAGACTAAGATATTTTGTAAATATTTTCAATATTCTCCATTTAATCGTGCATATCGATTACATCTAAGATATCGTTATATAAATTATACTATAATTTATTGTACTTAAAAGTTAATATTCTTAGAAGTTCGATGTGATCACAAAAACAGTGTCCCTTTTTTCGTGCAAATTTTTACTCATTATTTAAAGTTAGAATAATTGACATAAGTCGATTCATAAAAAGTATGCGAATAAAATGGGCTGGTCATGATAGCAGAATGCCACAGGAAAGAGCTCAAAAATCTATTTTTAATGCGATACCAACAAATACAAGATATAGAACACGTCCTAGACAAAGATGGCTAGATAGTGTTGAACAAGACCTAAGAATTATTGGAGTACGAAACTGGAAATCAGCAGCACAAGATAGGCACCGTTGGAGACAGATTGTACAGGAGGTGAAGGCCTGCATCTTTTGGGCTGTAGGACTAAAAGAAGATGAATAATTGAATACTGAATTTGTATTAAAAAGTAAACTTATCGTATTGCGATATTAACACTTTATCTATAGTCGCCAGATTAGCTCATTATAACACTTATGCATCAGTTATTCTCGGTGCATAAGAACACGTTGCAACATTTACAACATCGTGAAATACAATCTCAAAGTTGTGGTGTAAATGAATGCGTTAATGACACGCATTTTTTATAATGTATCCAAATTAATTTTAATGAAGTATCGAATCCGGAGCTGACATTAAATTGATAGGGGTTCAAAATACTCTAATCCAATCTACGAAATTTTTATATTATATATATTTACTCTATTTTAGATGACCATATACAAGTCATGTCACCCTGTCGTCGCCATTGTTATTACAAATTTGAACAACAACGAATTTTTTATTTGTTTTTTCATTTTTTTACTTTTTATTATGATTTTGTTATTCGTAAACAAACATCAATCTATAAAAGTTACAAAAAAAAAAAGGTTAAAACATAAATTTCAAGTTTGTTCCTTTTGCATTATAACAACATTAAAATGCACTCAGTAAAAAATTGTCCATTGAAAACTAAGAATAAATCAATTTTCATTTTGTGTTACCTTCTCTCATGCTACAAATTGCATTTATGTAAACTAACTAGCTATAAATTTATTATTATAATTTTCCATGGGAATTTTTTTTTTACAAAAATTCGATTTTACTCTAAAATAAAATGCTTACAGCTTATTTGCAATGCTAAGTTTAAGGAGTGGAGGTGGGTGAATAAAATTGCATAACATTAAAAAAATCAACTTAGCCGGTCAATAGGAAAAGTTTTGTATATTTAACATAAAGTAATAAATCTTATGTTAATAAAAGTTTTTCGCGCGAATTTTATTGTTTTTTTTTGGTGAAGTGAAGAATCGAAATGTTTATTAAATCGGTGTCACGTCATTTCTAAGCGATTATTGTAATTAACTAAAAATATATTTTACACGTAATGTTTTTGTTAGTTACAATTAAAAAAAAAAACGTAATTTTAAATGGAAAAATAAAAAATAATTGCTGAAAAACAAAAGTTTTTTTTTTTATTTCTTCAGATTTAATTGTAAATAAATTAAATTTAAATTAAATTTAATTGTTTTGAAATTAATTTTAGAATATTGCTATAAAAACAAAATTAAAAGAAATGTGCATTTAAATTTCTCTTTGTAGGGTTCTTTATTTTGTGTAGTGTTGTTTCAAATGACTTTTAGATGAATGCAGGCACCAAAGAAGATAAGATTTAAGGATACAACTACTATTTAAAAGTAAGATTATCTCATTAACTTCATTTCTGAATTCAGTCATCACAATTTTTTATATTTTCTCTAGATTCTGTAACTTATTGTTACTCCTTTCTTTGGTTGGTTGCTAACTTCATTCTTTCCCTGTAGGAGGTTTAGTTTCATCGGAGCGTTTACTTTTTTCGAGTGTCCACGTTTGGGTACACAATGTATGTTGATGGTTTAGCTATACATTTTCCATTACCTTAGTCTCAGCGTTTGCCTTCCCTTTAGGTTTATCAATATTTTTCGTATTAGGATTATTAATATAATTCTTATAACTAGCAAGTTATAATGACTTACATATCATTTTAATGAATATAAACTTCTAAGTGAACCCATTGTTACTAAGGGAATTCTAATTTGTGTGAGGCTGTATAGACTATTTAACATTCCCTTTCAAAATACGGTTAGCTTAAACTAATAAAAGATATTCCATTCCGGAGGTTACAATAATACTATCAATCATTTTCATTACATTTGAACATTTGCTGTTCCAATTTCATGAATATGTCCGATACCGGAGCGCAGGTGTTGTAACTGATTCGGAAGACCTATCGTCTTGCTATAAAGAATTAGAGTTAACTAAAGTATAATTAATTTCCTGTGGATTCATTTCTTTCAAACAAAAACAGAAAGTTCTTATTAGTTTAATAATATAAAATTTTACAAATTACAACAAACTTCATAATTTCTTAAAAACAATTATTTCAGTTACAATTACAATTTTTTAAAAAAACAGTAGAGCGTTAATTTTTCTCTTATACAATTTAATAGTTTTAAAACTAAAATTTAAGAAACTATTAATCATTTTGGTTTTAAATTTAAGTGATGATGATGTACAAATAGCCGGATATTACATATTTGCATTAATTATTTTTTTTTTGTTTAACTTTTAAGGCGTACTAAATGCCATGTGCCACCACGACGACCGCCTTAGATAATTTAAATTGATTGAATAAGTTTTCAATAAAAATGACTTGAAAAAACAATTTTGTATAATAAAAATTGAAATGAAAAATGGGGCTTGGCACGAAACTAATTTCTTTTTTTGGAAAACTTTAAATATATACCTTTAGACTTTGATAAATTAAATTTAATTATATTTAATTTCAGGCTATAGAAAAACATTATTTATACTAAAGTTTTTAATTAAATAGTAATTTTACTTCGATTATCAATTTTTTCAATCTATAATAAATTTTTTACGCAACAAATAAAATACAAAAATAATAATTAAAAAAAATATTGTTAAACATTAAAATTTTGTTCTACTTTTAATTTCATTTTTATTTTTTATGTTCACAAGTTTGAAACAAGTTTTCAATAATTAAAATATTTTTGTTATTTATTTAATTTTTGGAAATTATCTGAAAGTGAAACAAAACAAAAATTTGGAAAAAGTATAACGAAATCAATACAAAAATTAACTTGGTAACATAATTCAAAAAAAAAAAAATTTATGTTTTTTCTTAGCTAATTATGGTACAAAAATATTTTTATTAGATTTTAATCTTAATTGTTTCATTTTATAGTTTATTATAACTTATAACCAAAAGTTCAAGGTTTATGAAATTTATTTTATTTGAAAATATGAAATTTAAAAATAAGAAAATTGTTAAGATAAACTAATAGTTTCGATCCATTGCAATGGAAAAACTACGTCCGAGCATGACAAAGATTGAGATCACCGACTCTCAAAAATTAATGTGAAACAGGTGTGCTGTAAATATTGTTGAAACACACTTCCGGATTAATACTGGATTCATGAATAAACAAAAACTAAAGAGCTTACAGAATCCAGTATGAAAAAAAAACCACTGCTTCAAACATTATGACTAATAGCAGTTCAATTGTAGGAGATTCTGTTAATATGAGGACAAAACGGCGTAACACATACAATGGAGCTGACTTAAGCATTTATATAGGTTGCTTCTTCCGAATAATGAAACATGTGTCATTAAAGTTATAAAGTTTTATATGCTTAATTATTCTAAATCAGCGCCAGCAATTGAAAGGAATATTGTAATAAACCGAATGGTTGCAGTGATACAGCTAGCTACAGCTATAGTTAGTTACATAACCAAGCCTAGAAAAAGTAGTTATACCTATTCAATTTATAAAGAATTGTGCATTGGAAGTAAACCGCTGTTCGGTAGAGTTGTATATTTTATAAATGTATCGCACCTAATATTTCGATATTCAAAGTAAAATTATAGTAGAAAATTATTTTACTGTCATTTTCAACTGATTATATAAATGCACAAATAACAAAAATATAAAAATACCGATCAAATTAAAGGAAAATAGTTAAATTTACGATAAAAATTTGATGATATTTCCAAAAATTGCTATGGCACTGTTTGAACCAGGAGTGAAGTGTAACTATTACACGATAAGGATAACTGAATCAAGGAATTCAAGTCAATGTTAACTTTACGTATTAATTAAATATCCAAAATCTTAAAAATTCCTGCTTCTAATGACACTGCTGTCACAGAGCATGAAATTTTAATATCGTGACCATTCGGAAAGCAAGTGAACAAAATTCCATTATTAATTTCTTATAAACATTTACTAATTAAACATACGAAAACAAACTAAAAATTACAAATTACAGAATTAAAATAGAAATAACTTTCGTAATATTCACAAGGTCACATTAATATCAAAAGTTAATCAAGAAATTTACTTAATATTAAATTTCTTATTCAAATATTTTCACAATTTCTTTAAGATTAAATATTATTTTAACCGCATAACTAAAAATAAATAAAATAACTAAAAAAAAAAACAAAATTAAATAATTTATTTACGACGACATCGACATGGCTTCTGAAAAACTTGCAAAAAAAATATCTCTATTAAAATTATGATATAAATACAAATTTATTGCTTTAACAACAAACAAAAAAAAGATCATTAATTCTTCATCTAACAAATTGCAAAATTATATAATCAAAATGATAACCTTCTTAATTTCATTCGGAAATAAATAAAATAATTTTGAAAATATAATTTTTTTTTTCATTTAATAATTTGTAGTTCAAAACGTTCTCTAATTTAAAATCAGAAGCCGAAGCCGGTAATATTAAATTTCCAATTCATAATTTAACATCCTCTAATATTATGTAATTAACATTATGATTTTTGATACTTACACTATGTGGTTTTTTGTGGTTAATCAATCTCTGATCAGTTTTCCGTACCATAACAACTCGTGACAATGAGCCACAATCATGAGATGAGCTTACACATGGTATTCGTGTTACATCCATTAAAACAGGTCGGCTTGGTCTAAAAGTAAACAAAATTATTAATTAAAATTATTTTGTTAATTTAATTATAATATAATAATAAATTTTAATATATTTAAAGCATAAATAACATAAAAATTTCATTATCGTGTAAATTTTCATTATCATGGACATAATAAAAAAATTTTACACGCGGTTTTTAAGTAAATATAAATAAATAATAAAAAACAATTTATGAAGTGATGATTGATGAGGCAGCGGCCCGGCAGCAAGCAAGCATAAACATTAAAATTTTGTTGTAAATATTGTTCAAAAAATTAATGTTTAATTCTTGAGGACAATTTTGTAGTTTATTGCGGTGGCAATTTTAAAAACATAAAAAATATTAATATTGATTTTATTTAATTACTTGGATAAATATTGAAATTTAATATATTTTTGTTAAATATAATTAAAATTTAATTATGTATTTTAAATTTTTATAATAATGAATTGTTTAAATGTTGATGCTAATATTAATATTAATTTGAGAGTTATGAAAATTTTCAGAAAAACGACAATTACATGTTAATATTAACTTCTAACAATTGACATGAAATTATATTAGTAATGGAAAAATGTATAGAGGGGAATAACTATTGATATTAGACCATTAAGTAAAAATACTTTTAATTTTAATTTAATACTTCCCGGAAGAAATTGTATAAGTTTCGTCACTGTGGTAATGAAAATATTGAATGAGGATTTTACATTTAGGCAACAAGAATCAGTTAATTATCACCTGAAATACTCAAGCGTTGAGTTTAATTTAAAACATGAACCGGTATAGAAAACAGCTCCTCACAATACCAAAACCCATTTCTGTCTGTTTTCATCTATATATAGGAGCAAAACAACCCCTTTAAAAATTCTGATAACTTATAGGAATCTGTACAAAATGTCCGATATCTGGACATTGGGAATGTTATGCTTATGACACTGAAATAAATAATCGATTTTAACGAAATTTTGACTATCAATATCACAAAATAAAGCTTTGTATACGTTGAAGTCGGATAACATATTACTACTAATGCTCTAGTTCTAGTCTAGATCATATTTAAGATGGATCCACTAAAGTTATTTTCCCTTGTTAATGGGAAAATAAACTTTTGTGAAATTTTATTGCTATTTCGACCTTCTAATTTTATATGTATTCCGAACCATATGTTTTTTTATATTGAAGAAACTGTTAAAATCTATAGCCTAATGGCTTTCATTTTTATAGTGAAACATTTGTTGTCAGGAAATGGTCTCAATCGTTATCATTTTACCCAGTCTTATATTACAATTTACATATTGCAAATTTTTATTACTGGTACAAATTTAAAGTTGAGTCAGCTTAGAATGATATTGAGGCCGTGATGTGAAGTTGAACCCGGTATCAAATGCATCACACATAACACAGAAAAATGGATATAAACAATTTCCATTTTTTTCAACCGAATCTTTGTACGGAAACATTCCACTTATTTAATCCATAACTCATCGTAAATTTATAATTTATGATATGAAATAAATTTTATCATTGGTTATTGTTATCTCAAATTCCATTTTTTTAGCACCCCTACCCCATTCTAATAGTTACTTTAAATTTGGCTGCATTAACATACTTAGTAATGTTCCACATTTGATATTCCACCTTGATTACCGTAGTAATTAATTAAAGTCGTTTGAAATCAAATTAATTACCTAAAATATTGTCATGCTAAATGGTCCATAATATCAAAGCTGTAACATTGGTTCAATTATTTTTTTATTATTTTATTTTTTTGGTTCAATTAACTATTGATTGTATAATTAATTACATAGAAACAGAAAGTATGAAATTCGAATTATTTAGACATGGTATAAAGATTTTGACAATTTTTGTTTTCTTTTACAATTTCAATTTCTACATAATAATTTCAATATTTACATTCAACGAATTAGAATTTCAAATAATTTCAATTTAATTTTGTAATATTTAATTTTATATACTCAGGTAATTCGTAATTGATTTTATTTATACAAAAATTCATGATGGCATAATAAAGAATTACAAATTAAAATTTGTAAATTATTTTCGGTTTTGTTTTATTCTGTATAAATAATTTAATTTTTAAATAAATTCATTTAAAAACAATACCATTTTTTTAATGTGCCTTAACTAATTCACTATTTCAAATCAGAGCCCAAAATGCACAAACGAAATTCCGCCACATTTTTTTTATTTTGGTGATATTATATAACCAAATTTTTAGTTTCGTTTGGTTTTTCATTATAAAGGAAATGATATTTCAGTAAAAAAATATTGAATTTTTTCAATTGATTTGTTTTTTCATTAGTATATATTTTGTTTTTGTCGATAAAAGTGAAAAATTGTAAATCGTGAAATGTATTTGCACAATTACAGATGCCCTCAATGTGATTATTAGTATAGAAGATGTTAAATTGCAAATCATGCTATAAAGTCACTGTTTCTGTAGTTGGTTTTAAGTCACGATTTTTAATGTAACCAAATTTAAGTTCTCAAATTGAAGAGAAATAAAAAATTCACTTTTTTGTTCCGATTTTATAAAACAAATGGTGTTTTTTTTTCGGTGTTCGAATAATATCTTAATTTTTATGAAATTTGTAGATGATGGTGAAAGGTGTTAAAAGTTGAGAATTTTTTTTTTATTTATTTAATTATGAAGCGAAATTGATTAGCAAAATTTTGTTAATTAGTATTTTTGAAAAAAAAAAAATAATAATATATATAATTATATTTAGTATACTTTGTTATATTCGTTAGTAATTATATAAATTTAAGTGAATTAGTAAGTTTAAATGATCAAATAACTCAGTCCCAATACCTTAAAGGTTTTACTTTGTTATCGTTTATACACAGGATTTAAGAAAGGCTAGTAACTTCCAAACCAACATGATTTGTAAGCTAAAAGTAGGTCAGATTTTTCAAAGTAGTAAACTTTATAAGACTTCGAATTCTTGGAAAGTTCCATAAAATTAAAATGTTTATCTTTTGTGAATAATTAAACCATTTTCCATTCGATTTTAGTAAAATAAACACTACTTCAGTATTTTTCATTAGACAAGTTATTATCGACTGATATTAAGTGACCCCGACATCCCTTAAAAAAAATGAGTGTTTATGTTTGAATTTAAATTAAGTACATAGATGCATCTCATACTTCAAGTAATTATATTAATAATTAATTATTAAAGGAATGGAATAATTTGAAACCGTGGACCTAGTAATATTATCTAATATTTTTTAATACAGTCCTACACAAATTTTTGAAAAATTATGTTATCGTTAGTTATCGATTATCTAAAATGAATCTGTGAACCAATCAACTCTTCCTTATGCGATTGCTAAATATTCTAAAAAATTTAATTATTTTTCAACTAAAATTGTTTTTGGTGTCAAATACATCTAGCTTACAAGAAGCATTCTCTTATGTACATAAAATAATACATTGAATTCAGAATACTAACACATATTTGTAGCAAGTTCCCTGATTTTAATTTTTATTTTCTTAATTTTTTCATTCTTCTTTTAGGGACTGAGTTATTTGAACAAACTACAATTAATCTTTCAATTATTATCTTTTTATTTAAATTTTCAAATGTTTAAATAGCTGACATATAATTTCTTGGTGTCATATTTCAAGTTAAGCGACCCTTACTCCAGTGGGATTAAAATTTACATTACTTATAGTATATATCTAATAGAATCAATTGCATTTTTAATCAAATAGTAATTAATTAATTTATTTCATTTAGGCCTTGAATAAATCAAAATAAATAATCAATCCATAAGCAAAAATCATTGCACTCTATGTCAGTGGCGCCGTTCATTATTAATTGATTCAAAAAAAAAAAATATAAAATAAAAATAAATTGATTTATTTATCAATATCACAGGTCACAGGAAATAAAATAATGAAGCCATAAATTCAATAATTCAATTTCAAAATTACGAAAAGCATTAAAATTTCTCAAATTATAATTTTTCTTTACTTTTATGTTTCAATATATAGAAAGAGTAATTGTTGTAAATGGAAAATTAAAGCGAATCATCACTAGCCAATTAAAAATATATCATAAAAATTCTTTATTCAGTTCATTCAATTAATAAATAATTAAAAGCGTATAAAGAAATTTTCTAAAATAACCGTGTAAACTTCAATTTTTAAAGTAAATAAAAATCTTTGCAAATTTTTCATTTTTTGTTTGGTAATTTTTCAAATTATATAGGGTCTTAAGAATTTTCTTTCCTGGACATAATTACGAAGCATCATTCTCCAAAAGATTATATACCAAACCAATAAAATGTTAATAAGTAGATTATTGTGCAATAGTTTCATACTTATGAGCATTTATTTGAGTGGCTAAATAAAAGTTTGAAGTTTTTCTGATCTCTAAAACCAAAATTTCAAATATTTATCAGACTACAAAACCATCAATTATGTTGTCAACATTGTTTTATTCTGAAAAAACAATGTTAACAGCATTTTAAGGTTAAATAGAAACATACTCAGCTATGTAACGCCTCTATTAACATGAATTTGAATTGTATAATTGTTCCATTCTATTTAGACTTAGACTATTTCATAACATTTGCATAATCTATGCTCAAACAATTCCGATGAGAATTGAATTCACTGTCAACGCTACTTGAATTTCCAGAGATTATAGTTGAAACACACATTTTCATTTTGACGTTTTTGGAGGTTTTAACAATGAAGAAAATTACAAAATGAGAAACTGACCGACAGACAGAAACTCAAAGTGAAATGATCATTTTTTCATTTCTTACTCAAAAACATAATCATGCATATAATAATATAAAAAAAAATGGAAAAACTAATTTTCAACGCTCTAAAAACATTATCTCCGCCTTAGTAATAATATCTTTCATCTTTCAAA
Organism: Rhamphomyia laevipes; assembly: GCA_963920725.1. Classification (NCBI taxonomy): domain Eukaryota; kingdom Metazoa; phylum Arthropoda; class Insecta; order Diptera; family Empididae; genus Rhamphomyia; species Rhamphomyia laevipes. The sequence goes on from OY987259.1 coordinate 39,541,587, forward strand.
ACTCAGTAATATTGAAATGTTTATACAGAAATTTTTTAGTTATATTATTCATATATAGTAAAAAATAATTAGAAAAAGGAAAAATTTTAAAATACTCATTTATTTTGAGTTTTTTCTTTTTTTTTCGATTATATTTCCGACATTTATACTCCGACAACATCAAAACAATATCACATTTTGTTTTCATCAAAAAAATACTTTTTACATATAGTCGGGGTATCCCACCATATCGTATCCAAAAAAAATAAAAATGAATCATTTTCTTTATGGTCCCTTTCATCAACCCAAGCATCATTAGAAGATGAAGAAAATTGTCTGTCATCAGTAATGATTAATAGACAAAAGTACACTACTAATTTAGTGGCTGACGGTTATATTTTGCTTCTGCTTATAATGATGATCGTGATTTTTATTTTTTATTCGTATAGTTTTGATGTCTTTAATTTAAATAATTTTTTTCGCTTTGTGCAGATTTTTCATGGAAAATGATCTGCACAAGCGTTACATTTTAGTTTTCTTATTATTTTTGGGGAGGCGGGTGAGATATTATTAGAGGAGGTCCGGCAGAATGTTATTTATATGTCAGCTTTAAAATTAATTTTTCATAATTTTTGATGATTCATAGTTCGTATAGTATGAATATGACTTATGCAGGATCGTAAATTCGTTATTTTGAAATAATTCATCTAAATATGAAATGGTAATATTTTCCATAAAGATTCATATTTAAATTTTTTTTAAAAATAGGGTGACAAATAAATTTGTATTTTATGAGATTAAGTAGAAATAAAATTAATCTTTATTCTGCTATATTACATACAAATTTTCATAATATTTAATCTATCAAATTAAGATTCCTACGCAACTAAGGTAATTTTAAACATTTTCGAATAGGGCCAGACAAAATATATTTTGGTCATAATATTTGTGCCCTTCAATTTATATACAAATGATCATGGTCAGTTATATAAAATAGTGGGAGAGAATTTATGATCATTTTTGTAGCAATCAATTGTTAATAGGTTATCAATTTATGTAAAGCCAAATTCAATATTATTCAAATAATAATTGTTCAGATGGCTTTACAAAATTTGAAAACTATCAAGAGATGCTGATTAGTAGATCATTATCATATAATCGATATTTGAGTCTGTCCACTTAAGTGAAAACCAAATTTTTATAGGTTATAATTTCATAAAATTAAAAAGACAAACATTTGGTTTTAATGGGGAATATCTACTCAAGGCCACCACGTACTGAGGCCACTTGAACCTCCAACCAAAAACTACAAACATCTACAACAAATCAACTCTTATAAAGTCAATTAGACTGCATGTCTTCGCTATACCTGTTTCCAACAGATTAGTCATTAAAAACATTCCTAATGTTGATATCTTCTACAACCCACACAAAATGCTCCAAAGATTCATTCTCCCATTTGCAGCCCCTACAGATCGATATCATTGTAAACCCTAATCTCACCATGTGTTCCCTAAATAGAATGTGGTCAGTAGCAATACCAGTACATATTCGGAGCCATTGGTTTGTTCATTAAGTAGAATGAATGAATACCTTTTATTTTTTATTGGTTTATGGCACTTACTGCTTCCAAACTTACTGCTTCCAAAAAAGTATGCAATTTTTCGGTCCACATCGTTAGTAATATTTTGGTCATTGATAATGAGTAACTTATTGGGTAAGTGTCCAGTATCAAAAAAAAAAATCATTTTACTTTTTTAATTAATTAGAAAATTGTATTGAAAACTTTAAAATCACCCGGTAAATTTATTAGTTTACTACTCGACATCAAAATCATTTTTTTGTTTTTCTTATTAAATCGTGCACCAAAATTCCGTGCTCCTACTCTTATATGGATATCAAAAACTTATCATATCGAAATATATTTATTATAATTTCTAGTTGTATAATTTAATTTTCACTATTTTTTTTTTTTTGTGTTTTTGGAGAAGGTGAAATTTAATTAGAAATTCTTTTCACATTTATATTATTTTGTTAGCCAAAAGTTTAGTTTAATAAAATATAATTTGCAACATCAAAATTCTAGGTTTAAAGGCCAACAACAAAATAACTTTACTTATATACTTGCATGGACTGCTGACAATGTTTGTCTTGTCAATGGAATTCCAAATTATCGTATACATCTAGAAAAATCACACGTGCATTGTTTTGTGAAGACAAATTAATTTTGTAAATATATTTTTAGATCATAATTTGTTGTGCATATTTTTGTAAATGGAAAATAATTCAGGGCTGTTGTAATTTGTAATTTTGTATAACATTTAAATTAATGATAGTAACTGAAGTCGGTTAAAGTGATTGCATTCATTAAAGAAGTTGATTGGATCGGTACATGTGATAATAGAGCAGCATTCGAATGGAGAGTACAACTCAGTAATATAATGCCAACATGTGTGATAGTTTTAATATTGCCAACTAAAGTGTCAATCCCATCAAAAACAGAAACAGAAACTTTTTTTTTGTTTTTTTACTTTTCTGTTCAAGTTTTAACATTGCACACCCACCAAAAACCGAAACAGAAACAGAAAAACTATCTTTTTTGACAACCAAAACAGTTAATTTTTTTCATAATGTCATGACTGCAAACGAAATTTGATAGAAATGTGCGTCTGCAAACAGAAATTGAAACTTTGAAAAAAAAAGTTTCATTTTCTGTCCGATAAATTGAAAAACAGAAAAATGAAATATTCGAATTCTGGAACAGAAAAAATATAAAATCGTTTTTTATAAAAATAAAGCAATTTGAAGCAATAAAAATAAATTAGACAAATATTGTTTGTTATTTTATATTATTTTACAAATATTTTTAGCTGAAAAACCCTGTAAATTGGAAAATATCGTAAGTTTAAGAAATAAAAAAAAAAAAGTTTCTGTTTTTGGTGGGATTGACCCTTAACTGTCAACGAGTCAAACCAAACAAGTCGAATTTTAACAAAATCTAATCAAACGAATTTAACTGAGCAAACTGGTATGCAAATTCAGTGTCAAATTGTTTTTTTTGGATTAATCTTAATCATAAGAAGTGTAACGTCTAAATAATACCAGCATTATTTTTAAACATTTTGTATGGAATATGCAAAACTTGATACAAAACTTATATAAATGCATTATACCAACTATTTTAATGAACCAAATCTAATTTCCTTATTGTAAACTTATTTTGGAGCTGATATGAATAATGTAGTTACGATTCAAATCCTGGCAACCAATTAAAATAGAGTCCTCTGTAGTGACTCATACGGAACCAATATAATGAGACTAAACTATTTAACATAGAAAGGATGTAACACATTCTGAGATATTAAAGTGATTTTAGGACAAGCCACATAATTAATTTGCGACCATAGAATCACAAAGTTCTGTAGACCGAAAATTCTAATATATAGAATTACCTTAATGAGTTGAACCCAAAATTTACTTTTCTTTTTAGAACCAATCCACCAATATATTTCTTAATTTCGAATGAAATTTAAACTGTCAGTACTAAATTTCAGTAAATTATAGCCTTTTTGATATTGTTCTTTAAGTCTGTGCTAAATATACGATTGTAAGATAACGTTCAAAATTTTAATGTATTTAGCATTGATTACGCAAAAACTAAACCTTTTATCACTTTGAATTATGTTATTCTAAGGTCAGGAAATAATTTAGAAAATTTACTTATTCTCTTTTACACAACCCTGGAAATTTAATTTAATAAAGAAATTTTAGAATGTAAATTTAAATTTTTTTTTTTCGGTTTTCTTAAATATGATAGATTTTCTTTGAAATATTTGTTATATGTTCCATAACAAGATCTTCATAAAATGTCAAGTGTTTGGAAGTGGTTTAAAAGATTTGAAAATGAAAATTGTAATTGCCTGTCAAACATATATAAATATACATATGCGGCCAAAGGGATTAGTAATTTTCGAAATTTTTTCAAAATATTTTCAATTTATTAATAACGAAATTTTCAAAATAAGACATAAATAATTTAAATTATTTTAGTTATGGTGAAAAGCATTTTTTTTGTTGATGTTGTTTCAAAAAAAAAAAAAAGAACTTATCAGATTTAAAATGATTTGAAATAACAAGATGGAAAATAGATTAAAATAAATGAAAATAAATAAAAAAAAAAAATATTTTATGGTGTATTGAGAAAATTGTGGGTGAATTATTAGAATTAGTTAATTAGTAAATTTTACTATATTTTTTTTTTTGAATATTACTTTTTAACTAATTGCATATTTATCATCTTAAAAATAAATTATTAATATTTTTATAATTGCAATGTTGTAAATCAAATTTGTTAAAAAAAAAGAAAAGATTAATTAAGATTTGGAAAATGATTGAAATGATGTTAATTGGATGATTTGAAAAATTTTATAAATATAGAGATTTAAATCAAGATTTCATACAAAATTTCATTACTAAGCATAACAATTTTATATTATTATAAAAAAATAGCAATTTCATTAAAATTGTGCAATTAAATAAATTTAATGAAATTATAAAATTATATTTATAAATTGTTCAATATAAATTTCAATGTTATATAAATAATAACGATTTTAAATAATATTTACATAATATACAATTAATAATTGATTAATAAAAGAGTTTCAACGAAATCATCCAAATCAGCAGAAAACTACTTCAAAAGCAATTGAAAAAAATTTCGATACAAAATACTTGACTAAATTACTTTAAAAAAACTGATACTTAAGATAATTTTGTGATAATCGTAATTAAAATAATTAAATTAATCATTGGTTAAATACTGAAGAGTTTTATATTATCAAATTGAAAGTACTTAAAAGTAGCCCACATAAAAAAGTAATTTAGATTGCAAAAATTGATTAGTACCCTTTAAACATAATTCGGATTCCATTTTTCTGAACTCAAAAGGAATCCGTTCTGAATACAATTATATATTGAGTACATTACATATACAATTATTTATTATTTTGTGAAAAATTCAGTTGTGCAAAACTCATGTCATACAGTCATTCATACTCCAGTCCTAACAGAATCTTGAATTATGAATTATGACATTTAATAATGAAAAAATCTGAAGCTCGTGAACAAAGATTCTCAGCATAACCTTCATCTATTTTAGAAAAAATGTTGACAAAGATACAAAATTTTAATCTGTATGACTACGAAATGTTTAACCCAAATTTACGATTTACAGACTGCGATGGCTCTACCATGTACTTAAAATTGATAAACCTGCTACGGCTAAAACAAAGCTTTGAGTCAAATCATGCAGCAGTAGAAGAGGCAAACCGGCACTACTTTATGGAAAGATTGAAATTCTGAAAAACATCAAAAGTCGATAGTGTTAGATAGAAAAGTTTATTACAGTCGACTTAGAATCACATTACGAATATTCTAAATTTAAAGATGCTAACTATCTGAAACATTTAGGAACTACAATAATTAATGAATTAGCTGTATATTTAAGGAATTGGATGTAGGTATAGGATTACTCAAACTAATCAACACTGCCAGGCTAATTTCGTTAGTGTTCATTTGCATATGTTTAACAAGAAATTAATAAATTGGTAGAATAGCTCACTATGTGTCCAATTGCCGATGTCTATTAAATGTTATACTTTCAGTATTTTGCGATATAACTTCATAATTCTTATTCGTATATGTAATAATATAAAAGAAATGTCTTGCTGAACTAATTAATTTTCAAAATTTATTACAAATATTTCAACAATATGAAATACTTCATGGTAAGACCAGCATGTTATTAATTACTCTTAGCGTCTTAGCATTGAATTTTGATCATATTTCTCTGAAAGTAAAATAATCTTGTACATAATAATATATTATGTATTAGAAAAATAATTTTTTTTTATATTTTTTTATTCACCGAATGTGGCAAATTAATTTAATTTTTTTATAAAGTGCATAACTTCAACCTTTCCATTAAAGTTCAGATATCTCAATTTATTAAATAATGAAAAAAAAATATTATAATATTTATCTTTTTTATTATGTTTTACATAAATATCTGGAAAATATCGATTTTGATTAAATCATTGACTGATAAAAGTCTGTAGCATTAAAATTGATTTTTTCAATTCTTTTGTGATTTAGAAGAGCATGAATTTTGAAAACTATACTAATTCCGGTAATGCAATGAGCATTTCATTAAAATCCATTAAAATATATAAAAAAAGAAATATTTTAAATAATAAAAAGAAAATTTTTTTAGCTTTGAACTATACTAAATTTAGCACAAAGTACTTTTAAAAATAACAAAAATTCCTATAAAAAATAAGAACTATCAACATTTTTCAATAATCCACCAAATCCGTACATTAAACAGCGTGTATAAATTGTCAGTCACGAAAAATATTGAATTTTATGTGATCGTTAAAAATAATTATACTATTGAAAATAAAAAAACAATTTTTTTTAGTCATTTTTTATGTTATTGAATTTTAAAAAAAAATCATAAATAAAATCATATTTTTTTCATATTTCATTTTAAGTTACCAAGTTTGGTGGATTTTGAATCATTTTTAGTATAGATTCATTTCATACTACGAAAAGTCTATGTCAATAAACCATCACGACTTTAATATATAATGATTCACTTGTCACAATTTTGTGGAATTTCTTTATTGAACTACTAAAATAAAATTGTATAAAAATTGTTGAAACAAACAAAAACATTCTTTTTAATGTTTATTTTATGTATCTCTATCTTATTGATGATGATTTAAATAAAAAATATTATTTTTATTTATTTGTTAATAATACCAGAATCCATGAAAGAAATCATTGACATTGCGATGTACGTCTTTATTTTTTTTAGGGTAAAATTCTTATTCTTCCTTTTAAAGAAATCAAATTGTTGTAAATATTTTTTTATTGTATATACAAATGTCAACATACTACAAACAAACCAAAATTAATGGCATATTTACACGATGTGATTTCTTATGTATGAACTTACTGAGAAATTTACAAGGAATTTATGCTAGTACAAAAGCTTTGTAGATTCTGACCTCTAAAAGATATAAAATTTAAATATTTAATTTATTTTTATCCTAGCATATTAAACTGTACAAAATCATGAAACGTTTACAGAATACAGTCATAATGTGATCATGACACATGGTTGTCAAGTCCATTTATATTATGATACATAAATAATTACGAGTTATACCATGTCCGATTTGTGGAACTGTGTAACTCTTACATCGAAAACTGACAGAATTCGATGTAATACTTTTAAATACTGACCAGAAATCGCATGGAAATGTATTAATATAGGCGAATTCCAGGCTAAAATGGGCAATATTGTGGTAAAACAAATTTTGAATGAAAGAAATTGGGGACGGAATTCTGAAAATATAACTGAATGAATTATGGAGACTAAGACCCGATTAACCTCTGGAGTCTTAACCGATTAATCTCTGGAGTCTTAATTTTGTAAAAACTATCATAATTTAAAATTTTAAATAATGGAATATATTTATATATCTCATTATAATTTTATAAATTTTCGTTGAAATATCATGTATAGGAAGTTGGAAGCATAGAACTTTCACTTGGTATCTTCATCTTACTCTGTTAATTTCCTAGCTATCGAAGTATGAATTCTTCACCCTTAAAGATTCTACTTCAATGAAATTCTTGTAATGCTGTCCGGTTTCTTTTTTCCCGATCTACCTTTGAAATCTCTATTTTATTTGCATCGGTATGGCTTCCCCGCCTTTTAGTTTCAAGAGGTATGTGTTACTGATGAACCAGAATATTCTACATATAATTCTCAAACACTTGTTGATGAAAACCTGCAACTGTTCGATATTAACCACATATCAATTTCATATTTCAGGATTTAATCTACACGTGCATTGAATAGTTTCAGATTAGTCTGTCTGGGAATTTGTAAGTTTCTCCATACTCAACACTTTTTGTACATATCGTCTAAGATCACCTTTACAAAATTATTGTTTCACATTTTTGAGAAAACTCAATGATTTTTAAAAAGCTTACTTTTAAAAATTGTGAAAAAAGCTTACTAAAATGCACATATAAGCATTACATATTTTAGAGTAGATCAAAAGTGCAATCATAAAGTTTATAGTGTGCACAAATACTTTACTTAAAGGATTTTTTGATTGCATGGCTGAACAACAAAATTACTTATATACAAAAATAAATATTTGCTGTTTATGTGATTTTTCAATAATTTTATATAAAGTCAATGACACTTAAATATATCGTGACATATATTATTATATCCTGCAAAAATTACGTGTACAACAATAACAATACAAAAATGTATAGTAAAATTATATTGGCGACCAAAAGGCTCTTAATATTTCTGTTGGTCGAATAGAAATTTTATTGGCTATAGAAAAAGTCTAATTCGAAATTAATGACAGGAGTATACATAAAGAAATTGTGTAAAAATAATATATAAATTTTTACTGATATAATTTTTTTTTTATTTCCAGCCATAGTCTTTGTAATTTAGTCAATTTCTCATGCCAATTTGGTGTTTTTTATAAATGGTAAAAAATAATATACATCAATTTGTTGTAATGCCGCCATACGTGCAACGGAAAAAGAAAATTAACATTCTTTTTTATACTATATAGGAACAGAAAAAAAATATTTAATTAAACTGATGTTCAGAGTATGGTTAATAAAAAATTGACCATATTAAATTTTTGTGTTTAATTACATTTTGTAAAAAGTATGGAATTTTAAATATTTTCAAATTAAAAAAATTAGTTTTTGTTTAGTAAAATCAAATAATGATTTTAAAACACTGTTTCAAAAGCAATTAAAAATTTAAAAAAGATTTATAAATTTAATAAATGATTTTTATGGTTGTTGTTGAGGAGTTAAGAAAGAAAAATTATCTCATGATATATATTTTTGTAAGAAAGTAATTCATCTTTTTATGGTTATCATTGTTTTCGCAAATATAGTAATGGAAAACCTTGTAAATTATAGAGTTATAAGTTATATGGTTATCAAATTGTAGAATTATAAAAAAATAGCCAATTTATAACAATCTTGTTACTTCGCCAGTCTACTGAACTGTTGGTTTACTTATTATGTAAGCTGCATACATAACATACCACTCAACAGACATATGTCATTGGTTATTATAAGGCAACTGGGACATTTTCATTTGCACGACTAACTCAACGGCTGGGGTGGTTCTTGTCTACCTTATAATAACCTCGAAGACGCTATAAATATGCGTACCATTTTTGGTAACAAGTGGGTTTGAGGAATCATTTCCGCAAACATTCTATCATTGAATTGTAGTAATATAGGAAATAGCGACATTAATTATGTAAAATTAATTAAAAATAAAATATTAATAGAAGAAATTTGAAAATTACATTAATTGATTCAAAATGAGCTTTATAATTAAATATGAATAGGGTAGAAGTTACCATTACTTAAATGGCATTGAAACTAAATAAATGATTTTAAGGGTTATGTTATTCTAGTCTAGGGGGTAAAGGAAATGTAGTAAAATAAATGGTAAATTAAATATGAATTGCCATTTATTGATTTAGTTATTGTATGCGTGATGGAAAAACAAACAGTTGGTTAGAATTTAATTGCGATATAGACTAGGGTGTCCTTTATAAACATGAAGTCAACCACTAGCGGTAACGTAATTTTAAAATTGTGCGGATTATAAGAATATTTATATGCGCTATTGTCCTCTAGACATAGTAAAGGAAAAATATCAAATATAAAAACTACTAAAAGCTATTTGTAAATACAAAGTTGTAGTCATATTTAAATATATATAAATTATGCTATAGCAAATGAAATATAAATTTTTCTATTAATCTATGTAAATCTTTTAGTAAAGTATTAGATGTAGCTAACGTAAAAGCTACCTATCCGAGAAGCACATAACGTAATTTACATGTATCTCCACATCTTGAATTCCTTGAATAGATACTGATACTCCATAATCATCACGAGTGCGGGTAAATCTTCTAATAAAACTCTACTCCAGGAATTTTTACCTGATTTGTGCGATATAAATTCATATTCTAGTGGCTTTGGTATAATTAATAAAAGCGATACAAATACGTTGTTATGTGAACTCTGAAGTAAATATCGTGCCTACCGAATAATCTAACCTGTAAAAAGACGATATATGCTTCCTATTATCATCTGGCGATATAACATTGATTTAGTTCATAAAATAAATCTAACTTTTGATGCTGTCGCAATCTCAATTTATCAAAATGCTATTGCAGACCATTCTTCTCTGCAACAGCATTTTTCTTTAGATAAATCTTCATTTATTTGTTAAATTTATGAAAAGTTTTGGTTATTTCCATAATAATTATATTATTCAGAACATTAACATTAACGTAATTCAAAGTTATAAACTCATATTTTTATGATTATGTATTAAAGTTTTTGTGTGTTTACAATCTAATCATTTTATTTAAAAATATAATCTTCCAGATACTCTCCTATTAAAACTATGTTCTATGTTTATAAATAACATAATCTGATCTTAAATTAGCTAAAAATGTAATAAACATTAATTAAATATAATATTATTTTATAAATTTTTAATTATTTAATTCATGTACAATCTGGTTTTTTACCATGGAAAAATATCTTTACATAAAAAACACATTTTATTATATTTATGTTTTCGTCTAGATTATAATCTTAAGTAAATTAAATCTAGATAACAAAAAATTTATTTTTAAAAAGATAAGAGAAATAAATTTTAAGATTTATAAATTGTATATAAGTAAAAGAAAATTATGATAAATTTTAATAAAATTATTTTATATTTTAATTATATATTTTTGAAGAGATGTTGCCTGAAAATGTGTTCAATTTTCACCTTATTAATTAAAATTGTTGACCTTATCAATTAAAATTAATCACATATACGGATAAAAACCTGAGGAAATTATAAAATTAATTACCATTGAAATTAAAAATAATAATAAAAATTAAAATATTATTTATAATTCATAAAAAATATACATATATAAACCACGAGTTATAAATTTATTGGTACGAATAAACATTTTAAATTATCACCTGTTTAAATATACAAAATAAAATATTCTGTTCGGAATTTATCGAGCGACAGAAGTTTAATAAATAACGAAGAATTTTGTAAAATTATCCAAATTTATTCAATCTGGATCTCGAAGCCATTTTTATAAATCATTTTTTTATATCGTAGAAATGTTTATATAAAATATAATTTTCAATAAATTGTGGAATTAATAATTGATTTTGAATTCTTTATTGAAAATCGTCACCTGAGTACTAAAATGTTGTATATAATTTAATTTGTTGTATATGTTGTAAAAATATAGATCTAATCATTATCCTAAGTTTATCTGACATGAAAAATAAAAACTTATTTATTTAAAACTGACTAGACGTAATTTAATTATATTTGTCTGACACATGCTCCAAAAGTCGCACGCATCTAAACCTCGAAAGTTCATTGTACTCTTCGCCGGTACAATGAAAGTTCATTGTACTCTTCATTGTATTCTAACCTTTTCGACCGACCATTTGATACCAATTCATGTCTGATCGCAATTCAATTAGTCCTCATGCCGGCCATAAAATAACGTGTATACATCTTTTAAATCTTACCGAAGGGCGGCAACAGATCAGGTGTTCTAATGTTTACTTGCATGCTTCCTGAGTAGAATATAGCTAGTGGGTAATCAGTTATATACTCGCGCCATTGGTTTCTTCATCAGAATCATCTTTGAAGAGTTTTAGACGTTACGTTCCCCGGATAGGTTTTCGTTCCATAACAAACCATTAATGTTTAATTATTATTAATAATTTTTTAATTCCTCGATTAATATCGAACCGCAAGTGTCGTATATTTTAAAACTGTCATTTGAAGCACTTGAATTTAACTAAAAATTTATTGAATTTCTTTAATTTAATTTTCTTACGACCAGACAGCACTTCAGTACTGTAAATACTGTATACTACTAATTAGCAGTCGATTTCAGTTAATTAATAACAACTATTTTATATATAAATATAATCGATTCAAAAAATATTAATAATTAATTACCCAGACATGACAACATACACATAATACATTTAAGTATTAAGGTGACTTTATTCATGTAGATCTTTCAACGTTTTAATTGAAGCTGTTAACAATTTAAAATATTACATTCTTTTTCTTCCGGAATTCAGGTGTGAACAGCATTACATTAAATTTGAAATTTGAACATTTCATATTGATTGGTAATAGCTTTGAAATTTATACAATCGTTCACATAGATCATGGTAATTTTATTCATGTCTTTCAATTAGATTGATCACAATTCAATGAAATGTCAAAAACAATATCTATAATTTTTATTCTTGTAATTTTTCTATGACCTTCAATTGAACAATTCTGTTTACAAGGATAAATTAATAACAAACAAAATAAAATTTGTAAAGTAAAATTAAAAATATTTTCTTAATAATATTTGTCAAAAATAAATTTACGCGCCAAATTTACAATTCATTATTATATTAAAAATTAATTTTAATCACAGAATTTTTTTTTTCCATTTTAGATTTCTATTTTTGTTAATCTATAAATTTATATTAAATGTTAAATTACAAAAAGTTTTTGTAGAGAAAACACTAAAAATTAGCGTGAGCTTGTTAATTATTAAGTTCAATTCAATTTAATTTAAAATGAATAAATTTCAATCACAATTCTAAGCACGATAATTGAACAGAAAAAATTGGTAGACGTTGAATTTTAAATTAAATGTGGCTTTTTTGGAAGAAAAGTTTTTAGAATTTAATTTTTTTATTTATTTAGTGATAGATTTTGTTGTTATATTGTAATTCTTACTCTTGAATTGATATTATAAATGACCTACAATGTTAAAAATTGGATCTACACAACGATATTCATACTTTTCAGTATAACATAAATTTTGTGTAAAAATGAATTATAAATTAATTCGTTTCGTATTCAAATATCGTATAAAATATTGGCAAAAATTATTATGGCGCTTCCAATTTTGGCTTATCCTTCTTACTCAGTGTACAAACTCTGTTGTGGTCGGGAATTCCCGTGCTAGATATTACATCATCGTAGTCTATAGTTAGTTTTTGGAATATTGTACGTTTGTACCAAGACTTCTTTAAGCTTGATAATTTGAATTTTATTGTAACGACTTAAAAATAGTGCCGGTGGTCGCCATTCTGTGTGATATATTTAATTGTATACTTCCTCGGTCCGCCCTTATTACTTCTCAGATGTATATTAAAAGTAAATAGACCTGTATTCATAATTTTAATTAATGTTGAGTCCTAAATTATCGTCATTAAGTCCTGAATAATCGACATTTTGGATAGTAATGTTTGATATTTCCATATATAAGAGCTAATTTCATGCATTTAGTACGTCTTCATTTAACTCTCTAATTGTAATTGTATAATTATAGAGTGAGATTATGAATGCGTCTTATGAGTACCAAAAACTTTAATATAATATTTTTAAATTTTGAAAGCCGAAAATTGAATCTCAATTAACTAACTATTCGCATATTAAAGGGTATTTTACTTAGAATTGGCCTCTCTGCTTCTAATGATAAAGGGATTCTAATGAAATATTAAATTTATATCCAAATTTGATATTTCTATTTAAAATAATTAATAATTTCAGAATTTCAAACATAATTTAGTAGTTATGTCATCGATATTTTAAAGCTGGTGACTTAAAGTCTCTATTTGCTAAAAATCGCTCCCGATTAGTAATTAAATATATTTTATAATTTGCAAATTGAAATCTTATCAATTTAATTTAAAAAATATTAATTATAAAATTACAAAAAATACAATAATTAATTACGAAACTTTTGCAGATTATTTCAAAAATTCCATTAAAAAACCTATTAAAAAATTTTCTAAGTCATTATCACTTGATTTTAAAAAAAAATCTGTACAAGGTTGTTATAATAAAATTAAAATTTTTAGTGATAAGAAATTTTTACAAAACCATAAAAATTTATAGATAACAAAATTTTAAAAATAAATCAAAACATCATAAAAATACTTAATATAATTTTGTATTGACTTAAGAAAAATAATTAAATTAAATTTTAAAAAATTTTATTTAAATATTTATTAAACTAAATAATTTTTTTAAAAAAATCAATAATATTTTTATTAGGTACTAAAAATGTGTTGAAATAAATTTGTTAATTGTAATATCTTCAAATTGTAGTAATTTTCACTGCACTGCAAAATTTCAGAAATGAGTAAAAAATTTCAAATCACTTAACTTAGTATATCAAGAATATCGATGGCTCCGGTCCATTCTATTCTAAGTTAAGTAAGAATACTTGATATCGGTGGAAAGAGGAACGATATAACTTTGATTTCTATTCTAACGCATGGCTGTAAAGCGTCAAATATTCTGTCTTTACTTAATAACTTCTAAAGTTTACCATTCAATCACAAGTTACAACATTTAGGCATTATTTGATTACATGTTTACGTATGCTAACTCAAATTCCATCTTAAAATTGATTGCAAAATAATATGACATTGGATTAACTTAAGTTGCAAAAGATTAACTTAATTTTCAATACGTTAGAGTAGTTCTAAGTATTCTATATTGAAATGATTCACGATATTATTTTGATATTGTAAATCAATTACCAAATATATTTTAATTCAAGTTAGAAACAATGATTTCAGTTTGAAATATGTTAGGTTCTGGTTGAGTTACAATACTAATGTAACTAGTAAATTTATTTATTCTAACTTAGTTTTTTAATTATAACTAATTAATTTGTTAATTAATATGTAATATTTTAATTTAAAATAATGCAGAAATAAATTATATTTCTAATAAATACCAAATTTGTCATGAACTTTCAACTATGACTGAATTAAAACAGAATTTATGATCTCCTGAAAAGTGGTCATTTTAATGATAGTATGGATACATTTTATATAATACGAAAATGTTGTTAGGAACCGGATATTCATCATTAACTCCTAGTTAGTTCTATACCAAATTCATTTAACACCAATTTTTGTTTGTTTCGTTTTTCTAAAGTACTGTAGCTCTCAGTGTCTGCATTTTATATGTAAAATTGTCATTATATTAGAAATCTTAATTTTAATGACTTAATTAAAGTGTTGAGTTAAATATCCTTTATGCATTTTAAAAATGCGTACATTAATACAAGCTTCTATTTACAATATAATTTTAAATATTCTTTTATTTGTAAAGAAAAAGCAATTAACAAATTCATTAATTCTAATTCTAATTTATTTTTTGCCACTAATTATCTCAGTAACAAAAAAATTTATTTAAAAACTGTGTAGGAAAATTGTATAACATAACAAAAAAAAACAAATTAATAAACATGATTTTACTAAAAAATTACGTGAATTCTTATAATAAAATTATGTAATTTTTCTAATGAATTAACACCATATAATTTTAGTCATATAAATATTATAATTTTTTTGACATTTTAAAATCATCTAATTTATATAAATTTTATGATTTTTCAAAAATATTAATCTAATAATAATTATTCAGTGTATGACAACATTTCCCATATTTTGTTGTGTACCCAATAAACAATTTTCATTTAAATGTGGGTGTTTAAACAGTTGTTTCGCTTAGCTATCTGGGTAGATGAGATATGTTTTTCCATATATTTTTTTTAAGTTATACAAATAACAAAAATTAACAATATAAATATTTTAGTTAATAGTTTTATTGAAAATTATAGCATAACTAATAACGACTATCAAAAATTTACGTTGTAATTTAATTGTATTTTTTATATTCAAAGAAATTTGTTATATTAGAAATTAAAAAAAAAAAATTAACCAGACAAAATTGTGAACAAAACATAAAAAAATATAAAAATCACTTTTTTTTTTAGAATATCATTCTAATATCAAAATTAAATAAAAATTTGTAGGTAACCAAATTTATTAATAATACAAAAAAAATGCGATAGTTAACCTTGAACTAGTCTCAATATTAGAAGAAAATTAATGTTTTTTTGATATAATATTTTTTCCCTATTTTTAGTGTTCACTCTTCTAAATAAAAGTTATAATTTATTTTACATTAAAACTTCACTTTTCGACCCACTAAAATAGTACAACAATAACAAAGTCCGACACATAATGACAAACATAATAAAAAAAAATTGAAATTTTACCATAATTTTTTTTATTTTTAGATGCACGTAAATACCTTCAAATTTAATAGACACGTTTCTGATGAAAGTAAAAGGGTAGAATGTACTTACAAATTTGAAATAGTCGTTGGAATTATATATTTAGAAAAAAACTGATTACTTTGTGGTGTTCTAGTTAAGAACACCAACCAAAAAAAGACACTAATGTATTTTAACATTAAACTGCAGTAGGTCAAATAATGGCTTCATACTGCATACTAGCAGTGATATTAAAAACTTTCACTCTTCCTTCATTACTTACAAATAAACGCCAAGATATCATAAGACAATTTTGTTATAAATTACGTAATAGTTAAGCGATGAAAAGATCTGGAATAAGTTCTGTGATTAAAAAAGTTTACTAAAATCATAGAACCTGTAATTGTGGTCATATTTCTTGGAACCATCAGAGGATTTCGCATTCAGTTACGTTGAGGATACAAAAAATCTTATTAAAATCACAAAATTCATTATTAAGATGAAAACATTACTTGGATCTATTCATGGCTTCCGTGGTATTTCTGAATAAAATCTGAATAAATCATTTCATAGAGCACAGTTTGTAATTCTGCATACTATTTCTGGTATAATTTGATGCATTTTAATCAATTTGCATTTTATTTATTTTTAACAAAACTTCTTTATATAGGTTGACAATCAATTAATTGAACTGACAGGAATTACTATTAATATATTTTCAAATAATCTGCTTTCAACAAACTCACAAATTTTTAATTACATAAATTCTATCTTTTGTTGGTATTGAATTACCAAAAAAATTAAAAAAATACTAAAATATTAAATAATCAATAATTATATTCACAACTGGAATTTTGTACATAAACATAAATTTAACCTCCTTCCCCCATTCTACTATGCTAAATGCCTGAATTTCCGTACTCTTGATAAGTAGATGTCTCTCTTTCTATGTGTATGAGTTTTTTTTCGAATTTCAACCAAGCCATTATATATTATCCTGAATTGTAATACTCCTTGAATTGGTTATGTTTTTTGGAGCAAAACATAACACAAAATAAACCACAGTCAAAATGACAGCATGCCTGGAATTCTATATAGTTTTAACTTTCAACATTATCATCATCACTAAAAGAAGGGTGAACATTTAATATATAACCAAAAAAAAAAATGCTGCAGGAAAAAAATTGTTTATTGGAACGTTCATTTATATACTTATGCTTCGTAGAACATAATTTCAATTTTGTGAATGTTTTTTTATATACATATTTATGTCCATATTTAAGGGAAGGAAGTAATTTTTCAAGTTGAAAAGAAAAAAGGAAGTGATGGAATTTTTCAAATCCCTTTTTCAACTATGTATATACATACAAAAATACTGGGATGGAAAGGTAATAAAATTTTATTTTATATACAATTTATTAGGGTTTATTTTATGTGCTCATAATCACCCTGTAATAATTTTTAATATATTCGGTATTTATAGAAATTTATGTTTGGAAAAAATTAAAAATCTAGTCAATCAAATTGAAAAGCTTTTAAGGAAAATAAAATGTATATTACTCATCCCTTTGTTTGTAAGGGGGTGGCAGATTGAAGATGCACTTTTGATATGTGGGTAGAAATGACAAAATAATAATAAAATTGTAAAATGATTTTAAATTAATAATTAATTTTTTAATAAGTGTGGGTAATTTTATTTTGAATAGAGAAATATATAAAATAAACTAATTAAAAATAATTAGTTAGTTATTTCACTTCAGTTCAACTTCACCTGAGAGAGAAGTAGTAGTTCTATTTCAGTAACAAGAGAATTCCCAGATATATTTCAATAAAATGTTAATATGATAGTATACAGAAAAAAAGGCTAATTGGTTGCAAAAGGAACACGTGAAAGACAGTAGTAATAAAAGAGAAACGTTACGAAACCTTTATCATTATGTTTCAGGAGGGGGAACTATATTTGGGTTGCAGAGATATTGAAATGAATGAATTTAAAAGAAAATCGTTAGAAAAACCTCTGCAAGATTGATGTGTTACCTAACATGGAGATCAATCCTTTATTTATTAAGCATCGTTTAAGCTTTGGAATGAAATTTAAAAGAGAAGTTAAGTTTTAGGTTTTTATTTCACGGTGAATGTTAATAAGTAAACTTCTTCTGTGTCACTGTCGCTCCGTACATTGTAGAAGACTAAAACACTTGAAATGTTATTTTATAACAAATCTGTGTGAAGCAGGTAAACCTAAACCAGCCAGTCTGCTTTCATTCATAAGCGTCGTAGCCATCTTCGAGTGGAGGTAAAATTAACATTCACTACGTGCTGGCCTTGAGCGACAGGTAACCTCAGTATGGGTTGTTCTTTAGCGACTCCCCACTTAAACCAACCAACCAATCAAAAATATATCACTCCAGAACTCAAGCATTTTTGCTTCTACAATATAAAAAGTTAATATAGTTCAAGATGAATTTCCATTAACCATAAAATTATATAATTTTCAACAAACCTTTAATAATGATCATAAATTTTAATTCATTTTTTTTTATTTTTTGCCATTAATTAATGTCCTTGGAAAATCGCATATTATTAAAAAAATTATTATTCAAAAGTTTTTAATTTGACAATTAAAATTTTGACTTTGGAATAAAATTTTTTGATTTGCTAAAGGGTTCATTCAAATCACACAAAAATTTCACTGATTTTACAAACAATACAAAAAGATAATTTGTGCAACTATTCAAAAACATTAAAAATTCATTATTAAATATAATTTTAAATTAGAATTTTTTAGTTAATGCTAAGCAAAATATAAAAAATTAAATATTTTTTTTTAATATTTGTCAACAAAATAAATAAATTTAATTAAAAGTACAAAAAAAAACTTGGATAAATAAACACGTTTTCTTAATTGGTTCTCTTTCTAAAAGTTTTGTATAAATATTTTAGTTTAGCAAATATTTATTTTAATATTTTGTTTTACATAAAAATGCTCTAGCTAGAATATTTATTTTTTATTTTTCAAACTTCTTGACAAATCAACAATTTTAATAGACATAAAATAAGCAATTCCAGTTTAAATTTTCCAAGTCATTTTATTAACACTTAGAGTGCAGTTCAAAGTTTTGTGTTAAACACTTGAAAGCATTCAGTATACTTCAATATTTCTTTGGAAAATACTATAGAAAAACTTGTGTATTTGAAATGTTGAATGACAAAAAAAAAATTATAAAATAAATTTGATTTTAAAATATTTCTTAAAATATAATTATAAAACATTGATTACCATAAACATATTATGTGTTTTTTGACATAAAACGTCAAGAAATGTCATTTTAGTTGTACAACTTCTCCATACAAGTTACAATCGTCAACCAACCCATTTACATTAAAATATTTTAAAATTCCTTCCACCGATTTGTCAACCTTCAAAATGGTTGTCAGCACTTTGATAAAAATGTTGTGTAATGTATGGGCAGCATAAGTATACACATAATATTCAAATTTCTCATCACTTTTTGGTATATTTAATATTGATGGCGATTGGCGGAATTTGAACACGGTCCCTACGCCAATCTTTTATTAGGTAGTAAATCTGTTAATATAATTCTACTTAAATATTAACTACAGTTGCAAAGCAGAACTAATTATTTTTTAGTGTTTATCGAAATTATTAAAATCATTAGTTCAATTAACGATAAATGCATAAATTTCTTCCATTATATTTAACATATTTCCGAGTAAATTTTCCGAGTGTATCAATACATAATTTATCTAAGGAACATCATCGCCTCGATGAGGAAATTCACCAGAATTATATCTAATCAAACTATCAATACTTATCAGCTATTGTAACTATAATTATCATTAATTAAATGGACTGAAAATTAATTTGGATATTATAATCTTAATATTATATATAAGATTTTTGATTTTTGATATTATATATAAGATGCATGATTTTTTAAAAACTAAATTCCAATTTGAGCTAATTTAAATTTTGATATGAAATTTTTTATTATTGGCATAACAAATTATAATTTTTTTTTTTGTATAATTAACTTTAAAATAGTTTTTAAAAGAAATTTTAACTTTCTAAACTAAATTTAATTCAAGTGTGACAATTTTTTTCTTCAAAAGCCACCCAAATGTAATTTATATCTATTACTACTAAATAATAATTAAAATTTTGCTGTTTTACCACATAAATTGATTTATATGTTAAATTAATGTAATTTAAAAACAAAAAAAAAAGCATAAAAATAAAAAATATGATTAGTTTTTTGTTTTTATTAATAAATTATCAATTTAATTAAGTTTACAATATTTTTTTTTTGTTATGTTTTGTTTCCGATTCAATTTTCATTTTCAAGATATTAAATATAAAATTGAAATTATAAATTTTGATGATTTCATTCAGAGAAATATTTCAACTATGAAAAGAAAACTAATAATTATTTAATAAACATATAAGTAAAAAGTAAAACATAGAAGGGAAGTGTACAATTCTATAAACATATTTTTTTCTTTTTAGTTCTGGTTAATTTCAAAAAAATTAAAAATTATTTTTTGTGACCCTACAGCAATTTTTTTTAGCATATTTCCTTACAACAAACATAAAAAATGACTCAGATAAATAATTATTTACAATTAGTTAATAATGAAAAAGTGATGCAAAATATTATTCTACAAATGTAAATAATTTTGTTTATTTACTTTCAACAATTTTTAACACTTTATACTGAACGTGCAGAATATTCAAACTTTTCAGCTTTTGGTATACTTGTAATTTGCATATTAGTGGTTGAAGTAATTGTCCAGTATCCGTATCTAATTGTTGTTACGAAATCCGACAGAGAATCGTGAAAATGCCAGATTCAGATTGTCTTACAATATAATAAATATGATCTTTAAAATCATATTTATGCTTTGCAGAAAAATCTTATTAAATAGAAAGATTGAATTTAGTATTTATAAATGCATAGATTATCAGAATTAACTACTTTTCTTTAGAAAATCCGACAGAGAATCGTGAAAATGTCATGTTTTTTCCGAATATAATGCGTCCATATCTTTAATCTTCCACTTTTTATAGTTAAATAATTTTATTTTTAGTGGAGTCTTGCATAATGGAATTGAGAATGGAGTAACTCTTAATACGGTCCATAAAAGTGTTAACATAAATTCTACTTAAATTCTAAGTACAATAACAAAAAAGAAATTAAATATTTAGTAACACCTAACGAAACTTTATATTTCATTAAATAGCTTCGTAAATTATGAATTTTTGATTCTTTATATAAATATTGACAAGTTATTCTATTCATTTACTTTTGCTATGAGGCTATGACCCATTTAACCTCTATTTCATTAATTTATATTTATAACAATACTCTTTTTTTTGCTTATGATTTATTTAAAAATACTAGAATGAAAATATGAATTAAAAATACAATTTAATTATATATTTATTATTTATAAAATTAATATTACAATAAATATTAAATTACAAAAAAGTAAGGGTTGTAAAAAAAAAATCAATTAAATTTATGATCACGCGAAATATTTAAAATGATTTTTTATAATATTACAGACTTTGAGTAAACAATTTTTATAGAAGTTTAAATTTGTATTGAAAAAGTTCATTTTTACTTTCCGAATCTGTAAAACAGATAATAATATATATTTCATAATCAAAATTAGACCCTTTTGCTTTTTACTTAATTAGCGAATCAATTACTTTTTTTTTGATAATTTCTGTAACTTCTTATGTAAGAAAAAGTGTATGTATGTGAAAATGATAACGTCAAATGAGGCAATGTCATCATCCCAAATGTTAGCTTTAAAATTATGGAGCAAGTCGATCGCTTTCACTCCCATACAATCAATAACAAAATAGCCAAGCTAACAAAAACAAGAATTGATCAGATATGGGTCAACGATCTCCTGAATAAAACCATTATAATAGCCGCGAAGAAGGACAAAAACCTAAAGGATCTATTACAATAAACTGGAATAATTTGAGATTAAAAATTGCAGTCCAAAATCAATCTTGACTAGTTGGCAAAAATGTCTCGCGGTGATTGAGAATGTTAAGATATTAGAATAGTTGAGGACATAAGGCCAAGTCTCAACAGTAGAAAACTTTCGATATTGGTTAACTAAATTATAAATTAGAGCTTGACAGAATTGTTAAAATCGATGGAATTATGTAACAGAATTATTGTTTCAAGTTATTGAATACTTATTTTGGTAATACTATCTGTAAGTACCAGGTAACAACTCCATTTTCTTAACTATGTATATAAACCACATTTTAAAATGCATCACAAAATTATCTATAAAACTATTAACAAACAAATTAGAACTAAAATTAAATTTGTATATCAAAAGTTCGGAAAGTCTAATGTTAGTTATATCAAATTTTTGACTCGTAAATTACAACATTATGAAAATTGATTAGAATAATTAAACTAAGCATCAGTTGAAAATAATTAATAAAAAAAAATATGAACACATTTTTCACAAGAAATTTATAAATAATTTTTATATAAAATAAAAATAAGTATTTATATATTTAAAAACCACATTTAAAATTAATTGAGATAAGATTTTAAAATTTCTGAAATTATTATATTAATTGATATAATTTAATTAAATTATAATCAATTATTATTAAGATTAATGATTTATATAATTTTACATTTATGTACCGAGAATTTTTAAATAATTTCTGAGCATAATATTAATAAAAAAAATTTCTGTAATAAATAAATTTTCCAATTCCATCAATTATTAACACGTAACTTTGTAAATTTTGTTCGATTCAATAATAATTTATCAGAGAATCGTCAATAATAATTTATTACTAAATAGTATTGAAAAGTAAAAGTAATAATAACCAACTTATTTTTGTGTAGCATCACCACAGAAGGTCAATTACAGAACTGGAAGCAATGTAAGAAAAAGTGGTATAAACCAAAAAAAAATCTCTAAGAATTTATACATTATTGTCAAAATTTGGGTCAAAGTAACAATAATGTTGAAAATTGGCAAGTAATATTATTAAAATTATTATGCTTTCAGTTTAGACATTTTTAGATTTTGTAAAAAATGAACTTATTAATTTTGGTTATTTATTACATTTACACTAACTTAAAGATTAGTTGCCATGCCATCATCTGTCATCGTGTACTTCTATTTAAGAAAATGCAGAGAAATGTAATTCTTACAAAAATTTCTTTAATAATGAGGAGACGAACTATTGATTAATAGTAACTTTGCAAGTTTCTTCCGAATAAAACTCTTCTAATTTAAAATTTACTCGCTTAACCCTGTCGAGACTATATTTCCTGATGATCACGTGATCTATTGTTTCAGCTCAAGCTGAATCAGGTGAAAAAATATCCGGTTTTAAAGGGTTAAGGACATTCAGATATTTGTATTCTAATTGAATTTATCAGGAACGAAAGCTATTTTAATATCAGTGATAAATTTTTGTATGAAAAATGTGTTTGAAAGATTATGCTACCATCAAGAAATCTATATAAAATAAATTTCAATTACAAATATATTAAAATAGATTCCTTTTATGGACTCCTAATAACAATATCGAAAATTTATCATATAAAAAGAACACTTTCACTGGGAACTAATTTAGAATATAGTAACATACAAAATAATCCTTTAGAAATTACAGTGAATATTTAGATTCAGGATGCCAACAAAAGTTGTTCGCAGAAAGATAATTTAAACGAATCAGAACATCAAATAAGACCAAACAATTCACAATAAAAACTGCAGTCGTTTAGGATATATCAACTCAAATAATATAATCAATATAACAATTAATAACAACTGCAAGGATACAAATGTCCTAGAAAAAAACAAACTACTGACACAATAAATTGACACCATTCTTATCTATACAAAATAAATTCATCTGAAATATATTTAACATTAAATTGGCAATTAAGGTCATATTATTTAGCTATATGAACCAATACTCTCTGCTGATTGGTATGCTATATTTCAATTATTGATGTGAAACTTTAAATTTTATTAAAAACTTTTATAATTATTAATAATAATTATCACTTTTTTCTCCTTCATTATAGTAATATATCTAATTCCCAAATTAACCCCGAAAAAAAAGAAATGAATTAATTATAGACCAATAATATCATTTATGACTACACCTCTAATCAATGTCAAAAAAAGACTTTCAAAAAAACAATTTTTTGATTTGTTTGTGATATATTTTAATTTAAAAGTTATAATTCATAAACAAGAAATTTTGAAATTTATATAATTGAATATTAAGAATTTCTCTTTTTTATTAATTCATAATTTCGTTTTTTATATTTTTATGCTTTAAAATATGCTAAAATCATAAATCAAATTAAATTACAACTAAATTTAACAACATAATTAATTCATTCATTTATAATTAATATCACTGAGTTTTCATATGTTTTTCATCTACATAATTTTAATTAGAAAACTTACATAAATAATAAATTTTTGAAATAATTTATTATATTATAAAATTAAATTAATTGGTATAATTATAAATAAAAATGTCTTCGAAATTAATAATTATTATACCGAAAAACTTACTTGCAACGTGATGCCATTTTTAAACAGCAAACTTCCATTATGATTTCCTGTTTATTTCGTCCTTTTTTTATTAGATTTATATCAATTTATTTATTTAGTATATTTATTTTTATTAAATATTTAAAAAAGAACTCATAAATAGTAAATTTATAAAATTATTTTCACTCATTTAACACTCAGTTAACAGAAAAATATTATATACGAAGGAAAATTTTCATTTGTATATTAAATACGCATATGATTATTTTATATACTAATACAATTTTCCCAGAGGCACTTTTAAGGATGCGAGTCAAGGAAATTTTTTTTTGGAAAAGGAAAAGCTTTTCGCAAATGTCACAATTTAATAAAAACCAATTTTTTGCTGGAAAATTTATTACTTAATAAATTAATAAATTTAAATTTGATTGTCGATTACAAATTATATTTATGATTTTTTCCATTTAAGAAAATAAATTTATTAAATTAGATTAAAGATAAAAATATAAATAAAAAAAATTAAAGATATAAAAATAATTTTCCAAAAACTGTACAAAAAAAAATGTATATTATTTTCAGGAATAATAAATTTTGCAATAAATAAAAACACTTGCGTTTTAATCAGTAGTTCAGGATTGACTAAAAAAACCTGACAATATTTCTTTTGATATCTGAATAAGACTAAAGAAAGCAAGTTTTTGCGACTGCGGACTACATCGTACATACAACAATAATAATATTTTTTTAATACCACTGGAAATTTGAATAAAGTAGTATAAAAATTATATCTCATTCATCAGTTCAGTATTAACATCTACATATGTTTTTATAACTAAAACTGAGGTGATATTATGCGTGCAATTGTCGAGTTTGATATGAAAACATGGCTTTAATAGTGAAAATATTTAGAAAATTGTAGTTTAATTAATTTTATATAATTTCAAATTCATTACAATAATTTAGGTTAAAATATAATAATTAAATATATTTTATTTTTCAAAAAAGATTATCTTATGGAATTATTTGATAGAAACAAAAAGTATCTACTTCAACTACTTTTGATAGTGTGCTATGAAAAGTAGATACTTTTTGATAGAACACGTGCCGATAAAAGACTAATAACTAAGCGTGAATAAGTTTAATTCAATTTTATTGTTGTTAAAATCATTAATTCGGATTTTATTTAAGTTGAACCTGATTTAAATCGGTTCCACCAAATATTAGCGAAAAATATGGAACAAAGTCAGAAAACAACATTAGTGATCCGAAAGCAAAAAAATAGCCAATAAGGCGAAAACCAAAATAATTGAAAGTCCAATTTCCACTTTATGTCATAATATATAAATTTAACTTGTTATATTTATCAATATTATTTCTTTTGCTCTTTTTCGCTCAAATTGTCTTTTTCGCTGTTATTGGAATTGCTCATTTTCCATATTAATATCAATTAATTATTTTTAAAAATTATATTTTAATATTTTATAAATTAATATTTTTTCGATATTTTGTTTCCGGAATATAATTTTTTCGATAGCATATTTCTAAATACATATCCATAGTAAAAAAATATCAAATACAAACAAAATAATTCCAGAAGAAATCTTTCTCTCTTGATTACAACTGAAAAAAAAAATACTATCACAATAAAAATAATAACAGAGAGAATTCAAGAGAGCGAAAAACATAAAGTAAACATGAACTTTACTGATTACTAAAAGAGCGATAATAATAGTACTATAAATTTTATGTTGAAATCATAACAAAATACCCGGCGGGGATTGAAGGGAAGACTGCTATTAATAATAACAACATTTTAAACGGAAGCACTGGAATGTTATGATGAAAACTGGAAATAAATATTATTGAAGCTTTTAATAATATGGTAAATTTTGAAGGGGTTCATTGAATAGTTTCAGAGTTTTGTAGTTGATTTTCTTACTTTAAAATTTTTCATTAGTATTGAATGATTGATAGAAATTTTTGGGCACATTTGCATTATAGCAAGACTAAAGTTCAACTTTGTGCCTTTAGGCTACCCATTAATCTGTTGGGTTATTAAGGAAAAATCTAGGAAAAACTTCAAACCAATGCCATTCAAAAGCAAAACTTTTAGTTGATCGTTTCAGAGTAGCTCCCGAATGCATGATACTTTATGAGCGTTTTTTTGTTGTTGTGAATAATTTAACAATTTCTCATCCGATTTAAATAATTTAATGTTTTACTCTTGAAATAAGGTCATCGACTGTTATGAAAAGGATCCCTGATTCCCGGCTTCATCATTCATGTTCAAATTTAACTATATTTTTTAAATTAAGTATTCATACTTCAAAAATTTTATTTTTAAAAGGAACCGGAAATATGGGAAGTGTTTAATAGAAGTACTAATGTAGCCGGATTAAAGATTCGTCAATCAATCTAATTTCATATATTTTTATACACTAATTAATGTCCGGTATTATAACATTAAATGTGGTAAATGTATTTTTAATTATGGACAATGACAACTTACATAAATCTTAAACCATTCAAGACCGACCGATTTGTTGCAATCCATTCTATCAAAAAAATCCTGGAATGCAATAGAAACTACTTTTTAAAAAATATCGTCATTAATAATATAAAAAAATGATAAAAAAAAAACAAAATAATGAATAAGAAAATGTATAATAAAAATTTACATTTATTTCGGAAAATTTAAAAAGAAAACACGAGGGTGTAAAATGGTGTAAAAATTTATATATTCGTATAATTTATTTCCGACATTGAAATTATTTGATCAAAATTACATAATAACAAAATTATTTTATTATTCATACATAAAAATGATTACGTAAAGTTACAATTACATGTTAATTTACTGAATTACACAAATGTGTAAATTCTTTGTAAGATGATTTACAAAATGTTAACAATAATAAAATTAGGTTTCGTTTATTTATTTTAACAAAATAACTTTAGCTACATGTAACTGAAAACATTAATTTAATGAACACGCAAATTAAACAAAAATGAAATAAATAAAAATAATGAATTTATAATAATTTTTATTATTTACCATTTATGTAATTTTGAAATTGTTTACTTTGGACGACAATAATTTAAAGTCTCATTTATTATACTTATAAGGTCAAATTCACATACCAATTATACATTTACATACTTCATGTAACGCTATTGGTTAGTTGGTATGCAAGGAAGCCTATTATTTACCAATACATTATCTGTATCTTCTTATTAACGGCTTACATTTATGTACAGCACATCAATTCATCACAACTTTATCATGAATGATATTACTTTTACCTATTTTGCTTGATTTTACTTAACCAGATCACTTACGAGTAGAATGTAGCACTATAGCTTTCTTAGTTTGCTTGCTTTCCACGGAAGTACTATGACAAAGGACGTGTTATAAAAATTTCATCTCTATATCTTACCACAACCTCTGCAGGGTGTGTTTATAGCCAGACCAAACGTTTCGTAGCGTGTTTTGTTAAGATAATATGTCCCTTATCAATTCTAATATATATTCTAGCATTTTCCTAGTCCCCATTTAGGATTACCCTTTTTTCTTAAAGTTATGAATACCCTAAAACAATTTTGAATTCCTACAGCCGTTCGATACGTTTAATTTTGCCCATTTTTCCTTCACCACATTATTGGCCTATTTACATATCATATTTTTTTTTCAACAATATGATTAACATTTTAGAATGCCCTTTTCATTTTAATGGCATATATTTCCATTAAAAAGTTCAAATTTCTCTATTTTAATTTATAGAAGTATACACATTTTATTCCAGTTGAAAGTGAAAGCTTTTATTCAATTCATCATATAGCTATTAATCATCAAATCAGGAAAATGATAATCTTCAGCATTATGTGTATGTACCCCTATTTTTTGAAATAATCTCATAAATTTTATTGATTTACTCATATCCAAGCAAAAAAAGACTGAAATTTCAGATTTTTTG
Source organism: Rhamphomyia laevipes (assembly GCA_963920725.1). Classification (NCBI taxonomy): domain Eukaryota; kingdom Metazoa; phylum Arthropoda; class Insecta; order Diptera; family Empididae; genus Rhamphomyia; species Rhamphomyia laevipes. Next base: position 39,570,403 of record OY987259.1, read on the forward strand.
TTTTGTTAGGAGTTAGGCTAATATGACAAAATACGAATTTTCTTTTCTTTTTCAATAATTTTAATGGCACTTAAGGGTGAATATATAATTTTGCAGATATTTTATTGTAAAAGTTAATTTATTTAATAGCTTCTGTCGGTTCTGGGCAGATAATATCGACTATAGAAATACGCTTGTTTTGTCATCTAAGTACATACACTCTTGAATTGAACAATATACGTTTGAAGAATATATTTATGATTACGGAACAAGAAAAATTGGTAAATGACACGATAAAATAATAAAAGTCCTTACAACAAAACAAAAAAATGTATAAAGAGGAAAAATATATTAAATCACCTTTGTAAAGGACGTCTACGAATGTAGTGCTATTTATATAATTTATACATGCTTAAGTGGTTGTTATAAAAAAGACTTTAACCAGTTAGTCTATAGTTGTAATTTGATATTTAAAGGGAAATTTTAAAGGACACTTTAAAATGACTGAGTCAAATTTTACTAGAGTTAAGTTCGTTAAGTTTTTAATAAGTTAAAAAACACTTTTTTCGCTTAATTCACATCAGAAACTTAAATGTTTTGAAGTGTAAGGATGAATATTTTGTATGAACAAATTAACAGTCAACTAATTTATATCATCTTGGATAACAAAGCAGATAAAGCGTTTCCAAATTAAATTTAAACTATTTGTTATTGGAAATGTCTTCAAATTATGTTATTAGCTCGAAAAACTCCTTTTGGTTCGGGACATAAGTAAAGGTTGTTGAAGGCTTGAAGATAATGAAGTCAATATACTAGATAGGTAAAATTCATTATTCGTGTACCATTTTTTTTGTGATATATCAGTAGTAGTACTGCGATAATGGCAATAAATGAATGAATTAATTCACAAATGAAAGCAAACTGGAACTCACTACATTCTCTAAACGATTCTTACCTATAAAGATCCTCTTTCGAACCAATTAAATGATAAACTATTAGAAGCACTGGACTATTAAAATGATTTTAAATTACAGCTTATTAAACAAATGTGCAGTCATTTAGAGGCATTACGGACTATATCACATGATAATATAATCTATAAATTAGTGTAGTCATAAGACATAATATAAATTTTGATTTAGCATATTAGCATATTTGTACGAATTGAATTGAACATGCACAAAAGTATCAACAAACCGTAAAATTTATAAAATATATAAATAAATAAACAACAAAAATTTTTATTAAATTTTGCATAATTATTCAATGTGATTTAGATAAGAATCTATGATATTACATCATTTTAAACTATTTTGTATTATGAACTCAATTAGATAAAATTACTCTGACATGCAATTAATTATACTATATTAAAATTTCATTGCCAAGGACATCAGATAATTTGTTATTTTTGTTTGAAATAAAACTTTTACCATTTTAATTGCTGAATTTTTTAAACTTTAATATGAAAATTCAATGAGAAATTTTACTACAAATTTATTGAGTATAAATATTTTGCATAAAAATATGTATTTAAAAATAAAACTTTAAGAATATTGATTATTTTTCTTTTAATTGGAATATATTATTTTATTTTTGTCTTGAGTCATTTTTTATTTTTCATTTTGCCCTTGGCATTGACCACGTGCCAATTGTATGTGTATAAGTTTATAAAACTCACAACATGAAAGCATAAATTAAAACATATATGAGTTTTCAATTATACAAATGTATTGTAATAAATGTTTATTGTCATGCTTTGACTTTGATAATAGTTTTAACAAACTACTTTAAATTCTTAGAAGCAAAGCAACCTTTTTTTGTTTCATTCATAAATTTTTTGGTGTAGCAGAAAAGTTATGTTAAATAACGTAAGAAACCATAAATAATTTTTTTAAGGATATAGATATAAAATATATTACCAATAGAAATTAACTTAATATCACCTTTAAGCCTACTTTATTTTAAAAAAAGGGATAGAATAGGATTAAATAGTTTATTAGTAATTAATTTATCATAGATATTGGAGGGAATTTCAAATTTTTATTTTTATATGAAAATTCAGAATTAGAACAGTTCACAATTATATAGTGTATAGAATCAGCAATTAACATACATTTACTTCAAATAAGCTACGGCCTTCCATGAGTGTTTCCATAAGTTTTTTTTTTGGGGTTTCTACTTAACATCTCCATTTTCGGTTTGCTACTGCTGTTTTTATGCCTTCGCAAGTAATAATTACAATTTCCTAATTCTTTGAGTATTGTACGTTCTTTGATATAATTCTGATTATAATGATCCACGCAATGTTTTCCAATTTCCAACATAAATGTATTTGAAAATTTTAATTTTAACACGTTGACTGCAACTACGACTATACTCGTAGATGGCGTTCCTATCTAGACGCCAGCTACGAGTATAATCGTAGTTGGTATATGATTTTTATTAAGTTTCCATTTAAATTTCATAAAAATTCAACGTTGGCAAATGGTGTACACTCAACAAAATCGATTTGGCAGTCAACGTGTTTGTAAATAGATTTTGGAGCTATGGTTATTTTCGTAAAATACTGAAATTCGATATCTAATTATTTTCACATTAGAAACTCATATTGAACCTTTTTTATTAATTTTCTGTAAGTAATAAACGTATTTCTTTAAGTTGACGATAGTTAATATATTAGCTTAAATTTTTAATTGCTTAACAATTAAAAAATAAGATTATTATTTTTTTATCTTTAAGTCTCCAAGCATCTAAAGTCTATTACGATTCACTTTCTTGATGTCATTTAGTGTCCAAATTTTATTTCTGTGACAATTTTGCTTTGATTTAAAAAAAATATTAAGGTTGATAAATTCTAAACAGAATTAATGCCAAATTCTATTATGGGATTGTGCAATTCTGTAAATAAATATGCAATTAATCTTCGATTTACACTTTAGATTACTTCCCCAAAAGTAACATGTAAATCGAAACCGTGCAATATGATAAAACATCTTATATTGAAATTGTGTTAAATTGAAAAATAGTGTGGTATAAATGGAATGTTTCATCATTTCTTCAATCGTGTTGAATCGAAACCGTGAAATTCAAAGTGTACATTTATGTATATAAAACTATTTAAATTATGTATTTTCTCTGTTTAATATTTAGAGCTCTTAATCATTGCAAATTATATCTGTAAATTATCATAAATAAAAGGATCTTCTTTATATTATATTACCGAATATAAATTCCTCAAAAAATTGTAATATCCGTTTAAAAATAATATTTCTTGTCAAATATTCATGTACACTTTCTCTAATTTTAAAAATTAAAATATTTTTTCGCTTTTCAATTATAGATTATTACATAAAAAATAAGTTTCATATTCAATTTTTTTTTATTGTAATATCAATTCATTTATAATACAATCTTTTTTCTTTTTTTTTGCATAAATAAATTAATAATTATTTCATTACTTTAATAATAATTCCATTCGCATTACCAAAAATTTCATTTTCACTCATAATTTAAAAAAATATGTTTCGTTATGATAATTATTCAAATAATAAATAACATTATTGATAATATTGAAATTATTTTTTATAAATTTATAGATTTAATTCAATTTAAAATAATATATAAAACAGAATCTTGAGAAAACTTATATAATATTCATGAAATTGTAAAAATTTATATTTTATGGAAAATCAATTGAACTAAATAGAAATATGCCTGGTCAGTAAACATAATATCATAAATCTTGTTTAAGATTTATAGATTGTGAGTGCATGCTCTAATAATTGATTTCTCATAAAGATGAAATTGATACTATAATTAAAAATTCTTAATTAGATTCTATAAAAAAAAGACATTGAAAAATGAAGTTTTATTAAATTATAAATTGACTTTTGTAATCAATTATTTTTAAATTACTTAGAAAATATTTATATTAAAATTATTATTTATTTTATAGACTTTCTATCTTGTTGCCATATTTATGATTCTTAAATATTGGTAATAATGTAATTCAAGAAAATTGTAATTATATGAAGATTAAGAGTATATTTTTAATCTTATAGTTTTAAGGAAATTAATTATTTAATCTTTAGTTTGTAAATCGCACGAGGTTACAACCCAAATATCTTGTAGATGTAGATAACTCAAATGGCTTGTACCTTTCCATCCAAATAGCTTGTAGCTCAATGAAAATTTGATTCCATTCAAATTGTGTATAAATGCTTTAATTAGTGAATGCAGTTTTCCCCTAATTATTCTAAAATTTTCACTATCCCGCAGTAGACCGTCGAAATTTTAACAACGTTTATAGGGGGTTATGTTTAGTATTATTGTTATTTTTGGATCTAAACTAAAAATTGTAGCAAGGGAGCAACAAGTAAGCAAAATTAAATTAATTCGTTTTGTTGATTGTTAAATAAATATAATCTAATGATAAATATTCAATGTTATAGTTCGAGGTGTTAATAGGTAAAGTCACTGGCTAATAAACACTGCTTTGTTAAAAATTTCAGATATTTTAAGACACCAAGAATGAAATTTATATAATTCAGAATTTTGATATGATCCCAATAAAACTGTCAACCCCAAATTTTATGGACAAAAACCAACAATTACCTACTTGTATATCAAATTTCATAGAAATCGGAGGCGCCAAATCGGATAATAATTAAATACTGTAGTTTCCCATGAACCAATAAAAGCCAGAAACTCCAAATTTCAGGAACACAAACTAGATGGTGTGAAATGTCATTGAAATCCGGTGACAATTACTTGTGTGATGTAGAGTAGAGCCTTGAACTAATTAAATATAATTAGACGGGCCATTTTAGGTGAAGATGTTATGAACATGGAAAGTACGCGGTTTTTTTATTACAATTTAAAAGACTGACTCCAATGCAGCACTTCTAGTTATTCTAACTACTCATAATGTAGAACAAAGTTCAATGCTTATTTATATTTGCAATCCTATTTTGTAATTTCTGTGCTAACAAAAATATATGAATATTTATCATAATTCTAATTTAAATTTGTGTAAGTTATTCTACCTAATTATGCCAGTGCTACAATCGTTCGATTACCTAAAATTAAGTTAAAAATATGTTTTAGTTTTTTGTACGAAATTTATGCAAATATCGGAAAATTTAAATATTATTTATTTTAGTATAAATGACGTAAATAATATAAATATTTAATATAAATAAAATAATATTTTAACGTTGTATTATTTATTTAATTGATCTTGGTACATAAAAATCATTGAATTGACCTTGCACATTTCCTGGTGGATTATAATTACAAACAACCCAAATTATATTTCCTCTACAAAACATAAAATCAAAATTATTAACTTTTTCCACATAAATAAAAAACATTTTTAATAATAATAATATTTACATTTTCGCAATAGCTGTTCCCAATTCTTTAGTTTCCTTCCACAATAGTTGAGTAAAATGTCCAGTTTCATTCGAAAATCCCGGATTATTATAATCATATAATTCAATTTCTTTATACCATGCCTGAACCGCCATCTTAGCATGACCAAATGGATCAGTTGTCCAATAAAGATTTTCACCAAATTTATTATTTGGTCGATGATAAATTTCATAATTATTTATCGCTAAATGCTACAACGAAAGAAATGTTTAAATATTTGTAATCTCAATCACAAAATTTCACCACAGCAAAAAAAAAAATTAATTGCATAATTTTAGGAGTTTCAAATTAAAACGAATTTTCAACATTCCAACTTACATTTGCCCAATCTTTTGCAATTTCATTTAATTCGTTACTTTCTACTAATGCTGGACAACCATGATTTGCTCGATATTCATTATGTGCATTGAGTGATGCTAACCGAAATGATGCATAACGAAAATCGCTTGCTATTTCTTTTAATAATTCTACTTTCGATATAACTAAATTTGTTGGTGATGATTTTCGTTTTAAATCTGTCACTTTTTCAATTTTATTATCAAATGCATTTGGAAATTTTCTCTTTGGAATTTTTCTTGGTACTTCAGTTGCCAACATTAAATATTCTTCTTGAATTTTAATAGTAGCATATTTTGGTAAATTTAAATTTTCTAATTTTGGTTTTAGATTAATATTTTCAATAAAATTTCCAAATGCATTTTCTATAATATAATCGTTATCATTAAGTTTTTCCAAATTTATATTATTCGAAATACGTAAATTTTCAGTTGGATTAATTAATATTTTACCATCCGAAATTGTTATATTACCAATTTTAATACAATTCAAATTTTGATTGTAAAATTGTGAATTTTCAAGATCAAATGTTTGAACACTTTTCTCACCATTTTTTGTTATTGTTACAGTACATTTATTGCTATTAATGATGTCACATGAAGATGACGTCGTTAAATTATCTTTATGATTAGTAGATTTATCTAAGTTTGATAATACATTAATATTATTGTTGAAATTATCAATATTTTCAACTAATTCATTTAAATTTTCACTTTTATGTTCAGTTTCTGATGGTAATTGATTTGAATTTTTTACAGAATTTTGTATAACTGAATTTTGTGATTCAGTTTCCATAAATTCTTTTATAGATTTTTCAACAAAATCAATTTCATCAACAAATGCAAAATTATTATATCCTTTCGGATCGTTATTGTATCTTTTTAAATCATGTACCAAAGCAACACTAATTGGTCGTGGTTTACGTTGTGATGGATATGGTTGAGTTGTTATAGGTTCAAATCGATTAAATGCATCAATATATAAATCAATTACATTTGGACTATTATTACCAGAAGTTGTTTCTTTTGTTGACTTTTTAGTATTACAATAACAGCAAACACTAAAATAAAACTTAATTTTTCTTGATTTCTAATATTTTATAATTATTATTACATAAATGGAATTTTTATATTTTGAAATTTCATTTTAATTAATACTTTTTATATTCAATTTTTTGGTTAATTTAAAGAAATAAATTAATTTATAAACAATGAAAGTCTATGAAAATACTAAAAAAAATAATTAAAAAAGTTTAAAATTTATTGCAAATATTGATAAATATTTTACAGGTTTTTTATTTTATTATTTTGATAACAAATTTCTATGTAATTATCTAAAAAAAATAACATACAAGATGATTAAAATTTCTATTTTTATGCTTTTTACAATTTAAATGTCCATTTAATAACCACCCTGTATAAATATTTATAATTTGATTATTTATAATAAGATAAGTTATCGAAAATTTTAATCTAACAATTTTTTTTAGTATTTATTTATTTATTTTTATATTATGAATTATTATTTGAAATCATTTTAATTTGAATTAAATTTTTCAGATAAACTTATTTATAAGTTGGATTAGCGAATAAATTTGATTTTTATTTAGTTTATTTAAAGAATTTTTAAGGTGTATATTAAATAATTTTATTTGGTAGACACAACCGCAACAAATTCTCCAGAACTGTCAGAACAACTCTTTCACAATTAAAATCTGGACACAATTACAAATGCTTCTATTTCTATTGCTAATAATTGTACACTCTGCGATATCCATTCACATGATACAGAACATCTTTTCGATTCCTCAGCTAAACCAACAACATTATCAATAATTGATCGATGTATGACACCTAACGAAGTGAATATGTTCCTGAACCTAGCGTAAAAATAAGTTTGTATTACAACAACTGCTAAATGTAAGCGTATTTAAGTAAAATTATAAAGTTGATTTCAGCTAAAGGGAATTTCGAGAAGAACATGTCTAAGTACAATGAAAAGAATAGGAAAAAAACTGAAAACTGAGGCTAAGAAAAGACTAGGGAAAAATCTGAAAAACTGAAGCTATAAATTGAAAAAATTTGTATTTTTATTTTTGGTTTTCCTTTTTTATTATAATAAATGAAATTGCTTAAGTTTAATTTTTTTGTGAGATTTCATAGCAAATATAATTAAGGATTAAATAATAATTTTTGAGTTGTCCAACTTTAATGAAGAAGGGCTCGTATTATATGCAAGAAATAAATCAAAATAATAAGATTAGTTATTAATGTAAAATTTTGTCAATATATATTTTAGTTTTAAGAAATATATTTACAGAATCATTTTACAGATTATATAAATAAATAATTTATAATTTATAATTATTTTTAAATAGCGTCTTATAATTTATTCCATTTAATTAGGTCAATCAATTTCTTCATAATTATTTACTAATGGTGGTACGTTCGTTTCGAATTTATGGATTAAATTTCCAGGTGGATTATAATAGACTACAATCCAAGTACTTTTGTCTCTGATGAAATAAATAAAATAACAAACATATTACAAATTTAAAAAAAATATATATAAATATTACTTAATGGCAATTCCGACACCAATTTGTTTAGTATCTTTCCATATAACTTGTGAAAAATGTCCAGAATTTGGATGAAAAGATGGATTTTCAAAGTCATATTTTGATATTTCAGTATACCATGATTTAACAGGTGTAGCACCATTAACATTCATATTAACAGATATATACATATTTTCACCATATCTATTTCCATCATCACGTCGTATAGTTTTCGATCTAGATATATTCTTAATAAAAAATTTAAATCAATAGATTAGTTAAAATTTAAACATAAAACAAACAAACTAAAAATCTTACAATTGCCCAATTTGTAGCCAATTGAGAAAGTTTTGTATTTAATGTTAAAGGTGGACAATTGTGCAGAGCTCTAAGTCGATTGTGTTCATTGAGACATTCAAGTTCAAAACTGTTTAACTTTCCTGTATCTTGTCCGTAGTCATTTAATTTTGAGCCTTGATTTTTACACTGTACAGATTCAGCTTCATTTCTTAATTTTTGTATATTGATTCTGGAATTATTTATAATACTGTGGTATGAGGTAGTACTTGTTTCCGAAATTGAAGCGAAATTTGAAGTACTATCATCAAATTCTTTTATTTTAGATGAAGTAATATTATCTCTTTTAATTGGACAATTACAAAATTTCACATCCTGTTCTACTTTAGATATATTTTCCTTTTTTTCATTCGTCTTATAATTTTCAGTTTTCACAGATAACATACTGCATTTTGATGGAACTGCAACAGACGATTTTCGTATATTCACGTTTTTGTCTGACACTTTTTGCTCTGGTTCCATTCTACTAGAAATATTGGAATTAGAGGTACTATTATCAATCTCAGGCACAAATTGCGAAAGTGAAAATCGCTTCGATGGACATCTACCAGAATTATCATCCCATTGAACACTCTGACATGGTCCTCTGTTTTTAGTTGTTTTACAAATATCCAGTAGTTCTGAATTTATATTACCATTCGGAGATACTTCGGCTTCTTGTAAACAAATATTTCTTTTGGATAATCGTCTACATACATTCATATTATCTTTCTCATAAGTTGGGACTCCCCTTTTATTTGATGCTTTACAAATATCATCTAATTGAGAATCTTGTGATTTTGCTTCATCGCATAAACGGCTGTAAGAATTCTGTTCCATATTCGAAGGTGCTACTTCCTTATTTGTTGTTTTACAAGGTGCTACTTCCTTATTAGTTGTTTTACCCAGCAGTTGTGGATTTCTATCATCATTATGTGGCACTTGTGGTAAAGCTTCTTGTAAACATAAAGTTTTTGAAGATGATCGGCAACATAAATTCTCATCTTCTTCCGTATTTGCTGGTAGTTCCTTTTGTTTAGATGTTTTACTAATATTATGTTGTGTATAATCTTTTGTAGGTACTTTCGTATATTGTTCTTGCGAGTTTGGCTCTTCTAAAGATGAACAGCAACAAGAGTTCTGATCAATAGTCAGAGATGATATTCCCTTTTTAGATATTGTACGTGGTTGTACAATTTTATTCTGCTTCGGTTGCACTTGCGGCAATGATTTTCTTGCGAGTGGTCGTCTACATAAATTCTCATCATCTTCATGATAGTCTAACCCTTCCTTCTGTTTAAATGTTTTAGAAATATCATTCTGTTTAGAATCTTGTAATTTTGCTTTTTCGATAGAAACACAGCTGTTAGAATTTTGTTCCATATTCGGAGGTGCTTCTTCCTGCTTAGTTGTTTTACAATTACCCACCAGTTGAGCATTTCTATCCTCATTATGTGGCACTTGTGGAAAAGCTTCTTGTAAACATGAAGTTTTTGAAGATGATTGGCTACATAAAGTCACATCTTCTTCTTCATAAGCTGGTAGTTCTCTTTGTTTAAATGTTTTATTAATATTATGTTGTTTATAATCTTTTGTAGGTACTTTCGTATATTGTTCTTGCGAGTTTGATTCTTCTAAAGATGAACAGCAACAAGAGTTCTGTTCCATAGTCAGAGATGACACTCCATTTTTAATTGTTGCACGTGGTTGTACATTTCTATTATTTTTCGGTGGCTCAGGCTCTTGACAAATTGATTCTTTCAAAAATGATTTTTTTGTGGATGGACGTCTACGTAAATTTTCATCATCTTTATTATAAGCTAACCCTTCCCTCTGTTTCGATGTTTTACAAATATCATCCTGTTTAGTATCATTTGTAGGTTCTTTCTTAAGTTCATATTGTGAATTTGGTTCTTCTATAGACGAACAGCCGAAAGAACTCTGGTCAATATTCGATGGTGTTACTCTTCTTTTAGTTGTTTTACAACAAGCAAGTAGTGAAACTGTATTGTCTTCCTGTGGTACTTGGGGTGGTAATGATTTTTGTATGCATGATTTTCTAGTAGATGGTCGTCTAGAAATATTGTTATCTTCTTCCTCATAAACTGGCTTTCCTTTTTGTTTAGATGCTTTGCAAATGTCATCCTGTTTAAAATCTTTTACAGGGACTTTCTCAAGTTCAGCTTGCGAATTTTGTTCTTCTAAAGATGAATAAGAGTTCGGAGGTGTTACAGATGAATAGGAAAAAGTATTCGGATGTGCTTGTGAATTTTTATTCCCTTTTAGTGCTTTGCTTGTGGACATTCGTCTATGTAAATCCTCGTCTTTTTGATCATAAGCTGGCAATTCTCTTTGTTTAGAATTTTTACAACTATAATCCTGTTTAAAATCTTCGCTAAATTCTTCAGGCAAAAATGATTTCCGTGGACAATTGCAAGGAACAATTGTAATTGGTTTTTCTACTTTTTTAGTTGATGGAGCATGGTGTAAACTTTTTGCATTACTATTCTCTTTCCGTGATACCTTTAGTTTAGATGTTTCTAAAATATCTTGTTGCAAGTGTAATTTTCTTGTGTTTTGATAGCACGAATATTCATTACCTGCATTCATATTTTTACGATCTCCCAATATTCGTATGTTATCTTTGGATGCTTGTTGCGATAATGATTCTTGTGAGGCTGATTTTTGACTCGATGGCTCTCTATTAAAATTCCCGTTTCTTTCCTCATAAGATCTTAGTTCCCTTGGTTTAGATGCATCACAGATACTATTTTCTTTAGAATAATCTACTGGTATGTCTTCTTGCGAACCATCATACTCTTCCTGTTCTAAATCCAGAGAGTCTTCTCTCTGTATACTTATTTTACAATACATTTTATTTATCGGTGGTAATTGTCGCAACATTTCATGTGAGTTTGATTTTGCTATTGCCGGTCTTTTATTTAAATTACAATCTGGTTCTATATTTTGTGAAAATTCCATTTCTTTAGATAGTTTTTTAATCTGTTGTGCTACTAATTTTTTTATTAATTCTTCTTGGTGATCTAGTACACAATAACAATTATTTGTTTTCTGAGATGATTCATCCTGTTTAGGTTTTTTACAAATAACCTTTCGTGAACCTTTTCGCGATACTTCTCCTTTCGACATACAGCTTATCAGATGTCGTTCATTTGTACTTCTTCTTTCTACTCTTTGAGACGATTTTTTTTCTTCAATTGAACATGATGGAATTTTTTTATCTGCTAATAATCGTCTTTTGTCGGAAGAACAAGTTTGATGATCCACTCTAGATTGAGTTGGAAGTATCTTTCGCTCTGATCTTGGGGAATACAATCTGCCACAGCTCTGTTCTTTAGATGACATGTTATTATGATCATATGTTGATGTGCATGATTCAGCTGCGCTAGTTGTATTCTTGATTGAACAATAGCCACCTTTTTCTCTTCTTGTATTTTGTGCGGAATGAATTACTTCTCTGACCACTTCTGGTGGTACTTGTCCATGGTGATTTTGTATTCCAGGAGTTTGAGTTGAAACGGTATATTTTTCAGGTTCAGAATAAATTGCGCCCATTTAAAACTAAAATTTTGAATAATTCCAATAAATGAATTATATTTGTTTCATATTTTTTTATTATTTTTTTATTTTTTATTGATAAAAAAAAATATTTGAAAGATATAGTTCAAATATTTTTTTTGAAAGCTATAGTGTTCGAAATTTTCTTAAAGATTTTTTTTATTTTTTTAAAGTATGTTCCCATATTTGGTAGAAAATCTTTATTTGTGGTATAAATATATTAAAGTGGCTTTTAAAATTATTGATCATATATTTCAAACTGGACCAGTATATAAATTGGTATATGAAAACCGAAGAAATTATAGTATTACACCGTTGATAGTCTTATAATGATAAGTGTTTATATGAGCATTTTGTTTCGTTTGTAACTTAATCTTTAAACCATACAGTTTTAGAATATTCAGAAGAACTCACAATTACACATTTTTGTTTATATGTGTATGAATATTGAATAATAATTTGCAACATATCTCTGAGGCGATAGTATGATGGCATGTTACTTATTCGGATATTGCATTTTCTTAACCAAAGATCTAGCAAACAATTTCATTAAATAATTAACTGAATGCTATTCTCAACTCGACAGATTCTCTGGTAGCACCTCTAGAGCTATTTAAGAGGATTTATATAAGATCATTTTTTTTAGTTTGGGGTCATTTTTCAGTTTTAGATAAGTGGAACTACCAAAATTTTGCACAACATTTATTTACTTTAATGAAAATTGTTTGATCATTTTACAGCTTACCTGGAATTCCTTACATATTTTTATCGCTTATCACTATTTCTCAATTTGATGTGTAAAAAAAAATAGTGCTCTATTACACAGTTTTTTAACAATGTTTAGCACGCAAAACATTGACATAGTCTTAACTAGTTGCTTTACACTATTACTATATATAATGACTTTAATTTCTATGGAAGAGCCATTGTACTTCATGTATTTTTTTCACAGGGTGCTACAGGTTGTATATAGCTATATTTATCCTTTCAAAGCACATATTATATAGATCTGAGAACTATTTAAAGTAATATAGGGCTACAAGTATTTAAAAATTCTGCTCATTTTGTAGAGTTATTTTATTACTTTATTTTATTTAAAGCATTTATTGGTAAAAGAAGTTGTAGTACAGCTATAGCTATAGATTACATCAATAGGTTTTTAACATTTCGTGACCTTTGGAACCCTTCCCGCTGGTAATATTTTTCAATTAAATTCTTGTTGAAGTAAAATAATGTTTAATGGAAAATGATTGTGAAATCTAAATGATTTTTATGAGTTTCTCCGCTGTATATATTTTAAATGGGATGCCCATTTTGGTGGCATCTATTTCGTACGATGTAGAAGAAGTTACAGTGTTCATCTTTTTTATCCATTTCGCAGTCTTTTATTGCGGTCAATATTCGTGAAATTTATTGTAAAAGTTGTCATGCAATATTTTAATTTCTTCAAGATTGAAGGACACTATACTAGATTACCATAGAACTATTTTAGAGTTAGTTTTTTTTTTGCAAACTATTGAGCTTTAACGATGTTAGCTGGTTAGTTTGTTTTTACTAACTTTTTTTTTACATTTTTCTATTTTAAAAATTCTTGCAAAATAATTAATAATAAATATTGGTTCATATTACTATATATTTTTTTGTTTTTATATAAAAATTTACAATAAATTTATTTTAACATAATTTTAATGCCGTGTGGTGGCGGAGGTGGTACATTTTCATTAAAATGTCTTAGATAATTTCCAGGTGGTGTATAAAATGCTACAATCCATATTGTATTATCACTAAATATTATAAGAATTATTTTATTAAATATTAATATCGAAAATAATTATACATTTTTTACAAACTATAAATTATTTACTTTTGCTCAATGCCAATACCCAATTCTTTTGTATTTTTCCAGATAATTTGTGTAAAATGTGCTGTATTTTGTGAACGAATATCTTCATTGAATTTATAATATTGTATTTCATCATACCAATTTTTAATAATTTCAGTAGGTTCAATAGGATCATTATTACACATCATATAAATATTTTCACCAAATTTTGGATCTGAACGATATTGCATTGTATTTTTATATGCTAATAGCTACAATTTAATAACATAATTAAAGATTATTCATGACTTTATAATATAATTAAAATACCTGTGCCCATTCTTGTGCTAAAATTGATAATGAATTATTTAATATTAATGGTGGACATCCATGGATTTCTCTGTAATGATTATGTTCATCAAGAAAACATTTTTCTAAAACTTCAATATTAATAAAACTATTCGCTGTTGTATTAACTGGTAATTTATTATTTTTAATTGGATCCTTAAAATACAATTAAATAATTTAAAATTTAAATTTGATATAAAATTCTAAATGTTACAATAGGTGTCAATGTTTTCGGATTTAAGTTTGAAGGCATTCTTGTAAAATCATCTTGGCATTGACAACTATATACACCAAAAAAATATAAAATAATAAATAATTTCTTTTAAAACATTTAATTTTATTTGATTACATTGGATCTTCACTTATTGCATCCATGTGTGTACAATCATGTGCGTTTCCAACAAAAAGAGTCTGAGTTTCAACAGAACTTCTACGTCTACAACAACAAGCACCCATTTCAAATTTTCCTTTTTCTTTGCAACAACAAAAACATAAATCAAATTTTACAATTTTACAAGAATTTTTTTTTAGAAATATTTTTCATTTAATGACATTTCATTTATATAAAAATAAAATAATTATTTTATTTTTTTGAGAGTTGAAGTTTAAAATCATTGGATATTATAAAAAATAGAAAAAGAAATAGCTGAAGAGAAGATAAAGCGTTGGAAATGTACTATAAAGGATATAAGATAATTAATCCGGAGGAATAATATGGAATAATATTCTTAGAATTATCAAATTATGATATTCCGATTGTCGTTAAAATTGTAAAATTATTCAATTTTGAATATTTCTGAAAGCTACCAATTATAAAATGAATTTTCTTTAAAAAATTTAAGGACAAAATAATCCTACGTCTAAATCTACATCAATAAAATTAACCATTTTCACACAAAAATCAACATAATTTATTAATAATTTTTTTATTACAAGAAAATTAATTTGTAATAAAAAATATATTTGACGCAAAGAAATTTCATCATTGAATTAATACCATGGACTGATGGTAACCAGAAATGACAAACCATTTAATATTTTCATATGCCGTATTCTCTGGACCATGGTTTTTGTGACAAAAGAAAATTCTTCAATCAAATTCTTCTCATGAGAAATCTTGGGAACCAAATTACTTCTATATATAGAAAAAAGTCTTTTGAAATATCTTCCACGTTATGATCATTCATTATGATTATTTATTACGTTATGATCATTAATTACTTGGTCCACATAATGCTTCTTAAGCAACAAATCCATTCAGCTGATAATGAATTTCAACATGCTTCAGCACAAGATGATTTATGTATAAGGATATTTATGTATTTCAGATTCATATAAATAAATATTTATTATGAAAAATTTATGATTATCAATCTGATCATGATACATAATTAATAAAGGATTACATATGTAGAATTCTCATAAATTTTCCAAAAATTTCATAACCAAATTTCAGTTGTTCAGAATCAATTTATCAAGGATACCAACAGAGATAATATCAATAATTTCGTGTAAATTTGATAAGTATTAATATAAATTTATCATTATCTCCAATATTATAGATAAAGATATGCACAATTTCCAGCAATTAATTAAATACTTAAATTAACAGATTATTTAATTTACCATGGAATATTAGAGTTGATTGATTGAATATTTAATATAACCTAAAGTTCTTATTGCCATTAGAATGAAGTGCAATTTATATATTTTGATTTCCATACCAAGTACTATGCCATACACGAATTTCTAATATGATTTGATGGTTTCCCAATGATCAAGATCAAACCATAATATTCGGAAGTTTTTATGCTGTAGTAAATCATAAAACCGTACAACGTAATATTTTTTCGTGATTTTGTGGTTTCCAGAACCATTTTCAATTTGATATTCAATGTAGTAAATCATAAAACCGTACAACGTAATATAATTTTTTCGGGAACTATAATATATAAAGAGTTGACAATTAAAATGACGATCAACTGACAGTCAATATGTTTGATTTTAATATCTACCTTTTTAATAATGTTGTAAGGAGTTGAACCAGTATTTGAGAAGCTCATATAAATTTCGTTCTGAAAGTATTTGAAATCAAACATTTTTTTTACTATGAATTTAGACTTATTTTATTTATATGTGCTATTAAGCGGTCAGAAGATTAAACTTTATGTATGTAGCAGAAATTTTTATAATAAAATTACAATAAACTTTGTCGTTAGTATTTATTTTAAGGTTTATACATATACTTTTAAATCTTGACAATGTTATATTTAATAAATCAATTTTATTATATTTTCAATATATCAACGATATAATCATTTTAGTTAATCAATTTTTTTTTTTTTTTTATTTTATCCCCATAAATCTTTTAGCAATATCATATTCAACTGTAGAAACAAATGCTTCTTAAAGGATTTCTTTTTAAAGGATATTCTACAATGCTGCACATACATTTAAATATATTAGTCTTTGCTGGCGGGTATAATAATTCGTGTCACAAAAAAACAAACAGAAACATTTGCTTTAAAATAAGCGAACAACGAGTTAAAAATTACTCCTATAGCTTTAGAATGCATTTTGTTATATTAAGATTCACCGATTCACCTTGTTGCTTCTGCGACCACATGATAGAGTGTTATAATTATAAGTCAATCAAAATCGTGTTTCAATACTTTTTTATGTTCCGTCCTTATTATATATAGTACAAATTATTCGAATCGGAAATTCTTTCTGGTATATTTCCATCTTCTTAAACAAAATACATAGTAGAATCCCAGATCGAACACTTTTCAACGGCATCGTGTAACAGAACCCTTATAATTATATATAAAAAAAAAAAACTCGATATATTTATTATCAGGATTATTATTTATTGAGTAAAATTTTGATAAAATTCTTTGCTTAATTCAATTTATAAAAGTTTAAAATTCAATCATTCTTGTAACGTTGTAGTTCTGGTATCAAACGTTTCCATGTTGTTTCTAATTAGCAATACCAATCCTTAAATCATCTCTTAAATGAAAATAAAATATAAATTTAATATTCTCCTTAATATTTTTATTCCTTTACATTTCTTCAATTATTAATAGATTTTCCATTTATGGTATGCATTACTGGTGGTACATTGATTTTAAATTGATTCCAAACATTTCCATGTGGATTATAATTAGCTACAACAATCCGTAAATCATCTCTTAAATTTAAAATAACTTAAAAAATTAGAATTTTCCTAAAATATATTTAATCTTGTTACCTTTCTTCAAGTGCGACTCCTAATTCGGTTGTATCTTTCCATACCACTTGTGTAAAATGTCCTGTTTTTATTGAACATTTTGCTTTATCAAAATCATAATCTTTTATTTCATCATACCAAAATGAAACAGGCATTTTACCATTAATCTGACCACCTTTTAACATTAAAATGTTCTCTCCATGAATTGGATTTGGACGATGTTCCAGTCTACCAGTTGTAATTAAACGCTTTAAAATAAAATTAAAATTATTACAGAAATAGGTACATGAAAGAAAGAAAATAAACTAAGAGTCCTTTGGTTACTTGTTCATATTATAATTAAGAGGATTAAAAAAGGATAAAATAACCACAAAAAAAACTCCCTAAAAAAACAATAACTTCCATCCATTATAGCATTATAGGAGATGTAAGAAATTGTATTTGTTATTTATTTCTACACATTTTTTGGGAATAGATTCCTTGTCCTTCTAAGAAAATTCATAACTATCAAGAGTGTTTTTAAAAATTCTACTAATTTTGTTATTTATTGTCAAGTAAATATACCGAATAAAACAATTACTATTTGAATACTAATTACATTTACATACCTTTGCCCATTTTTTTGCATACTCGCAAAGTTCTCGACTTAGTACCAATGGCGGACAGTCATGAATTGCTCTTAGTCGATTATGTTCACTAAGGCATTCTTTTTCGAATTTTCTAACATTTACACTGAATCTGAAATTAACAATTTAATTAAAATAAACTTATATTTAATGAAACTACTTGTAGGGAATAGAACTTATTGACTTTTATTCCCATGTATTTTTAAACTGTCAAAATTGACTTGTGTCGTTTTGTGTAATTTGAATATAAAAAAGGATTTTATAATTAAAAAAATATTGATTTTAAAATATATAATATTCTTTTTTATTTATCAGGATTAATTTTTATATTGAGCAAAATTTTGTGGTGTTTTACTGCTTAATTCGATTAATTTTAAGATAATTTCCTTATTACTTTTTTACTTTTTTACTGCTGGTACGTTGTCTTTAAATTTAGTCATAACATTGCCAGGTGGTTTATAATTACATACAACAATCCTTAAATCATCTCTTTAAATTAAAAATAAATTAAACAAATTTAAATATCTAATTAATATAAAAATAAATAATCTTCTTATACTTTTCTTCAATTCCGACACCCAATTCGGTTGTATCTTTCCATACCAATTGTGTAAAATGTCCTGTATTCATTCCAAATTTTGCTTGTTCAAAATTATAATCTTTTATTTCACTATACCAACTTGCAGCAGGTTTTTTACCATCAATCTGACCACCCTTTGACATGAAAATGTTCTCTCCATGAACGGGATTCGGACGATGTTCCATTTTACCAGAACTAACCAAATGCTTTCAAAAAAAAAAAGAATAAAATTAATATTATTACCGAAATCCATGACAAATTATAATATAATGGAAAAAAAATCAAATAAGAGTCATTTGGTTACTTGGTCACATTACAATTGAGTGGAATGTTATCGATTATGAAAAGTAAAAACGGTTCGTCATGCCCTAATTAAATATGATGAACAAGGATCCATTAAGATTAGATAAACTAGAGTTACAAAAATGCAATTATATTTAAATATAATGTTAGAAAAGTGAATCCTTCAAACATGGCAGCTGTAAACTATAAACCTAACCTAAAATTACTGAATAACGTAATCATTTTAAATTTAATTCCTTACCGTTGCCCATTCTTTTGCGTAAGTGCAAAGTTCTCTATTTATTTTTAATGGCGGACAGCCATGAAGTCCCCTTAAGCGATTATGTTCATCAAGACATTCTTTTTCAAATTGTTCAACATTTACACTGAAATTTAACAATTTAATTCAATTAATTAATATATTAATAAAATATTGTTAGAAATAGAAATATAAAAATTAAAATCATTTCCAAATAATCACAAATAATGAAAAAATTAAGTTAAATTTTGTTAATTTTAATGTAAATTAATTAATTTTTAATTTTTAATTATATTATTATATTTTTTGCCACATTTTTTTCAATGTGGAAATATTTTGATAAAGAAAAATTTAATCATCCAAATGATCTGCCTCAATTGTTCCTTTTTCCAAATATCAATTATAATATATTTTAAATTAGTAATTTATTAGAAAGATTTAGTAACAATTAAATTGGATACTTGCCCCATAATTTTGATCTAAATATGAAATTAAATTTTGGCCGAAAATTATTTATATATATAAAAAAAAAATTAGTTAATTTAATAAAATTTTGAAATTGAAAATTTGAAAATAGAAGAAAATCTAAACTGATTTATGAAAATTTAAATAATTTATACTAACTTGATTATAATTTTTCTTATCGTAATTAGAGTTGTATTTTAAAAAAATGGCAACATGACCAGTTTTTATATTTTGAGCAGTTTTTATATTTGATGGTCCAAAAATTGTATTGAACTGAATGAGCGATACGAATAATTTAGAGTAAATAGGTACAGGACAGTAAAATAAATGCTAACATGCTAATAATGATTAGAAATAAATGTTTTAATTATCATTATATTTAACATAAGAAATCACTCATTTCTTTCAAATTTCATACAATCCTTGTATCCATCCACATTTTTTCCAATTCGAACAATTCCTACTACTAAATATGATTTTCAAATATTTCCGAATTCATTAAAAAATTGGTTAAGTCAGATAGTTAAAAAACTAGCAAAAAGTATATATAGAATCCCACAACCTACAGACATAAAGCTGGATTCACCATACAACACCAACGTAAATGGAAGCAACGTAGAAAAGTTGAAAATTACTTATGTAATTTGCAAAATTTGATGGATTGACTTATGTGATGATTCATGTTTGATATTATATGTCATAAGTCGTTGTTCCGTCTCTATCGCACTCATGGTTTTTTGTATCTTGCATAACTTCTTCTTGAAAAAAGTGGTGACGACTTTTAAAAAAGACTAATGGAGCTTGACCTTAATTCTTTTCAAATTGTATTGATAAATAAATTATTAATTTTGTATATTTTGTTTTTTAATTAATTTAACCATATTTTAACTATTATTAATAATGTTTTATTCGGCACAAGAAAAACGTGTCACAAATTTAAATCGAATTCCACTAAAATTTGCGCCAGAACCTCTGCATTAAGTAAATACATCGCCAAAGTTATCAATCGCATTACAATAAAAAAAAATCCTACGTAACTAACGTTAGGCTGCTTAGCCACTCTTTTGATAATAAAATTATTACAAAATTCTGATAAGATTTTTTTGTATTGGTATTACCAATAAATGGTACAAATTTCTTGATAGACTTACATATGACATCTAAATGAATGTAGTTTTACAAAATATATAAAATTATGAACCAACAATTTTGAAGGACGTTAACTAAATTTAACTAAAAAAGATGCAGTAAATAATATACAAGAAATTTTAATTATGTATAATTTAATTAAATAAAATTTTATATTTTATAACCAAAATTAATTTACATTTTCATATCTATACGAACAATTAATCCTGACTTGTTTACTTGTACTTTTTTCGTGAAATTACGATTACTTTGAACCGGTTGACCCAATTTTCTTAATAAACATTTCATCCGTAAAATTCTCATTTTAATTGTCATCAAATCTACTTGAATATGAGCTACAGTCATATCCTTAAATCATTAAAAAATATATAGTTATAAAAAACAAGATAGAATAAAATTTTAATCGTACTCTATTCATTTTACATGGCCGACTATTTTGTGAAGTACAACATTTAGGCTTTGAAGAATCTCTTGCCTAAAATGAAGTATATTTAATATTAAAAAGAAATTGTTAATTTAAAATAAAAAAAAATTACTTGTTCTTGTTGAATTTGACCAGAATAACTCCATTCCGAAGCCTTAAATAAAAATGATTTTACATAACATTTTATTTAAAAAAAAAAAAAATATTTTACTTTCTTTTCCAGCTCTGTCACAATTGCCCTAAGTCTTTTTATATCTGCCATGACACGACAAGTGTTGTTCAAATATTGATCTGTATCCTAGAATTATTTATATAAATATTAATTTAAATTTCAAAAAATTCTAATTACTCCTCTTCGTTGTTGTGATGACATTGTAGAGATGATATTTGATGACTGTTCCAACAATGAATTCATTTAAAAGAAACCAATAAATTCATTAAATTCTGATTATAAAATAAGATATTAAATTATTATAATTACTTGTTTATCAGCTGGTCGGTCCTTTGGATTACATTTTCCCTGATTTTCAATTTCCTGAAAATTAATCATTTTTATTATAGATTTTTTACATTAATTGACAGTAACTTTAATTACATCACGTTTTCCACAAACACAGCCATTTAATTTAAAAACTTTGAGTTTGTCCTCTGGAATACATTTATCCAAAGTTGCGATTTGCTAAAAAAAAACATTTTAATTTAAAGATTTTTAATATTAACTGATATAAATGTCAATTACTTTACGTCTCCCACAAACGCAATTATTAAATTTAGAAACTCTAATTTCATCCATCAGGATAGATTCCATTTCGTCCATTGGGGTACATTTTTCAAGAGTTCGGATATCCTAAATATAATTTTTTTTTAAAAAAAAAATAGTTTACATTAATTAATATTAATTACTTCAAGATTTCCACAAGTACATCCATTTAATTTAAAAACTTTGAGTTTGTCCTCTGGAATACATTTATCCAAAGTTGCGATTTGCTAAAAAAAAAAAACACACATTTTAATTTATAAATATTTAATATTAACTGACGGTAATTTTCATTACTTTACGTTTCCCACAAGCACAATCATTTAATTTAGAAACTTTAATTTCGTCCATCAGGATAGATTCTATATCGTCCTTTGGAGCACATTCTTGCACACTTTTGATCTTCTAGCGTAAAAAAAAATATTTGAATTTATAAATATTTAATATTAACTGACTGTAATGAAAACATTACTTCACGTTTGCCACAAACACAAGCAGTTAATTTAGAAACATCAATTTCGTCCTTTAGTGTAGAATTTTCCAAATTTCCAATTTCCTGAAATAAATAAATTTATATAATTTTTATATTAAGTGAAATTAATTTTCATTACATCACGTTTGCCACAAGCACAAACAGTTAATTTAGAAACATTAATTTCGTCCTTTGGTGTACATTTTTCCAGAGTTGCGGTTTCCTGAAAAAAAAAATATTTTTTATTTTAAATAGTTTACATTAATTGACATAATTTTAATTACTTCAGGTTTTCCACAAACACAGCCATTTAATTTAAAAACTTTAAGTTGGTCCTTTGGAATACATTTTTCCAGAGTTGCAATTTCCTTAAAAAATATTTAAACTTATGGATTTTTTATATTAAATGACAGTAATTTTCATTACTTTACGTTTCCCACAAACACAATTATTTAATTTAGAAATTTTAATTTCGTCTTTGAGGATAGATTCTATTTCGTTCTTGGGAGTACATTTTCCAAGAGGTTCAATTTCCTTAAAAAAAAAAACAATTTAATTTAATTGATTTTGTATATTAATTGACAGTAATTTTAATTACATCATTTTTTTCACAAACACATCCATTTAATTTAAAAACTTTTAGTTGATCCTTCGGAACACATTTTTCCAGAGTTGCAATTTCCTGAAGAAAACATTTTAATTTATAGATTTTTAATATTAAGTGACAGTAATTTTCATTACTTTACGCTTCCCACACACACAATCATTTAATTTAGAAACTGTAATTTCGTCTTTCAGCATACATTCTATTTCGTCCTTTGGAGTAGATTTTTCCAGATTTGAGACAGATTCGATTTCATCAAAAACTTCGACTTCATCCTTTGGATTATATTCACCCTGACTTTCGATAAATTTTTCGTCCTTTTCAGTAGTTTCAATAAATTCTATTTCGTCCCCTGGATTTTCTGCCATAGTTTCGATAGTTCTTACTTCGTCTGGAATACAAGTTTCCATAGTTTCATTTTCCTGAAGAAAAAAAAACTTTAATATGTTTTTATATTTTTTGACAGTAATTTTACTTACTCCCTTTTCTTGACATCTACAGCATGCACATATTTGATTCATCGTTTCTCCAATTGATTCTGATTGTTGTAGCATTTCGTCCTTTGGGATAGAATTTTCCGGAATTTCGATTGCCTTAATAAAATTGATTAAACTTTAATTTTAATTTCAAATTTGTAATTACTTCTTTTTGCAGTGTTGGTTCAGTTTTATTAGATTGTTCTTCTTCTAATTTGTCCTTTGGTGCAGTTTTTTCCGGAATATCGATTGCCTTAATAAAGTTTATTAAACATTAATTTAAATTTAAAAATTGTAATTACTTCTTTTTGCACTGATGGTTCACTTTTATTAGATTGATCTTCTTCTAATTTGTCCTTTGGGACAGATTTTTCCGGAATATCGATTGCCTTAATAAAATTTATTAAACATTATTTTGAATTTAAAAATTGTAATTACTTCTTTTTGCACTGATGGTTCACTTTTATTAGATTGATCTTCTTCTAATTTGTCTTTTGGGACAGATTTTTCCGGAATATCGATTGCCTTAATAAAATTTATTAAACATTAATTTGAATTTAAAAATTATAATTACTTCTTTTTGCACTGATGGTTCACTTTTATGAGATTGATCTTCTTCTAATTTGTCCTTTGGGACAGATTTTTCCGGAATATTGATTGCCTTAATAAAGTTTATTAAACATTAATTTGAATTTAAAAATTGTAATTACTTCTTTTTGCACTGATGGTTCACTTTTATTAGATTGATCTTCTTCTAATTTGTCCTTTGGGACAGATTTCTCCGGAATATCGATTGCCTTAATAAAATTTATTAAACATTAATTTGAATTTAAAAATTGTAATTACTTCTTTTTGCACTGATGGTTCACTTTCATTAGATTGATCTTCTTCTAATTTGTCTTTTGGGACAGATTTTTCCGGAATATCGATTGCCTTAATAAAATTTATTAAACATTAATTTGAATTTAAAAATTGTAATTACTTCTTTTTGCACTGATGGTTCACTTTTATTAGATTGATCTTCTTCTAATTTGTCCTTTGGGACAGATTTTTCCGGAATATCGATTGCCTTAATAAAATTTATTAAACATTAATTTGAATTTAAAAATTGTAATTACTTCTTTTTGCACTGACGGTTCACTTTTATTAGATTGATCTTCTTCTAATTTGTCTTTTGGGACAGATTTTTCCGGAATATTGATTGCCTTAATAAAGTTTATTAAACATTAATTTGAAATTAAAAAATGTAATTACTTCTTTTTGCACTGATGGTTCACTTTTATTAGATTGATCTTCTTCTAATTTGTCCTTTAGGACAGATTTTTCCGGAATATCGATTGCCTTAATAAAATTTATTAAACATTAATTTCAATTTAAAATTTATAATTACTTCTTTTTCAAGTGTCGCTTTCAAAAGTGGTTCATTTTTTTTAGACTGTTCTTCTCCTAATTCGTCCTTTGAGACAGGTTTTTCCGGGATATCGATTGCCTTAATAAATATTTATTAAACATCAATTTGAATTTAAAAATTTTAATTACTTCTTTTTCAATTGATGGTTCATTTTTTTTAGATTGTTCTTCTTCTAATTCGTCCTTTGGAACAGATATTTCCGGATTTTCAGTTACCTTAAAATAAAACAAAAATTATTAAATTTCTATTGAAAGTTACTTTAATTACCTCTTCTTCTGGTGTATTCATATTTTGTTTTTCTAACATTTTTATTATTACAACGTCCTTAACAGAAAGTGATTTTTCTTTTTTTATAAATGATGAATTTTCTTTAAAATTTTCCAATTCTTCTCTTGAAGTTTTTGATGTAGTACGTAGTTCTTTAGTAACCTTAAAAATATATTTTTTATTTATATTTTTATTTAATTTCTTAAGAATTCTAAATAACTTACTTCCGGGCGTTTAACTGCTGGTGGTACATGTTTTTTAAATTCACCTAAATAGTTACCGGGCGGGTAATAATTAACTACAACCCAAAATGCATCTCCTCTATAGAAATAAATAATTTTAAAAATATGTCATAATATTAGATTTGTAATAGTGTCACAAAGTAAGAAAAACAATGTCTTCTTCGGTTGTACTAAATATAAGTAAAATATTACTTTTATGAATTTTTACCTTTGTTCGACAGCTACACCTATTTCTGTAGTATCTTTCCATACTAGTTGTGTAAAATGTCCTACATGTAACTCGAATTGGGCTTTATCAAAATCATAATCCCTAACTTCATCATACCAACTTTTAACAGCTGTTTTACCATCTATTTGTAAACCATAAGATTTGTAAAGATTTTCACCATATTCTGATTGATTTCGATGTTCCATAATATTATGGTCTGCCAAATACTGGAAAATAAATATTTACATTTTATAATGAATTTCAATATAAATTCACTAAATTATTGTTATACCTTTGCCCATTCCTGTGCATAATTACAAAGTTTTCTATTAAGTTTGACCGGTGGACAACCATGCATCATCCGAAAATGATTATGTTCATCAACGCACTCTTTTTCGAATTGTTCAATACTGAAATTAACATTATATTTTTAGAGTGTATTTTTTCTATTAATTAATTAAACTTGCTTCATTGCTTTAAATGGAAATTTAAATGATCCACCAAAGATATAATCATAAGAATTGAAATAATTAAAAAAAAAATTATAATTTTAGTTTAGAAATATATACACAAAATTTAGAACTTTTTTTTTAAATAATGAAATTAATTTGTATTTTTCAATAATACTTCAATATTTATTAATTACTTGATTCTAAATTTTCTTTTCTCTATTTTCCAGTGGGATTTTTGAGTTTAATTTGCGAAGAAAAGATTGTTATAATTCGTCCTTTGCGAGTAAATTATATTCCTATTTTAATTTAAAAGAATAATTGCGTTCTTTCCTTTGTACAGTAAAGGTTCGAATACTTGAAATATCTCAAATGTTTCCATATTAACAAAATTCGAATGATAATAGTCATTTCAAGCCAAGCTCTGTTTGAACACTTTTGAAAGCGAGACCGAAAATCAAGTCGTAATACAAAAACTTCCACCTCTTTTAATATATTTAACTGTCATAAGAATATAAAACAAATTTTATTTAAATCTCCGCCAATTTAACAACAGAATTTCATACGAAGATCGAAGATGGCAAAAGTATTAAACGAATCTGATCCACAGATGGACTTAAGATTTTAAACGGGCTCGTACAAGCATTGAAGATTATGCATGCAGTCCAAAAACTGTCAGAAATTATCAGAAATCGTTCAACAAATCTATGTTATGGTATTCGATAATCGGAGATTGAAGGTGCGTTATGCCATAGGAATCTAAACAGAACGAGTTTAGTATATTTTTGCCTCATTTCCTATCTCACGATCAAAAACGTATTTGTATGAGTGTTTGAAACCATTTAACAAGGAATTGAAGTTTTAACAAGGAATTGTTAGGACACACCAGACAAAAAACAACAATCAAAACGTTGGTTAGAAACTGGTTCAAGTGCAGCAAAGAAGGAAAAGACGGTCCCAAGAGCAGGAAATTTTATGGCATAAATATTTTGGTATTCAAAAGAAATTTTGTTGATCAATTATCTAAAGGTATAACAATGAACTTAAAATATTATACAACCGTAGAAAAGGTCCGCTCTCAAAACTGTATTTACTATGGGAAAAATCAACAAATTGAAGTACGAATTATTTGATTATTATTACCATATTCACCACATTTGGTTCCCTTTAACCAGCATCTATTCCTAAACTTGATAAGATAAATCCATTTCTGGAAAGCATTTTTCGTCAAATCATTGTGTTTTTTCTGAAACATATGCCCAATAAAAATTTCAACCCAGAATTATTTTTAAACATACATTCTGCGCCTGATAATAGTACAACTTAAAATCAACTTAAATAGGTAAAAATGAACCCGGAACATAACAACCATTTATAGTATTTTTCAGAAATCGTATCCACCTACTTTCTACAAAATAAATTTAACTTAGATCTAGCCAATAATCTGAAATGAGTAAGACATCAAAAGGCACATAATTTGTGGAAAAATGGTTAAATTGTGTTCAAGATCAACCAGTTTTCCCTGTAGTAAATAAAAGCAAACCAGGAAAAATCAGAATTGTATGGGAAAGTGCGGTTCAATCAATTGGTGTTTCTCTGAACACAATGCTATTGAATGGACCTGATAAATTAAGTGCTCTATTAACCGTCAATTTCGATAACATAAAGTTGCTTTTTGTGGTAACATTAAAGAAACGTTCCACCAAATAAAATTAAAAGATCAGAAAGTTCGGAGACTTGTTTTGTATTTAGTGGAAAATATTGATGACTACAATTTCTGGAAAAAAAACTTTAACAGAATTCAGTGTTGCTTCTATGAATATAAGATTTACCAACAAGTTCTTCATTCCTTTTTTCATCCTTATCACTTAGCCTACAAAACATTTATAAAATTACAAGAAAATATTGAAAAAATAGTTTTTTAGAATTTCATTATTGCAATTTATTGAAACACTTTTACTTTAATATTATAATTGGAATTTAAATAATTATTTAAGTTTATATAATGCGTTAAGTAAAATTTATGTACAAGTTTTAATTTTTTGTGGTACATTTTGTATAAATTCATTTCGATAATTACCAGGTGGTTTATAATAAGCTACAACCCAAATTGTTGATCCTCTAGAAGAAAATATTTTATATAAATTTTTGTTATACAGAAAATATTTATAATTTAATTACCTTTTTTCCATTCCTACACCTAAATCAGTTGTATTTTTCCATATAAGTTGAGTAAAATGTCCTGTACTTTCATTGTATTTACCTTTCAAAAAACTATAATCTTTGATTTCGCTATACCAGCATTGAACTGGCATTATACCATCAACATTATTTCTTTTTGTAACGAAAATATTTTCACCAAATTTTATATCTTTATTTTGTTGTATTGTATTCAATTCTGCCAATTTCTAATTAAACAAAATTATAATTTAATAGCATTTAGTTTTTAATCAATATTCAAATTTGGATGAATAACAAAATTACTTTTGCCCATTCTCTTGCATATAGACACAATTGACTATTAATGATTAATGGTGGACAACCATGGAGTTTCCGATAACGATTATGTTCTAATAGACATTGTCTCTCAAATGGCGCTATTGTTATGCATCGGATTTTTTGCTGAAATTAATTTTATCATTTTGTAATTAGGTTATCAATAATTTAAACTAATAAATATATAATTTTAAATTTTAAATTGAAATTTATGATTTTCTAATAAAATTGTATATTAATTTGTAATTCCAATTACCAAATTGTAGCTAATGATAGAAAGTAATAAAATTTGGTGAATTAAATTCTCAAGTGAAGCTATTTCTTTCGGAGTTGTTATCATGGTAGTTAATGGGAATTAAACTCAACTATATAAGTGGGATTTTATATTCCATCAATTTTTGATTGGGTTTAATTCCCACTTCATATGAATTTGGTGGAATCATTTTAAGCTTAAACTAGAATAACTTTCAATTCGTCGTTTTTATAGTGAAGCCATTTTCCTAAATCAATATATAAAGAACAAACAAATAATAAAGAAAAATAATAAATATTAAACCTTTTAATCCATCAATATAGCTCTAAAAGTAATACTGGTAAAATAGTTCTCTCTGAAATCAGATCAGACAAGTAATATTTACAAAAAGGATAAGAACTGATAATCAGAATTAATCAATTTTGTATCATCGGCGAGGTGCAATAATTGCACGCAGGAAATACATTGATGTAATTATTATTAAATGTAATCAGAATTTAAATTTATCAATCTATTAAGAAGAGCTGTGGAATGAATATCAAAGATTGTATACAGTAGAATGGCCCGGTTTTGCCCTTTTTAAATCAAATGATTTCATTTTCAATTAAATACATGTTTTTTTCCAGAAAATGAAATTCATTAGCCCAGTTTTAGCAAAGTTTGTCAAAAAATCGGATAAATTAATTTTTACATAATATTTTTTTGTGATTCATCCAGGGAAAATGTTTCGGAAATAACTAGAAAATTTTACTCGCGAAAATATCTCCAATTATTATCAAGTTATTCTATTTCCGATTACTTTTCAAATTATACAGACTAAATTATTATTAAATTAAATTGGCTTAAAGAAAATTATTACTTACTATTTTTGGAGGTACATTTTTAATAAATTCATCCTCATAATTACCAGCTGATTTATAGTATGCTACAATCCAAATTATACATTTTCTAAAAATAATATAAATTTTAAATAATAACCATAATAATAAATTTAATTTTCATACTTTTCTTCCATTGCTACACCAAATTCAGTTGTATTTTTCCATATCATTTGGGTAAAATTACGTGTAGACTCAGAATATTCACCTTTTTTAAAATTATATTTCTTCATTTCATCATACCAATGTTGAACAGCTATTTTACCATTAACATTTTTCGCTCGGCCCGTATAAATATTTTCACCATATTTTGTTTGTTTCCGATGTTTTATTTCATTTATTTCAACCAATTTCTATAAAAAAATTAATTTTATTTTATATATATTATTTAATATTATAGAATATGTGATGAATAAATTGGAAAATAAAATACCTTTACCCATTCCTTTGCATATTCAGTTAGTTTTCTGGAAATTTTAAGTGATGGACAACCATGAAGAGCTCTTAGACGATTATGTTCAATTAAGCATTGGTTCTCAAAACTTGGAATATTGCAAATGAAACTAAAAGTAGAATATTCTTTTAATACATAATAATTAATAAATTATTTATTATTTAAACTTTAAATTCCGTTTAAAGTTTCTCAACTTAGTCATTATCAATCAAATGATTTCACACTTAATATTTTAAACATATATTGCATACTTTTAGGAGCTTTATAAATGTAAAGACTAATTAATTTAAAACAAAACTTTTTTGAATTGAGATATTATTTATATACAAAAATGAATTTAATAATTGCACTTGCCTCATATTTTTAATTTTAATTTATAAAAAAAAACTAATAGTAAATAACTTTTTTTTTTGTAAGTTTTAGATTTTTATCCGAAAGAACTAATTTTGATTAATAAACTTTTGACATGATTAATTTTACTATATTATTGACACTTGATACATAATTTATTTTCAGACAACATTTTATCAGTGCTAGTTAAAATCGACGTACTGGATTACAATAAAATTAAATTCATTTTTATTTTATGAATATTTTTATTCATCCAGTGATAATCAAAATTGGATTATTGGACCCAGATTCACAAAATTTATAGTACTTATAACATCTTAGCTGGTCGAATACTACTTCACAAATTCTGTTTACGATATTTATAATATCGTATTTACTCAACGCTTAAATGCGCAACACTCTTGCGTTTAATGCTGATAAATGTTTCAATGGAAGTTGAGTATTAAGAAAGGAAGTGAATTTCAGCTAAATATCCGCCTCAATTAGTCTCACAAATTCGGGCTCTTTTATTAACATTCTTCATTACATTTTCACATATTACAAACGATATTTGATTAATTACAAGTGTTTCTCGTATTTTGGCATAGATCTATCTCCGGTGCCCGTGGAGGTGATCAACATCATAATTTCTTGAGATTATTTGTTGTGGAAATTATCTAAAGAAATGTGTGTGTAGTTGTACCCAGTACCCACATTTTATAACTCAGTCTAAAACATCCAATTCTGTATGATCCAAATATGTTATGATAACGTTCTCTAACAAAAGTTACCGTAAAGAGGTTCACTTTCAAAAAAATAAGGACCAATATTTTCATTGTCACGGCGATTGGTTGCTACAATTTTTCATATAGTTTTAGGGTAATAGCTAATTTTATATCATAATTATAGATTCAATTAATTTATTAAATTTGAATATCACAGTTGTGATTATCAAGAACCACTTTAAATAATGCCACCTCAAGTTTTTAATTATTCACTTTTTGCTAAATTTCCAAATAATCTTAAGATTATAAGCATTGTGTCAAATTAATCACTGATTATTTTAATAATTTGATAAAACATAAAAAATATGTTTCCTCAATTATAGATAACATAGTAAAATATGTATAAACAAAACAAATGATTCTATTTTAATCTCCGATGTTATCTAACGTCTAAGCGTCTAAAATAACTTAATAAATATAATATAAAGAATTTTTTAATTAACTATAAATTTATTTTATTTATTAACAGCCAATAATTAATCATTTCCAATAAAAAGTAAATAATAATAATAAAAGATAAAATAAATATTTTTGAATTTTAAAAACATATTATCAATAAAAATCCTTTGGTAAAACATAAAATTTGAAATTATATTTCTAACTTTATATTTAAAGTAGTCGAGGAACATTTTCATTAAATCTTCCTTGATAATTGCCTGGTGGTGAGTAATTAGCTACAACCCAGATTGAATTTCCACTAGTAAAAATTAAAATATTCATATAATTAATAAAAAAAATTATTATGATTGTTACCTTTTTGCAAATCCGATACCCATTTCTTTTGTATCCTTCCATACAACTTGTGTAAAATGACCAGTATTCATTGCAAATTGACCATATCCAAATTGATAATTATTAATTTCTTCATACCATTTTTTAACAGCTGTTCGACCATTTACTTGCATTCCACCAGCCATAAATATATTTTCACCATATTGTAAATTTGATCGATGTTGCATTATATTTCTTCTAGCCAAACTCTAAATAATTTCTTGAAAATTTAAATGTTTATTGATTAGAATTGAATTGAATTATACTTGTGCCCATTCTGTTGCATAATTACAAATATCTTTATTTAGTGTTAATGGTGGACAACCGTGTAATGCTCTGCAACGATTATGTTCATCTAAAGCTTCAATTTGAAAATTTTCAGTTTCAGAACTAAAATAAATATATTTTGTAAATTACTCATAAAATTTATATTAGTAATTAGTATAAATAACAAAAATAGTTTAAATTTAACAGTTGTTGCTGGAAAATCAAAGTCCATTTTTCGTATTTTTGGCGTGTGATATGTAAAAATGTTCATATTTCCAACGGTTATTACCTTAAAATACAACTAAAGTTTGGACTACAATTTATCGATTTGTTCAGTATCAATTCAATCAGTAAGGTTCAAGTTTGATAATTTGTATAATAATAATTTGAGTGGATACCATAGGTACAATTTAAATCCATTCAATATAAATCAAATCGAAATAGTTTACCAATCCAAACAGAAAAAAAGACGAAAAGAAAACGTCAGACTCACAAATTTAAGATATTGCAATCAATAACTACTATGTGTTCAGTTTGTCTTATCAGTCGATTGACTTCTGAACGAATCGATTCAAAACTCAGCTGATCGATACATTATAGCCAAAGCTTTTATTTGTTGGATTATTTTGAAAATGTATTTTGATTATTCAGTTTCAAAACCCGGTACATTTTATGGTTATCATAAGTTTTAATAAAGTTATGTTTATAGCTTGATATATCCAAATTTAAAAAGGATCTATACAGGTTACAAAAGAACATTCTTGTTTAATTTGTATCACAAAACAACTAAAACTATATCTCACTAAAGATATAAAGAAATAGAAATAACCAAAATGTTTAACATCTTCATTTAGTTAGTTAAAATATTTGGTGTTTTCCGCAAAACCATTTAAAGTGGATATATCGCAGTTTGATTTTCGAAATTGTGTTATATTTGTGTTATCTTTATAACTTAAGTTATTTGCGTATTTCCAGATGAATTTTAATTATAAAATATTTTTCACATTAAGTAAGGTATATAATTTCAAAACATTCAATATAGCTTCACTCAAATTACTCATGCTTATTTACAAATGTTTTTTATTAGTAATAAATATTTATTATGTTAAATTCATAATAAATTTCAAATATTAAACAATAAATTAATTGTTTATTTTACTTTTTATCAAATACAATTAGTTTTGTATTCAAAATTCTTTGAACTACCAATAAAATGAGTCTATAGTTGAAATAAACATCTGCCCCTGCCGCAAAAGAAATGACATCTTCTAGAGGAAAGGCTTCCAATATGCTTCGAATATCAAACCTAGGCTTATTTAAGTCAATTATCTTGTAGGGATATAGCACACATTTATTGTGTGCTGTAAATGCAAAATAAATCGACAATATCGGAGTCCTCTCTTACGTTTTGCGTTTGCAATAAAAGAAAATCAAAATTTAAATTCAAAACTAATCGAAATTTAAGAATTTTCAAAAAAAAATTAAACTATTTTACATATAAGTTATTTAGTCATGCAATTTTTAATTTATTTTAGTGTTGCAGTTTTGAATTTAGTAGCATTAACGAAAATTATACCTAATACCTTGCTAATTATATGAAAAGGATTTCGTTATCACTTCACTGCAATATTGCAGAATGGACGATTAAATTTTGAAATCGAATTTCACCACATTTTAGGCTTATATTAATTTTATGTCCTGGAGATTAAATAATAATATTCTTCATAATAATTTTATATCATACTTTAAAGAAATAATTTCCAATAAAATTTAACATTTTCTACTTATAAAAGTTATGTTTTTTTATATCCTTTTTTTACTATTCTTTTGTTACAAAATTTACATATATCAAAAATTAAATGAATATTTTGCAATCATTTCTTCATTGAAAACACTTATCACCAAACTGAAAATAATTGTAACTATCACTTGCAATTTCTACTTTAAATTTGTACTTGCCTCATATTGAACTAAATTTTATTTAAAAAATTGAAACTTTAATTGAAATTTTTTCGCTTTTATTGTAAAATTGAAACTAACTATTCGAATGGCAAATACTTTAGTTTATATACAAATTTTTTTATTGTTATATTCTGTTACAAAATATTAAAAACTGATAACATAATTTATTATCAGCTGCAAAATTATGACCAGAAGTTAAGTTAAATTAATTTTGAATTACGTAAATTTAATTTTTATCTAGAATTGTTTTTTTTTTTTTATTATTAATATTATTTTCTGGTAAAAAGTTAATTTTGGATCTTTAAGTACTTTTATTAAATTAGTTACAATAAAGATTAAATTCAGATAATTTATCATGAAAAAAATAAAATTTTGTTTTAATATTTAGTTATATATTAATGACGGTTAACTTAATAAATTGAGCAACCCGGGGTGGGTGAAATATTGCTCAAAAATTGGTGGATTTAGAATCTACAGGTTCTATAAGTATTTAATGTAAAGCAGACATTAGTACGCACCTATTTCGGCTTATCAAATATAGATTGAAGAGTAAAACGTTTTATTTTCTTAAATTAATTTTAGTGTAACAGTTGCTTTATATTTAGTAATAAAAATTAAATTATAATCAAAATCATGATTAATAGGAATTTTAGTTTTCTTTTTAAAAACCGCGCAAAATAGTATTTTGATAAGAATTTTATTACTATTTATTTCTTCATGTCTTCGTACTTCAAAGTAAAATTGTAAAATAAATAATTCATTCAAATAATTCATTATTATAATTAATTTCGGAATTTTCAATTGTTATTTGAATCGATACACAAAATGCGATTATTCAATTTGGGGCCAGCTCTTATATTATCAGAACTTAACAAGTATATTATTACAAAGTTATTTATAATCATCAAAATATTGTTATCCAAAGAAAATATTCCTGACGAAACAATCCGGAAATTAGGATACATTTTCCGGTCGACTAGGGATTTATAAACATTTCTATTAATTAATTTCTATTACATATTACATTATATAAATTATTCACTTTTTAAATAAATCTAATCTTTTGAAATACTATAGAGTAGTATAGTCCTCGGGACATCGTATTATATGTAAGTGATGATTTAACAATAATCAGATTCTCTAATTTTTCATGAAAACGATTTCATGTTGTATGAAGCAATAGTTTTCGTTGGTAAATTAAACTACCTGGAGGTAGATTTATTAATTTCCTATTTTATACGTTAACGTCAGTATAAAATATGAAATTATTAACTATTTAACCACATCCTTTTAAAATTTTCCTATAATCTACATTTATGTTCTAGTTAATATTTTAAATTTTATTAGGAACTTTTCATTTAATTTGAATAGAACTTCAATCAGTCCGACTTAGTAGAATTATTAAGTCCGACTTAGTAGAATTATTAGATATTCATCAGACAGCTTTTTAGATATAATATTGTAAAATTAAATTGCATTACTATGAACTATTTAAATTGAACAATGAATAAAACATTATTAACACTACAAATGCATAAAAAAAAAACAATTTTGTACGATTTTAATATTTAATTATAAACATTATTACTGAAAGTAAATTAAAAATACTTCATCAGGAAATAATTATAAGATCTAGTTAATAAAAAGAAAATATGATAAAAAAATGTTAAACTTTTACTAAGGGGTTGCACTTTTTCTATATAGAAGTCTCAAATTTTATGATAACTCCAAGCCAAAATTCATCTAAAAATTATTTACTATAAACTATATTATAACTCAAACTCTTTTGTTTTAACGTTAGATTTTTCAAATATTTCAAATTGGGGTGATTTATAATAATATGATATTGATATTAACGAAGGTTCATTAAATTAAAACTATAGTTAGCCAGAAAATCTTTTTAATTTTTGAAATTAATATTTTTATATATTATACATTATGCAGATTCAACTTACCTCTATATCAACCGAAATATTGATGAAAAACAAATTCATACAATATGGCAATTATATAAGTTGATCTAGTTGATCAACTTTTTAAATCAAGAATACAATTATTTATATTGCATGCTTGGCAACACCAAGCCGGCTGTCACATCACTACACTAAAAAATTCTTATTTATTTTGACAAAGGTTCAATTCCGAAAATAAAATATATGTGGTTGTTTTTGTTGACGTTGTATACTCCTTCCATATATATTACTAGTTGTAATTGCTACATTGCCTTTATAAAATAATAAGTTTTCTTAAAATTAATTAATTTAATCCAAATAAATCAATTATAAAAGTGTTAACGAACCAGTTACCACAAACATTAACATAATTATGACAGAAACTTCGAACAACGAAGAAGATCCAATCCAAAATAAATTACAAAAAATTTTAGAAACACGATTGGACACTGATAATGTAATTTTGTAATCTTGATTATTGTTATTTAGTTTTTGTAATATTTTTTTTCAGGAAACATTAGAAGCACTTAATGATTTATCAACATTTTATACTGAAAATACTTTACAAAATCGTCGAAATTTACGTAGCCAAATTGAAAAACGTAGTATTGTAATAAATGAAAATTTTCTAAATGCTTTTCGTGAAGTAAATTTATCATTGGATAATGTTTGTAAAGAAATTAATGTTATGGCTAAATCGGTATCAACAATGAAAGAAAATTTAAAAAATTCACAAGCATTAACACATGATTTAATCCAACAAACAAATTCAATGCAAAAAGAAAGTAATAAATTACAAATACATCATCAAATTGCTGAAGCATTTATTAAACGTTTCCAGTTAACTATTGACGAGCATAAAATTCTATATGGTACATCAAAAGATAGTCCAATAACATTAGAATTTTTTAATATATTGGATCGGGTTCAAGTAATTCATTCAGATTGTCGAATTTTAATACAATGTGGTTATCAGACAGCTGCTTTAGATATAATGGAAGAAATGACATTACATCAAGAAGGTGCTCTTGAACGTTTATATCGTTGGACACAAAATCATTGTCGTAATTTGGATAATAATGATATTGGAAATTTAATTGTACAAGCAATGAATAGATTACAAACACGACCAATGCTTTTTAAGTATAATTTCATATTCACTGGTTTTTTTTAAATATTATTTATTCAATTTTTGTAATTTTTAAAGATATGTAATTGATGAGTATGCTAATGGTAGACGTGCTATTTTAGTACGATTATTTATTGATGCATTAACTGTTGGTGGTCCAGGAGGTAATCCGAAACCAATTGAAAATCATGCTGATGATCCTAAACGATATATTGGTGATATGTTTGCATGGTTACATCAAGCAATACCAAGTGAAAAAGAAAATTTATTAATTTTAGTAAAAAATTGTGATCAAAATGGTTAGTATAACAAAATTATTAAAATAAATTATATAAAATGTTTGCTTTTTATATTTGTAGATCTTTCAGATCAAATTCAAACTGCATTGGCTCATATTGCAGATGGTGTTTGTCATCCATTAAAAGTTCGTGTCGAGACAATTTTAAATTCTGAAAAAGATACAATAATTCTATTTGCAATATCAAATTTATTACGATTTTATTTAAAAATTATTAATCAAGTTAGTTTATTTAAAATATTTAAACATTTAAAAATCAATTGATAGTGATATTTTTTAATTACTTATCTTAGGTGGTTAAAGGTGGTAATCTTGAACAATGTCTAAAGGATGTACAACAATATAGTGAACATGTATATTTAAATTCATTGGCAACACAAGTTAAAAATATATTACATCGTCCATCATCACAACGTGGATTAGATCCACCACAACGTGATTTAGTACCACCGCCAAGTGTTAGTCGTCTTTTAAATATACTAAAAGAAATTTTATCAGTTGCTAGTATGGTGGAAGGTCGTAAATCTGATATTACAAAAATTGTTTCATGTGTTATTGATCCGTTATTACAATCTGTACAAGAATCAGCATCACATTTACCAACAATTGATATGGCTGTATATTTATTAAATTGTTTATATTTTATGCAAAGTAGTTTAGCTGTATATGAATATATGGATGAACGTGTTGAAAGATTACAAGGTCAATCAGATGCACAAATTGATACATTAACATCTGAGCAAGCATCATCATTGGTTGCTAATTTAAATTTAGGACCAATTTATACAATATTACAAAATAATCAATTAAAAATTGAATTAAATTTATTGAAAATGTTTATGGATAAATTAAATGCATTTTTAGAAATGCCAGAAATTTTATTATTACCACAAATAAATTTACTTTTAAGTACTACACATAGATCGTTGGTGCAAAAACGTTCATTTAATGTAATTATTGCAATATATAAACAAATTTATGAAAGGATAACAGATCCAGAAAGTGATTTTGGTAATTTAGCTGTTATTGCTAAAACACCAGAACAGATAACTGAAATTTTGTCAGGATAAATATAATTGTATTTTGTCTTTGTAAATTTTTAATTGTTTGTATATTAATTGTATAAAATATAATTCTGTTTACATTTACTAAATTAATAAATAAATAACACTTTAAATCAGTATTATATTATAATCTTGAATATCTTTTTTAAATACCTGATCTCTTTATAACAACAGTAAATCAGGGTGTATAGTGGCCGTTTTATCACAGCAACCGGCAATTTGGTTTTCAATTTCAATTTATTGTTCATTATCAATCGCATATAGTGGCATACAGCCGAGGTTTGATAATTCCTAGACTTGTATAGAATATGGAATTATTGTAGCTCTACTACTTAAATAAAAAGCAAATATAACCAGACTCATGAATTTGATCAAATTAGATCCTAATGTCACCATCCTTTTTTCCACCGAATCGCCGAAAGTAATAAAATAATTAAATAACAAAAGAAAATTAAAAAAAATGTTGTAATTGTAATAAATATATATATGTATTTGTAAATAAAAAAGTTCAAATCTATTTTCCCGGCTTCTATCCAGAAACATACTAGAAGCCGGGGAAATAGCATTTAGTTACGGTGTAAGAAAATATATTTCAAAGGTATTTTCTTCATGTCTATATTCTGTATTTATGCCTTGTTTTAAAAGTTTTTATACCTATTGAATATATTAAGCTGTGATGATCCATCCATGCCCCACAATTTCACATTTAAAATCCCACCCAAATGGTTCACACCGAAAATATAAAGATTAGAGATACAGAGTGTAATTTTGTGTAAGCGTATGTCTGTAGTGAAAGTGAAATAGATTTTAGAACATTTCAAAATCACTATGACTATAATCTTAATAAATTCAAACCTAATTAGCCAACAGACTTTCTATTTTCAGCGGTATATAATCCATATTCAGCGATTCAGCCCCTATTTGTTATATATAGTATAGAGTATATTATAGCAGATTCCAAAAAAATTCTATGTACTAAAAGTAATTAAAATAGGTAATTATAGGTATTACCAAAGCATATACTACTAATTTTACAGTAGGTTTTGGTTTTACCCATGGTATGATATGGTATAAAATATAGAATTCTTTATTCCATATGGGTGTACGATTATTACCGTATAATTTATCAAAATCTTATTTTTACTTTGGTGCCAGTTTTTTTTTTATGTTTGGAAAGCATTATAGTTTTTATAGCTCAAACGTCAAACGTCAAACAAAAATATAAATTTCCCTAAAAATTCAGGAAATTTCTCTTCTAAACCGAGCAAAATTGTTTTTTTTTTTATTATTACTTTTATGTTGGTAATTCTGTCAGTCATCATATATCGCCATTTATGAAAGAGATAAATTCTTATCTTTTTTTTTAATTTTTTTTATTTTTTTTTTGAGTTATTTAGTTAAATTAAAAACTTTCTTGCTCAATTTTATATCTATCTATAAACCGTCAAAAAATTAATAAATAATTTTTACTAGAATTATATTTAATTATCAGTAAATTTGAAAATATATATTAGTAAACGTAAAAAAGTTGTGAACAAAAAATTATTTTTAAAGTGCTTTCCTGGAATAAGAAAAAAAAAAGTGAACAATTTTGTTGTTGTTGTGCTCAAAGTGAACAAAGTTGTTCTTTTTGTTGGGAGCTTGGGGCGCTTCTAATTGTACTAATGTGTTATTGTCGTGAAATTAAAAAAGAAAAAAAACTGTTGTAAAATTATAAGCAGTCCACCAAGTGCATCACAAAATATAACAAAAATTTAAACGTTCTTTTTTAAATGGAAACTTGTTTTAAAATTTAAGATTTTCTACAATAATTATAAATAAAAAATATTTTTTTTTCGGATAATAAATAAATTTGTACAATTTGTAATTCAAAAAGACTCAGTTTTTAGTGGCTGATTTACAAGTATCCATTTTATGTACGTCTTTATTACACGCTTCTGTTAATTATATATAAATTTTGTTGAAAATTTGGAACAAATCATTTTTGAAAATGATCTTTTTTTATTGATGATATAAAAATAGCATTTAAGAATATATAAAATATATATGTATAAGAAATATATATATTTTCTTCAGTGATCATCTTAAGATTCTCAATGATCAACGACAGCGACGTGTCTTTTGGATGTACAACAGAAAATAATTTATAATACAAATAAAATTGTGCAAAAAAAAAAAATGTTCAGATGACTTTCAAATAAAATATATAAAAGAAAAATTAAAAATTTATCGGTTTTTGAAAACGAAAAATAATTTTAATCATTTTGCGCACAGTCTAAAACGATTTTTTTTCTTTTGGAAGATTTTCTGTAACACGTTTTTAAAGGGTTAAAATAAAATTAATCAGAAACTGGAAATATATTTTAAGAATAATAAATATTAGATAAATTTTTTGCTCAACTGAAGATATTTTGCAAAATGGCGGACTCTTATTACCAGGTAAGAAATTCAATTTTTTTATTTTTTTATTACAAAGAAATTATTTTTAGTTCCTGTGCACTTTAATAAAAAAATGATTTCCTGTTTTAAGTGCACCTGTTTGTTTATATTTTATACATAAATAATGTTACTATAAATTATATATATACATTTATATTATAAATATATATATACAAATTAAGTAAAATTTGTTTATTTTTATAGATAAAAGATCAATAAACAAAATCATTTTTAATCGAAACATGATCGTGCAAATTATTTGAAGAAAATTTAAATATTATGCGTTGGCGATTCATATGATTAATGAAAAATAAAAACAGTGTTATTTTTCTAATTAATATGAATGATAAAAATTGGGTTTTTTTAATTGTTGATATTTTTTTGTCGATATTAAAAGGTTTATAAACTTTATGTCAACAATGACAGTGTGTCGATCACCTGTTTACAATTAATATATATTTTATATTATAATAATCGCCCACAGTTTTTAAAATTCGTTTACCCTTAAATATTGATTTTTATTAAAACTTAAGATTTATGAATACTAATTATAAATATTTTAAATGAATTAATTATTTATGTCATATTGAGATTATTATTTGTATGTTCTATTTAAACTTTCCGAACTTCTGAAAGTAATATTTAGATAAATGTAACGTTAACGAAGCAATTTTGAATTTAAATTTCCGATGGAGGATTTTGTTGTAATACTAATTTTTATAAAGTATATATACTTTGCTTATATATGTACCTCCTAGGACATCCTAAAGTCATTCAAAACAGACTCAGTGATCTGTCAAATAAATGGTTATGCAATTTTGCCTTTACTCTATATAAAGCTCGTATATTTAAGTACATTTAATTTCTTTGTATAACTTAGCCTTTCCTTTAAAATTTAATTGTTTTATTATTAAATCAACAAAATGTCAAAACACATAAAAACATAAAAAATGTAAATAATATAAATTTTAAAAATCAACAATTCTTTTTGTTATAAAATTTATATTATATATGCTTAGCAGCTTGTTTAAAGAATTCAGTTCTCAAGTGTTCGTCTAAATAGTTTCCAATTAGAAATTTTGTTTGTATTATATACGCACATTAATTAAATTATGGAAACATTTTAAAACCATAAACTAAAGAAAGTATTTAAAATGAATAAGGTAAAAGTACCTAATTTGGCCCCATATAAAAAAAACTCAGGTTAAAATTGAAATAATTTATTTCGTAAGTCAACAAGTTCTGTTTTAATTGATGTTATGGGATTGTAGGATTATATTCTATCAATATCGATAAAGTTTTCATTAATTTTAATGCTATTTATATTATTTAATAATAGAAATAATTAATATATCAAAACACCTAATTTGGCCATATTCAAAATTTGCATGTTCCTAATGTGGCCAATTGAATGGCCCGAATTTGGACAGTATAAAAATTTCTTTTTAAAGCTATAAAAATTAAAATTTTTATTTATAATTCATTTTATAATTAACAAAAATAAACGTTTTCATTTATAATAATAAGTCTTAATGATGAAAATATACTTTTATAGTAATTTGTACTTCCTGATTAATAAATAACATAACAACTTTAAATTATTGAATATTTCTAATATTTTTAATTTCTTGAACAGAATAAATTCCTCTCGAATTAATTAAATTAGGTTCACTAATTTCCATAATAATATCACCATTATTATACCACAAAATATCTTCTTTGTCTGGCCATTTCCAATTCGGTCCACACATTTATTAGGTATATTTAAATTTTTTACTAATATTTCAACGGAATCTAATAGCATATTTTTATTAAAACCAATAGAAGATAAATGGA
The DNA here is from genome assembly GCA_963920725.1 of Rhamphomyia laevipes. NCBI lineage: Eukaryota > Metazoa > Arthropoda > Insecta > Diptera > Empididae > Rhamphomyia > Rhamphomyia laevipes. The sequence continues at coordinate 39,613,613 of OY987259.1, forward strand.
TCACCCATTTGGTTAAATATTTTTCTTGTTCCTCAGAAAGCACAGTGGGAGCACCAGCTTTAGGTCGGTCAGTTTTTTTATTCTTATAAATTCTTCTTAATGTGGTTCTTGGTACTTGGTACATTTTGCTTGCTGCATAAGCGGACATGCCATTAGCTAAAGCATCAAGTGCTTTTTTTAAATTATTATTGCTTGTAGACATACTAAATTATAGAATATAATTTTTTAAATTGTGAAAATTATGTTATTACAAACGATTAATGCTATATTATTATAAACGATCCAAATTAGGTGCAATCTCGTGTTCTTATAAACCCTAATTTGGCCAGTTTAGGGCCAAATTAGGGTTATATAGTAATTAATTATTTATTAGTTTTTTAAATAAAATTATTAATTTCTGATATTAAAATTATGATTAAAATGATAATTAAATATTGAATATTCATATTACCAAATTTGGACATAGCACTTAATTCGAAATTTTCTTATTTTTTAATAAATTCTAGCGTATAATATTTTAAAAAGAAATTCAAATGACATACTTTTATATTAGTATATTTAGGGAAATAATATAAAAATCATTGGCCAAATTGAATCTAATTATTAAAATATATATAAACTTTGAAGTTTTAATGATAAAATATTGGATAATCAAAATTCTGTTGTTAAAAAATTTAATATATGCGATGGTATTGAAAACCGTAAATTGGCCACATATGTCCAAATTCGCTCCGCATCGCATTTTTCACTATCCCGAATTTGGATCGTCTATTTTAACACTAAATTATTAATATTTTATTAATTATTATATTAAATTACCTTTAATTTTAGTTTTCAACTATATTTTAATTAAAATAAAATACTGGTATTTAATAATTTTTATTTTTTGCACTATATTCACCAAACTCATACGTTAACTTTTTTTTAACAATATTGTTCTAATTTTGTTTTTATCAGTTCTCATGGACTTTTGGTGAGAAACTGATTTTTTCCCACACGTTTTTATAAAAAATAGAAAATAAAAAAAAGATAATATTTTTAAGAATACTCGATGCTTTTCTATAAAATATTTGAATAATGGTACTTCCATATACATTTTCCTTAATTTTCACGAAAAACCGCCAATATGGCCAAATTATAGTCGACTGGCCAAATTAAGTGCTTTTACCTTATATATAACTTACTTATATAATTATTAATTATGTTTATGTTACAAAATTTTGATGTCCTTTCTAATACTTGTAATGAAATGTCGTCTGGATTTGGTTTTTAATCTATATTCCCACCAAAATTGTAATTTTGCATCAACTACTTATAAGTACTTAAGCTTATATTAAATACATCTGAAGTTTAAATGCGTACATATTTTATCTTCAATAAATATTATAAAACTTTCCTGTCACCTTTACTTTAAATATAAAAATAAATATTAAACCAACAAAATAATGATATCATTTTTATCGACCTTCGCACTTTACTAAACCCACAAATTGCCCTAACAAAAATTCATTCATTGATGAAATTATGATTATGTTTGTTTACACTATTTTTTCCTCAAAACTTAAATTATATTCTAATATAATAATGTATTTAGTTACGAAGATTATAATATTTAATCCATGCAATAATATTAAAATAATTTTTGGCGAATTTTTTTATAAAAATTGAACAATTTTTATGCTTTTCGATTTAATGATTGACATTATCTTTATTTAAATAATATTATCATAACAATATCAAATAATCGTAAAACTATTAACATTTATATTTGATAATAATAATAATACTTTATTTGTACTAACTCTGATAAGATATGATAAACTGAATTTGTATTTGATGTCATACTTGGTACAATTCGAAAATTTAGTGGTTATTCAAATTTTAAATTCAAACATTTTAAATACTTATGGTAAATTAAGATGAAATTTTCTTCATTTTAAAAGGAATTTTAAATTAATGCACGAAAACGTCAATGATTATATTAAAGTCATCTATATTAAGTATATAATAATTTTCTGTTTAATCCAATAGAAGCGAATTAAGCGCTCTTATTGGATGGTATTGCTTCTATAGTCAATTTTTTATTGATCAAAGTTTTGAGTTATTTCCTTGTTCCGTTTATAGACGCTGTAATTTACATGTTTTTATCTATCTTCCCTACAACATGAAAATCTATCAAAAAAGTATGGGATCAAATTCAGTCTTATAATTATTTCTTCTGTTATTTGTGTATGTATTCGATAAATTGTGAATCCGGTAAATTTATATTTGGTGAAAAGTACTTACCTAAAATATGATACCACAAAAATTATTAAAGAGAACTAGACCAAATACAAAATTTTTTGTAACAAATATTTCTATTCAGTCCGTCAAAATTTGTCATAACTTTTGCGTTTGTATGTTTTTGGTTCTACGTTTTTATTCAAACAAAAATTCCAGTTTTAGTGACATCTGTCACAGCATCTCTTTTCAAAATCTGTTTTAGCTAATTTATTTTTAAAAAAATTTCATTATGAGATCAAAGATGAAATGGACGGAAATATAATGTACAACAAAAATATTATATATATTATTTTAATCATTCAGTATTTGTACAAAATAATCAGAAGGAAGACCACAAAGAAAAGTTTTAGTTTCAGTAAAATTACAAAAGAAATTATAATTAATTTTATTAAAAATTGAATGAAATTAATAAAATATACAATTTTTTTATGGTTATATAATTGAATTCATATTCATGTCAAGTTCATGAAAATTTGTACAATTATTCAATTGACTTAGGTTTAGGTCAAGAGCTAAATTGTTTTAATAAAGTCGTCAAGGTCTACGATACGACATGCTAATAATATATTTGGAAATTTTGTAATAATTTTTAATGAAATTTTAATTTAATTTTACAATGTAAATGGTGCTTTAAAATAGACAGGGTTGTGTATAATTCAATAACTTTAGATGACAAGGGATGTCCCCGTTGGATGCGTAATTGGAAGTATCACAAGTTATTACTTGATGATAACGTCAAAATATTAGAATATTCGTTTAAGTAATTTAAGGGAAAATATGTATCACCTATTATACTGGTTTTCAAACTGATTTTTTAACGAATGTAAAGATTCCCATTACTTTCATTAGTGTAAAAATGTAAGATCTTCTAATTTTCTATAGCTATTTTACACTGGTGATTTGTCAGAATTCATTCAAAAACCGCAGATTATTCATGTTTAATGATGATAACATTGCCGTATTTTTATCTACTTATTGTATGTGTTTGCTCAGTATTATAATATTAAAATATTTGATGGAATATGTATTACGTGATGGCGTCACTATACTAGATATTAGCGGATTTCAGTGGTAAACTATCAATACTGGATTGCTTTCATATTTCATTACGTAATTCGATAGGTAAATTAAGTGAAGGTGAAGTGGCTGCGCAGCATATTTACATTATATGATATATGGCCAAGAGACCAAGTTAATATCAGACTCGGATCCATATAAAAAATGTCATGAAACTTGTATATCACATCTGAGCTGTCGCGTCAATGAATGTAGAATAAAAAACATTAAACTTTTAACTGAAATGTTTTCAAAATTGCCTTTTATCCAGTTCTAAACATTTTATATTACCTACTTTTTTTTAAAATTTAAATTTCTGAGCTATAAATTTTGTTTTTGTATGGAAGTCATCATAACAGAAGCTATAATAGTAAAATTATTCATTAAAACTTTTTATATACAATGTAAATAAATATTTAAAAGTAGACTTTTATGAATATCTGTAAATTTCATAAGATAAACTTTCACGGACAAATCAACATTAGTAATTTTATAATATATATTTACAAAAATATAATTAAATGTCAATCAATAGCGCAACATTTTTTTGTTATTCATATCTTAAGTAATATTCACCCAACCAGTATTAGATTGATAATTATTACATTATGTTCACATTTTGAAAAAGTCATCAATTTTTTATTTTATTTTGTATGCTTATTACATAAAATTATATGAAATTATAATTTCACCGGAAATAAAATTAATAAAATATCAACTTCCACTGTGTCCCATTCAATCAAAAGTTTTTATTAAAAAAAATGATTGAAAAACAAATTTGTTTTTATAATTTGATAATATTTTAATATAGTATGAAAATAAGACATTGAAAACAGTTAAAACTGAAGCTTCCTTCAATATTGTAGAAGATAATTGAGTAAAGATTTTGATATAAAGATAAATAATATTAATAATAGGTATAGTCTAAGAGATATAGCATCATATTTTATTTTGTTGGTAGTCATGAACTCACTAAACATGGAACTGAAGGTCTGGCAACCCAGGATTTTAAAAAAAAAGTTAAAACGATTTCAAAGGAACATCAACTAAACTGAAATTGCCTTTTAGGCTGTTCTATGATACGTTATTTAAAAACGAAATCAAAAAACAAGTTATAACAAGCCAGATTATAAGTAGAACATTTGTCGTAAGTGGGAGCAGAATAATAACGTATTTCGTACCGGGCGGTTGTGAAAGAGGGCATATTTATAATATGGAATGTTGAAAGCTGTATGTTTAAATTCATTTAACTTTGGCAATTTAAGAGACCTACAATTCTGTATACTTTATTTTCATAACGTTGCTAGCTAGCTCTCCAGCTATAATATTATAATTGAGAAATTAAAAATTCATTTATACAGAAAACTTTTATAATTTGCGAAGTATATATAATATTATATTATTATACTTAAATTATTGCTAATGTCAAATATTTATACTAAAAGCTGTAATGACTGTAATTTATCTTAAATTGTTACATTTTTGTGTAATGTATTCTGATGAACTACATAGTGTGTGACTGCAATAGGCTCGTGTCAGATATCAATATTCTTGGGAACATGCTGAATGGTTGGTCGACCTTTTCAACCCCATCTTTGTGGAACATCTATAGCTAGTTTTTAAACCTTACATAGGGACCACAATAGATCCATCGAGATCTCTCGTGTTGACCACGCACCCTTTTTACCCTACCCTTAACGATAATTATGAAAATAATTATCAAATTTTATATATCGTTATCGATAATTAATCTTTATATAAACATAGAAACTTAATTTTAATGATTTGAAATAGCAATTTATATGCGCTCTTATCCAAAATACTTATCTGTTTTTTGAATCGATGACGAATAAGTTTAGCATTACGAATCCTTATAAGAATAAGCTTAGCCGGTTTCAATGGAATACAAATATAAAAAAAATGTATTTTACTGATATTATCAAACCAGTTTAGTTATCAACAAATTTAATTATATAGCCTAAATTTATTTGATCAGCAAAGGTATGGAATGTAATAGCGGAAACGATTTTTAATTGATGAATAATATATAAATATACAGCTCTTAAATTTAGACAGAGATAATGTTCAAAAAAATATATTACACTTAAAGATAAACCAAAAAATGAAGAACTACAATATTTAAAATTAAATTTAAGTATTTGAAAAATTTGTTACCTATTTAAATTATATATTATACAAGATGTAGAATGAAAATAATTTTAATTTTTCATCGATTTTACATATTTGAAAATTCCAATTTATTATAAATAAATGTCGATTGAAATTAGCCAGAAATTGTTTTTATAGTTAATAAATTAAAGAAATAATATAAAGAACTGCCTTGAAAACTTTTGGATTTCAATAATTCAGATAAAATTTAACCCAAGAAATCACGAAAGCAAGTACATACTCACGAAAGTACACAATCACGAAAGCAAGTACATACTCGTATAAATCATTTTCCTCTTAGATTCAATTAAGATCCAATGAAGTTAAGAAATTCATTGGTAACCATTCGTTTATCATTCATAAATTTACTTTAATATTCTTTGTTCATTAGGTGATAAACTTTCATGCTGGACATCGATATATCACATTAAATTGGTTGTGTGCATTATATGGTTTACTACGATGTGACCTACATTCATGAGAATCTCGTAATTCCTAATTCTTTTTTCGATTTCTATAATTTGAAATGTACTGAACGCAAAATTGAAATTTTGTTAAATTAAATATTAAAAATTAAGTATTTTATGTGCGGTTTATCATAAATTATGCTAATAAACATTTTTGAGGAAACTGAAGAAATAATGTCGAATTTATCACACTCTGTTTTCCTTGCTACACAATTAAATTAGAATTGTTGTATTTAGTTTCCCAAACATCAATAATATTCAAGGAAATATAAATCTAATCAAAACATTAGTACACACTATGAAAATGAATTAATTTAATTTTTTTTTAATACTACACATTTAAAGCCAATTTTTCTAGTTTTAAAAACATCCGTTTTGGTAGACTATTTTCAATTCTATATTATGCATCAATGCTTTGTCGGTTCTATAAAAAGCCTTTATTCAATATGAATCTAAAACAACATAAAATAATATTATATAAATATAAAAATTGTTATCTTTTGGAGCATCATCGTCTGATACTTTCAATCTTAATCAAATCTTAATTTATTCATTTGTCTTTGTTGTATAATTTTTCTATTCTTATTATTACATACTTCTTATATTTTGCCAAGCAATAAATTTTTATTGAATTTTTCCCTCTTTTAGTAATATTTTAGAAAACGCTTGAATGAAGAGCAAAACTTATATATGTAATGTACCTACTTAAGTATTATAGAATTAACGTTTTACAAAATCTGATAGTTTTATGTTGTCAATTTAGTTGGGTGAATTATATTTTATTATGACTAATATACTTACTTAATATAAACTACAAAAATAAAATTTAAATTGTTTAACAAGTTCAATTGAAATTTATGTAAAATATTAAGAAAAGTTGCTTACCTAGGGGAGCAACAAATTCGTAGTTGTGTCCAATAATTTCAGATCATTTAAATATTTCAATAACTTGAAATTTTACAATCTCCCATTATATAGGTAAACAAACTAACCGTAGTGGTAGCGAGTAATACTGTGATGGATTAGGTGCCGGATTTAGCTTCACACCGAGACATCGATGTCGTTCTAAATTGACACAGCGTTAAATGAGTATCAGTAATAAAATTTGCAATATTTAATTGTAATTTTAAGACTTGAAAAGATGCTAAACGTTTGAGACCATTTGGTGACAACAAATGTGTCAATATTAAAACCCATTAAACTTGTTACAATTAAATGTTTCTTCCCTTTTAACTAAACCTGCCAACCCCAACATTTCCCGGCATTAACTTATGTGCCAAATTTAATTCAAATCTGTTGCTTCGTTCTTGTTGGATAAAAATATTATTTGGTCGAAAACGATTATTTTTACTTCCAAGTCTGTCATAACACTCATAGCTATTCCATAACTATCCACGTAAAATATTATGTATATATTTAGAACTATAGTGTCATTTAACTGATTAAGTAAATAAACAATTTTCGTAATTTGAATTTAGAACTGGATTAAACGCAGAAATTTACTAAATATTGAGTTACAAAATTAATTTTGCTTCAAAAGCTCAGGTTGATATTTATCAGTATACAACTTTATGATAAATGCTGGAGATCTGACGGCTTATATAAATAGTTTGGCATAAGAATCGTGTAAATGAGTAAGCAATTTCTAAGCTTAAGATATAATCAACAATGACTTATATTTCCTTAGTCCTTGTTGCCATAATTGATAATTATATTTTTATTGATAATTTAATTATCAATAAAAGATAATTCATGTTAGAACATTTTGAATTTAGCCATCTATCTATTTCTCTATTTTATATGAATGTTGGTTGTTGTATACTATGTAGCCAATAAACTCTGTCTGCAGCTTGATTTACGCCTCCGCCGAAAAATTGGTTAGAATGTATCGTCACTGGTTTTCATGTGTAATTCAAACTTGAAACTACTGGGCCGAATAAGCTCATACTTACACACAATTATTGATCCTAACCAACTTGGGTTTAATAAGTTATTATTGTGACAGATTATATAAAAAAGAATGTTCGTTGCATGTGTGTAACCGATAAACCTTTGACCCATTTCTAGGTTTATCGGGTTATAATAGAATAGAAAGTAGTGGTTATTTACATAATATATTAATGAATTATCGAATTTAAAAGAATTGTTTTTTTTTTTTTTGTGATTGTCTGAAGAATTATATTGAACAAATACTGCTAGCTGAACGAACATTAGCAGAATTATATAACTACGTCTCTTGATATACTTAAAAAATCATAAAACATTAATAATTTATTAATTACTTACTGTATAATAAGAAAAATTTCTTTAAAATAATTATTTAAATTATAATTTTGTATATTTTCCTATTTTCCATTTTTCAATGTTTTTCGATTAACCTCTCTAAAGTTGCCCAAGTGGTTTTCATTTCAGTGTCAATGTCCACACAAAATTTTAAACTGTGTAATAGCAAAACCGAGAGCACAACTTAAATTGAAAATTTCAATTCAATTTCGTTATATATATATCTTAATAATCGTGTTAACTTTTATCGCTAAGTCACAAAATTAAATCTATATAATTTTTATTATTTTTCAATTATATTATTTGAATACATATATTTATAACCTGAAGCCACAAATAGCCAAGTAATCGTCTAACTGAAAAATATAATTGAAATTTTTTTTTTTTTTTATTTACTTATAAATTTCCTATATAATTATATGAAAAAACTGTATCGGACCAGTTACAAAATTTCAACCCAGGAATACAAATTTTAAAACTTGACTAACTGGTAAACTAGACATTTATGTTTTGAGCATAGTTTATTATGTATATATGTAGATACAAAGAAAATAATCAGTTACTAACTTGTAACTAATAATAAAATTCAGATTATAACTTTAAAACAGATCCGCACTAATAAATTTGTCTTATGATTTATAGAAAAGCTATGTATAAAATATTTAATTTTTTGGAAAATTGATTTTAATTTTTCCATTTTTATTATCGTCGTGTTAAAAAAAGTTGAACACTTTTTATATAGTTTTTTATATTTTATACATAGTGAAAGTGAAAATAATTGTTTTTTTTTTTTTTTCAATTTGTGGTGATGTTTATTGCGTGCCAGATCAAAATTCAAGTTTTCTTCTTGTCTTCGATATTTGGCTATATACGTTTATAACTAGGGAAAATGGATTTCTGGTATAATATAAATAACAATTTTATGTTACAAATTTTTACCATTTAACAGACCAATGAAAATATGTTTTATGTTTTGCCTATCTTGAGTATAATAATAATAAATTTTAAGCTTGTTTTCGTTCAATGCTGACACTGAAATTATCTGAAAAAAAAGTTTAAAAAAATACTTAAATATAAAAACAATTTAATTTCAATTTCAATAAATTTTTAAATAACTTTATTTTTCCATGGCAGCTGTTTAAAATCTCTTAGCTATAGGCTATTTTGTAAATATAATGACAATAAATAATTTTAAAATTAATGTTTGTTTTTTAACACGAAATGATGACAAAAAAAAACTGAATCTAATACTAATTAATTTCAATTTTTGATTAATAAAAAACTATATAAAGTAATTATATATTAATATTGCGTAATTATAAAATGACTTAGGGTCCAACGTCCAACCAAATGAACGAACGAAATCTTTAGTTTATTTAATGAATTGGGATGGTTTCATATAAATTAAGTATATATGGTGTTAACCATGAAACTGGTACTGCTATGGACCCATTGTGGTCTTTGCGAAATTCTGGCTTCACTATAACCTAACCCAGTTTTCAGTCTTTCACGATCTTTGGAACCTTTTTTTTGGAAACTCTTGTTAAAGTAAAATAATGTTTGGTGGAAAGCTCCTAGTTTGTACGATATATATAGAAGTCGTTTGTTCTCTTCCACAATAGCAATTTATCTTTGTTTCATTAATTAATTTTTCATTCGTTAATTTTAGGTAAAATCGATTAGAAATGTCAATTTCTGTCTGCAATTTTGAAAAATATCATTATATATAAATCGTCAAGTTTGTTTGATATTGAATAGCGTTTAATTTTGTATTTTCTTTGGTCATTATTCCTGAATAAACGATTATGTTAATACAGAATTCGAAAAATTAATCGCTATGTATAATACGGAGAGAATGAATTATTCATTGCTGAATATAAAAATATCCCTTTGGTGGAAGAAAGTTGGAAGAATTAGATTCTAAAAACTTTAAGTCTTACAGTGGGCTTACTAAACTATAATTATATAATCGTTGCGTATCTCAGAGTATCTGCCGAGTTTAGTTGTCATTATTTTTATATAACCTAATATCCCTTTAGCTATAAATTGGTAGTTACACCATATTTTATTATACGCTACATATTACAATTTACAATCTAACATTTTATGTATATGCACTCCTCAATACTGTTTTCAAAAGTTCACTATCAAATATACAATTTGTTTGACTGTTTGTTTGTCTCAAAACAATTTAAATGGTTCTACACGGGTGTGTATTAGATGAATGTTTACCAGTTAATTTGTATAGTAACATAAGGAAGAAGTTAGAAAAACCTGTAGAATTGAGAAATGTAAGCTTATAATTTATATGCTCGTACTGGAAAAAATGTAATTTATATATTTTGATAATGTCTTAAGCTGAAACTTTCCCAAAAAATATATGAAGTTCTGTAGTCAAATTGGGTGTGTTAGCTAAATGTGTTCTTTTGTATTAAGGTTTTTGAGATGATTAGGTTTTTTGATTGAAATGGTTCTACGTAAAGCTCAAGGTTTACTATTATGTGAATGATCTAAACATTGTCAATTAAATACAGCTAAAATGGATAATCTGAAATGGATATCAGATTTTTAGTTATTGAATATTAATACGTTTTTGTTCAAAAACCAGTAAGAAAAACTGGTTATATTTTTATTTCCTTCCGTTGTTTTGTGTTTTGTTAAAGTATTATTGAAACTATCAACGTTTCAGGGGCTATTACTACTGTTCATGTCTTTTTAAGTAGGTACTTGAAATATTTATGTATATAATATAGTAAGTTAAAAAGGTGCTAAACAGGGATAGCCCAAAAGTCGTAATTTGTTAAAACAACTTCTATTTTGGAATATATACTTAACCGTATAATTTCAGGAACGTGTATTAAATTGAAAAAATATTTTTCATAACTGTTTCTTTAAAAGACACCTACACGTAATCGGATTGCCAGCGAACTAAGTGTATAAGTTTTATGAACACGAGGACAAAAAGGCGGAACACAAACTATGTGGATGTCAAGCGTTATAACCGATCCTAAGACACGAAAATAAATTGTTGTGTCGAAGTGAAATTTTCACCTGTCTACAACGAAAAGTAAAATTCATTTAAAATATAAATTCAAGACTTCTCTTTCGATTACATACGATACTTTTCAAGTTATTCCATTCGACAACTTCTCATAATAATTGAAAATTATGTTTAGTAATTTATAGTTAACAAAATTCCCAAAAACTCAATACAAATTTATATAATAAAAATTCATTTATTTGTACATTGTCCATTAGTTTTGAAACCAAAAATTTGGCACATTAACATTTGTTTTAGCCTCGGAGATCTTAGCTATTCAATTAAAATTCTTAATGAATTAATTTCTAGAAAACTTACAATTATTACAAATAATCTTGAAAATATACAATTATCTCAAAATTATAATTGAATTTTATGCAATTTAATATAAAAAAAATTATGTTAAAACAATAATTTAAATACAATTGCGGTTATGAAAAAACCATAAAATTAAAAATGTCGTCATTAATATAAATTTTTTATCGGCCAATGACTTTTTGAATGTTCGTTCAACAATTCCACTATGAATGCAGTTTTATTATTTTTACTTTTATTGTTTCATATGTGATGGCAATATTTTTTTTTTTTTCGATTTTAATTAAACTTAATTATTCAATTTTATAATATTTCATAAATACTTTACTATATCTTATAAATCAACAATGTAAAGATTTATTTCGTGAGATAATCAAGGAAAAGAGAATGGAAATTACATATTTGAATGGTTTTATTAAGTGCCATTTCAAATAAATTTATGATGAAGATATAGAAAACAAGTGTCAAGTGATTTGAGTATTGTAGTATATATTGAGAATTCTAAATTTCACAATTATAATTTAGAAATTTTCAAGAACCAATCACTTTTTTTGAAACAGTATTTGCAATGGCGCTGTAGTCTACATCGAACCTTGGCATCCTCGACAAGTATTTCGTGACATTTTATTACAGTACAGCAGGCAACTTAATCCGCATTTCAATATTTAACTCAATATTTATTAATAATTTAATATTAACTAAGTATAACAAATTATTTTCTCATTATATAATGGGCAGGCCACACTGATAACACATTATTACACACATGTGTCAACACACATGAAATTAGTGTAGTATTTTTCTCAAACATTACACTTTCTACACTTTGTAAATGAAAGGATGTTATTATGTATATTGAGATTATATTAAATATAAAGTTCTAAAATTAAATTGTTTCCTCTTACACAACTTAGCGGCACTATATCGATTTTTGACACTTCATTCCCATGTGGTCATCTTTATTCCATCTCTGTGAGTGTGAACCGACCCAAATTGCATTTGCTATGGTGTAGGTTTAAAATATATATTTAAACGTCATATTTTTATAAAATTAAAAATGAATTTGTTTTGTTGAAATGTTTAGGTTTTTAAACGTCAAAATGTTGTATTTACTACATCGCATTACATAATGGAAATAATATTTTATTTTAGTAAAGAAGATCTCAGAAATTTTATCACAAAATGGTGTAATTTCTTTTGTGTGACATAACTTTTTGTGTGAAAAGAATTTGCTATTAATAATTTACACTTCAACGAAATATAATACAATTTTTAGCATAAAATTTTAAAAGGACCTATGTTTTATGAGATAAAAATAATTATTATATAATTTAAATAATTAATTTTCGATTTTTTCTCACAAAATTAATATTTTCATAATAAGTTCCAAACTCTTTACTTTTCATATATATAAGTTCGAAATTTTCAAATTTGTTTCTACCTAGTGTAATTTCCATTATAACATACTAATATTAAATTCTTCGGTACCATATGTTGCTTAAAGACTGATGATAAAGAACCAAGATAAATCGTGTCTAACATTTTCAAGTTCGAAGCTTTAAACTGTTTTCTTAAAATCTACTTTTATAATCCAAAATTTCGTCCATATTCAAAATCGATATTAAAAATCTATTCACCAAAATATTTTTATATATAGATAAATTTTTAATTATAAATGTTAGAAATTACTTTTTTTCTAAATTATAATAAAGTATCTTTAAAATCGTATTTAGTATAATTTACATAGAATTCTAAAATTATAAAAAATTTATTTTCTTTTACCAAAAATTTTGTTCTTTTATTATTATTATTATTGTCATTGCGTATTTGTCGTCATTGACATGGTATTTTAGATACATTTAGTATTATAGCTATAGCTATTTTTATGTTTTTTCATATTGTTCATTGTGGCAGAATTCCTTTGCTAAAATATTTTCGCTATGTCTGTGTCGTGTATAAAATAATAAAAATAAAAATAGAAAATTATGTTTTCACTGCTTAAACTAGTCAAGCTTATCAGAATAATTTAATAGAAATACAATGTCATTGTTATTTTTGTCATTAAAATATTTTCATAATTTTTTTTTTTTTAAAAGATTTATTTTTTAATACAATATGTTAATTAAATTATTCAATAATATTGATTTATAATAATAATGTTTTATGATTGTTTTCAACAGAAATTATTGTATCATTTTTCAGTGTATACTAGTTAGTTTGATTATGAGTGTCTTCTTTCAATACAGCGCCATAGCTCTTTAAAGAGTTGTATGGTTGGTTGGTTGGTTTATAAGGATAAAGATCCGACTACCTCACGCACTGAAGCCACAAATTTGGCCCGTTGTACACCCCAGTCGATGGCTGAAATTTTGCTATAGCGTATCAACCCCCATCCCACCCATCTCTTTAATGAACCCGATCACCGATCAGGTTTCTTTTCACCCGCCTCTAACAGGTTGTTTATAAAATAACGATCTAAGTGACTTAATATCCGTTGTTGCACTGCAGGCTAATGACATAGGAGATGCTCCAGGGATTCCTCTTCGCCTGCACAACCTCCGCATGTCTAGACCATAGTCAGTCTCAACAGTGCAGCATGTTTGCTGTAGTTGCCTTATTCATTGATAAATAATTCTGGTTTTCTTAGCGTGTTCCAGTACATTCTTAGTGCTCCAGTACATCTTAGTGCTAAGGCAACCTTTCAGATCAGTCCATCTGAATTCTGATATCAATATTTTGTTCCTAATCGTTCTCGTATTATTAATTCTTAGTAATATGTTTATTTAATATTGAAAAACGACCGGTAAGTATATAGTTAAATATTGATTTTGATTGAATATCATTCTGTCCATGAATAGAACAAGCTGTAGGAAACTTATATGTATCGTCTTAACTGGTCAATATTGGATCAGTTAAGACGATACATAACTCGGTATTTCCAAGGATGGCTTAAGCCGTTGTTGGGATGAAACTATATAGTCCATACTGGAATATCTAGTGAATGAAGATACCAAAACTTGTAATGTGACGTACGATTAGTCAACACTACTTTTGTTCTCTTCATAAGAGTAAGTAGATTTTTTGATAGGACCTAGTCTAGATAGATCGCAAGGATACATCTAGATTTCTAGTGAATCGTGTTAATCACGGATGCTAATAACCTAACTAACTTAACGATAATGTTGGGATCGACTAGTAGCTGCATTCACTTTACTTACGTTAATATTAATATAATATAGTTCTACTTCACTAAAGTGATGGTTCTTCTTATTATAAAAAAAATTGTATATAGTTCGAATTTCACATAATATAATTAGAAATTAGATAATCCAAATTGCAATAGTTATTGAATTAATTTTCTAATTATATGAAATTATTTAATATTATTATTGAATATGCAATCTTCCGGAAATGGATTTTATATATAAAAAGTAATTAAAAAATTTATAGTTTTATTATTTTCTAAAGTATCATCTCAACTTGTCATTTAAAAACAAATTTGTCATGTAACAAAAAGTTCTTTTTATCAACTATTTTCTCAAGCTTTCGTTTGCCCTAAATAATAATATTATAAACATCATAAATAAATTTTATAAATCTTTTGCTACATAATATAATAACTAATAATGTTTTCTATACAACAAACATAATTTATACTTTAATTAACTTTCTAACTTATAAAACGCTTCTTATCGTTTTTTGCAGTTGATCTTTTTTACATGAATTTTGATAACTTTGTATTTTTTTGGTTTTGTTTTGTATAGATAAAAAATGAACATTAATTGTATTATCATTCTGAACTGATGCTATCACAATTTCTTTTGAAGAAAATCTTTATTTAGATAATTATAAATCTTAAATCAATGCTATAACTATACTATGTAAATTCCATTTTCTTTCTCAGACTTCAATGGCGCGCAACTTTTAAAATTTAGCCTCCAATTTCAAATTATTGCTGAGTTTTTGAAATATTTTATTAAAATTTGTCTATATGTTTACAGAATAAACCTGTAATAACTGAGCATATTGCTATATAATACGGTATTCTTTCATTTATTCTAACGAAAAAATTGTATTGCAAGTTTTTTGAAAGCTGGGTCCCTGGGTGTGGTATTGGTAGGGTTCTTTTTATTGAATTATTTATGTAACTACTTGGAACAAAAAAAATTCAGGATAGAGGTAACATCGAATCATTATAAGAGGTATGCCGACGCAGGTACCTAGCTTTCAAAAATCTTGACTATCTACAGCTTACTTCCACTAGAACTACATACGTATTTATTAGAAACATTTTTTTCGGTATGGGAGCAAATGTCACCTGCTATGCTACTACAGATTTTATTAATAAAAAGTGTTATCGAAATGAATCCAGGTTCAACTTGGATTTACTCAATATATAACAAACAAATTAGATTTAATGGAATTTGTGTCCTATGCAAAATCAACCGGAGCCACATGAGATATTCTTTTCTTTTATAACTCATGAACATGACACACCACATTCAAATGCCCAAGCAATTTAAACACTTTATCAATAATTGACGTAAAAGGTGGCTATCTTCCTGAATCTAGCATAAAATAGTTTGTAATAAATGGCGTTCCTATGACTGCTACAACAACAACAACAACAACCACTCTCAGATCCCAAAATTAAAATTATATCAATTCATATGGGAGGCTAAAGCTCCACATTACTCTGTCGCGCTATTGAAATATAATACTTTAGGTATTGTACTGTACTTTTTTTTTATTAAATTTAAATTTATTTATAAGAACAACAATAAAAAAAGTGAATTATAACAAAATTAGATATAAATAATCCCGTAAGATATTTTTGCTTACATATAGAAAAGAAAAAGAGTAAAAACGGTATTCAAAAATCCCGAAACATTTACACATCAACATAGAAAAGAAGATACAAACTTATGTAAACCTAAACATAATTAAAGAATGTTTTTTTTTTTTTATTTATTTGTATTTGTTCTGATAAATAATGTTTCTTTCATTTTACACGTTTCGTAAAGTGTTGAACTATATTGGGGTTTTTTTTTTAGACATAATTACTCAAATGATGATTTCGTTTCATATAGTATGGAAACATTTCATACTTCTGATAAGATTAATTAAAGAATTATTTTAATAATTTTTGATTAGCTGGTTGGACCATAAGAAGAAGATCATTTGTAGGAGCGATTACACTCCTGTCAGTGGCTCAATTTTGTCTTAAACACATCCATTCTACGGATTAGATAATCGGTGATTTATAGAGTTGCTTTAAATTTGTTTTTGCTACTACTAAGTTTCGCCAAAAATCATGGTTTAAAAGTGGAGGTATTAAAATATTACACAAATGAATTCCATCAACAAAAACGCACTATCGTAAAATTTGACGAATCGACTGGCAGAATCACTATTGTCTCGAGCTTAAACTAAACGAATGTAATGGAGTTGATAATATTATCGACACTTACGAACTTATACGATTTTTTTCTAGGTCTTAACTTTTATTCAAAGAAATTTTAAGATATTCAAATTGTATATGTAGCGAACATTATCACTGACCTAATCTAATCTAATAGTTCTCAAGTTTAACACTATATCTATAATTACTGGAAACCGTCACAACATTAATTAATATTCTAATCTATTTCTTTCAAAAATTAAAATCAAAACTTTTGATTTTTAATTTAATATTTATAAACATTTGTATAACACTTTCCCCTACAATCATCACAAAATTTATCTCATAAATATTTCTTAAGTATGTAATTAGTTATCTCTATCTATAAACAAAAAAAAAGATACATTTTTATTTTTGTCAAAATTATTTTTAAAATTTCTCATCTCATTTATTTATTTTTGGAATTACGACAATTACGCAGATATCATAAAAATCTCGGAATCATTTTTAATAGTAAATAAATTTCGCCAAACCAAAAACATAAAATTATTTCTGACGTCTTCTAGTCTTCTATGTATTTGAAATATATACACACAGTCAAAACCTAGCTTAAAAGTTTTAAAAATTTTATGCTTATTTGTTGTGTAGTATATGCTCACAAGCTACAGTAACAGCTTAAAAAGACACGCGACTTCAGTGAGCGAAAAATAAAAAAAAAACATTAGCAGTAAGTAAATATGCGAGAAAATAAAAATAAAACGGGGATTTCGTATTAATATAGCTTTCAAATGAATAAAAAGCAAATATAGAAGATATTATTATACATAAATTTCTACATACAACTTTTTTTGACTGAGCAAGATATTATGTGGTATTACCATTTTGTCTATGCCTTCTTACATGATTTCTTGTAGTTGTACTTGAAAAAGAAAGAAATTTTATTATGTATTAACTAAATATTAATTAGATTCCCATTGCACAAACTTATTTCAAATAAATCAGATTTGCAGAGAACTTGCTTGTGTCTATATCTTCATTTAAAGTAAATATCGTGACAGCTTCTTTCAAATCGTATCAGTATTTTTAGTTCATTAATTTGCGATACGAATTATAGATACGAGTATTAAATGCATTTTGTGATGCTTGAAATAATGAAATTTCTGTAAATGGTTGGAGGGAGTTTTGTCAATTTATAACACCTATTAATCTACAGAGCGTTTACAGAAAGTTCTTTGTAGAAAAGCATGATTTCTAAACTATTTCTCTTTATACTTGCTTTCGCTGATCCAAACAAATAATCAGTCTCTTTCTCAGGTCACAATTTTCATAGTAACGTGACCATATAGTACTTGTGTCCGAGATTGATGAGGATTTACCCGATTACTAATTACTATTCAACCTTAAAGAACCAAAGTTTGTTTTCGCTGATCCAAACAAATAATCAGTCTCTTTCTCAGTCCCCTATTTTCTTGGTAAGGTGAACATATCGAACTTTTGTCCGAGATTAATGTGGATTAGATACCCGATTACTAATTTAATTACTATTCAACCTAAAGGAACCAAAACGTCATTTATAACTGATTTTCTCTTAATTGAGCATAATTTATATTACCGAGTTATGTTCAGGTTCAGAGTTATAAGCTTTCAGATTTTCATTTTTCCGATCAATATCTTTTGTCTATTGCATCTACATTATAAACTTACCACATTTTATTATTTTATTAGGATGCATCAAGGCCCGATGGCGATTTTGTAGGTAAGATCTACAAAATCGCAATCGGGCCTTACAGTTTTGTCTGTTTTAATGCTATCAAAAACAATCCTTCACTATGGAAAATGTACATTGGCTAAGTATTATTTTGTTCAGAAAAATTAGAACTAGTTCAAACTCTATCACAAACCCCATTAATCAAACCCACACACAAAACACAACATTAAAACGCTAAACTTCAGAGCGTGTACACAGAGTGGTTGTTGTTGTTTTTTTTATATTTATTTGTACATTGCTTGTGTAGCGTTGTTGTACTAGTTGAGATGGTCGCATAATAAAAATATCGCCAGTCTGACTGAACTGACTAACAAAAAAAAAAAACTTTTACTTTAAAAAATATAAATAAAAAAAACTAACGTCTGAAGGCATGACGGGGCTTCACATAATCTCATATTGATTGTTGTTGTCAAATATTTTAGTTGCGACTGTTTCACTATTGAAGTCGGTGTTTTCTGTTGAATTCGCATAAAAATTTCTGAAAAAAAAAAATTATTTTAAATAATTTTAATTATTCGTAAATATAAATAAAAAAAATTTGTGTAGAATTTTTGAAAACGCTTTCGCGGTGTGTCTAAATTTACTTTTATCGCAAAACGTAAAAGTTATTAAAAAAAGATTGATTAAATTAATATAATTAAATAATCAATAATTAAAAAAAAAAAATTATTTAACATAATTAATAAATTTTAAAATTTGAATTTCAGTTTATTTTAATTTTCTACAATTTCACTAGAAATTTCTGTTTTTAAAATTCTTGTTTTGATTACTTTTTTTTTTTTGTTGATTTCGAATAAATAAATTTTTTTATAATAAAATTGCAAATCAAACGTTTTTTATGTGTTGTTGAGCGCGAAGTGTGTTACTGAGATTTGAGAGAGTTTATAGTAATAAAAAAAATAATAGTGAAAATGAGGCTTTTAGCTCACCTGTCGTCTAAATATTTTTATTTGAATGGACTTTGTAAGGTAAAATGTCACCATTGACGACGACAGTTAGTATTAAATTATAAACGGTGCGGTGAACGACATTATAAAATAAAATCATTTCATTTCAAATAAAATAATATAAAAATGCTAATTTCTTTTAGTTCAGTGTAAATGTAAATAATAATAACTAGAATTAAAAAAAAAAAATTGTAGAGCTATTAATTTCCGTTTTATGTGTTGAAAGTTTTAGAAGAATGCACCACCGGTCGTTAGAACGGTTCTTTA
Organism: Rhamphomyia laevipes; assembly: GCA_963920725.1. Classification (NCBI taxonomy): domain Eukaryota; kingdom Metazoa; phylum Arthropoda; class Insecta; order Diptera; family Empididae; genus Rhamphomyia; species Rhamphomyia laevipes. The sequence goes on from OY987259.1 coordinate 39,633,609, forward strand.
ACAATCTTATCGTCGATATGTAATATTAATTTTCATACAATTGTGTTACTTGGAAAGTTTGAAATAAATAAGATGAAAATTGTTTTCTGAAAAGTGTTACTTTATTTGGAATTCATATAAATAAAAAATTGATTTTGTTTGGAAGATTTTCCATGTTTTTTCAAAAGAAAATTTTGTGTAATTATTGTGCAATTTATTGAACATAACCTCAATTTATAAAAAATGTATAAATTATTAATTAATTATAAATTATAATGATAGAGTAAGAGCTAAAAAATGATTTTAATTATGTTAATTCTTAGTTTGGAGCCTTTTGGTGCATAGTATATTGGAAATGGAAATGAAATTACTCTGTGTCAGTCCGCAGTCTTAAAAGTGCTCGGAAATTTACTTAACACGACATTCTGAAGGACGTAAATTTTAATTTCGTTTACGAAATACTTTTAATTATATATCTTGAAAATCAGATTAAAAAATGTATGGAAATTGAATTTTTACTTTGATTTACAAAACTTGATTTTATTTTTGTTAAGAAATTTGGGTCTGGTTTTAATATTTTATATGAATCACCAGACCAGACCAGTACAACATCCTACTAATAAGTTTGACAGAACTTTTCCATTCCATTTTTCAATAATAACTAATTGTTGTTAGTTCAGTAATTAAACGCTAATTGAAATCATTAAAATTGTTGCCATTAGCTCTTCATCTATGAAAATTATTCATGTTTCTAGTTTTACAATATTTTTATCAATGTTTATTTTTTATATTTTTAACGAGAATTCAATGAAATTTATTTGATTTCAATGTAAAAAATAAAAAATATATAAATTTTTTTTTTCTGGTCATTGGATTAGAAAGCCCTGTAGTGCGTCGTCAACGACGATCCATAAATGCGTTTTTATATTTAAAAAAAAATAAAAAAAATACATAAAAATAGTGAAAATAAGGTCACTAAGTAAAAAAAAATGAAGCTACTAGAATTTAATATTCACAGAAATATAGAAATAAACAAAAAAATTGCAATTTATTAGCAATAATTTGCATAGAAATTAAAATGAATTTTGATATTTTATAAATTCTATTATGTTTTTTTGCAGATATGATTAAAAAATTTCACTTTATTAAATACTAAAAAACAATTTTTTTATGATATTTTAACATAATTTTCTCTCTGGTTTGTTTTATTATAATTTTTATAGTTGAAATTTTGCTAGATACAATATAGATTTTTGTTGTAAGGTCATATAATTATGATTACTAAGGAACTATCAGAAACTATCAGTAACCGCGCGTCCTAGAAGACGAAACAATCGTCGTGATCACAGTCTTACTTCGCTGTATCTTTTCATAATAAATCACTGATTATAAGAGTGATATCAATAAAATTTACATTGATAAAACTTGATTAAGTGACGACAATCCGCATCAGTAAAAGGGGAAACAATACCTACCAAAATTCACCTCATCTATTTCATTATCGTATACACAAAATCTTTTCAATTAGAAAAATTTCAGATTCATTGGATTATCTAACCATTCTAACGAAATATCATAGCCAAATAAACTTTAAAAATTCTTGGAAAATTCCACTTATAACATCCAAAAGCAACACTTTGCCAATTTAGAATATCCTTTTTTTCATTTAAAATGTAATTGGTGCCATTGAAAATATAACAAATGAAACTTCAAACCTTTTTAAAAGTTTGACAAGACCCAAATCTTTCTGATGCACTACCCAGAATAGAAATTTAAATTTATATTCGAACGAAATTCCACATGGAAAATATATAAAACTGAATATTATAATATTAACGAAATCCTCGATGAATTTATATTTTTCAGTCTACATTAGTTGAATTTTCAAGTTATTGAACCTTGTTGTGCTTGTACAATTTATACTTTGTATATAAATTGTTAAGGAATTTGATAAGGACTGTTTTTTTTTTGTGGAATGTTATTGATCAATAAAATTCCTATATTTCCGTAGCTTATCAATTGGAAAATTGTTTAAGATATAATTTAGTTAAATTTAAAAATTAGTGGAATGCGGAGTAATTTCTATACAACAAAAGTCATGGCAATGGAATAGTTACGTTAAATAAAATAAATTACATTAATAAAATTTATTTTTTCCAAAAAATTATTTATTACAAATTGATTTTATACTTTTCACCTTGAAACTCATCTGGCTGCAAAAGTTTTAATAGTTAAGTTCAATATTGATGATTTGTTGGTTGTCAGACAATTTGGTATAAAATTTTACTAAGTTTTTAAATTTATTTTTTATTTTTTAATTAATATTATTCCAATTGAAAGTTTTAACTTAATAGTATAACTTTCGGTCTAGTACTCTAGTTAATAACTAAAAATCATATAATTAAATTTAAATTTTCTGAATTTATAATTTATCATATTCCATTAGTGTTTCAAGATTAATAAAAGTATATTAATCAATATCAAATTAATGATTATTTCCATAATGCAATTTTCAAGTTCATTAAAATTTAAAATTGATTTGTCTCAGTTTGAAGTTTTTTAAAGTCGTCTGTAATAGTAAAACTTCATATTTTTTTGTATAGTTTCCTATGTTATCAATTTTCTTGTCTAGATAAAAGTTATGATAAATTTTAATTATGAAAATTATTATAAATTTTTAAATTCACAACAAATTACATAATAATATTTTGTTAAAAATAATATTTTTGGTGCAAATATATAAAAATAAAATAAAAATTTTAAATTATTTTATTAATATTTTATGATTAATGATTTTTAGTTAAAAATTTTTTTTTTTTCGAAAGTTATAAATACATATTATAGAAAATTAATTTTAAAATTTAGTCTGTCAATTTTTCCCATTTATTATTCTTTCATTTTTCACATTTAAAAGACCAGTCTTGAATTTGGTATAAAATAGACCTTAACATTGAAATTATAAATATATAAATTTAAAATATATAAAAATAAAACTTTGTCTGGGATGTTTGTCAAACAAAATATAATTTAAAATTTTTATTTTTAGAAATATTTTCCAATATATTTAAATTTAGATACGATCTATTAGAGAGACACTCTTCCAACCACAAAACTACTTACTATAAATATAGAAATTTTCATTTTTCATTTATATAATATAAATTATATAAATAAAAGAAAAAAAAAAATATTATAAATTTTATGTAAATAAAATTATTTTAATACAGTTAAAAGAGTTTTTCCATTTTCCAAAATTAAATTCATCTAAATGCGTAAATAAATAACAAAAATATAGGGGAGACTTGGCTATAGACTACAAAATATTTTGGTTTTAATTATTGAATATTTATACCATCCCAAAAGAATTAAGATTCGTTTACTAACTTATGGTGTCAATAAAAGGTTTAATTAAAGTATGTAATTATCAGAATACTTTACGTTAATTATATGACTTATTTTGCAATCTCCCTGTTAATCATTTATGTCAATCAATTAGCTCGTTCTGTTTTGCCACTTGTTCAAAGCACTCATAGTCTGTCTATCTTCAATCGTTTAGTCTTGCAGACCTCACAGTTACACAGTATTATATGTTAAATCGTTTCATCAGTATTGACAGAATCAGCTGGTTAGCCGTAATTGGTCTAAGATTACACTATACTCTATAGGTGTAAAGGTTATGTGAGCACAAACTGATGTGATAGCGCTAGCTGTAGATTGATTTTTCCTCACCAAAACAAAACCAAGCCAACCACCAAAGATGGCACAAAATTATCCAAACTGGTCATATAGTTTACGAGGTGTATCAAAAATTCGTAAAACTTAATTAACATTTAATTAAAATTTAACAATATTAGAACATAGTCAAAAGTGGCAAGATATTTAACAATATTTTGAGTCCTGTATTGAAATTCTCTGACGGTTAATAAATATTCAACATTGTTCAATCTCTTCTGTAATTCCTTTTTTCATTGGCGATGACCGCGAGAATTACGTTTGCTTTCACTGATTTTCAAATGTTCACATTTCGTTTAGACCTTAAGATTTATGTACATTATCCTGTAAAGGAAGTCATGCAATTATTATTCTGGCTCTCTTGCAAACTTTCTGTTGGAATTAATAGCTTATTATTCTAAAAATTCGTTTAATGAACTTGAATTTTGTATAACTTAGTTTTGGAACTCTAATACGAATTTAGCCAATGTTCCCCTATAAATATATTTCAAATAACAAAATTGAAAATAACAAAATTATAAAAATAAATTTAACTAAAAATTTAATGCAATTTTTAAAAATTTTATTTAGAGATTTTTTTTCGTTGCCAAAAATAAATTTTATTGAACAGTGACAGTTTCCTTTCGTGACATTTTTAATTTTCACAATATATAAAGTAAAGTAACTACATTTTTTATCATTCAAAATCGTTAAATTAATATTTTATTTTTTAAATTCTCTTTTCTAACTAAATGTTATATTTAAAAAACTAAATGTTATGTGAAAAATTCACATCGAAATTATAAATTTATTAGATATTTGTATGTAATACTTATCATAAAATCAAAAAAATCGATTTTTTATTGAATTTTTTAATTATAATTATTATTACCACATTTGTGTTCAATAAAATTTAAATAAAAATTTATTGATTTCTTAAAATGTATGCAGTTTTTCAAAATAATTAATTCATTAATAAAATTATAAAAATGTTTCACAATAAAATTATTGAAAATTTTGTGAAAATTCAGTTTCGAAAACATTGTACATAAAACTATACGTAAATTTGGAATTAATTTAACAATAAAAATTTTGAATTTGAATTTTCATCTCATCGATTTCAATAATTCAGTTAATAAAGTAATAAAACTGTTAATTTAAATTTATGAATTTAGAGTTCATAATTTCATTAAGAAATTTAGCATTTCGTATACATTTCATCCGAAAAACATTTCTTGTGGGAATTTTTTATCGCGTACATTTATCGAAATGAAAAAAAAAAAATCCAAGCGTTTTCAAAATTTCTGGAAAAGCTGATAAATATTTATCTTATATTTCTATTTTAGAAGAAATTAGACATTCAAGTTCGAAATATTGATCATTTTAAAATTTTAATAAGAAATTTAGAATGAAAATGCTGAAAATTTAACTTTTGGTATTAAACTTTAAGGTGGTTCTAAAGCCGCGTGACTATAGCTCTTATGTTGTTATGATACTTTCTTTAAAATATGTTCGAAAGCAAACTAGTGTCGGATAAAAGATAAATAAAGTTTTTAAATCAGTTCGGAAATAAGACGACAAAACTTGATGTTAGCAAACCGTGACTAAGACGATGTACAGCTGTATAAATGTGATACCAGTTTCATTTGAAATTGATTTTATTTACAATAAATAATGGAAAAAGGTTATAAATGTTACTTTATTTTCATAATATTCCGTACTAAGACTAATCTATCTCTACGCAGCTGGGCTACTGAAAAAAAAACACATTAAATTATTAGAATTAGAGACACTATTGGTTAACTTAATTACACGTTGCTATTTCTGGGAGGAAAATAACCGAATCAATAAAAATTGAGTGATTCTTCCCCATGATTCATATTAATTACAACTATACCGAATTGTTGGCTGGAACAAGCAGCAGGCGTGTTCTGGGCTTGTATACACAAAAGATGTTTTAAGCATTAATTAATGAATTCAATCTGATCTAATCTTTTTACTGGAACCGTTGATCTACCCATTGTGAATTCAATGCAAATTTAATGCTGCAGTTATATGCGAAGCAATTTGCATCTCATACCTAATTTCTAAAGAATAATTATTAATGAAAGAAAGGTACAAACATATGGTTATATATCACCTTTATACATACATGTACATTAATATATTTTGAAAATTTATTGATTTCCATTATGGAAGCAAACAAAATGAAAAATTTTGCTTTATATATTTTCTCACAAATGTATATACAAAATAATTTTCGTGACGATCTAAATTTGAATTTTCTCTAAAGTTTCCATTAAAATAATATAATTTTTAATAAAATTTAATATTTATAATTTTATAATATATTTTTTTTAATATATACTTAATGATAATTGTTATTATTATTTTCAATTCTCACGTGTTTCTCATTTCACATAACCTCAAAAATAATATTATAAAAAATTCAATTATAAAGAAAAACGAAAAGTTTAAACAGATGTAAAACGTTATTTTCTACGGTTGTTGTTTATCAATATATTCACGGAAAAGTGAATACATTTTAAAATCATTTATAGAATTAATGGTTTAAATATAAAAGTTTAATTTTTGTAGGTTATGATGTGAATTACTTGGGCTTTGTAACATGTTAGAAAGAAACTAAAAGTTTTGAATATTAACAAAATCGATTTATTTCAAGAAACACTAAATTTTTTAGCTTAGATTATAATTAAATGATAAATAGATCAATAATTTTATAATATTTATTTAATTAAAATTCAACATTATTCCGCTATGTGGCGCTGTTATTTCAAAATGATTACTTATTCTAGTAGAATATTCTATTAAACTTTTGAATTACTTACATGATATTTGACCGGCGCTACTGGAAAATGACAGTCGTTCGTATGAAAGAAGTTTAATGTGGATCCTCTCCAGTCAGTCAGATGTACTGTACACTCTGTAGTGTAACTATTAATTTCGGCATAGCTGAGACCGAAAACTTTACTTTTAATTAATTTCTTGTTGGTTTGGTTGCGACAAATCCTTTAAGTTTATATCCCAATTATAATTTATATTAAATCTAAAATTTACTTTACGTGACAACGTTTATGAAACCATCTTTTTTAAGTATAGAATCTAGAAAAGAAATCCTATAATTAATAATTTTACTTGTTATGAAATTGCTTGAAATGATATCCGACTAATGGCCCGAAAAAATATGACAGTTGATCGTAAGACAATTGGATTTCTGATGATTTCTGAAACCAAATTCAATTAAAAACTAATTCGTGCTCTCTTCCCGGTAAATATATTTTCGGACAATTGTGCCATTCGTTTAATTATGTACTCGGGAAATGTATATTTGGTCCATTCTGTATTCTGTAAATTATAATTCCGAAAATTCTACATAATCGGTCAAATTATTTATTCGAATCATTTTTTTTAAAAAAATGATATTAAATGCTACATAAATTTAATGAAATATGCAAAAAATGTATATGTAAAAATTCTTCAAAAATTAATTTCTTTTTTATAATTTATTCATAAAAAATAATGAGGGTAAAATTTGTGGTTTTATAATTAAAATAACTGTCCTAAAATAGCGACACAATTTCAGTTTTGTTGGTCAGTTTATTTTATCATACCAAAAAATCATTTTTATAATTTTACATAATTTCCAGCAACAAATAAACATTTAAAAATATGCAAAACTAGAAATTATGAACTGTTTTTTTTTTTAATACATATTTAATTTGACATTTAAAATGTCAACAAAAAAAAATTGTTAAAAAAGAAATAATTTTATTAATTGTTATTTTTTCATTATAATTTATAAATATTTTTTTATTTTATGTCGTCATAACCTTAACAGTGAACTTAAAATAAAGTACGAGATTTTTATTTTTTAATATTATCTCTGTCCACCACCCACTTAAAAAAAAAATTTAGAAAAAATAGACTAAAGAGCTTCAAAAAAGCTTCTTGACCTGTGCCACAAAAATTCAAATTATGTTAACAAAATTTTATTTTTTATTAAATTAAAGACAAATAGAAAAAAAAATGTAATTAATGTAAAAATTGATCAAGTGAGAAAATTGAAAAATTTATTACAAATATAAATTGTAATTTACATAAATTAAAAAAAAAAAAAAATCATATGGAATTTTAATTGACAACTTTCGTTGTCATTACTTCATAAAAATGACATCAGTGGCTATGAATATGGTCTTTTTTAAAGACTTAAAATCAAAAATTAAGGGATATATTTTTCATGTAAGTAAAAATGTAATGATAAATTTAATATAATTAATTAATTAAATATAATGAGTACAAAGTGTATTACTAGAACTAGTATTAAGTCATGCCAATTAGCTTGCTCCTTGCTGTATACAGTATGAGAGCAGCATTTCTTAAAAATTTCTTATCGGAAATTGACAACAGAGATGACGAGTGGAATGTGTTACAAACGCATCGAAGGGTTACCGCGCTACTACTATTGTAGTAGATTTGGTACTTACTACTTTTTTGCGCCAAAAATAGTATAGCGGATATAAAAAATCTACTTCCTTTTCGGTATTTAATTACATTTTCCATAATTTTGATTAATTTACTGTCTATTGATATGTGTTTTCTGTTTATTAACCCTTGTCCGATTTATTTAAAGGGGAGCGTTATTAAATTTACGGCATAGTTTAGCACTACATCAGCTAAACACGTTTTTTCGAAGTTTTCGTGATTTAAAACAAAATTAACTAAGTAATAGATTATAAATAAAAGCATGTAAAATGAAACTTCTCCTGTTGCTTAAAAATTTGAAGGACCACAGTTTTATATATATTGTGTTAATAGTTATATGACAATACAATAATAAATATTTGAAAAATCTACTACTTCTTTCCCTTTTTACCACTTTAAAAAATCGTGACGCGGTAACCCTAATATTATATCTAACTATATAGTCTAAAAGAGAAACTCCATCGGTTCGATATTAACATGATATTTGGAATGGAAATAAAATGGGATTTACTAAAGGACATCTGACTTTGGAATTAGGTATTCTATTTTATTTTCCCATTTGGGATGAAGCTGCGTCAACCGTGACACCAAAGTCAATACTGTAAAACGTTTCGATATTTTTTCGCTAATCAAAATTTCACGATGTACAAGCAAAAATCGAACATTCGCTTGATAATAGCGAGAAAACTGAAGCCTTTAAAATAAAAGAAACATGGGAAAATTAACTTGCAATCAATTTCATTGAAATTTCCTCAAATCCTTTCCCCTTCTTATAATTCTTCTTCTTTCGATTGGTGTAAAACGTATTGGATTAATAGCAATTTCATTTTTTCGCAAATTTTTGTAATGATTATTATTAAATTTATCGTCATATTTTCTTGATTGCAAAATATTTCGTGATGATTGTGATTTTTTCATTTCTCCAATTTTTAATCCAAAAACTTCATTTAACCATCCAATAATATAATATTTAGCTAAAAATTCAAATATTAATGCCAAAATTGAAGTAATCCAACCAATAATTAAAACAGCAAATGCACCAGATAAATGATGTGTTGTCAAGACAATTTGATCATCATCTGTACAATATATAAATTTTAAATTAATTTAATTATTACACTAATTATAATATTTTTATTACCTTCAACTTGTTCTTGTTTTTTAATATTTTTTAAAATTGTATTATTAAATATAAAATCATGACGAATTTTATTAAATAAGCCGCCATCACGCATGTACCTGATAATTGAATTGAATTTATACAATAATGGAAAACCTTTTTTCATTATAATTTCCAATTGACTTTGGAAAACTTCTTCGGGAAATTCATAAACATAATTATTTTCTGTACTTTGCATAACAAACATTGAAGTCAATAACATAACTTGTTCACCATTACGTACTAAACGTAAATTTTCAATTAATGGTTCAAAATTCGATGCAGTACTGTAATTTTGTAATATGTAATTATCATATAAATTAAACCAGTCCATATTTTCTTCAGGACCACCTGAAAATTATTTAACATATAAATAATTATGTAATTAAAAAAATCAATTTTAAATGATAATTTCATAAGATTTTTGTTATTAATTAAATTCCAGATGATATAAAAGTAGTCACTAGACAAGAAGGTCATCATAAACTGATTTATTAAAACGATACCTTACGAATTTAATTAGGAAAGTGAATGCAATTAGTTCTAACCATTCATTTTGTAAATTATTTAAATATTTTATCGATTAATTCTGCATTCGTACAATTATGTTTCGATTAATTTACGTTCGGTTAAATTTATTGAACAGAATCGAAAAATTATTTAAATGTCGATATTGATGCAATCAAAGTTTTGATCAAAGCTTTTCAATTTATCGTACTTACGATAAGTTAATTTTTTCTTGATTATAATATTAACAACGATCAGTTTTTTATAATGTAAAATTCTAAAAATTGATCAAAATTTAAACTTGTAATCAATAATTTGAAATTGTATTGATTTGTAATGATTTGTAAGCTCTAATGAAAATGAGCCTCTTTACAATTAATTAAGTAATCAATCGTTATATCAATTTCTAATGTATGCGAACTAATTTACTGGTCTGAATAATTTCTTATCAAACTCTTTGGTAATGGAATCATTAATTTTAATTTCGATCAACAATTTGATCAATTTGTTCAATATTTATGATACATTTATAATAATTTGATTAATGATGAAAAATTCCATTTATTTTTACTTAATTGTACCGAAATTTTTATAATAAATCAATTGTAAATTTTATATAAATATGTATCAATATAATCAAAATCATAACTTACCATATGGAATTCCCAATTTAATTACTTCTTTTATTGTTTTCACTTGATGATCATATCGTGGATTTGAAAATACTGATATTAAATTTGATGTATATAAACTTGTAACATTTAATCCATACAATGCTAATGCCATAAAAAACAAACGTAATGTATGTAATTTTGGTTGATTATTAACTGAAAAACCCAATACAACTGCCAATGTATGTAATGCTGTTAATGATAATGATTTATGTGCATTTATTTCTGGTAATACATTACCAATACAATACCATATTAACCATGATATAAATAATACAATTACAAATGCTTCCCATGTATTTAATTTAAATATCATAACTAAACCTTTCCATGGTTCAATTTTTTTAGCTAATGCTATGAACCATGTATGCTTATCATCTAAATATGGATCAGATACCCAAAAATCATGATGTACTTCATTGTCCGGATAAAAACCACCAATTATAAAATCACATGATTTATCAATTAATTTACCTAATAAATTCGTCCAAGTGCCATTATCATCACGTATACCACGATCTTCAATTTCACATGAACTATTTAATTTGAAACCTAAATTTCGTTGTATCTCTAATATTAAATTAATTTCAATTCCGCTTGTACAATCCCGACCAACAAATGGTTCGGCTACCCGTGAACATAAATTATATGTACAATTTTGTAAATCATGTTTAAATATTGTTTGATGATTGTTATAATTCATATTTTTAATGATTTTACCATTATTCAAACAATAACCATAATTATCAATACTAATTTGACGACATGCTTTCGGATTATAATTATTTAATAATAATATTTCATAGCTTGTTATATTAACAGCATATAATAGAGTAGCTTTTGTTACCGAATATTTATGTAGAATTTCAAATATATCTTTAGCTATTTCCATAGATTCATTACGTACTTTAATATTATTATATAATATAATAAATTTAGCTATTGGATGCCATGCTGATGCCCGGATTACATATTTTATAAAGATATTTTGAAAATGTTCAATTGTATCGGTAACAATTACATAATAATCAGTTGGTATTTTAGCTGTTTCAACTTTAACAATATTATTAATTTTATAATCATCAGAAATTATTCGGATTTGAAAATGCCGTGGATAATGATAATTATTTGATAATGTTACATCTTCATTTTTATACTTGATAAATTCCAATTCAATTTCTGATGCTGGTGATGTTAAATTCCATATATGTGTTAATAGAATATTTTCGGTACGTGTTAAAAATATTTGATTTGTTAAATATAATTTTGAATAATTTTTTAAACAATTAATACCAGCTGACCATGCCAATGGACCTTTTTCATTTGGTTTACGATTATATACAATTGAATTAATAAATTGAATTGTTGATATCAGGAAAATTAGTCTGATTAGTGACATATTAAAATGAATACTAAAATAGATTTAAAAAATTTTTGTATATAGTTCTTTTTATTGAACTTTTTATGGCATACAAACAATTTTTTTAATTGTACTGCATTTTTATGGCATGTTTGTCATCAGTTGTCTTAATGCAGATATTTAATTTTGTTGACTTTTATATAAAATTAAAATGCCAATACATATTTCAAAATTTCGTAAGACTCTATAGTCGATACGATTTTTGATTAATATTTGATACGGGCATATATTTTCAAACTTATTGAAAGACCTTTGAAATTCTAAAACTTAATTGAGTTTGTAAAGTACAAGTAAAAGGGTTTGTTAGAATTAAGGTTATTATAAATTTGTATTATGCTGGAATAACGAATATTTAATTTAAATTTAGGATTGCCTTTTACTGATCCTACAGTCTAAGTTTTATTTATAATTAGCTAATCTAGATAGAAATTTTGAAAACATTGAAGTATGTTACAAGCATTCGGTAATATAAATTCGAGAATTTTTATGATCTTTTATATAATCGCTAGTCTGTCAGTCCGTGAAACAATTTTTCTGATGATTTTGAATATAAATTAAATTAATAATTATTAATAGATGTCGTATTATAAAGATTGTATCAAAGTTGTCGATTGAAATTCCGAAATCGTTCACTATTCGTTGCTATACATATGCTTAACATAACGTGCTTTTCATTTGAATATAATAAGTTACCGCCACTAGATGTCACTACATATTGAACTATATAAATTTTATTTAATTATGGTAATTATTCTCCCCATAAAACTGAAATACATCATTTTAGTAATCTTGGTTTTTTCAATGCCTTCAGGTTTCACATTGTCCAATTATCTATTAGAAGAAGAACTAAAAACAATTTCCAAAGTAATGCCATTCGAAAAAATTTCTAGTTTTATCGAAAAGAGCTAAAAAGCTCTAGTTTAATTTGGATTCCCGAATCCTTGATGATTTATAAACTTTTAATTTTTTACAGAGATTAAATTCTGATTTGAAAGAAGTATAAAAGTGACCCTAATATCCACATTATTTTGTTGTTACTGTTGTCGGTTTAATTATCAAAATAAACTAAATAATATCGAAATGAATTTAATATATTAAGTATATAAATCTTAATAAATAAATAGCGTGACAAAATGTATTTTTACGTAATGCGTTTAAGAACAACCCTTAAAAACCATTAAAAATATAGTGAAAAAATATCACCGTTTTTTCATTATTATTATTATTATTATTATTTATTTTATCTTTATTATGTTTTGTAATTTATTGTTACTATCGTGGGTAATTTACAAATTAGATTATGGTCACCTATTTTATCAATTTGCATAACAAAAAAACCAGTAGTCAATGTACGTAAGTAATTTTCGTAATAATACAAGGGTATTAAAAATGTTGTGTTTATATAAACGGATTTAATAAAATGTGTTAATAAAATACTTTAATAAAAGTGTTAAAAAATAAATAAAATTAAGTAAAGAAGAACCCGAAATACAAAAGTAATAATTGCAAAAACTGAAAAATAAAAAATAACAAACTTGTACAATAACTTTGGGTAACCTTTTATGCTCGGAAAATTTTTAATATCATCATCACCATGAATGAACTTTTTTCATAGTTTTGTGTGTAATTAAAAGCCTAAGAGAGACAAACCAAAAAAAAAAAAAACATGAAAATGACACAGCAAAACCACAGCTCAGTCTATTCCAGCAAAAAATAAAAAAAGATTTATAATAAAAACCACAAATTGCGTGTCGTTTTACAGAAAGAAAAGATACAAAAAATAAAAAAATTAAGAACAAACATTTATAATTACAGTATAAATGAACATAGATTACTTATTATAACAGTATTACAAATATATACATATAAATTCCAATAAATATTCAATAAATTATTTTATTTTCTACGAGATTTCCTGATTTTTGCACTAACACGTTCAGTAACATATCGCGAGACATTTCATTTAACACCCCACACGATATACTTAAAGTAAAATTTAAGGAAGCGCCATTTATACGCAGGCACAGTTCTAAATTTCTCGAAAAAGTAGAGTCAAAGAGATATTCATTCACTACTTACAAAACTGATCTTCGTACAATAACTTTAATTTTTTTGCGGAGGCTACTGCTTATTGAGATATCATCTGTACACAAAATTGGAATCGTAGCGTATCTACGGAAGCGTAGATATTACCTGTACACAAAATCGTAGTGTACATTGTTTGTGTGGTTGTGACAATGTACATGCAAGAGGCTGGATAATGTATTTCTTAGGCCTCGAGAGATTATGATTCAGAAAGGTTCTGAGCTTCTTCAGATTTTGATTAGACCGACCATAAATATTAGAAATATACATAATAGGTCGTGCTGTAGAGACCCTAAATTATGAAGCCTGTATAACCTAATTCTAAATTTAAACTGGGTTCTTACAAAATGGTTCTTTATCGCAACAAAATTTTCAATCTTCTTTAGTTTTTCTACTTTTTATGTATATATAGAATAGATAATAAAATTGCATTATTTGTAGATGGAACTGTGTATCACCTTTTTTTAATGTAAATATCATTCGTCTTGATTTGCTAAGCAATATTTCAATTAACTATGTACAAAGTTGTTAATCGAAATATATCTCAACAATGTATATTAGAACTAATTAGTCTTGTATTTGTATACATAACATAATGTCAAGAGAATATGTTTTAGCCTAATTAATTCTAATAAACATTGTTGAATGATGAATATACAAGGTGTAATCGAATATGTAAAAACAACATTGAGAATTAGTGAATTGAAGTTATAAATGACAGCTGTTATAGTAATTATTAAATAAATACATATTATATAATAAATTGTTGGTTGGTTGGATTGAGAAACCTCGGCCAAAGCTCGTACGTAGACCATACGGTCAGTTGTACCCACTTACGAAATGTTACCGATTTTCACCACTAATCGTGCCATACCACTTCTTTTATACAGCTTATCAGGTTAGCAGGCTTTTCTTTGCTTATTTCTCTTAAACCGAGAAGGACATTTTGATATAAAATATGTTCAATTGTCTCGTCATCTTCAGCAAAGCCTCTACAAACGATTTCCGGTATCAGTCTTATAGTCGCACGTCATGTTTACGTAATAGTAAATGCCCAGTGACTAATCCTGTGTACAGTTTGATGATGGGTTTGGTTATATTTAGAATTCTTATCGATTGTTTAGCGTTGGGTTTGGGTTTACTCCAGAACAACTTTGTGTGGAGACAGCTGTTTAGCGCGACCAATTTAATGTATAGAAGCACTTGTAGTCATCGATTCCATGGTAAAATGCCGCGTTAGCTTATTGATAACAAAATCAAAATACTCGTTTATATCACTGTAACTTTTAAAACTCAATTAACATCTAGAAATATTTATTTGATAATAATTTTGTAGAGTCACTAACAATATTCTGAATATCTAC